>OY752143.1:0-1200000 GCA_963573315.1 Entomortierella parvispora
CAAAAAACCCTAAAAAACCCTAAAAAAACCCTAAAAAACCCTAAAAAACCCTAAAAAACCCTAAAAAACCCTAAAAAACCCTAAAAAACCCTAAAAAACCCTAAAAAACCCTAAAAAACCCTAAAAAACCCTAAAAAACCCTAAAAAACCCTAAAAAACCCTAAAAAACCCTAAAAAACCCTAAAAAACCCTAAAAAACCCTAAAAAACCCTAAAAAACCCTAAAAAACCCTAAAAACCCTAAAAAACCCTAAAAAACCCTAAAAAAACCCTAAAAAACCCTAAAAAAAACCCTAAAAACCCTAAAAACCCTAAAACTTTAACCTTAATTTCACGGATTAAAACCCTAAAGTGTCACAATTGACTTGCAAATGGTCAGGCTATCATCACATGTTTCCTTAAAAGGAAATAATGAAATAAAGTTCGAAATAGTTTCATTACAAAGTATCAAGGTGTTGCATTGGATAGAGGCAGATTGAAGGCTTCTATAAATATATTTCAATTGCAATTCTCTATGGTTGATGTTGCGCAATTGATCAAAACATTTCCTTTTTAGGGAATATTTGAAGGGCATTATCTCAAGATGCAATGAAATATTACTACCTTATATTGTACCCAACGATAGCCCTAGGTAGAGCCTTTGTGCTCATGTTTGAAGTTTGCTCCTCACTTGAAAAGATCTGAAGTAATTGCTCCAAACATTTCCTAAAATAGAAATATTTGAGTAGCTGTTTCTCTGGATCTGCTCAAAAGACACCGGTTCTTATTGTATGCCAAGATACCTCATTGCAAGGGCTTGTCACGAAACGTCGCAGACTCAGATCGTACGAAGTACGCGTCTCTTGTACCTCTGGTCTAGGATCCCGAACCTAGGATCTGTATCCGAACTCATTGGCTTGTCCTCTGATCTCCGACAAGTACCCCTGGCGTCCTGGTTCTGGACCTAGGGCTATAGCTACCCTTAGTACGTATCTCTCAGCCGCACCTATCAGGACCTCCATCTCGTTCTCCTTCATCTATGTTGCCATCCCGGACCCTACTCATAGGTCCGGCTTATGATTAGTACCTGCTCGGATATGTATCCTACTCTTCCGTGTCATCTCTGACTCAACGCAGGCCTGGTCCAGGCCTTCATCACTCTCTAGTATATAAACCCCTCTGTCCTCTTGCTTTGTTCCTCAGTCTGCAATTCACAATAAACCACACCTTTCCTTCACCTTCTTGTCCCTGTCTTGTCCGATCGTGACAGTCAAATAAATATTGGAAATTATTTTGAACACCTCTATCTCCAGATCCACCTTAGAGAATGGAACACAAGTCATATGCAACTAAAGCCACCAACGATAGCCTTCCATTCCATCAAGATCGTTGTCAATTGATCTTGAAGATCAGCCGCAATTGATGGTAGAATTTTTTTTTTCTCAAGTGAATTTCATCTTCTTATTATCTCCTTCGCGGATGGCAATGAAAATCATATGAACAGTGAGGTCCTCTCAAGTGTATCCTGTTCATGCAGGAATACCGTTGTTTAACAGATCGCATGTTGAGTAATTGCTCAGCGAAATGTTGATATTTGTTTTTTTAGATGGCATTAACTTCAAATCTATCCTGCTCTGAGTCACCAGATCCACCAGAAGCGATAGCCGTTATCAACGACATTCAGATGGGCACGCAATATCGCTGGTTGTTTTGTCAACGCTGGAGTAATTGCAAAAAAAAAAAAAACAAAAAAGTCGCAATAGTTGAAAGTCGAACGATGATATCCCTAGATCGCGATAGAAGAGACCAATGATAATCACTCGTGAGGGTAATGTTAAGCGTGGAGTTGCCAGTTGCAAGAGAATATATACCATAGCCCCCGCCGTTTCTGATCAATTGCTGTTTACATTTTTACTTTCAAGATGAAAGAGACCATTATTTTGTGTATCCCGAGTCTACGAGTCGGTGTGAAATGACTTTCACTTGGAAAGAACGGAACAAGGATAGTAAAGCCGGGATTGAGACTGGGAGCGATATCAAAGGCGGTTGATGAGCTGTTTCCAAGTTGCTACAGCAAAACCTATTGATGGAGTGAGTTCAGTTACATCGCTGGACGATATGTGTCTAACACACATGTTTGTTGAAGCGAAAGAAGAGGCAACATAAAGATCGAACGATGGCAATAACCTGTGCAGCTTGCTCAGCAAGTAGCATCTTTTCTCACGAGACTTGAGGATTCAACTGCAGCAATTGAGGCCGAAACACTCGACAATGGCCGCAAGCACTGTTGACCCAGCACAAGTTCTGCAGTGGAAACAGTGAGAGTAAAGGCGGATCCGGAGTCTCTCGACTATCATGGATGGAAGAGCAAGAAGCCATTGACGTACGTTCACAGCCAAACAAAAGGAAAACATAGCTAGCCAAGGCAGAGCGGTACAAAGAAAGGGATAAGTCAAGGATGCAGTTTGTGTATTAAGCTGAGGGAGGTGCACCTCGTATCAATGCGGCTACTATGGCGACCACAACACAGTCAGCAAGTCCACAGCATGGTCTGGCAAAGCAAGAGGAGACGGCGAGCGAAAGACATCTCTGTATTATGATAAAGAGATACGTAAGAGTCTATAGGACTACGACAGTTGTTGTTGGGGCTATGGCAAGGCCAACAGACAGCCCAACAGGCGTAGATAGAGTGGTAGGGTTCATAATGGCAGCACCGTACTCACCAGGCTGTCGAACTGCGCTGCAGTACTATTGTAGCAGAGAAACGAAGAAAGAGAGGAAGAACCCAGTCAACAAGTGGCAGTGAGAGGCCAAGACAGCAGGAGCAAGCTATCTACAGTGTCCAGACTATGAAGTTCATGGTCCACGGCCTTCTCTGGACAGAGTGGTTGCCAAGACCAGCTTTGCAGCTTCGACTTTGAGCTAGATTGTCAAAGAGGCCAGTTGGAATGAGTCGGCTCGCTGGCAGATGGAGCGCATGTCCAGAGCAGATGGTCGGACAGGCTAGATGAAAGTAGATGAAAGTAGATGACCAATCTCCAGGCATGCATGTTCAACACTCATTGTCAAACTGAGAAGATGAAGCCCAGCAGCCAACCTCGAACTGACCCAAGGGTTCAACACTGAGTGTCGAACTGACAGACGGGAGAAATCAGGGAGGAAGAGAAGCTTCCGTCTGTCAGTTCGACACTCAGTGTTATAGGGAATGCCCCTGAGTTGAAGTGTCCCAAGCCACCCCGTCCACGCCATCCCGTGAGCGCACCTTCGCCACACACACATTCGTACAGGTGAAGTGAGTACAGTTCATGCAGCTGGCAAGTGTGTTTCTTTATTTAAAGGAGGTTTCATAGTACAAGTCAAGAGGAAAGACAAGAAAACAAGTAGGGAGAGCGATAGCGGTGCTAGGCTACTTGGTACTTACCCAACAGGCGCGCATGCCTGGATTTGTAGCTTCAAGTTTTGTCGCGAGTTGTTCTTGGATCATAGGGATGGACGCTGTTAGATGGAGCGAGCTTTTTGTGGGAGTCAATTGAGAAGGCAAGGTCTGGTTTAGCAACAAAGTGAATAGGGGAGAGGGCAACGTCTGCGAGCGAGAAAGAAGAAAGTCGCTTGTTTTTTTGTTCTGTTGGTCAAGAGCACACAAAAGAGTGTGAAGCAGCCGTCGGTCCTGAACAAAGGATAAAGAGAGGCGAAAGGTTCAAGTGCAGCAAGAGGGAGAGGGCTGTCAAGAGGGGCACAAGGAGACAAGAGGGTAGACAAGGCACAAGACACCAGAGGGAGACAGGGCACAAGACACAAGAGGGAGACAAGGTGCAAGACACAAGAGGGAGACAAGGTGCAAGACACAAGAGGGAGACAAGATGGAGACCGGAAAGACAAGATGGAGACCAGAAAGACAAGAGGGAAGACACAAGAGGGAGAGAAAGGGAAGACACAAGAGGGAGAGAAAGGGCAGACAAGTGGGCAGCAGAAAACAAGAGGGAGACGAGAGACGCGGGAGTGACAAAAGCAAACAAAAAAGCAAACAAAACAGAGGCAAGAGAGCACAGGAAAGCAGAGTGGTTGTTCATAGGCCAACAGATGCAGAAGGGGCCGAGGGATGAACACAGATGAAGACAACAACAAGATGGATCCAGGTAGAAGAAAGATGGATCAAGTCAGAGGGAGGATGAGAGATGCAAGCAGAAGGAGGGGATGAATACAAAAGGGAGGATGAGAGAGGGAAAATGAACGTGTGCAGATGGAGGCACACAGAGAGATGGACGGGTTACAGACAAGATGGGCGCTGCACAGACAGAGAAAGAGACAGAAGAGGAAGAGCCAGGGAAGCAGAGGGAAAAGGACACGGGCAGAGGGAGGAAGGATGAGGGCAGAGGGAAGAAGGATGAGGGCAGAGGGAAGAAGGATGAGGGCAGAGGGAAGAAGGATGAGGGCAGAGGGAAGAAGGATGAGGGCAGAGGGAGGAAGGACACGGGTAGAGGGAGGAAGGACACGGGCAGAAGGGGGGAAGAAGGACGCGGGCAGAGGGGGGAAGAAGGAGGGACACAGCATACGGAGGCGAGAGGGAAGAGAGGAAGAAGGATATGAGCAGTGGGAAGAGATTGAGGGAGAAAGAGAAAGGATGTGCAGAAGATGGATGCACGAAAGAAGGACGCAGAGAGCAGAGGGATGCAAAGCAGAGAAGAAGCACGCAGAAGAGGGAGGAAGGAAGAAGGGAGCAAAGAAGAAAGACGAGGAAGCAGGCGGCAGAAAGAAGGATGCATAGAAGACAGATGAAGAGCGAAGATGCGAGGGGAAGATGCAGAGGGGAAGATGCAGAGGGGGAAGATGATAGATGAAGAGGGAAGATCTGAAGGAGATGACGCGGGAAGATGCAGAGGGGATGATGTAGAGGAAGAGAGAAAGAGAGAGAGAGAATGCAAAGGGGAAGAAGAGAGATGCAGAGGGGAAGAGGAGAGATGCAGAGGGGAAGAAGAGAGATGCAGAGGGGAAGAAGAGAGATGCAGAGGGGAAGAAGAGAGATGCAGGAAGGAACAAGGACGCGGAAGAAGAAACAAGAAGAAGACGGACCAACGTCTGCTGGTCCAACGGACAAAAAAACCCGAAAAAAGATTTTTTTTGGTTCTCGTCCAACGACCCACGCGTCCGATGGTCAGGGTCAGGATCAGGGTGAGGGTCAGACAGAGCACAGCCGACCTCAATTGCGTCCAGCGCTTCGTCTCGCCATTGTTGGCAACAGAGTGACAGTCGATCCGACAGGCGCAGGGTATCACGGCAAGCAAAGTCCTCAAAGAAGAAAAAAGTATGCTTGATCTAAAGAAGGATAAGAGTATATCAGGAATAAGAACCCCAAAACAAATACAGATGAAGGAAACACCTTGGTACAGAGATGCAGAGGGGGATACTGCTGAAAAAACAGAAAGTCCCACCCCCCTGCCCCATGCAGGCCCAGTTACCAGCCTTACCTTTCTGCTCTGGTGTAAGCATCTTACAGTAGAAAAAAGAACCAGCAGAGATATATCCACCCAGACAAGGAATGATACCCGCGGACGATACAGTATTCAGTACAGTACTCCACACCGAGCCGAGGAGAGATGAATGTGTAGTGACCACACGACTCAGGGTAGGTCTTGCACACGACTCGGACTAAGGCATCATGCGCGGCAAAATGAACGTTAGCACCTCAGTGATGCTTCTCGTTCCATACGCGATTCGACAAGACAGCCAACATTCGATTACAGTACCTTAACTTGCGTGATTAGTCCCATCCTTTCAGTGGAAGGTCTGACCTCCGTTGCCGCCGAATACCAAGAAAAGAACAAAAATAAAAGGATGAGAATTGCCTGCTATTCCTTGATATCCTCGTCATCAGAGTGAGTCGATGGTCCTTCAATCTCAAGACAGCTGCCTGACAATATCACAACGAACGTTCATTCCAATTGCTGGGGTTCAAGCGAGAAGATCCGCATCAACATGGCATGGCATTTCTTGTCTACTGGAATCTATGCAGCGGATCAAATGTTTGCAGAAACCATCAGCTCTTGGCACGTCAACTTCTTCAGTTCACCGTGATCACTTGACCTTTTTTTGCCAATGACTTCATCCTACAGCAAAAAAGACGGAGAGTATCCTTGTCGTCAATCCTCGAAACAATCTCATTGACGAGTAAATGTCCAGTATGTGCTTCATATCCCACCGTTCCTACTTACTCCAATATAATCGGCGACCACGGTTGTTGATCCTCGCTGGTCGAACTTTCCTCCAAGCCATAACGCCAAAGTCCGAGGTTCATAAGATTAAACACTGAAAACATGATGTGCAGAGTACTTGTATTTGGATATAAGCGCAGAGCACCAAGTAGCTGATCGCGTCCACAGAATGCCTTTGGAAAGAAGTCCTAGTCTTACAGAATGGCAATTAGGCCCTGAATTGTGAAGAAAATAGATATCCAGAAACTGTTCCATGCTCTTGGGCTCTTACCTCATGGTCGGGTCTCTCGTCCAACCGCATTCGATGTGGGGGTTGGCGCTGTTGAATAGGTCCTTTGACACGACTCTGCAGCATAATACCTTCCAGATTGCTGACAAGATGGTTTTCATGAGTTAGCCACAGACAGCTTTGTTGGAAATGCCCCCGGAAGATTGCGCCAGCTGTTGTAAGTATCCTGAATCCATCATGTGGAAAAGTCGCCTTCTGTTGCCACGAACGCAAGGTTCCTATCGTCCTATCGTGTGGCCTTCACGGTCATATCATTAAACACAGCCAAACAAGCTCTCTTCAAGCTCTTTTGCATGAAAACTCACCCTGCGAGCTAAATACATCTTGCAAACTTCAGTATCTTGTACCAGCAAACGTGTGTCGTCAGAGCTGCCTTGACTTGCGTTACTACATTCAGAGGCTCGGCACAGAGCCTATTGTGGAAGATGGCGTCGGTGAGAACATATGCTATCGTAGTCGGTATATGCAGTCATCTATACGTTTCTACCTTGTTGTCAGATATACCTTCGCGATCATATCCTTCAAAAAGGGACGCGATGTGGCGCCAGCGTCAGCAGAGGTGGTGAATGAGTCTCCGGAATAAGGTCTAAGGTAGGAGCAGCAAGAGAAGATGAGAACATATGCTATTGTAGTCGGAATATGCAGTCATCTATGCGCCTCTCCCTCGTTGTCTGATGTACCTACACGATCATTTCCTTAAAAACAGACACAAGGTGGAGCCAGCGTCGTAAGAGGTCGTGAAGGAGCCTCCGGAATAAGGCCTAAGGTAGGAGCAGCAAGGGGGGTGAATCGCAGAGAAGAGAGAGCTGCATGGCTTGCATTGGTGCAAACATGCAAAATCGCGGTGGTAGTGAAGAATGAAAGACAGAGGGATGGATTACCTGGCGTGGTCGATGGACGACAACGCGAACAGATTTCTCGATTAGAGATGAGTGAGGAAGTGAGTCATGGCGATGGGAAGGGAATGACCAAGGTGGTAGGAGGGTGCAAGGGCAAGAGCAAAGAACGCGAGGACGAGACGGGCGGAGGAAGAAAAGAGCGCGCAAGGACCATGCACGTGCTCTTTTTTTTGCGATTCGTTTCTTTACGCTCTCCTTCTCCACAAGGAAACCTCACTTCACTTCTCCTCTGCTCTCCTCTTCCCTCTTCTCCCTCCTCTCATCCATCAGCTGGACTTCGGAACATCTAGATTCACTTCGAAGGCACTCAAGCTATCAGCCATCAGACTCCAGCCAACAGCGACATGGACAGGTGTGGATACTATGTTCTGGAAACAGCCTCATGCCCCTGGACATAACATGGAACCATCAGGGGTGGTAATTACTCGTGTCAGCCAAAGAACGAACCCATCCATGCTAATGGACGAATCAACTTCGGTGATGCAGACTTCTCATTTTCTTTCCCTTTCTGTTTTCATTAGATGGTGCTGGCATTCATTGATGTCTCTGGCCCTTCTGTAGGGAACAATAACAAGTCCTCCTCTGAACAGGAACATCAGCAACGCCTTGCATGTTCGGCTGGACTACAAAGTCGGCCGTAGTTGACGTGTCCCAGAGACTGTATTTGGCTATTTTAGTTGCGACCTTGAACAGGAGTGTTCAATCGAGCTTCCGACGACGACCACTTACGGGAACCTCTTGCGACGACCCAATCCTTTCGACCTCAACCAACAATCCTTTGCTTTGTGCAGGATGTGCAGGATTTCTGAGAGATTGTCGAACTGCTTCACCGGAATCAGGATGCAGGGGTTCAAGAATCGGGATGCTGGTGCTCAATAATCGGTCTACTGGTGCCAAGGATCATGATGCTGGCGCTCAAGCCGAGGAAGTACGCTGACGATCATCATACAGCACACCGCTTATACCGTAATCAGGTCAGAATACAAGCATCAGGAAAGAAGATTGCCAATCTGGACGATTGTCATCCAAACTGCAATACTTCAGGCGACGCAATGTCTATTGCTTGCTCACGAAGACCACTTCCCAAGGTCTCCTCTGGATTTGCGTCCGAATGTCGAATGAGGCACCGTGTCCAACATTTCCAGGACTTGGTCAAGGAAGCAAAAGAGGACAAACGAATGGAATATGGGACCATAATGCGGACATAATTGCGGAAAAACGCAGGCTTTTCAATCAGAAGCTTTTATCTCTTCCCCACGATCTCGCAATAAACCATTTTGTTTTCATACTATTCTTGTCGGTGCTTTCTCTGGAACTGACATTAAGGCCTGAAGAGAGACCGAAGGATCGGATAACCGGAATTGGACATCCTACGCCCCACATGAGATTGGTGTCTCCTGTGTTTGGTGGCGCTTGACACGTCTCTTCAAGCAAACGACACCTTGACGACCCTGCTCCTCACCTCTTGCCATCGATTGAAATCGAAAATACTTCATCTTCAGTATCTTCAGTTATGGTGGAGAGAAACTGACCAATTCTCTGATCCAAATTCTCACTCGATCCTACAGTAAGTACCAGGTGGGCCTTGGGCTTTGAACAGTCGATTAGGAAACAGTCATCCCACACGCGTAGGATCAAATTTGTTGGATGTTTCTCCTCCAGGAGTATTGATTTTGTCTTATCCGAGAAAAACCACACGATTCTCGATTCGTCTTCCCGCTCGGTCTTTCCATAAAATCAAGTAATTATCCCTTGAACAGCAATGTTGAATAGTAAAAAGTCATCGCATGCGCCTGGGTCCATGTGCGGTGAATGTTTCTCGTCAAGGAGAATCGATCTGGATCAAAAAATCGAAAATCCCTTATGTTTCCTATGGTCATGAAAAAACACCCGATTCTCAGATCCATTTCTTCGCTCGAACTTACGGTATGTGTCAGGTGACTCTCGGCTTTGGCCTACAAAACTGAGAACAGCAGTAAAAGGCTGTATCCAAAATGGAGTACCAAGGGTGTTGTTATTCTCTCGCCAAGGAGCGTCAGAAGTTGATTGATCAACAAGAGTGGTGACGGCTCGAGTAATGGCGGGCACAGAGGGTCTGTGGAGGTCGAAGACAAGGATGATGAGAGAAAGGAGGTGGACAAGGAAGAGAAAGAGAAAGAGGAAGTGAAAAGTGAAAGAGGCCAAAGAAGAGGAATAGGCATGGAATGAGGAGTGAGAGCCGTGAGAGCGGGGGGCAGAAAGTAGGGTTCCCAGAAAGTACGTTATCATGGGAACGCAGTCGGATCGGACGTGTCTCGCGTGGCGTGTTCCCCTTTATTTCCACGCAGAGTAGGAAATAACGGACGCTTGCTTTCTTCGCACATGCCACATGTACATGCATTTTTGTCCTCTTCTCTTTTCATCGCAGTGGTCAGTCCCTCTACATTCCCTCTCTTTCTTCTGCTGCCTTCACTTTGTACTCTCAGTTTTCTTTTCCCCCATCTCTTAATTGTTTTCTCGGCTCTTGTCCTCCTTTCCACATCCATCCCCATCATGGCCACCAAGCTCTTTTGTCTCGTGGAGGGCGAATCAGTATCAAATGCGTTCCCTGTCGACATTCAGACTGCCATGACAATCGGTGACCTCAAGGACGCCATCAAAGCCAAGAAGACCAACGATTTCGGAAACATTGATGCAGACAGGCTCGTCCTCTGGCGCGTCTTCATACCCGATGACAATCAAAGTTCAGTCATTGCGGTTAGCACTCTTGAGGACAAGACCGAGCTCAACAAACCAAGGACACTCCTGTCCAAATTGTTTCCCGAAAGTCCCGACGACAACACCTACATCATTGTCCAGCGGCCACTGCCAGGTAATTATATGCCTTTTTTCATTAATACAGCGATGTCCCTTGTTCAGGCACTAAAGCTATTCTTACCATCATAGCAGCTCAGGGATCGCGCTCAGATATCCCGTATTCTGGTAAGTGCAAAGAAGCCGACGCTTCAGCGAATTTGGCGACGCCTCTTCAAGGCGCAGTGGTCGCAGGATTTGGTCCGCCCTGGATTCCTCAAAGGCTTACAACAACAGCTGTAGATAATTTCGGATATCTAACAATCCTGCCACTGCCCAAATACTGCCAGGTTCCCGCCCTGTTTCTCCTCTTTTGTACCCAGACGTGTCTGGTAAGTCATTTGCGGGGGATCTGGTTAGCTGATGATGCCCACTCACCCTTTCCTCCTTCAATACAGTTGCATTGACCGCAATAGCGAATGGATTCTTCGCACCTGACTCTACACACGCCATATTCCTCAACGAATTCGTAAAGGGCATGCACACTATTCCAGTAACAGGAGGCGGAGTACCGGGATTACCAAGAGTTGGGAAGCGAGGCCAGGTGATAATTCGAGAGGCTCCGACACTGTTATTTTTCGACTTGCCAGACTCTGAACATTCCAACACAATCACCAGCAGCGCAGATGATATTCTGACCAAGTATCCATGGGTCCGTCATCTACCCCTCTTTGGTGTCAGGTTCGATATCCGTCACGGTGTAAAATATCATAACGTCTTTTACGAAGCACGCGTATTAACTATTAGGATTCATATGTCTAGTGGCTGCGGCAAAACACGAACTGCTTTGGAACTGCTGTCCAAAACGTGGGGCCTATATTTCAACGCTGGCGAGAAAGACCTCGGCTCAAATGACCTGCGCATCGTTGTACGTGCACTATCGGACCGGCCAAGTATCTATTCGTCGGGCAGCAAAGAACAAAACACGGACCGCGTACGATATTTGACCTTAGGCCTTCTGTATTCGCGGCTTTTGATCCTGGATTACTGTCTGAGCATCCCCGAGGGTAGAACCTCGTTTTCATGCAAGAGATGGATGATCTTGCAAGCTGCCACACCCGCCTTCCAGGATGTGTTCGAGAGCCTTTTCAACAACATTAGCTTGGTGTTCCACAACTCTGACTCGCACAGCCTCAATATTATCGACCTTGTGCAAGACTTGCACGAAAGAGTACAGAGGCAACTTCTGGACCGTGCATCGACACCAGCGCGCTTCAAGTTTCTTCTGGTCTTGGACGAAGCGCAAATATTGGGTAGGCTCGCGGATGGAGACTTTCTTGACAGCGATCGTAAAACCATTCGACCGATTCTAGCGCCTATACTCCACGCATTCCGGCGGGTTGCAAAAATACAGGACGAAGACAAAGTTTGCATCATGCCTTGCGGGACAGGGTTAAGTTACTATGAGCTGGAATGGTCCGGAGGTTCTTCATCTGGCACCAAGCTCTCGACTGACGAGTTTCAAGCCGCGAAAGACGCTAGCATGGTCGTCGACTTTCCAGGATGGACGGACAAGGAATCGGTTTCATCTTATATCGAGCGACTGGGCCGGGCATTGGATGTGGAGGCAAGAGCTCGGCTTGCCAGTTTATTCCCGGATGTTGTGGTCAGTAGGCTCTTTCGTGAATTCCGTGGCCGATTCCGCCCTATTGTGTCAATTATCGAGGATATGATCGTGACGAACGATCTGACAACGTGGGAGAAGCGCGTGGATGACTTTATGTTCCGACTGACTACAGCAGATATTCCCAACAACGCTGTTGATAAGGAGCTCTTCCACGGTAACCTCTGCTCCGAACTCCAGCGCGTATTGACACAAGTCGAAGCTGATCCGACGACATTTTCTCGATTCCAGGGTGTCCGGGCTACACTGAAGTTTGCAACAGTCGCCTTTATCACCCAAGGTGGATTTATGTCGTACAAAGGAGAGCTCCCAGAGTTGGTGGAGGTTGCTTTTGGTCGGATACGAGGATACAAGGGAGAGCGCTACACAGTGATCGATGAGCCATTCGCGTTCAAGGCGGCCGACAATTTTTTCCAGAAGACAGATCCAGGATACTTTCAGCACAAACGTGATTTACTGGCAACGTGCTCCGACGAGGCTGTCCGTGGAAAATACTGGGAAACCGTCGTACCAACAAACCTAGAAGGGATATTCCAAGGCAAGGTCGTGTCAAAGGATCTGTTCAACGGCGCGGACCCACCACATGAGATGTTTCTACGCAGAGCTGAGATCATTGGACATGGGTCCGTCATGCAGTCCACTCGGCATGAAGTCATGAGTATGGGACAATTTTTGGACGCCCACTTCTATCACAATTCTGAGCTCAATGGCGACCCTGTGCCACCGTTTTTCTTCCCAAAGGCTCGCGAATCTGGCCCCGACATTGCTTTTGTTGTTCGGTTTGCGAATCCAAGTACAGGTATTCCAGATATCTTGTGCCCAGTGTTTGTTCAGTTGAAGCTCTGTACAAATCTTTGGCGTTCCGACGCAGAGAAGGCCCGTGGGACAGTTCAACCTACCAAGATCAACAATCATGGGATCGACATTAGCCAGTATTGCAAGCCACACAAACACTACATTAGTCTCATTGTGTCATACCCGGCAGAAGTCACCAAGTATTTCATGGACGAACCCCTCACGATGAACCATGGGGACGATGTCGTTGAAATCGCTCTTACGATCGACGACAAGAATATTCGGGGACTTTTCGCAGCGGAATATGTGACAGTGTTGGAGCAGGTCAAACGTCTTGGGACTGAAATGATTGAGGGCCTGGAACGTGGTAAGCGTGCTCGGATCTGATAACCTTGGAAACCTCATGACCATTTTAGCTTGCAATAAACGACGTATACCTTACCAACAATGTCTACAAAGCTCTGCAGAGAGTTTGTTGCTGGCGTTGCCTCGTGGCGGGAACAGCGGTGTACATCCCTCTTGATCTCTAGGATTTGACGTTTACGTTTATTGTAATGACGGGACTTTGGTTTGGAAACAGAGATAGATGGGATAGGCATAGCAAATCAAAACACCTACACTGCAGCTACTTTGACTCTTCCTCAATATGAACTCCAACCATTATTGTTCTACATTTTCTTATATACCTATAGGAATATCGAGTTGTAAAGGCCGCGCTAATCATGGCCTCGGTCTTTGTGAAGAAGACAGACGCAGATCACCTCCCTCCAGCCGCAAGTTTTCGGGTCGCACTTGCAGCCGACATGACTATAATCAGGTACCAGAGTGTTTATCTGGAGACTCCGCTCGTCCTTCCTCCACTACCAACATTGACCTGCAATGGCGCTTACGGACTTGACTGATGGTGAGAAAGAGAAATGGAGACGGTGAGGATGCAGACATCAGCACACAATCGAAAGTGCTGAGAGAGCGACAAAATGAGTCGAATAATTTTTTTAGAATGCCTTTGTCAAAAACCTCTGAGAGATCGCTTGTTGAAAGGAGTTCCTCCTTGGATTCAAGAGACATGAGCGTGATTGGGTCGTGTCTTTTGGCGGCAATAACAGGAATAGAAACCCTCCAGAGGCTGAGATTGTTCGCAGGGATATCGTCAAAGGCGGGACGCAGGGATATTGTCAAAGGCAGGTCTTTGTTCGTTTTAATAAGCTCCTTTAATTCGCTTACGTTCCTTGAGGAAGGAATCTTGACTGAAAATGCCTTAGATACAATTTCTCCATCGATGAGACAGAAGAGTTGTAGAGCGTCAGTCATTGTGAGTGTGAGTGTGTGTGTGTGTGTGTGAAAGAAAGAAATAAAATTAGGATGGGCAGGATGAGCGAAGAAAATGACTACGTGGTTTGCGCATGATCTATACGTTTACATCATCACAAGTAAAAGATTGATATCTAAGCAGTGGTCGGTGATGCTCAACCAAGAGTGTCACAATAAGCGCCGGACAGCACGCCATGTGTACTACACTTTTTGCTGGAGAGAGCTCCGGGCACAGTTATTATGCAAGACTGCTGTGAGCAGTGGCCATGGAGACAGTGCATTATCGAATTAATATTGCATATCGCACCTCTACCTTTGCTGATTTAAAATTAATTAATGAAGTAAAACGGTGTGTTGCATGTGAGTCGAAATCTTTATTTTCATTTTCAGTGATGTTTGCAAAAGAAGCGAAGGATCTTTTTGAGTTGAGATGTGTCTGCCTTGTGGATGCGAGCGATCAGCTACTGGGACAGGTTACTTGTTCTTTCCAGGAATCCTCTCCCGCTTGTTGCTATCAAAAAAAAAAAAAAAAAAAAAGAAAGACAAAAAAAGCGAGCGAATTATGAGTAAACAACGAGCAAAACGACAAGCGCTTCACACCTCGCAATTCCTATTTGCAGTCAAGAGTCATTGTTTCCTTACAAAATGTCCCTCGTCTTCTTTGATGGAGGTGTATAAAAACTCGGCTGCATACGTGGCGAGTGAGTAGGAGTTCTGGGATCTGCTGGTCTGCTGGTAGGAGTTCTGGGATGTGCAGGTCTGCTGGTAGGAGTTCTGGGATGTGCAGGTCTGCTGGTAGGAGTTCTGGGAAGTGCAGGTCTGCTGGCAAAACCTTGGCACTTTCTGGCCAACGAGAGTAAATGTTTCTAAAAACAATAAACCACGTTACAAAGTCAGTTCAAACCCAGTAAAACGCCAAACTGTAATTATTCCTAAAACTTACTCTGTACGCAAGCAAAGTGTTGAGTTGGTTCTCAAAGAGGAAGGTACCCATTTCGAAAGAGTTTGTTGGGAGTTTGATCGCCCCGTCGACTTCACATGAGAGCCAAACATCGCTGAAAGGTCTGAGAATAAACATTCTACCTTCCAGACCTAAGGAAATAGGAAAGGAATATTGGTAAATTGATTCGCCAACAAGAAGATGTCAAAGGTAAAATCTACATGATACACACCAACAACATCGCAGAACAGAGTTTGCATGCCCGGTGGTGTTGATCCGTGAGTGAGAATACTCTTGTTCAGTCTTGTGTTCTTTCGGTGCTGCATTTCCGCACTTTGATGAGTGGCTGACGGTGCTTTGTGCTCATTGTTGCACAGTGTAACTGAGATTGATTCCACCGATTTTTGGATGCAGGCAGTTAACCTAAAATCTAACCGTCGGCCAGATGCACCTTTTGCGCTTTTCGATGCTTGAGGGCCGACAATATTGCGCACCAACAGTTGGTCTGCCCGAGCTTCTCTTAATATGGTCTCGCCACTAAATCGACAATAAGAAACCATTATTAGTCATAAAGCCCTATCACATAATAGAGTAATAATATAGTAGTCTACTCACACCTGCACAGAGACTGCTGTCTGACTGAATAGTATTTGCCAGATCGAGAGCCAGATGAACAGTGTTGAAGCCTCCGTTGCTTTGGGTCTTTTGAAGATATCGGGTAATGAGATCTTTACACTAGGCAATTTGGGAACAAAAGAGTGAGTTCAAAAAAGTCGCCCAACCAGAGTGATACATCAGAACACAGGAAAGGCTCTTACAGTGCTAAGAGGATCTCAACAGCCATCTTCTCGTCACTACCATCTTGGAACTTGGACAGATCCTTCTCCAACTGCGCCTTCAAGCCCGTCAGATCAACTTCCAGAATATCATCGCCGTCATCAACAATAAATTTTGCCTTGTACGTCTGTAACAGATCGAGCTCTTCATGACGAGCTAGAACATTTCGGCATTCTGTGATTCTTTCGCCATGGTTAGGGAACATCTTGTGGACGTCCAGGTCAACGATCCCACTAATGGCGACACTACAAAAGTAAACACACGATGCTCGAGCTAAATAGGGCAATCAGGCATTAGCAAAAAAATCCAATGCCACCAAATGTTATCCTTACAATACATCCTTTTGCTCTATACGTCGCAACGTGGAGAACTTGTCCAGCCTTTCCCAAACAAAGCTGTAAAGGAAATCCTGTGACTCGGACAATTCTGGTTGGTCACGAGGTTTCTCAAAAGGCTCTTTTCGAACCTTAAGATGAACAGGAAGCAGTGGCATTCAGTATTAACAATCGGTCAAAACACGACATCCATAAGTGACAGTATTTCGAAAGAAACAAACCTACAGCATGATATAGTGCCCTGATCAGAGAATGAAAGCCCGGCTCTGACTTTTCGATCAGCTCCACCAATTCATTGGCCAAATCCTCGATACTCTCGACATCGTCATCGACATCTTCGTCATCGACATCTTCGTCATCGACAACTTCTTCATCGACAGCTTCGTCATCGACAGCTTCGTCGTCGACAGCTTCGTCATCGACATCTTTGTCATCGACAGCCTCCTCAGTGTTGTCCTCATCGCCATCCTCATCGCTGAATACTCTCTGATCCTCCTGACCCTCCAGAACGTTTAGATCCTCAATTGCAGTCTCGTCTTCATCATCCCTTTCAACCTCTGAAGGCAATCGGGCTACAATGCAAAAGAAAAACGATTAGAGGTTGCAGAGAGACAAGGTGCTTAAATGTCAACTTGAAGCAACTACTCACATCCGCTCCTCAGACTTTTCGACCGAGATGAACGTTCATTGAGAAAAGGGTCGCGAGAGTGCTTCTGTCCGGCTTGTGTAGACCCTAATCATATGTTGGATATTAGAACAGATAACTATTATAATAAATATGTTTTATTAATTAATTAATATTAATACCTTCTTGTTTCAGCTCCTCCGCTGCTTTCCCGTAATCATGACAGGCGCGCTCGTTCCAGTAGGTGTCCGACGCTTTCAAAGCCTTCAGCGACCCTCCATCAAGACCTCGTTTGCGTTCCAGATACAAATTAAAAGCACTCTCCATCTGGACATATTCCTTCCGAGACCACTTCTTTAGAAGTATTCGACCTTGTCTTTGTAAGCCACTGTGCGTCGACTTGGCCAGTTGCGAGATTCCCACATGCCAGATGGATTGACAGCGCTTGAGTGTACAGTTTTCCCTCTGTGTCATGTCTGCTTGATAAAGGAAGCCTTCGTAGTCGATATCGGGCAAGCGAATACAGTTGCACATGAACAGTAGCAGACAGGAGTCGACCATCTCGAGCCTTGCAAGAGCGTCCTTCCAAGAGCCTGTGGACCGCGAGGCATGAGGAGGTATCCGGCCACTCCTATCCGCCGACATAACGAAAATTGGTGCCAATTACTACAAGGGAGGGGATCGAATCGTTCGTTGCACCTAATTTAATTTTCAAAAAAAATGTGTTGTCATTGACATGGACAGACAATTAACAGCATCAAAGATGCAATAAAAGTGTAACAGAAATGGGTGGACCCCGGCTCTTGGAGGCCCTGCTACAGGCGTGCAAGAATTAACCAGAGCTTCATGAGAGGCAGCCGCACAAACAGTCTCTCGCGATATCGAGACCTGTGCGGAGTTGACAGTATATGGCAACGCGCGTGTAAGAAACTCGTACCGAACGATGCCCTACATTAGAAACGCAGAGCAACGCCGGTTTGGTGGGGACAACTACATGGCTCTTGGAGGCCCAGCTACGGGAGTGCAAGAGTCTCCATGGCTCCATGGGCAGCCTGCTGTGCCAACAGTCTCTTGCGATAACAAGACCTGCACAGTGTCGCCATGCTAAGCATAGCAACATGCATGGATAGAACCTCAACTAATATCGCCCTGCACCATTGGGGCAGATGCGACAGCAGCATGTGAAGAGGGCGTCAACCCCATGTACCCTGACAAGTGAAAAAACCGGGCTAATGGAACTGACTTCACTTTTACCTGAGGGGAAGGAAAGTTGACGAGAGGAGAGTTTGAGTTGAAGGAGAATTTGAGTTGAGAGAGTTCGAGAGTGAGAGAGTGAGAGAGAGAGAAACTGTGAGTAGCGACGACGAAAATATGGAGAGGAATGGTAGGGGCGAAAGGCAATGTGTGGTAAATGTCACTGTAGGGCGGAAGAGGCACATTTGCTTCTTGGCTTCCGCGCAATTGGAGGTGGCCACCGCACATCCCGGGCAATAATTACGTCACCGAAATCATTGGCTCCAGGACAATCCAGCCTTAATTCTCTCATTGGCTGGAAAGAGCCAAAACTCGTTCCACGCGCTCCCACGCTCCTTTCTTCCGCGCTCCTTGTTCCCACCACGTTCCTTGTTCCCACCACGTTCCCACCACGCCCTCTTCACACATCGACAACCAGACAACCTCTTGCACCTACACATTTACATCCATTCCGCTTTTACATCACCTTGTCATCTGGTTTTACGTATCCTACATCCTTCAAATCGTGCCTGGCGATGGGATTACAAGCTTGGTTTCCCTTTTTGCGCAAAAAGGGATACGAGCCTTCTGTCATTTATGCTTCCAACTTGAAGTCAACGAAGGCGGAACATACAAAACGTATTGATGTGCTGTCGTTTTATTCTATCATTCGCAACGCATACTCTTTCAAGGGGCCTGAAGAAGCGCACAAGGTCCTTGAGGCATATTTTTTGCGCTATGGCGAGAAGGATACACTCACTCTTTACATTGATGGTGGATTCTCCTCCTTTCAATCAATTTTTACATTGCTTCTTGTCTTGCATTACCACCATCACCATTACACCCTATTCCAAGCTTCAAAGTTAACTCGGGGACTCTGATCTTGTCCCGTACAGAAACACCTCGTTAATAATGGTCCCACCTCCGCAGCTCCAGCAGATATACCTCGGGCTCTGCCGACCGGGAGGTGGTCATGTCGTTGGTGGTCATCGGAAAGGGTTTGCATGGCAATGCTGACAGAGGCGCTATGCCACCTTCTGTTTGATAATGTGCGGAAAAAATGGCAAACACCTCGTCAACAGTGACCCCGCCTCCTCAGCTCCAGCAGATATACCTCGGACTCTGCCGACCGGGAGGTGGTCATGTCGTTGGTGGTCATCAGAAAGGGTTTGCATGGCAATGCTGACAGAAGCGCCATGTCACCTTCTGTTGATGCCCGGTCACCATGCTTGAAATATTAGGATTCTTGACGTGTCATATGCTAATGAATGTGTTGTATTCTTTTTTTATTCCTAGGAATTTGCACAAAGGTAATGTTATCATACTATGCTGCTTCATCAATAGCATTCAATGACGTTCATCTCATCATCCTGCGACTTCATTCACTGCCGACTCTGCTGTAGATGCCCATACCTCCAGCACAGTTGAAATGGGCTCTCGAAAAGGCGTCTGGTCAAGAACACGTCTTCTTTGCGAATTTCTTTCGTCGTTTCAATCTTACTGAAATCAGCGGAAGACCAATTTGTGCAGCTTATAAAGTCACCAAGAATTCGTAAACGGCGACGACAGAAGATCGAGGTGGCGTTCAGGAATTTTCAGCTACATCGTGAAGACACGTACTGGGCCGAGCGGGACCTCAAATTGAAAACAGCGGTGACGGCTCTGCAGGCTGGAGTTGTAGACATGAAATGGGAATTAAGCAAGCAAGGATTTCATCTGCACAGCACTTTTCCGCACCCGAGAGCGAACTGGAACTGATAGATGACTCGGAGGAGGAAAGTGAAGATGAACTACAGGAAGATGATATTCCAAATGAAGGTTAGCATCAATGACACTCCAATTCAGGCATTTAAAGGGCCACCACTTTAACATCACCACCTTTTCATGTACGTTACAAATACTACTGAGTGGAAGCGCCGTGCGATGCCCTCGACGATGAAGGCGCCAGACGCCAGAACCCCCTCCGAAACGAATGTAAGCTCAGTCTTAACAACTTATTGCTTAATTCGCCAACCATGCTGTCGATTATTTTTACGCTTTAATAGCTCTTCCTATGGGCTCCTTCAATATGTATGAAGGATATCCCTCCCAAGATGTATCTTCTCCCACACCGTTTGGGGGATTCGCTTCCATTTACGAGGGTGCTACCGAGTCCGCAAGCAGCCGCGCAGTGGCAGTCAGCACGAAAGTGGTCGCCAACCGAGCCTTGATTCCTGCTCAAGAGTTTGGTCAAGCTCAGTCTCAAATCGCTCTCGAGACAGCCCCACGCGATCCCTTTTTGTCACCTGCAGTATCCCTCACCATCATCGATGCAGGTAAACAACCTTTCAAACGGGTTGGTCCAAAGACTCATTCTGACTTGTTTGTGTCCCGTGCCCTACATGCATTGACGTAAAAATTCTCTGTCCACCGCTTTACTAGCTGGCCAGAAGCGTCCACGCGATCCTGGGGAAGAGCTGGACGAGGTATTACCTAAAACACCCCGCAACAGAGATGAGCACAGTTTCATATGATGAGGCACTTGACGATCGACCAGAAGGCTGTGTTGGCTGATCTTTCTCTATTTTTATTAATCTTTTTTTTTGACAGCTCTATCCCCCACCATCGCGCCTACTGAGAACATTGATAGCCCGTCCATGGTTCAGTCTGGCCCCAGTCTTCCCGACCCCTTTCAGGATGACAATACACATATTGCGGATGATGAGGGGCAGTTGTCTGTGGCCGAAGAAGACGAAAACAGTGGACAAGATGTTCTCAACGAGTTTGGCAGTGGGATCGGTGGTATCAATAAGCCCAACAACATCAAGCTTAAGGAGCCGTGGCATACACTTGCAATCTCAGCAATTTCACTTGTAAGCATCGATCACTATCTACGTTGTTACCCATTTGTTCTTACTGATATTATGGCACTCAACTGACGTTCGATTATTGGCTTTTAATTTTATGGTCAAAGCATTGTTCTCCCATCTATGGAGAGCCGCCTGGAAGAGCCAGACCTGGACCGTCGAAAGCTGTATGCACTTGTCCTGGGACATTTGGTTTCTACGCAGAGCGAGATGCTGACAAAAAAAAAGTATGACCAATCAAGATGCCCTTTCCTCAGACGTGCTTTGGTCGGTCTTACAGGAGTTTGGGACCTGATCTCGGCGGAGGAAGATATGGCGGCTCAGGCGAAGACTCGTTCAGCAAAGAAGACGTCCAGACGCAACTCACGTGATGAGAGCATCTTTTCTCACCAAGACTTAGTGGACGCCAAGCGCCAATGTTGGATGCCGGAGCTGCAGGAGAAGGATGGACCGACGACCGCTATTCTAAATGATCTCATCGAAACGACAAAGGAAGTACGAAAGACGGGGGCGGACCTGACAAAGGTTCTGAAGCACATCTACAGGAAGATTGGCACTACTGAAGAGCAGCTTCCTTTCCTACTGGTCTTAATGACGATGTAAGTTGTTCTTCAGTGATATTTCACTCAAACAGTTGATATTGGTGCCCATCTGCCAATGCTAACGTTTACTTTCCGTTTTGCTTTTCTTCTTTTGATGGGCTGATGCCGTCATAGCCTGCACAACATCGTCCACCCTCATCACGGCGAATCCAAGGGATCGGAAGCGGATTCGATGGTTACGTGGGCCAATATATTCAAATTTGGAGTCCCTGTGAAATCACCTTTTCGATTTAACTTGTAAGCCAAAATCATGCGTTTGATGCTTTTACTTTCTTATTTCGTTTCTTTGATGGACTTAGACAAATATGGGATTCTCTGTTTAACTCTTGTCTTTTGCGTTTTACTTTCATCTTTCATTGTATATAGGGGCGATCAGGCAATAAGAGCCGCGACACGTAGCAAACATAAGCTGCACCAAGTGTATGGCACTGGAGGCGGTGTGCGGAAGGGAGACTGCATCACGAAAGCAGGCAAAGTTGAACTGAACAACTTCGAAGCAAAAAAAGTTGGATCCTCGGATATCGACGTTTTGAATCAGCGAAGCAAAGGGTTCAAGATTACGCGGTCGATCATGATGGAGCTCAGGAAGCGCTTCCAAATGGACTGTCCACCCGGTTTGGCAATTCATGGTAAAACTATAATTTTTATCACGGTCGATAATGTACAAAACAAACTGAAGGCTTTCGCTCACCCTTTTTTTCTTTTTTTTGCAGGCCTTACTGCAGACGTAGTCTCCGTTCGTGAATGGAGAGATATCAATGTAGCTGGAAGGGCTTGTCCGAAACTTATCATACTGACCACAGAAGATGACTGGCTGCCTTTCCTTGAATATCAAGCGCACGTCGTAAAGAACTTGTTGGTAATTTTGAGCAGTAACTTTATGGACTGGTGCTGCATTACTATATAACAAGAGACGGCCTCTAACTAATACAAGTTCACTGCTATAGAAATTGTACGATGATATGGCAAGTGATGTCATGAATAAGATTGCGGCCGAGAAGTACTTGCAGCAAATCGCCGGAGAGCCAGTCCTCAATTTGGACGACGAGGATGATCTTGATGGAGATGAAGAGGATGAGGTTCTTGATGGAGATGATGACGACGAAGAGGAGGGAGATGGAGACTTGAAACACGAGGTGTTGGGGCTTACATCTCTGGTTTTTCACACACCGACGAAATGCTCGCCTGAAAAGAATCGGTTCTTGGTCGCCAAGCCAGACAATCTTCGATTCCGACAACAAATGCACGCCGCCGCAAAGGAGGTTGGTCCAGACATCTAAAGGTTGTCTGGTCTGGGTGCTACCTCTCTTGTTTGAGGTCAGTTCTACAAAATCTCCCCATCGTGATCAATGCAACGAATATTGGAATATGCTTGAATAAATAACAGCACCTTTGGCTATTTGCAACCATGCTTACGTTCTCCCTGTTGTCATTGATGGGTGGTCCCACTCAGTATAATCCCCTTTGATACCTTGCTTTATCCCCAGTCTGCAATTCACAATAAACCATACCTTTCCTTCTCCTCCTTGTTCCTGCCTTGTCTTGTTCTGGTTAACAATTTTATTGACCGCAAGGTCAATGGACGTTGTCACCTGGGTGGCGTCGAAAGGATGGTTCTCGAGGATGTGGAGAAAGTGACATATTCTCAGATCCATTTCTTCGCTCGAACTTACGGTAAGTATCAGGTGATCCTTGACTTTGGCCTACAAAACTGGGAACAGTAGTAAAAGGTTATGGCGAGGGCGGAGGACCAAGGGTGTTGTTATTCTCTCGCCAAGGAGCGTCAGATGTGGACTGATCAATAAGAGCGATGACAGCTGGAGTAACGGGGATCCGCGTAATAGCGGGCACAGAGGATCTGTGGAGGTCAAGGACAAGGAAGATGAGAGAAAGGAGAAGAGGACGAGGAGGTGGACGAGAAAGAGAAAGAGGAAGAGGAGGTGAAAGTGGACAAGGGAGTGGAGGAGAGGAGGGGGCATGAGAAAAGGAGTGAGAGCAGGGAGAGAAAGGTATCGCAGTCGGATCGGACGTGTCTCGCGTGGCGTGCTCCCCTTTATTTCCACGCAGAGTAGGAAATAACGGACGCTTGCTTTCTTCGCACATGCACATGCACATGCATTTTTGTCCTCTTCCCCTTTCATCGCTGTGGTCAGTCCCTCTACATTCCCTCTCTTTCTTCTGCTGCCTTCACTTTGTATTCTCAGTTTTCTTATCCCCCTTATCTTAATTGTTTTCTTGGCTCTTGCCTTCCATTTCACATCCATCCCTCTCATGGCCACCAAGCTGTTTTGTCTCCTTGAGGGCGAATCAATATCAAATGCGTTCCCTGTCGACATTCAGTCTACCATGACAATCGGTGACCTCAAAAAGGCCATCAAAGCCGAGATCTACAATGACGCCGACAAACTCCTTGCAAAAGACCTCATACTCTGGCGTGTCTCTATCCCTGAGGACAAACAAAATTCATTCATTGCGGTGAGAACTCTTGAGGACAAGACCGAGCTGAACAAACCGAGGACGCTTCTCTCCAAATTGTTTCCCGAAAGTCCCGACGACAACACCTATATCATTGTCCAGCGGCCACTGCCAGGTAATGATACGCCATTTTTCAGTAATACCGCGATGTCCTTTGTTCAGGCACTAAAACTACTCCTGCTATTCTTAGTCACTCAGGAATCACGCTCAGATGTCCCGTATTCTGCTGGTAAGTGCAAAGAAACCTGCGCTTCAGCGAATTTGACGACACATCTTCAAGGCGTGATGATCGCGGGATTTTGTCCGCCGTGATTTCCACAAAGGTTTACAACAAGAGCTGTAAATCGAATATCTAACAGTCCTGCAACTACCCATGTATCGGCAGGTTCTCGTCCCGTTTCTCCTCTTTTATACCCAGACGTGTCTGGTAAGTCAATTGTGCATGACCTGGCTAGCTGTAGCTGCCTCGCTAACCTCTTCCGAAACAGTTGCATTGACCACAATAGCGAATGAATTTTTCGCCCCCGACTCTACTCACGCCATATTCCTTAATGAATTCGTAAAGGGCAGACACACTATTCCAGTAACAGGAGGCGGATTGCCAGGATTACCAAGAGTTGGGAAGCGAGGCCAGGTGACAATTCGAGAGGCTCCGACGCTGTTATTTTTCGACTTGCCAGACTCCAAACATTCCAACACAATCACCAGCAGCGCAGATGATATTCTGACCAAGTATCCATGGGTCCGTCATCTACCCCTCTTTGGTGTCAGGTTCGATATCCGTCACGGTGTAAAATATCATAACGTCTTTTACGAAGCACGCGTATTAACTATTAGGATTCATATGTCTAGTGGCTGCGGCAAAACACGAACTGCTTTGGAACTGCTGTCCAAAACGTGGGGCCTATATTTCAACGCTGGCGAGAAAGACCTCGGCTCAAATGACCTGCGCATCGTTGTACGTGCACTATCGGACCGGCCAAGTATCTATTCGTCGGGCAGCAAAGAACAAAACACGGACCGCGTACGATATTTGACCTTAGGCCTTCTGTATTCGCGGCTTTTGATCCTGGATTACTGTCTGAGCATCCCCGAGGGTAGAACCTCGTTTTCATGCAAGAGATGGATGATCTTGCAAGCTGCCACACCCGCCTTCCAGGATGTGTTCGAGAGCCTTTTCAACAACATTAGCTTGGTGTTCCACAACTCTGACTCGCACAGCCTCAATATTATCGACCTTGTGCAAGACTTGCACGAAAGAGTACAGAGGCAACTTCTGGACCGTGCATCGACACCAGCGCGCTTCAAGTTTCTTCTGGTCTTGGACGAAGCGCAAATATTGGGTAGGCTCGCGGATGGAGACTTTCTTGACAGCGATCGTAAAACCATTCGACCGATTCTAGCGCCTATACTCCACGCATTCCGGCGGGTTGCAAAAATACAGGACGAAGACAAAGTTTGCATCATGCCTTGCGGGACAGGGTTAAGTTACTATGAGCTGGAATGGTCCGGAGGTTCTTCATCTGGCACCAAGCTCTCGACTGACGAGTTTCAAGCCGCGAAAGACGCTAGCATGGTCGTCGACTTTCCAGGATGGACGGACAAGGAATCGGTTTCATCTTATATCGAGCGACTGGGCCGGGCATTGGATGTGGAGGCAAGAGCTCGGCTTGCCAGTTTATTCCCGGATGTTGTGGTCAGTAGGCTCTTTCGTGAATTCCGTGGCCGATTCCGCCCTATTGTGTCAATTATCGAGGATATGATCGTGACGAACGATCTGACAACGTGGGAGAAGCGCGTGGATGACTTTATGTTCCGACTGACTACAGCAGATATTCCCAACAACGCTGTTGATAAGGAGCTCTTCCACGGTAACCTCTGCTCCGAACTCCAGCGCGTATTGACACAAGTCGAAGCTGATCCGACGACATTTTCTCGATTCCAGGGTGTCCGGGCTACACTGAAGTTTGCAACAGTCGCCTTTATCACCCAAGGTGGATTTATGTCGTACAAAGGAGAGCTCCCAGAGTTGGTGGAGGTTGCTTTTGGTCGGATACGAGGATACAAGGGAGAGCGCTACACAGTGATCGATGAGCCATTCGCGTTCAAGGCGGCCGACAATTTTTTCCAGAAGACAGATCCAGGATACTTTCAGCACAAACGTGATTTACTGGCAACGTGCTCCGACGAGGCTGTCCGTGGAAAATACTGGGAAACCGTCGTACCAACAAACCTAGAAGGGATATTCCAAGGCAAGGTCGTGTCAAAGGATCTGTTCAACGGCGCGGACCCACCACATGAGATGTTTCTACGCAGAGCTGAGATCATTGGACATGGGTCCGTCATGCAGTCCACTCGGCATGAAGTCATGAGTATGGGACAATTTTTGGACGCCCACTTCTATCACAATTCTGAGCTCAATGGCGACCCTGTGCCACCGTTTTTCTTCCCAAAGGCTCGCGAATCTGGCCCCGACATTGCTTTTGTTGTTCGGTTTGCGAATCCAAGTACAGGTATTCCAGATATCTTGTGCCCAGTGTTTGTTCAGTTGAAGCTCTGTACAAATCTTTGGCGTTCCGACGCAGAGAAGGCCCGTGGGACAGTTCAACCTACCAAGATCAACAATCATGGGATCGACATCAGCCAGTATTGCACGCCACACAAACACTACATCAGTCTCATTGTGTCCTATCCGGCTGAAGTCACCAAGTATTTCATGGATGAGCCCATCACGATGAGCCATAGGGACGATATCGTTGAGATTGCTCTTACGATCGACGACAAGAATATTCGGGGACTTTTCGCAGCAGAATATGTGACAGTGTTGGAGCAGGTCAAGCGTCTTGGGAGTGAAATGATTGAGGGTCTAGAACGTGGTAAGCGTGCTAGGATTTGATACCGCTGGGAACTTTGGAACCCTGTTGAGTTTTGCAATGAACGACATGTATCTTGCCAATCAGCACTGCAGAGAGTTCTTGCTCGCGTAGGCGGCGGGCATAACGCTTGATATCCCTCCTGATCTCTGTTACGACGTCCGAGTTTGACATCCTTATGATTCGTCGTTTATAGCAGTAAATAAGTTTTATTGGGAATAAGCGATGGCAAACACAGCTGCCATACAGCTGCTATTTTGATGTCTTCTTCAATATGGACACCAACCATTTAGGAAACAAACACTGCGTCCTTGTTTGATGAACATTTGGTTTGCGAAGTGGTAGTTTGCGAAGTGGTAGCTCGAAGCGTTCCTAATCCTCAGTGTCCATAGGCACATTGCCCACTGTATTGACAACGTCAAATCGAGGCCGTTGACAGCAAGAACCTAACGTGAATCCCCTTCTCTATCAAAAGCGCTCCCATAGCAGTGTTGCAGGGAATTATTTACAGCAACCAGTATAACCCCAGTATGGCCAAAGGCATCAGCATGAGAATCTGTCTATCATCACGCCAGTGTTGTTGACCGAGTCCTTCTCCAATTCACTCACTCGCTCCTTTTCTTTTTATTAATCTGCCAAATCTACCACCAATTGTAGCTGCCTTTTTTATTCTGCATCCTTGTAGGATATGTGTTGATCACTTTACCGTTGTCCTCCAGTGTTTACCTAACTACATACTGATTCGACACGCAACCGCAGTGCTTTTTGGATCCGTTCGACCAAGGTTGCATCAGGGCTTATGGAGCTTTGCGCCTTTAGGTACCTCTGCTTCTCGGAAGTAGCTGAAGGTTGTTGTCATGCCGGTTAAACGGACATCTGAACGGGCTTCGATGTTGGTTGGTCAGTTTCTCTCCTCGGTTTGCATCCTGTCCCTCTTCTGTCAGTTATTTTAACCGCGGATTCATCTACAATGTTGCCGAAGGTGACGCAGTGGGAAGGCCGAAGGTGACGCAGTGGGAAGACCGAAGAAATGATAATCTCGTCGAGCTCTGCTAATTGAATTATTTCATGCAGATGAAGTTATGGAGAAGGAAAAGAGGAAGAAAAAGAACGGAGTGGAGTAATGGAGATAAGCAATGGAGATGAGAAATGGAGAATGAAAGGAACTACCCAAATACCCGTTCGCATTAAAATTGCAATCTTGAAGCGAACAGATCTGAACTGAGCTGGCATGGCATTTGCTGCTTACTGAAAGCTTACGAAAAGTCACAAATGTTTGTGAAAGGCATCTGGTACTGGCACGTCTACTTCTCCATCTCACCTTGGACACTTGACCTTCTCTCTCCATTCGCTACATCCCACCGTAAAAAGGACTGGTGGTATCCCTGTCGTCAATCAAATCACTGGAACCTCAATGATGAACAAATGTTCTGTATGTTCTCTATGGCTACTTACTCCTAAAATAATTGGCGACCACGGTTGTTGGTCGTGGTTGTTGGTCGTGGTTGCTGATCCTGGTTGCTGATTCTGGTTGGTTAAGCTTCCCTTAAGTCATGATACCAATGATTAGTCCAGTTTGAATAAAGGCAGCGAGCAAGATGTGCAAGATCGGATCAAGTTCATGCGCCTTTGAAAAGACGTCCAAGCCAGACAATAGGGCCATTGGGGATGAAAATAGGTATCCAAAAACCGTTCCAAGCTCTTGGGCTCTTGCCTCGTGGTCTCGTGGTCTCTCTCGTCCAATGACATTCGATGTGGTGTTCGCGCTGCTGAATAGGTCCTTTGACACGATTTTCCAATGGAATATTCCTTCCAGATCACTGACAAACTGGTTTTCCTGCACTAGTCACAAACAGCTTCATCGGAACTGTCGCTGATGAACTGTCGCTGATGAACTATCCGCAATAACTGTGTCGGTGCTGTAAATATCCTGGATACATCATCTGGAAAAAGACGTCCGTAGCTGCCACGAATGCAAGGTTCCTATCCAAAGTGCCCGTCGCATGGCGTTGACCATTATATCCTTGAACGCGGCCAACCAAGTTCTAGAGGATCTCCTTCGCATGAACAACTCTACCTGCGTGTTGCTTTGTAAACATCTGTATCCTTCTACCAGTAATCCTATGTCCTCAGAGTTGCCTTGACTTGCATTACCACGTTCAGCGGCTCGGCACAGAGCCTATTGTGTAAGATGGCGTTGACGAGAACATTGATATCGCAGTCGGTATATGTAGCCATCCATGCGCCTCTCCCACATTGTCCGATGTGTCTCCGCTATCATTTCCTTAAGAACTGACACGAGATGGCACCAGCATCCGCAGAGGTCGTGGAGGAATCTCCTGAATAAGGATTAAGGTAGGAGCAGTAAGGGGGGTGAATTGCAGAGAAGAGAACTGCGTGGCTTGCATTAATTGGGGCAAACATGCAACATCGCGGTGGTGAAGAATGAGAGACAGGGTGATGGATTACCTGGCGTGGTCGATGGACGACCATGCGAACAGATTTCTTGATTGGAGAAGAGTGAGGAAGTGAGTCTGGCGAAGGGAAGGGAATGACCAAGGAGGGTGGAGGCGAGAGGGTGCAAGGGCAAGGGCAAGGGCAAGAACGCGTAGACGGGCGGAGGAAGAAATGAGCGCGCAAGGACCACCCTTCTGTTCTCCACACGCGGAAGTGGCTTGGTCAGAGCTGTGACATCAGATTTTCTTTTTGGCGCGTCTCAATCATCTCGCCCTCCATCCTGACGCTCTGACTCGGGTAGGTCTTCAAGTCTCAAGTCATTTTTGTCTCTCAGTCTCCATTCACCTGTCCAATAAATTCATATAGCCGCTAATATAGCGCATAGGATCTCTATGTTTGGCAGGTAATGAATTTGTCTCTCAGTTGACCAGTACGTTCTTGAGTATTATTATTAGGAAGTTTTGAAATATCTCAGTAATGTAATCGGATTACAAGAATGAGCAGGATGTCAACAGTCATCAAGAGCCTGTGCCCTTGGAAATCATTCGTCGGATTCAACAAATGGTGAGGCACTCTGATGATATATCCATGCCAACCTTTGCTGAGAAATTGGAGTATTATCATCCACAGGATGCCCACCCAGCTTTCTTGAATGCCGTCAGAAAAGGATGTTTCTAACTGCAATTCGGTGCTTTAATGCAGAAGCGGGTGCCTCGCCTTCCATTCCGCCCACGCAGCGCCAAGGAATCGAAATATGACAAAGGGGTCTCATTGATTCTCTCCGTCGAAGATGAAAGAAGGCGCTTGAGCTGTATCGAGAGGAAGGACCATGAACCCTCGGAATCAACTCGTCGTTTCGAACAGGTATTCGCTCTTTTTTCTCTTTTCTTCCCCAGACCAATAAAACTATGTATCTCGATGTCAGATAAATCATGACAACGGAGGTAGGAGACCAGCTTGAATGAAATCCTGTTGTCATCTTTTTCGTCCGTTAAGATGAGTTCGTGTGTATAAGCCCTTAAAAGCTGTGTAGGCTGAGAACAGGGCATCTCAGCTTTCGAACTTCAAGGGATAACTTTTTTACGCCACAATTCTGCATCTTGATCGTCTCTTTCCTTCTTCAGTACGTATTATTTTGTCATTTCCATGATCGAAGGATTATCCTTCGTACCTCCCGGGATCAACTCTAGAAGATCTTCCTCCTTCCCAGATCTGTGCATTGATGGTAGCTCATGATGTTTACTGGTATCTGACATTTATTAATATGACGTCAGTTTTATTAAAGGGCCTCCATTTGGAGGTCACCATTGCATGCTAAACTATGTTGCACAAGGGGGAAAAGCTAGGGATCTTCTGTCTCATAATAATCCGTTATGGAATGGGCTAAGTTCGTCCAATGGACACAGGGGTTCCCGATTGCGCTACCGCCTGCACAATATCCCGAAATGCCGACGGATGATCTTGCTCATCGGGAATGAATCTCGGCCGTCCTGCCTCTGTATCTTGCTGTTGTTCCTGGTAGTACTGCTGATGTTGATGCTGATGCTGGTATGAATGGTACTGTTGTTGAGCACCTATACCAATGGGTATACTGTTGCCATACGCGTTTGCTGAGGCCGACTGGTATGACAACAGATTGGTGGGATCAGATGGCCTTCCAAATCCGTCGTCACGACTGTACACGCGCCCGGACAGGACATGATTTGAAGGGTCGTTAGAACTGCCTCTGGTCACTGGCCGTGGACGTTTTGCTGACTGGCCTGGAGAAAATGGTCCAGGGAAATCATACTGCTCCATCGGTGAATAACCTTCGGATGGAGTTATTGACAAAGGCGGTGATATGTTGCCAGTACTCATACCCGACGATGACAGACCACACATTCTGTGTCCATGGGGTGTGCCACTGAAATTGAACAAACGCTTCTGTCCCGAGAAAGGAGGTCCCTCTGGATAGTCTTGAATCCGTTCTACAATCACAACAACAATCACATCGACAGCGACAACATCAACCATTGGCAAAATGATCGTAGCAGAGTAATAGGGTGGTATATTCGAGTGGTCAACTTATTAGTCTGGGTCTCCTAAAAGCACAAACTACATTCTATAACGTGATTGCGTACCGTGGGTGGACGAGGTAGTTAACGGAGGTGAGTCATTCGCAAGTGGCCCTCCAAGTTGGATTTGGTGTGGACCAGGGTGCAGTAGTGACTCTTGGTATTTTTGAGATGCATGAGTGTTGTAATACTGATGAGGGCTGGACTGATGCCCATAGTACGCAGGATGGTGAGCTCCTGATCGGAGATCCGCCACACCTGAAGATCCCCCTATAGGAATACCGATTAAGCCGCCAGCGCCGATAGATGACTGTACCCGATAGTCAAAGGGCGAAACAAGGTTGGGGTCATCATCTACAGAGTCAAGATAAGATGTTACTGAGCTGTCTTAGACTTAGGTGCGCTAGTGAGATACGAAGGTCATCCAGTCTATTTTCGCCTTACCACCAGAGACAGACCCGTTGCTTCCATTAGGGGACCCATGTGGGCTTACTCCATGGCCACGGAATGAGCCGTGATGTGGATGAGAGTAGTAATCACCATGGATGTTCTGGCTAAAATGGTGATTACTGTGGCTGTCTGAATGTCGCAGACTTGGTGAATCTTCAGGTGCATGGTATGCATCGTGTTGTTGTTGTTGTTGCTGTTGGGATTGAGACGCCCATCTTGGATCTGAGGGTAGGCGTCAACAAGTTAGAGTCAGAGAGGTGTAAAAAGCAAGTCGACCAACGTATTCTATCGCTGACATTGACCATACCTGAGTTCATGACAGGGCCATGGGGATGCTGATAGAGGAAGAGAGTAGGATCCTCGACAAGAAGAGGGTGAAGGATCTCCTCTATGTTGTGGGCTTTGGCGTGATGAACAGCTCGATCCAGAGGTATCCTACGGTTGCAATGGGAGGGAATGAGTTAGCTGGGTGTTGGAAAGATAAGTGTTCGGGGGGCACTGGACCAACTACTTACCACACTCCTTTTAGATGCATGGCCCCTACTTTGACCACAATTCGCCCTTTCTCGTTCTTGAGAATACCATCTCGTTTGCCTCGTGACATTCCTACGACATTAAGAAGCTTAGTGCCGTTCACCATGTCGTTATCTATAAGAACCACGTATAAAATAGTTTAGCCAGAATGGAATGCGATTCATCTTTTTGAGGAATTGTGTACCAGGACCATTCATACCTGCGCGTCGAGCTACACATACGCCTTTGACATCAACCTGGTAGCAAAAGGTACGCTCATCCTCCCAAATTGTGTTGGTGAGTCGGGCACGAAGAGGTGGCAAGTCGTGATTTGGTACTGGGGCTGATGGAGGCGGTGTCAAGGAGGACAAGTTGTCTTGAGAATGTCCATACGGCTGCCCAACAAGGCCTCCACTATGGGCACGGCTGTGCTCGTACGCTTCATGTTGGGGAGCCTCGGGATAGTAATGGACGGTGGAGTAAACTGGATGCTGGAAAGATTGCTGTTGTTGCTGTTGCTGTTGCTGCAGTTGTTGTTGCTCTTGGGAAAATTCATGCCCATGAATATGGTTTTGACTATACGGAGAATGGCCTTGATGAAGCTGCTGTTGGCCCGGATGCATATGTTGGTGGTGATGGAACTCCTCCCGAGGAGATGATGAGTTTCCAGCACGCGAAGGTATGTCTGCTTGGTGCCGTTGCTGTTGCTGCTGCTGTTGTTGCTGTTGGTGATGTTGGTGTTGTTGCTGCTGGTGTTGGTGTAGCTGACTCGCGCTGAAGGCCGCTGCATCTGTGCTGTGGAGACCGCCTCCTCCTAGACTCTGGTCGCTCAAACCCATCGAGGCAGGATGACTTTGAGGAACGGATGAAGGCGATGGCTGGCTGTGGATCAAGGCCCCACCGTTGGCGCCACTTCCATTGCCGTTGTGATGATGAGGCGCAGTCTGGAACGCGCCTTGGAGATTGACAGGTCGCGGAATAGACTCTGATGGCTGCAAATTCTGGTCTCGGGACCACTCAAAGCCCATGGGCATAGGTTGTGCGGACGGAGAATTGCTTGTCCAGGGGGAGCTGTCCATGATTGAGATTGCAGGAAAAGTCTGGGTAGAAAGAAGAGTGACGGCCGGACCAGATATGGATCTGAGCTCGGGCTTTTGATTGTGGGAAAGATTATAGTCCAGGAGGCTGGACAAGAGATGACGACGGACCAGTGCGCAAGAGGGCAAAGGGAATATTAGTAGACCTTGATGACTCGAGGCTCAACGCTGTGGGAAAGTAGGCGGTTGGTCCTGGAGAGGGCGTTGGAGGGCGATAAAGCCGAGGTTGCTGTCTTGGTAAGAGTGAGAAATAATCGGGCTACAGTCCATGAACAAGCAGAGACAAGGAGAAACGCAAAAGGAACGAGATCTAAATCGTGGGAACGAATGACAGACCGGACGGTTAGAGACGGGGTTGTTGTTGGAAGGGAAAGAAAACTAGGACAAGGATAGGGACAAGGATGGAGGCAAGAGCAACAGAGAAGGTTGATACACAGGAGAGGGTTTGTCGACCACACACAGCAAAAAGAGAACAAACAACGCAACAACAATGGCACAAGCACAGACACCACGTCCAGTCCAACAATACGCCAGCAAGGAGGCCGAGAAAGCCGATGTCAACGGGCGGAGGAGAGAAGGAAGGAGAGAACCACAACAAGCTGCAAAATGAGCAAGGGAGGAGGGGAGAGACAGCCGTTGGGCGTAAAGCAGCGGGGTCAAGGGTGGCCCGCAAAAAAAAAGAAAAAAGAGACCCCGGCGACGACAGAGCCGACTGCCAACACGGAACGGTGCTGTTGCTTTGAGAGCAAGCAAGCCTGGGATTGGATGAGCCTCTTCCAGACAAGCAAGGAAACCAGGGTGCAGAGGGTTGGCAACAAACCTGCGTGCGTGGCAACAGCAACAACTTTGTGAGAGATGCAGGAAGGAGGGTGAATGGAAGCGAGAGTGCAAGCGAGCGATCTGGATCTGACAGATTAGATTCGAGGGGAGGAGACGGAGGAAGGAAGAAGAGGGAGGGAGGGAGGGAAGGAGGGAGGGACGGACGGACGAAAGGAAGGGTTGGTTGAGTGAAGAAGAAGACAGGGCGGTCGAGGATGCAGACATGGCTGTTTTGGGATTCCCATCCCATCCTGTCCCATCCTGTCCCATGGGCACTTTCCCGCCGGTGAGATTGAAATGAATGGGAGAACTGGACCAAAGGTCCCTGTCCGAAATGAATGAATGAATGTTCGTCCCACCGGGAGTTTCGTTCCAGGACCGGCTAGGTGCGGTGGAGCAGAGGCAGGGAGGCACGAGCAAGAGAAACAAGTGAAGGTGAAAGAGAAAGGGAAGAACGAGATCGATCTGGCGCTGTTGTGTGGGCGAAAGAGAAGAAAGAGAGGGTTGGACAGAGCAGTGCTGTGCGTGGTTGCTTCGATGCACCACCAATGCACCGACGCGCCCGACAACAAGCGAGAAGAGTCCAAGCACGCACCCTCTGCAAGCAGGGAGGCAAAGAAGCAAACAAGCAAAGCTAGAAGAAGCCGGCGAAACAGAATGTGTGAAGAGAGAAAGTGGTAAAAAAACGCGTTCGTTTCGTGATTGTGTTCTGCTGCCGTGCATTTGTTTGTTATCTTCCCAGGCGAGCGGGTGGAGACAACGAAGGAAGGAAGGGAGAGGGAGGGAGGCCGGCTAGCCGGCAGGCAAGCAGGAAGGCCGGCAGGAAGGCATACAGGAAGGGGGACACAGCTCTCTCTCTCTCTCTCTTTCTCTTTCTCTCTCTCTCTGTCTCCTTTTTTTCTCGTCCACTCTTGTTTGTTGGCTTTTTTTTTCTTTTTCCAGTCGTCGGCTTGTGCTTTGCTCCATCCTTAACTACTTTTCTATTCTTTCCTTTCCTCTCTCCTCCTCCTTCTTCTTCACTCCTGATAATCAAAGAGTCGAGTCGAGTCCGGTCGACCCGAGCCAAGACTGATTCGAATCCGCCCAAACACACTTAGCAAAATCGCGCTAAATCTGATCAACACACCATTGCCGACCATAATTCAATGCAAGAGGCATGGGTGGGGTACATGTCCCGTGCTCCATGACCGACGGCACGATGAGCCACAAAGGAAAACAAAAAGGAACAGGAGCAAAAAACAAAAAGAAAAAAGTGCTTTTACCATACAACTTGTTTCTGGATATCGTTGTCCTTGACTGACAGTTGTCTGCGAGTGATGAAAGGACGGGAGAGCTGTGGGAGTGGCAGACACAAGGGGTTTGTGTTTGTATGCAATTTATGCAGGTGTATGCGAGGATGATGAGGATGCAGAGAATGGCCGGGGAAGACAAAAGGGAGGAGGTTGGATCAGTCAACTAGAACTGCAGAAAAGACGAGATGGATGGAAAAGAGACAAGGAGAAGGAAGGAAGAAAGAGTGATGGAAAAGACAAGGATGAGAGGATGAGAGAAAAGGTAAGAAAGGAGAAAGGAGAGATGGAAGAAAGGAAAGAGAGGTAGAAGGAAAAGAAAAACAGCGCAAGGTGGGATGGAGATGGCCGCATCTTTTTATAGTCTTTTTCTGTTGAATTGGCTTGACTTGACAGATAATGAGCGGATGGCCAGAGACGTGCCGACCTCGAAGCTGCTGCATGTCTATTCAGTCGGCTGTCGGTAGACTACATGTTCTTACCATGGCGTGGCCTCCCTTGATACCCACCCTCAGACCATTTCATTCTTCTCCCCGCTCACTGCTTGCATCGTACTCAGCAACACTTCAGAGAACTACCACGAACAATAAAAAGGATGCGATCAGATCGATGACAGACAGACAGACAAAGGACAGAGGGAATTGACAACTCTGTGAGCACGTATCCGAGTATGAATGGATGAATGAATGGATCGATGAATGTTGAGCACCTCTCTCACACAGACGCACAAACACAGTTTGCCTTCCCCCCTCCCTCTCTCTTTCTCCCTCTCTCCCTCTCTCCCTCTCTCCCTCTCTCTCTGTCTCTCTCTTGTTCTTTTCTCTGTACTTTTCTCGCTCTGAATCGCTGGGTACACACATATATATAGTCAAGTACGCAACAGTCCGATAAACTTTTCTCATCGTTGTGGCTCTTCTTTCTTTGCTCTGTTCTGTACTCTCTGTTCTGGGTCGGTAATTACACCGTTGTGTCGTTGCTGCTCGTATAATTGCTCGTTGGAATTTCACTTGTAATAATAGCAACACATGTCCGTCTGTCTTCGTCGATGATGAGCAGACAAGAATGACAGAAATTGAGCGAAAATGAGCAAGATACAGAGGGTGATCCTGAGATGCAGTCTTTATTCTTCCTCCCGGGGGGCAATGCAGGGACAACCATGTCATGTCGACAACAAGTATTCCCTCCTCCGTTTGGCTGTCGTTCGTGCAAAAGTCAGGACCGCTGCTCAGAGTGTTCTTTTAATTCAATCAGAACCACAATTGAATGGGTTGTTTGTTTGTCAAAAATGAATACGCTACAAAAGTGTTGCATGGGTTTGCACAGCAACAGGAGACTCAAAAAAGGGTTAACAGAGTCCAGATGGGTCTCGATCAGAGAAAGAGGGGACATAGGACGACATTCCTGTCACGACACAAAGAGATAAAGAAAACAAAAAAGTGCTGTTCCTTCACGAGATCCGTTGCATTGTCAGAGCAGCGCCATAGAAAGGGGTCGTCAGGGAGACAAGAGCACACGAGAATGGGGGAAGAAGTCAAGGAGTCTTCCTTAAGAATCTGCCTTGCTGCTCCGAGTCCGTGGCTCGATCAATGGAGAGGGACAGTCGACCACACCAAAGGTGCCAGTCCGAATGTTCACCATCCTACTCTCCTTCAATTTCTGTGGGTTCTGGGCGAGGGTAGGCAAAAGAAAATCGTTGCGTCTTGCCCAATCGCGAGTCTTTTTGTTTGAAAGAAGGTGAACCTTGGGAGCGATGACTGCATCTAGGAACACCATTGGTTGCCCACTCCACGTCCCGCGACCCGTCCGTGGACATGTACTCAGGTTTGTACATTGTGCAGTGCGCCACCTTGGATTAAAGGTTTCATTGTGTGGTGCCGAAAACCCGGGCAACGATGGGGTCAAGAATCGCCAGTCCACGTCTCTTGAGAATTGCTCCTGGAATTCTCAATGATTGGATGACGCTAGGGTAATCCCCAAAAGTCTCTTCTGTCGGATCGACGCAGCATCTGCAGACGCGTTGCGGTTTTGCCTCCAATAAAGTTGACCCTGAATGGAGTTAGAAAGTGTATTTGGCTTCGACATTTTATTGTTTTGCGTTGCCTCTGTTCGTGTTTGCTGAGCCTACAGGTCGATGCAACAACAGAAGTAACAGGAGGAAGACGCAAGGAAGCGATCTGCTCCGCAACCGATCTTTCTATCCTCACGACATGTGCATACCTGTGCGGATCGACCTCCAATCCGCTGCATTCCCGCGAGGCCTCCCTTCCAAAGGCTGAACCGGAGTTACTGTCGACAGTTTTTGAAAAAGAAAAAAAAATCACATCCGTGTACTGTACAGGGAGTGGATACATCCATCCATCCACACTTGCACTAAAGAAGATCGCGTCTCCGACTTTGAAAGCCTCCAGCGAGCGACATCAATTGAGAGCATGTTTTGGTTGTAGATAGAGTGGAGTGGTTCCTTTGTTATTAATGTTGCTGTTGCTATTGTTGTATCTGTTTGCATTGATTTGCATTGACATGCATGAACAGTAGCACGGGAAGAAACAACCTCAGAGATTTGCAGTCCGCTCCCGTCGCCATCCTCCCAGGAGACAGAAGCACAGGACACCCAAGATACACAAACACTCGAGACAAAACACTCAAAACTGGCACAAACAGACCAGACACCACAAACAAAACGTCGACAACAGACCAAAACCTCCATCACATTTTCCCTCTCTCTGTGCCGGAGATGATTTCTTCCTTGCCTGTCCGCCGAACAATCTGGCCAGATGTTTACTGCCAGTGAATATCATGAGCTAATTGGTCCCACAGCGCGACATTTTTTAAGAAAAAAAATCAGGGATGAGCTCGAAGCAAGGAGAGGGAAGCAATTGAAGTACGAGGGTTGAGTGTGGTTCCGGTTGCTTTAACTTGATGGGGAGACGCAATGCCCGGATCCCACAATCATGCAGTTATCCCGTCCATCACCCCGTTTCTTTGTCTCTGGCTTCCGCTCTCCCCTTGAGTTCCCTCAAGGAGAAGGGAAGAGGAATGCAGTGGCTCAATGGCCGAGACTGGCGTCGCGAGGAGTAGCTGTGTTGATATTCAGATCTTCCTTTTATCAGCCCCTTGGCTCACAGACAACCTCTCCTTGATCGTTCTTTTCCCCCATCCCTCACCCCCATGTCTCTCCCCAACCCCTCTTTCCTGCAGTGATCCAGTTGCATGAACTAAGGGGGAATATCCGAGAACGAGTGAGGTGGGTCTGAGGAGAGATTCAGACTTTACTCTCCCGTGTTGATCATGTCCAAACAGAATGTTCTCTCGCCCGCTTGAAGTGCTCAACTCTTCACTTTGCACTTTGGGATGGATTATAGTGCAATTGTCTTTATCAATTCTTTACCCGCCTGAACGATGGCAGGACACGTACTGCTACAAGGTACCTGGCTGGACAAATACGGTGTTTGTGCCGAGGATGGAAAGCCACCATTGGGCGATGGAACATTTGAAATAGATGGCACCAGACAATCGAACTCAAGTTTGTTTATTTGCCTCTTTTGAAGGAATCAAAGCCCACCAAACTGCTTCACACACAACCGTATTGAGTAGCTGAGTGGTGGTCGGCAAGGGATGTGTGCAACGCTCGGGCAGTGTTTGTTAATAGAGTTCCACAATGGTCCACTGCAGGAGCTTCGACAGAAGAACAGTGATGAAGGTGCACAAGGACTCGTCTTGCTCACGCACACGCTGTATTTTGGATTCCGACTCTCAACATTGCTCATTTCAACTCTCTTGACATTTCCATGATAGCGGCTGTCTTCCCAAGTGCTCACGAAGCGAACAACTGTCCACCTTGGTGTGGGTGCCACATCCTGCTGAATTATTTTGACAACGGCGCAAAAACAATGCATGCAGGCTGACAGTTGGACGCAAGCATGACAAAAAAGTGACCCAACTGGATCCCCTTCTTTTGTTTGACGGTTGGCGTAGAGGGTTCTTCTCTTGAGTGTGTGCGGGTGTGTGTGTCGGTGTGCGTATATGTGTGCGTGTGTGTGTGTGTGTGTGTGTGTGTGTGTGTTTGATCGATTCAAGGCGCCTCCAGGTACCGGCCCATGACTGACAAGAAAAGAGTCAACATGGAAGCCACTGGCACCTGTTGTGTGATTGTTGCTTCAGTTGACAAAGTTTGGACGAGATCAGTCGTGCGTGTGCATCGAAGGCGCAGATGCACAGCCAAAAAAAAAAAAAAAAAAAAAAAAAAAAAAAAGCTTCGTTTCTCGACCGTCCCGTTTGCTTCCATCTTATTATTATTGATTCTACTGTAGACTGACGTGCACGAGTGAGATGAAGTAAGGTTGCAGGGTTGCAGCTTGAGCTGTGCCGTGCAGTGAGCGAAGCTTGGGATGCGAGACGAGTGAGTCAGTGCAGCTCCCCTTGAGAGAGTCATCGGTCACGTGTAGATTGATCACGCCTGTGCTGTGGATGAGACAAAATTGTAGGCTCGACCCATCCTTTGCTCAAGCGCTTAAGGGCTTCCACCTCCCTACTCACGTGACGGAAGGCTCCAGATTGCTTTCACAAAGGCTGGTAAAAGAGTTGCCACTTTTGGCTGGAAAGTCCTATAAGGAAGGCGCACAAACCCCATGCAATAAATTACATGCTGTAGAAGCCTGAATACTCCAATCATGCATACACGTGACTATAAGCTGCAACACGTGACTCTGATCCATTCGTTTGTCCAACGGTCAAAAAAAAACGGGAAAAAACGCGGCCATGTCCTCATCCCATTCACTCGCTGAATTCGCCCCCATTCGAGTCTGCTATGGTCGAGATCGTTCCACATGATGTTCATCAACAGTGCGCCTTGACGTTTCACGTCGATCCAAAGGAAGAACAGCTGGATGTAGTCGAGCATGTTGGCTTGGGAAGGGACTGTATCTTGATAGCAGGCTGTGGATGGGGTAAATCCCTGACATATTTTCTCCCGATGGCACTATGGAAACATCGTACTATCCTTGTGATCTCTCCATTGAAGTCGCTTGCCCAGGATCAGCACAGCAAACTCACCAATCTTAAAATCCCAAGTATAATCATCAAAGGCGACACCCCTATACATTCCTCGCTGCTCCGCTCATTGGCCACAGGCGCTTACAGAGCCGTGTTTTTGTCCCCGGAGATCATATTCAGCAGCCGGCGCCTAAGCAGTCTCTGGGACATGCCGGAGTGGAGGAAGCGGCTGTTGGCGGTTATAGTTGACGAGGCACATTGCATTACCTCATGGGGGGATGGTTTCAGGAAGGACTACAGCAAAATTGGTATGATCCGGAGTATGGTACCACCAACAACAGGATTCATTGCGATGTCTGCAACTCTTCCATCTGGCCCTCTTGGGCAAGTCAAAACGAGTCTCCGTTTTTCCGAGAATACCACAGTTATCAACAAAGGCAACGACCGACAGAACCTGCACTACATTGTTCTGGAACAAAAGCACGCGTCGAGAACATTCAAGGACTTGGAATTCGCTCTGGACGGAACCAAGACTATCGTCTATTTCAACAGTATAAACGACGTTCTGGCTGCTGGAGAGTTTCTACGGTCTCGAAACTCAGGTATTCGAATCGCTGTTTTTCACGCTGTATTTTCGGATGCGTACAAGTCGCGTGTCATGCGGGAGTTCAACGACAACCATATCGACCTGCTTCTGTCCACTGAAGCCGCTGGGATGGGATGTGATATTGGTGATGTTAAGGTCGTAATACAATGGGGATATCCTTCAACAATATCATCACTTATCCAACGCCTTGGTCGCGCAGCGCGTAATGCTGATATCTTAGGGCAAGCAATTCTATTCGTTCCGAGTCGTGCGCCTGACAAAGCCAAGATAGATAGCGATATCTTTCGATACGTAACTACAAAAGAGTGCCGCCGTAAGGTCTTGAATGATATTTTCGACAACGAGGACATACCTCGATATCCGGAGTATCCCTGTTGCGACATTTGCACTCCTTTTGAGCCGCCGGTTGTTAATCGACAAGAACAAGATGACATCGACGACAAAAACAATGTTGCGGAACCTGCAGCAAACGAAAAGCCACCATACCAAGGACGAACGGAAATAGAAAAAACGTGCTTTCGTCTAGCAATCAAAGGATGGAGAGACGCTACCTTCAAGCGCGACATTCAGTCTATCAGCGGGTGCCTAATATCAGCAATTGTCATAACCGATAAAAACATTGAGATACTTGTCGCAAAATGTAGGCACATTACGAGCCCACAATCTGTTTCCAAGCTCACAGCTAATACCTGGGAGGCCTATGATGAGACTTACAAAGACCAGCTAGGCCAAATATTGGTCGAGCTCAATATTATCATCCAAGCAAGGAGAGAACGGGAGAAAGGTAGAAAAAAGGAGGAGAGGAGCAGGACCCATTCAACCACTGTTACTCAAGAGGATGAGGACGTCTCAAGCACTACTGGAGCAGGAGCTCGTCAAGATATATCCAGCGTGTCGCCTCAGATACCCGAGCCGGCGCCCATTCCAAAGCGCCCCCGTCACAACTAGTCGTCCCTTTTATTAAACTTGATATTGGGGAGAAATGGATGGGCAGAAGTTCTAGAGATCTAAGATATTCGCCCCTTCCCCAATATATTGGCGATATGTATCCCTATCAAAATTTGGTTCCGCATCCTCTCCTTGATCCTCTTCATCCTGTTCAAATGGAGATTTAGAGCTTCTCTCTCTGAATCGAACGACCCGTTCATTCTGGAGGTTCTCAATCCCTGTCTTCAAAAGATCTACCACCGCTGATACGTCCTTACTCAATTGAGGCCCAGGCGCCGACTCAAAAATCCTGTGTTCTTGGAGACTTCGGACAATACGGTCGATATCACCGGCAGCAGCATGCTGGCTGTGGAATGTACTATTGTGTGTTATTGAAAACTCCTTGTGGATTTTGTTGGCGACTTGGGAAAAGACTTCAATATTGGGGGAAATACACTCTGCAAGAAACTCCCAAGACGAATTACCACCTTTAGCCGCGTGGATGACTTTTACCAGTAAATTACAATGCTCTTGATAAAGATCCGCCGGCAGCCATCGATTCTCTTTTCCCGTTGTATTCACAAGCCATGATGACATGAGAGCCCTCTTGGCCTTTGCTGTCCAGGCATAGCGCAGACCGCAGTGGAGATGTAGTAGTTCATTCGCGTAGTTTTTTGTCGATGAAGACTGAACATAGATGGTAATCCATTTCAACGACTCTTCGATCCTGCCAATGTCCCCCGATCGGATTGCGTCAGATAGATCAACATACAGAAGTGCATCACGGATGAAGAGGGATGCATTCCTGTCGGCCACCTTTTGCATGCCTTCCAACGAGGCTGGGTCAAGGTAGTGTTTAAGCATATTGTCGACTGTAGTCTTGACTTGATTCCGCAAGCTCGCCTTGGTATGCCCTGTAGCCATTTCGTCCAAATTCTCGATCCCAAATTCTAGTTGCCAAAGGCGCAATATCATACCATCAAGTGTATGGCGGATGAGCTCGTCCACTGCGTGGAAATCGTGGTTTTTAACACCAACCCGCTTCCGCTTTAAGAGGTCTATGATCTGAGCCAGTGACCCTCCTGTATCAGGCGATCCGTGATGGGTGCTGAGGATGGTCTTGGCAAACATCATTTGGAGGTGGAAAAGTTGAATGACTGGCACCGCCCATTTGAGTTCATCAAAAATCGTCTCGTCGCCTGCTAGCATCGCCGTCGCAGATCGGACCCGACTGATTGTCAACTGGTCGCCTGCAATGAAATGATTCTGGTCCTCCTTGAACGAGTTCTTGTCTAGTCCTACTTGTTGGCGGACATGGTCCATGATTTGCTTGTTGCCTTCAACTGTTGACTGGTCGATATGCATTGCCCGTAAAGGGTAGGTCTCTGTCTTCACGGGCTTCAAAAGGTCTATGGCTGGCTTGGGATCCGAGCAATTCTTGAAAGTATCCTTGTGGTGCCGAGTAAGCACATCGATCAGATGATATTTACGGGCCTCATTGAGAACGGCACAGCCTGCTTCATCTGGTATGAGATCTCTAAACCGAAGCCGGCGGTAAAAATCCTCAGGTTTCCTCATGGGCCCAGGGTTGTCACCAATTACAATTGTGGCAGTAGTCCCGTTTTCGAAGGTATCGCTGTTGTTGATCCGTTGATCATATTTTTGGAACCGTATGTTGATGTTGTCGTAAAGGATCATCCACTGCAGGTGAAAGGCTGCGTAGCGGGCCCGTGATAATGAGTCATTAGACAGAGTCCTCAATGATGTCAGGATGGAGGTATAAGAAACTGAAAGTCCAATACGGGACATGACTTCGATAACCTTGCGTGCACAGCCTTCCTGGAATAGATATAAACCAAAAATTTGTTGGAGTAGATTGCATCTCACATTCCTTCGGAATAGAATGATGCTGGTAATCGTCTGCAGGTTATGATACGATCTTCCGTCGCCAGTGATTTTATCCAGGACATAGAAACTGTGAGGCGCGTGCTTGCTGAGATGGGTTGAGAAGGTTCTCATGGCGAAGTTGACCAAATCTTGCTGTCGAACCGAAACGGATGAAAGATGTAGGTTTTGATTTTTAGAAAGCGCGTCAACCTCGGTGCGCATCCTGTCCGCAACCATATTTGTAGCCACTTTTAACAGCTCGTCGTCCTTGTCGATGTGGGAGCTCCAATTGTTCAGCAGCAGTACGTGTGTGCCTGCCTTGTAAAAGTTGGATCTTTTGTGTCGGATTCGGCCCGTATCTGGTTTCTTCGTGTCGAAAAAATACAGCAGGAACTCGGACATTGTGATCCTTTCTTCTGACATTACGCGAAGCACATTCTCGACGGAACGGGCGAGAGGGTCGCCTGCACAGTCTACAAACACGAAGTCTGCGAGAACAGAAAGTTAAACCATTGTAGAACGGTAGACATCGCTTTGGCTACTCACTCAACTTACTGCGACTATCAGTTAAACGGATTGGTGAGAAACGCCGAGCTCGTCGAGGGGCGGTAGGAGCCTTCCCGACCATAGCAGACTCGAATGGGGGCGAATTCAGCGAGTGAATGGGATGAGGACATGGCCGCGTTTTTTCCCGTTTTTTTTTGACCGTTGGACAAACGAATGGATCAGAGTCACGTGTTGCAGCTTATAGTCACGTGTATGCATGATTGGAGTATTCAGGCTTCTACAGCATGTAATTTATTGCATGGGGTTTGTGCGCCTTCCTTATAGGACTTTCCAGCCAAAAGTGGCAACTCTTTTACCAGCCTTTGTGAAAGCAATCTGGAGCCTTCCGTCACGTGAGTAGGGAGGTGGAAGCCCTTAAGCGCTTGAGCAAAGGATGGGTCGAGCCTAACAAAATTGATAAAATCCGGGCCTTTTGATTGGCTGTAGACCGACTGTACATATGAATCACATACTAATCACATGACCGGCCGATGAGTCGAGTCTTGCGGTCATACAAAGAGAGCACCGCATGTGCATGCATTTGTCCTTCACTTCTTTTTTTTTCCTTCTCTATTCATCTCATCCTCACCAAATCTGCCCACCATGACCCTCGCTTCAGCACACACTCCCCTTCCCAACTTCATTCCCTATAGCGACCACCCTACTGAACACTCCAACACCCTTGCACCTCCCTCGGCTCTGTCCTGGCTGCGGCCTACGACAGTGCCTCCAACCGCCGCCTCCTCCCGCTCCCCAAAGTACCGCACCCTTTCCTCGATTCGCTACTCCATCACAGCTCAAAAGGCTGCTGCTCGCCTTCCCCTCCTAGCCATCGCCGATACCCCCAGAAGCAATGGCAGTACCTTGGCCGCCAAACCAGGTCTTGAAGATGGCCTCCAAACTTCCCTCCTGAGAGACGGCCCCCACCTTCAGCTCGAAAACCAGACCTCAGATCTTGGCGGAAAACAACCTCTGCCCAGTATTATCACCAACGCTATCCAGGACATGGACAACAGTCATGGAACTTGCTTCTTGACCTGGATCCACAATCCTTCCAACCTCGACTACATTTCTCTTCGCCTGCGACCTCTTTGCTTGGAATACCCTCTTGCAGATGTGGCAACAGTCCTCCGCTGGATCGGCTCTGACTGGTCTTCGTCGGATTGCAAGGCGCTCTTTCGCGCTGTCACCCAGTCCTGGGATCAGGGCAAGAGACGCATCCTTGCTTTCTTGCTCATCCGCGACGAGGACATGCGTCAAAAGGCCAAGACCAAATTGGTCGAATACGCTCAGAAATCTTCATCCAGGTCCAAGAACCAACTCCGACGTCCCTCATCTCTCCCTCAATCCCGCCACCCGCAGCCGCAGCAGCAAATCCAGCAGGAAAAGTCGCAGCAGCTGCACCAACAGCAGCAGCGGCTCCAGCAGGGTCTTCCTGGGAATTCTGGAAATAGGCTTTGCGACCCTCTCCACAGCTCCAACACGGCCGACATGCCCGCTCTTGTGGCCCAGCAGGTAGAGATTTCGCCTGTATTCCCTGTATGGCACCCCGCCACTATCTTACACCAGAATAACACCAACCTCAACAACAATACCACCACCAACCACACCAACAACAATACCACCGCTGTCTATGACAACAATAGCAACATGTCCGCCGCCACGGTTGACCTCGCCGCTGTGGAGGCCATGGCTGCCGCATTCATGATTACAGGCGTCGACTCGACCCTGGATGACTTCATCCCTTCCTCCCTCTCTGACGCTCACAACTCCAAGGACAACTTGGTCGCCCACGAGTCTTTTGGTCTTCGATTTTCTCCCTATCACCACCCCCAGCGCCGATCCATCGAGCGATTTTAGGACCAAAAAACATCCCAAAAAAAAAAAAAAAAAAAAAAGGAAAAAAAAAAATAAAAAATAAAAAAGTCTTCTTTTGATCTGTTGTGCAGCCGACTTCTGTGTTGTCTCGTTTCATGCATGGGGATGGTTGATCTACGTTTTTCAAATTCTAAAACAGATTCATTTTTCTTCTAACCAACGTGGAAAAGGATCTTCTTCTTGTTCTTCTTCTTCTTTCCGCTAGTTGGCCCCTCCTCTCCATCGTCTTGATCCGCAGACAAGCTGCTCCATCCGGTAACCCACCCATTTGGCGTGTCATCTTGCTGGCTACGGCTCTTTTGCATGGGCAATAAACCAAAAGTTGGCTTGGCTCCAGCAGGCGCCTGGCTCACCAACGAAGGAAACTGATCAGCCGTTGCCACAGGTCTGTAGGCTGTTGAGGACGATGGGCGGAACTGTGGCGCGGGCGAACTTGAGCCGGAGGAGGTCTGTGGAATACCCGCCCACGATACTGCGGCTCCAAGACCCTTGTTCCCCTGAGCCATACTGCCTCCAACTCTTGTTTTCGGCGCATTGCTAGTGGAAGACGAGACGTTGCTGTTACTGACCTCAGCTGAGGATTCAGAAGGTAAAGACCAGGCCGCGGATGAGTTGAGCTGAGGCGTAGGATAAAAAACTGGTGTACTGGGCTTGGATCCACCAGGTGAGCTGGTTCTATTCAATGAGGAGGCAGCAGCAGCAGCGCGATCCCAAGTGCTTGTCGATTTTGGCTTCATGTGCCCCAATCCTCCGCGCGTGGTTCCTGAAGACTTGATGACCAAAACTCGGCGGGTTGATGGCGTGACAATGTCGGCCATTGTTGGATTGGAAGTAACAGTTGATTCTAAAGAGGGGAATTGACTTTGAACAGTCCTGAAGTCACGCCAAGTCCGCATCATCTCGGCCTTCTTGGTCTCCGAGTCCAGTACTTCATAAAGTCCTTGCACAATTTTTCCAGTCTTGTCCAAGTCCGATCCGAACAGAGACGAGAGCGAAGCAACGAATTGGTTGGCTGGGATCTGAGAGTTGCGGAATTGCGTTGTCAAGGTCCTGAACTGCGAGAGACTTCCTGATGTTCCCTGAAGGTATTGCTGGACTTTTTCCTGAAGCTGTGCGTGTTTGCTAAATGCCCCGGTCATCAAAAAATCGATAATTAGTATTTTGTGTATGCGTCAGGGCAAAAGCAGCAGAAGGCCAGATCTGAATTTACCTGAGAGTTTCCGGCGCCACTGTACCCGTTTGTTGTCTTGGAGTAGGACTGACGGTAGGCGCAGAGGCTGCAGCAGACACAGCAGGCCACTCTGTCCTAGACTGTGATACCACCACTGGCGAGGTTGTCCTAACGGGCACCCGAGGGCTGGAAGTGCGCTGAATGTTGGCAGCAACACGGGCCGCAGTAGATGTTGAGGAGCTTTGAGGTCTCACTGGCACGGGTTCAGAAAGGGAGGAGCCAAAGCCGGCTGGGGGCCGTGTCCGCAACATCGATTTACCTCCTGTGGGAGTATCAGACCCTTGCATCGACATTCCCGACATGGATTCAGTGGTCTCTTCCATCGATTCATTCAGAATACGCCTTTCATGTTCCTCTGCCATTCGTTGCTGCAGGGCAATTTGCTGGATTTGATGGGGCGTCAGCTGAGGTTGGCTGGAAGTTGGCTCCTCGCGGCGCGAACCTTGGCCGTTCGAACGGGCATTGCGACCACCACGGCGACCCTGAGAGCTGTCGCTAGCAGTCTGGTAGTTGAAGCTGATATCAATCTTTCTTGCATCCCTCAATCGATTCCGTTGGCCATGCGTGGCGTGGGGGTGCATCTCTGCCTCGTGGCCTTTAAGGTCCAATTCTGAATCAAAAACCACAAACTTCTTTTCCAGGCACTCGGGGTCCATGCACGCAAAATGTTCAGAGTGCAAATGACGTTCCTAAGGAAAGAAACGTGTGCGATTAGCCGCAGTTCACATGAGAGCCTGCTATCACTCAGATTTGCATGTCCAGCGAGACAAACTGCGCTTACCAAGTCAGCATACTTGTCATAGTACTGGTGACGGATATTTCGCCGCAAACAGAGGAAACACTGTTCATGGTTTTTCTTGCAGTGCTCAAAGAGCTCATCATCACCATAGAAACTCTCCTTGCAAAAGCCACACTCAGGATGGCCCTTGAATCCTGATGGTTCAGCAGAGTTTTGGTTGCTTTGTCCAGCATCGCCAGTCTTGAAGTGTTTCATGAGTTGCGAAGCTGTCATCAGGTTATGTTCGTGAGCAAAGACCTTTTTATGCCGAACGCAAAGATCGCTACATCGATATATAAAAAAAAATAGGTTGACAACACAGAATTAGTTAAACATACAACATGCAGGCAGCATACATATCTGAAAGCCAGCACATCGAGAAACATACCACAGCATCAGCTTGTGGGTCTTTTTGACATGAGATTTGAGTTGATTCCAGCCATCAGGACAGGCGACTTCGCAGGTGGGATCCGGACAATTAAATCTCAATAGCACCATCGTGTCCTCATACATCTCCTGATCCTCAAAGTAAACATTGAGTTTGCGATCAAAGAAGGCCATAGCCTTAAGGTCATACTCCTGGAAAGGCTTCTCGGCGTCCCTGGTAAAGATCATCAGACTTTGGTCGGCCTAGGACAGATTCATTAGACAATGATGATAAGCATCAAATCCACGCATAAAGTCTCAAGGTGTACATCAAGAAGAGAGTCATTTTCCGACTAGAATACCTTGCAGTAGGCGCAATTCTTGGTTTTGTAGAGGGCTCGCAGACGCAACGAGCAGAGATGGCATGTACGATGATTGCAGTCCGAGACAGCAAAGATGACAATGTTTTCCGTGCAGATGAAGCACTGGGGTCTATCTTCATCATCCTCAGCAGTCTCTGTGGTCGCTGGCGGAGCTGCCACTGTCTTGCCAGCCTGGAGGTCGATGGGATCGGTGGCGGCGATGGTCCTGGGCGCGCGTGTCTGAGAAGCAGCACTGGTTGCCGAAGGTTCGGCCTTTTCCTTTTTGCGCGTATTATGGTGATGATGGTTGTCCTTGCTGCTGGCTTTATCCGCTGTGGAGCCCTTGCTTGCCTTGGAAGATGAATCAGATGGTCCCTTGGCCGCGCCTCGACGATTTCTGTTTCGAGGCTGGTCGGATGACGAAGCGGCTGCGTTGGTGGACGCTGGAGCTGGGGTTGAAGGATCCATGAAAGATGGTAACTTGCAATCGCAGGCAGGCGTTCTGATGATGGTCAATTAGGGAGAAAGGAGTGGATGAGAAGGGAGGACGGACGGAATGACAAGAAGAAAGAAAGGAAAGAAAGGATGGTGCCGCAGATCAAACAACTTCGAAAAGAAGAAGAAAAAAATTCACAGATGACTGGATCACCTCCTTTCCAAGTCCCAAGTCCGGTCCAGAGACCACCAACACCGCAGCAACGCAACAGCAACGGTCATTGAAACATGGAGGCATTGAAGCACATCTGTCTAACACCGGAAGGGTCACTGTTGCCTGCATGATCGCCATCCCCTTGGACGGCATCCACACCCCCATCGCACCGCCGCCGTGCTCTGTTGTTATTTTCGCCCTCGAACCTTACTGGCTTGACCAAGACGGATTGGACCCGGTGGACTTGGTCTCCTCGAGAAAAGTGCCGCAGCGCACTCTTTCATGGGCCATGCCGTCAACTTGTTCCCTGGAGGGGTTTCTGTTATTTGCTTCGTTTGCTTTTTATTACGATTGTTGTCATTTTAGTGATGTTTTTTCAAAAAAAAATCGGCGTTATTTTTTTTAGTCCTTGGATTGACCACAGGAATGGAACAGAAAGAATAGAGTAGGGGATATCAAAAATAAAGTGAAAAGAAAAAACGGTCGCTCCTGCGGATCGGCATGTCATCAAGGGACGGATGTGAACGAGGGCTCGTATGCCTCTCTGGGCATTGGTGGCAATGGCCGGTCCAAGGACTCGGCCATCGAAATGGGTCGAGCCCGCATCGACTGTGGTCTGCCAAAGCTGAACGGCCGTGGAGATGTTGAGGCTCGCTCGAGCTTTGTGGAGTGGTGACGCGCGTGGTTGGCATGTCCGTTACCGCTACTGCTACCGCCCTCGGCACGTTCTCTCTCCCGCTCCTTCTCCTTCTCCTTTTCTTTGTCGCGGTCACCATGATGGTTGAAGACGAGACTCAATCGTCTCAACACACCTCCACTCGACTCCCGTACACTTCCAAAAAGCGATCGCGCAGCATGAGCTGCAGCAGACTGGCCAAGGCCTCTCTCAGATCCTTTGCTACTCTTGATAGAGCCTTCTCTACTTTGACTGGGAGCGGGGTTGTTGTAGTGTCCATTCTCTTGACCTTGACCGTTGTTGCTCGATCCACCATGAGCATGACCAGTAGTATTGGATCTCAGCAAATCCCCTGCGACTGATCTAGCACGAGGTCGAAGGCTCTTGCGTCCAAACGAAGCGAATCCACTGAGAGTCGATTTGGCAGAAGAGAGCGCACTGCTGTGGCCCATTGTGTTGCTGTTGCCGTGGCCACTATGGTTATCAGTCATCCCCGAGTCGTAATTCATATGGCTCATGCTCTGGCGATGCGAAGGTGGCAGTGGCGCCTGAGAAGGGTGCTGGTGCGGTTGTTGGGGGTACGATGGATGGGGCAAAGAACTCTGATGCTGTCCTGCCAACGAGTGAGAGTACTGATGATGGCTCTGAGATCCAGAAGCAGAATCTGAGATGGGCCCCACACCGCTATGGACACCTGTAGACGAGCCTGACAAACCTTGGGCGGACATACGTTGCATGGCCTCCCTAGCTTGTTTCTCCCGGACGAGGTGATAGATGGAAGTAAGAGGAGTCGTCAAAGGTATCTGGAGCTCCGCCTCTCTGTTGGCAAAACTTTGCATCTTCTTCTTGTGAGACAGAGTGCCACTGACAGACATGTTGAGTGTATGCCAGTTCTTGGCTGCAATCTGGTATGATTCACTGCGGATGATCGCCAGCAGACGGTCTGCTATCTCCTGCTCCGTACCAAACTCGAAGCCTGTCATGCCACGAATGACGTTCATATCAAGAGGTTCAGTCAACGGACTTCTCTGGGGACAGTAGCTGGGCTGAGGGAGATCGTACGACTTGTTCATCCATGGGTGAGCCAATACTTCAGCCATAGTTGCGCGCTGACTTGGGACAGTCACCAACATCCTAGAGAGTAGATGCCTGCAATCTGAAAAACAAAATATATAAAGCGGAATGGGAGAGACAGGGATTAGCTTGACTGAGGTGCAAAACGTATCAGTTAGGTGGTTGTCAACCATGATCTGTACCATTGCTGAGCCAGGCGGGGTATTCGACAAAGCCTCGCTTAATTTTTGCGTGGAGTGCTGGCATGGACTGGTCATCAAAAGGCACCTTTCCGCAGACGAGAACATAAAGCACAATTCCAAAGCTCCAGACATCGACTTCGGGACCTGTATACACTTTGGCATTCAATAATTCCGGGGCAGCGAAGTAGAGCGACCCGCAAAAGGTCGACAAGTGCGAGCGGGGCGAGTATAGGTTCGACAGACCAAAATCAATGATTTTGATGTTACCAGACTTTGAGATCAAGATGTTTTCGATTTTAAGATCCCGATGCACAATTGAATTCCGATGACAGTAGTCTAGAAACAGTGTTTTGATGTTGTTTTGATTGTGAGTGCCTTGACGTAATTCAGCATACCAGCAATGGACGTTCGAGAGTAGATACTTACCAAGCGCAGAGGCAATCTGACGAGCAAACTTCCGGGCATGCTTCTCCTTAAGCTTGCCATGGGAGATAATGTAGTCCAGCATCTGCCCACCATCAACGTGCTCCAGGACCATGTAGTAATGATGAGGCAGGACCATGACCTCATACAAGCTGACGATATAAGGATGATGCAGAACCATCATGATGGACGCCTCACGTATGGTCCTCGTCTCTCGATTATCTTCCTTTTCCTGCTGGGCGGGCGTCATGTTTGGATTGGGCTGCACCCTGGGGATGATCTTGATTGCGACCTAGAGTCGATTGAAGGCAAGATATGAGTTAGAAGGAGCCTGCGGCTGTCCTGTGCCCGTTGCCGGATTTGTCACGTGTATCAAACAAGCTTGAACACAAGAGAGGTCCCTGCTGAAGTGGGGCAGGAAAACGCGGTCTGTTCATCTCAAATGACAAGGCAAGCAGTGTTCGTTGTTTTTACCTTGTCGCGAGTGCGGCTATGTACTCCAAGCTTGACTTTTCCCATGCTGCCTGCACCCAGAGTCTTGGACATGTGATAGTTCCCAAGAACACGACGGGGCTTGACCCGTGATGGATCCTCACCGTTGGCCTCTGTCGTTGCAGTAGGCTGGCCCTCCGCCGCTCCTGTCGCCGCGCGCTGAGTGTTGCTGGTGCTAGTGCTGTTGCTGTTGCTGTTGTTGGTGTAACTTGCTTGAGTGTCGGCTGCATGGCTGCTGGTGCTATCGCCTCGGCGGTGCTGCATGCGGTTATCCTGGGCGATGTGAGCCAAAGTCTGGGCCTGGTCGATATTATTATTATAGGCGCTGTCCGCCCGATAATGATTTGAAGGGGAGCCCTGAGCCGTTAGGTCCATGCTGGCATATTGGCCAGGGGGGCCACCTCTCTCCTGAGTCACTTGATGGCTATGGAAGCCGTTTGTGGGTTCTGGTGTAGTGAGAGTACGAGTGGTGGTCGTCGTGGTACGTGAGGACGACGGGGTATTATCTTGCGACAAGATGAGGGCACTGGCTGGACCTGAGGTGCGCTGTTCATAATGCTGACGAGCAGGAAACTCTGGATGGTGAGGGTATTGATGCGAAGACGGACCGCTTTGGATATCTGTGAGTCTCGCAGTAGCAGACGTAGCTGTGTGGGCGTCTCCGGGATAGGGAGGAGGTGGTCCCATGAGGGTCACCCTTTTGGCCACAGTCCTTTCCTTGCCGTTATCTGCCAAGGAGGACGATGGTGGTGAGGCCAATAGCTCTCCAGTCTTTCTATCAGAAACGTGAGCAGTGCCCGAAGGCGAACCCGAGGAGCTTGAAGGGGTTGCCAACGACGTGGCCTCTGCGGGGAGTGCTCCGTTTGCAGGGATCGCCTCCATTGCGGTTGGGTTGGTCAGAGGAGCAGAAGAGAGCTGGGGAGTTTTAGGTGAGGTCGAGGTGGACGTAGATGTGGAGGAGGTGGAAGAGGACGAGGAAGGAAGCCTGGGATTAGAGGTATCAGGAGTAGGACCATTCTTTGAGGGAAGAGGAGAAGGGGGTGAGTGCTGATGGAGATGATGCTCGTGCTTGTGTTGCTGCTGCTGAGACTGTGACGGGATAGTCTTTGTGGAGGAGGATGTGGATGGGGCCAAAGAGCGCTCCATCGATGAGACTATTGTTGCCAAGTGGCTCGTGGATGTAGGGGTGGGCGGGAGGTCCTTGTCATAGCATGGTTGGGATGTTGAGCGAAGGGGAGCGGTGTGCAAAGCTTTGGTCGAGGGCGAGGGGGACTCGAGGGTATTGGAATTGGGGGATGGCATGATTGCCATGGCATAGACCCAGACTCTATCCGATGGAGGTGGATGGCAAAGGGAGAAGGATTAATTAACTTGAGAGGACAGATGATGAGAGTTGAGGGAGGGTAGAGGAGGCAGGAATGGAGTGGAGAGGAGATAGGGGAAGGAAGAGAGGAAGGAGAGGGGAGGAAGGGGAGGATGAGGGGACACACAAAAGAAAAAAAGAAAAGAAAAAGAAAAAAGAGAAAAGATAGAGAGAGAGAGGAAGAGACAAGAGGGTGGTGGGTGAGAGACAAAGAGAGAAAGAGAGAGAGAGAGAGAGAGACAGAAGAGAGCCACAAAGCCGAAGAACGAAGGGACGAGGGAACGAAGGAACAAAAGGATAACACAAGAAGGGGACACAAGGACGGTGCGAGAACAAAGAGAACAGACGCACCAGACGGGCCAGAGTGGACAAGAAAGAAAAGAGAAAAGACAAAAAAAAATGAAAAATGAGAGCAACACTGCGTCTGCTTGTCTCGCCTCTTGTTCGTTGCTGAGGCAGACAACAACGGTCGTCTGGGCGGGGATGGAATGGAAGGGATGGGAAGGGATGGGCCATGGCATGTTTAGTGTTTAGTCGCTCGTACTCACCAGGTCTGCGTGAAAAGAGAGTCCAGAGGTGGCCGGTTGCTCCAGCGAGGAGGGCAAATGGATGGATAGAGAGACAGATGGATATGGATGGAGAAATAATGGAGAACAGATGCAGACAGCCAGATGCAGAGATAGACGGAGGAGCCAGAGAGAGGCAGGCAGGGGGAGGAGGAGAATGGAAGGATGAAAGGAAGGAGGACAAATACAAATGGACGGAGAAGAGCGAGTTGCAAGCAAGACGACAAGAATGGACGAAGACGAGAGGCAGGCGAACGACACACAGGCCAGGGGGGTCAAGAGACGACGCCTCCGTCATCTCTCCCAACATCGGCATCATCGGATGGTCTCTCCTTCCTCCCTCATCGTCGCCCGACAGTGTTACTGCTCTGCGGGCTACCTCTCTCTCCTCTCGCTCACGCTCCATCTTTATTATTATTGGCAGCCAGAAATACGGCTGCTCTGCTCTGTCAAGACCTGCTAGATTTGCTCTTTTTCTTTTTCTTTTTGCTCTTTGGACTAGTAGTGCTTGTTAAGGCACTGGAAAGAGGCGTTGTCGCCGTAACGTCTGCACCCTGCTGGGCGTCCTCCACCGCTGCCGAGAGCAATGTCGATGAAGAATCGGAAAGATGGACGCCCTGGGTCCGGGGCTCCTTCACCTTGCTGCTGTCATCTACCGACATATCAATGACCACTTCTGCAGCTTCTGCAGCTGCAGGCTCGTGTTCAAGATCTGCATCTTCCTGCTGTTCAGCAGTAGACAACACCAGAGATCCAGAGTTATGGGTGGCGCCATATGACAAGGCTGGCATGCTCTCTTTTGTGAGTGAGGGCGCATTGGACGGACCTCCAGTCTTGAACGCACAGTCGTGACGAGATCCATCCTGCTCAAGCAAAGTCTGCCGCTCGTCCATTCTCGAGTTGTGCGCTGATATCTTGACCTCCGCTACATCCGACTGTTGAGATTGCAATATCGTCTTGCCGCTGGCAATAAACACATTGGGATATTCGACAGGGACAGTCAGTTGGTGTGTTGTGCCTTGTCCATTCACCGCACCATATCCAGGCAATGTTGCTGCGGGGGGTGGCAAATGGGGAGATACCGCTGCACTAACAAGAGCCGCATCGCTCAATGCAGGGGACTGCAAAAGCGTCTTGAGATTCTTGATAAGGTGGACATTCCTGACAGGTTTCCGAATCACTCGAATCTTGTTGTGAACATCAACATACACATCCGATTCATCCACAATCTCCTCACCCAAAAGCTCTTCAATGACATCCTCCAGAGTGATCACGCCTACAGGCAATCCGAATCCACCTGGCTCCGAAGTCACGATGGCCATATGAGATCTACCTTCCTGGAAAAAATTGAGGATATCCAGACATGATGTATTGGGCGCAGCTTCAGGCAAAGAGTTGATAGCAAAATGTCGGACGGCGATGTGATCCTCAGGATCATATGTGATGAGTCTCTTGACTAGCAGCATACCGATGAAATTGCTGGGATCGTCATGGCGATAGATCGGGATACGAGAAAACCCTGCGGACATGATCTCTTCCATCAGCTCTTCATCCAAAATTGCATCCTCACTCAGCGTGAACACGTCTTCCAGGGGAGTCATGACCATGGACACTGGCTTCTCCTTCAAATCCAGAACGGAGGCAATAATGGTAACTTCGTCGTCTGTCAACTCTCCGATTCCATCAACTTGATGCAGAGAGACTAGGGTCTTCAGCTCCGTCCGGCGGTATGTCGTTCCATGATGAACACCAAGCCAAGAATCAAGGAGCATGGCGATGGGATAGGCAACTGGAGACATGACGTACATAAAAACCAACATGGGCTTTGCACAATACGCGCCAATTGCGAGGCCATACCGTGCGCAGACAGCCTGCGGGATAATCCTAGGCAGAAGAAGCCATAAGAATGGCAGAAGAGGCCATAAGAATAGCAAGTCAGCCAAAGGGCAGAATAGAACAGAGTCGAGATAACAAAGCGACATACTCTCCAAAAATCACAATCAATAGAGTCGAGATCAGAATAGCCACAACACCACCACCGAGTTCCGAGTCTAATACCACCGGTAACGTCTACGTTGAAAGAGCGATGTTAACTTGAAGAAAATCTGGTACTGCCCTCCTTGTTCATAATTTCTCTTCGGTACGACATCCTTACCTCATTGACAATAACGTTCCCCAACAATAAAGTGACTAGAGAACGAGCACGGAAAAGAGAAAGGTCAATAAACCAAGGGCAGCAAAGAGCAAGCGGGATGGAAAGCTGGCAGAATATATGAAGGTCCATACCTAACACCCAGTGTTTCCCCCGGGACAACAGTGAGAACACAGTTTCAGCGTTGACCTGTTCATTCGGTGTTCCAGAGGCCATCAACACATGGAGGTTCGTCTCATCCAAACCCATCAATCCAATGGTAAGCCCTATCGAATCGAATGAAAGGTTTTTAGTCTCCAACACTGAACGACTTTGGTCGCAGCAAGATCCCGTTGGTCATACCCGCAAAGATGCCTCCGATCATGACCAGAGCAACGATAAGACCCATTTTGATCCAAAAATCAATCGTGGTGGCATCCTCGCCCTCGTGTTCGTGCTCTGGAAGGGTCCAGAGAGTGAATTGGTCTGGTCGAGAGGCATGACCTCGGCAATGCTTGGAAGGACCGCGATGATAAGTTGAAAACATCCGAGTAATGAGGGCCATGTTGAGGAAAAGGAGGATATAAATAACGACGTTTTTGAATCCGAGCGCGCGTTGGATGGCAAAGCGCTCGTGCTTGGAAGATCCCTGCTGCTGCTGATCAGCATGGTCATGGGCGTGCTCGGATGTAAGAGTCTTTGAGCTGTAATTGTGGACGGGCGAAGTCGTGGCGGACAGGCCATGGCTGGACCGTTGTGGACCAGGCTTTGCCATTGTTGGGGCAAGGGGGGCAATGAAGAGAAGATGGTCAAGAGCAAAAGAAAGATTCCTGATTCCTGATTCTGGATGCAGTATATCGGTCAATCAAGCGGAGGTTGTTGTTGGCGCATGGTTTGGCAAACAACGAAACAAGCGAGGCCGAAGGTTTGGGCGTGTGCGACAAAAAGAAGACGAGCAGAGCCGGACTTCTACTGTATCAGCCTTGAGCGCCCACTGCCGAGACTTCGTTGGCCCACGTGACAAGACTCTAAGGCAATGCTGTTGGGAAACGCCACCAAGTTGCACCCTGCCGATGATTGGCTGCTTAGGGATAGATGGTGCAATTGACGGGCAGTCACTGCAAGCCCAAGGTCGCTCATCCATGGTTGCGAATATCGCGCCATTTTGATCAAGAGCTGTGACAAACATCCTTCTTTATCTCAGCTTCGTTTTTTCGCTCCTCATCTTTCATCTCTTTCTCCATTCTCCTTGATATCTCTCAACGCAACCTTTCCTTTTTATCTATATCGACCTCCAGCTCCGTCATAAATGGTCCGTTCAGCAATCGACCCTATTCGCCCTGGAGCTTCGCTCATCCTAGCTTGGCAGATCAAGCAAAGACATGCCATCATCATCGGAGGAGGATTTGTCGCCGCAGGCCGTAAGATCCCTCAGTTCAGGATTCTTGGACATTTACCTAGAGTTAGACGTAGCAAAAAGTCGAATCTCACCCGTTATTTTTTTTTTCTCCTTAGGACTTGTCAATGTCCTCGAGGCCGATGCAAAGGTGACCGTGATCTGTCCCGATTCTGAGCAGGACCCTCTCTCAGAAACTGTTCGACAGCATCTGCAGGATCACCCCGACACTACTCGATTAGTCCTGCGTCCATTCCAGGACTCGGATCTAACCACGGCCTTTGGGCAGCACCAAGGCATCTATTCGTTCTCAACCTCAGTCTCAATCAGTCAAGAACACAACGAACCAACCACAACAAACCCTACGACGGACACAGAAAGCAACGAACCACAGTCAGCAGAGCCTCCAGTAGATATGGTCTTGTCCGCTATTGACGACATCCCTCTCTCGACCCACATCTATCATCTTTGCAAGTCTTTGAGAATCCCAGTGAATATCGCTGATGTGCCTCCCCAATGCGACTTTTACTTTTGCTCTACACATCGTGATCAGAGCCTTCAGGTAGCAGTCTCGACTTCGGGTAAAGGACCCAAGCTCGCGAACTTGATCCGTCGCCATATCGCTGATCATTTGCCAAACCGAGTTGGCGAGGCAATCGAGAAAGTCGGCAAGCTGAGGGCTCAGCTTCGAAAGATGGCGCCCGGGCCAGAAGTAGGGCCGAAGCGAATGCAGTGGATGAGCCGTGTCTGTGAAGAATGGAAGATGGAGGACCTTGCAGAACTTGATGAGGAGTCCACAAAATGGGTCTTGCAAGGGTTCAAGGACAACATTGTCTACTCTTTGAAGGAGATACGCGAAAAGATCTCGGACGAGGCCAGAAAGAATGCAGAATTAGAGCACGCGAATACTATCCAAGTCGGCAAGGAAACTCTTGTATCTACTCCCTCATCTGGCAGCAGAGGTGCCATGAACCCGAGACTCATCCTCGTCGGAGCCGGTCCTGGAGATCCAGAACTCCTTACACGCAAGGCGGCCAGGCTTTTGGAAGAGGCAGACCTGGTCGTTTCAGACCGACTTATCCCTAGCGAGGTCATTGAGCTGGCCAAGGGTGAAGTCAGGATTGCGCCAAAGAAAAGATCAAACCTTCAGATCGAACTGCAAGCTGGGATTGATCAGGGCTCGCAGTCGACCTCTACGGCCTCGGATTATGTTCAAGATCAATTGAACGAATGGTGCCTCCAAGGTCTTCGTGAAGGCAAGACGGTGGTGCGATTGAAGCAAGGCGACCCTTTTATCTTTGGTCGAGGAGCTGAAGAGATTCTCTTTTTCAGGGAGCGTGGGTTTGAGGCCGAGGTCGTGCCTGGAATCTCATCTGCTCTGTCTGCTCCTTTGGCGGCCGGCGTGCCTTTGACGCATCGAGGATCTGCAGATCAAGTTGTTATCACAACAGCGCAGGCAAAAGGCGGAGTGTTGCCAGAGAACTTTCCAACCTACGATCTAAAGAAAACTGTGGTGATTTTGATGGGCGTAGGAAAGGCCAAGGAGATTTCTGAGTTGATGCAAAGCCCTAGTCTGGGCTGGCCTTCAAATGTGCCTGTTGTGATTGTAGAGAATGCTCACTGCCCGAACGAACGGACGATGGACGCAACTTTGGGAACCCTTGCGCAGGTGGTGGAAGAGACCAAGACCGTTCCACCGTCTGTTTTTGTAGTCGGATGGGCAGGCTTGGTTCTCAGATCGTGATTCCTGCTTGCCTATCAGTCTCTCTCTACAATTGCCCGAACAAAAGATACCATGCAACATTTCTGTAACAACAATCTGTAATAAATGATAATTTTTTATTTTTATTTTATACGAAAGAAATCACATGATTTTAGAGTGTTGTTTTTGTGGCTTAGGTTTTTTTTCTTTTTTTTTTGGAGCTCATGTGTTGGTGGCGGATGGTTCATTTCTGTGGCATTGTTCATTTGTCTGTGCCTCATCTTGTTCTCTTTCTGTCAACCCTTCTTTCATATACCAAATCCTCACCCCATCTTTTGTCCCGACCCCATTATACAATATCATGGTCGAAGAAAAAGCCAACGTTATCGCTCAGTTCTACAACGAGGAGGGCGTGGCCTCAGGCCCTGCCCTGAGCCTGCCCGTTGATGTGAACCAAGAGCATCTTGCTATCTTGTTGAACAGTCTTTTGGGCACTGTAAGAAATGATGAATATGACAAAGGATTCTAGAACTCAAAAAAGCATTTGAGCAAGCCGCTTCTCTTATTATTGTCTTGTATCACTGACATTTTCTTTTTTTACATACATTTGTAGGAGGAGGATCCTCTGCCATACACCTTCGAGATTGCCGAAACCGAGATTGTCAACACATTGGATCAGGATATCATTCAAAGCGGGAAGCACTCAACTGAAGAAACATTCAAGATCATTTATAGACCTCAGGCTGTCTTCCGTGTGAGGGCCGTGACTCGCTGCTCGTCTTCTCTTACTGGTCATACGGACGCAATTCTTTGCGTTCAATTCTCGCCCTGTGGCACCATGTTGGCCTCTGGAGGAGGCGATACTACTGTCCGCATCTGGGATCTGAACACAGAGACACCTCAGCATCAATTGAAGGGCCATACGCACTGGGTCCAGCACGTTTCCTGGAGTCCCAACGGAAAGTACCTTGCTTCGGCTGGTATGGATGGATTGGTCATTGTTTGGGATCCCAAGACCGGAAAGCAGCATGCAACTTTAAAGGGACATCAAAAGTGGGTCAGTGCCCTGGCCTGGGAGCCTTTGCATTTGTAAGTCGATCACTGAGTTTTGCCTTCTATACCTCTTTTCTGCAAAGAATCTCCTCATTTGTTAACTCTCTGAAATGTTTGTTGTCCTAAATATATATAGGAACTCTGCCTGCAGGAGATTGGCGTCGTCTTCGTCGGATGGAACTGTTCGTGTTTGGGATGTTGTCAAAAAGCAGCTCGAGTTTTCCATGGCTCAACATACCGCACCCGTGATGTGCGTCAAATGGGCAGGAGATGGATTGATCTACTCTGCTTCTAGAGATAAGACGATCAAGGTCTGGGCTTCGACTGGACCTCACCCAGGAAAGTTGGTCAAGGTTCTTTCAGGACATGCTCATTGGGTCACCACATTAGCCTTGAGCACGGATGCGGTTTTGAGAACAGGCGCCAACGATCACACTGGAAAAATGTACAAGGACGAGGCAGAGGCCCAGAAGAGGGCGTTGCAGCGTTATGAACAAGCTATTGCGATCAACCCAGAGAGACTTTGCTCCGGATCTGACGATTTCACAATGTATCTTTGGCCCAACAAGAAGGAGGAAGGCGTCGAGGGCAAGAAGGCTGCACCCAAGAGAATGGTTGGTCATCAAAAGACTGTCAACCATGTCAGCTTCTCACCCGATGGCCGCTACATTGCCTCGGCAAGTTTTGACAAGTCGGTCAAGATCTGGGATAGCCGTGACGGTAAATTCATTGCCTCGCTCAGAGGCCACGTCGCAGAGGTGTACCAGGTTGTTTGGTCGAGTGATAGCAGAATGTTGCTTTCCTGCAGCAAGGACAGCACTATCAAACTGTGGGATATCAAGACAAAGAAGATGAAGATGGAGCTCCCAGGACATTTGGACGAAGTTTTCACGGTCGATTGGAGTCCATCGGGCGACAAGGCTGCAAGTGGAAGCAAGGACAAGACGTTGAAAATGTAAGTTTGTCGAGTTTCCTCTTTTTTCTACTGTTTGGGTGCATGGTATGTTGCTGCCTTCATTTTATTAATAATACTCTGTTTCATTGTGCTCTAGCTGGAAGTACTAAATATCACCATAGCAGCCTGTGCCCATGTACCATAGTTTCATTCATCATCAATACACTATTTCATCTTATCTCTGTGTCGTCGTGTAGTTATTTATTTATTTACAATTGGGACAAAAAAAGAAATTCATTGAGAGGGAGTCGAATGGACGACAGCTCGTAGTTTCATCAATTTGCATTGGGCGCTTTACAAGGAAACAGCTTCTGCAGCTGCTGGCTCTTCCTCTTGTCTACCCCTGTTGCGGTCTACGTCGTCCCGATTCAAGGCCTCCGTCACGCTGGCCTCGGCGCCTCTAGTAAAGCACATTGCAGGTTTCTTCCCAAGCGCCACCTCTTTGTCAATGACAATGTGTTTGATAGACGATCCAGGGGCTTCATACATGACCTCAAGTAGCAGCGACTCCTACATTATTTTGAGAAACACGTAAATGTAAGTATACAGAGAGCTGTATGATTCTCCTGGATAACGTCTCGATTGCCGCGAAAATAATACGACGTACCATGATACGTCTCAAGCCGCGGGCACCCGTCTGCTTCTCAATGGCTTGATTAGCAATTGTAAAGAGCGCCTCTTGTGAAAAGTGAATCTTGATATCACCGAGTGCAAAAAGTCCTTGATACTGCTTGACAAGCGAGTTACGAGGCTCGGTCAGGACCCTCACTAACGCTGCAGAATCCAAATGATTCACAGAGGCCACAACTGGCAAGCGTCCAATAAATTCTGGGATCAACCCAAATTTGATTAGATCTAACAAAATGGGTTGAGTCCAAGGTCAGTTTGACATTCGAGTCTAGAGTCATACTTGGTGAATCAATTTGGAGAATGTACTTGCCTGCTGGGTCGACCTGGTCCAACAAACGGCTGACCTGAGATGATGCCCCCTTAGCAGTGCCGAGTTCAGAGGTAGGGGCGCGAACCATGGCGTCGAATCCAATCGAGCCCTTGGAAACTCTGTCCAACACAATTTTTTCCAATCCAATGAACGCTCCGCTCAAGATAAAGAGGATATTGCTCGTATCCACAGAGTAAACCTCGCCCTTGGCGCCTGGCCCTCCGCCTCCACCATTGGCACCGGGTCCTCCAATCCCTGGGAGACCACTTTTTCGACCGCCACCACCACTTGCCGTTGATCCGTTCCAATTGTTACCATTCTTTTCCGTGACGTTTACCACCGTACCCTCCAGCATCCGTAAAAGCGCCTGTTGGACACCTTCTCCAGAGACATCCTTTGAGATTGACATTGTGTCTGGTCGCTTTGAGATCTTGTCAATTTCATCAATAAACACTATCCCACACTCTGCTTTCTTGATGTTGTAGTCGCAGTTCTAAATAAACAGGTGCAGGCTGTTAGTGATGAATTCCTTCACCTAGTACAAAGAATGAGAGTGGCAAAAAAACATACTTGAAGGAGTCTATGAATGACCATCTCGACATCCTCGCCTACATAGCCCGCCTGCGTGAATGGAGTCGCTATAACACAACCGTCAAATTATTTTTCAGACAAACGTTGGCGAAAATCAAGAGATACCATCTCTTTATCAGTGATTACGTACCATCTGACATAGAAAAGGGCACATTGAGCACCTTTGCTAGAGTCCTGGCCAGCAGGGTCTTTCCCGATCCTGTTGGTCCGAGAAGCAGCACGTTGCTCTTGTCAAAGATGGTGGGTGGTGTTCTCGATGCAGCATCTGCCAGCGCGTTCTGCTGCTGTTGTTGGTAGTGTTGCTGCTGCTGCTGTTGTTGTTGTTGTTGCAATTGAGTTGGAGTCACCGGAGGAGGTCGTTGGTACGTATCGTATGGTTGCGAGAACATCGACGGCGGATTCTGAGGAAGACCATGTCCATGGCCACTAGAGACAGAATTAATCCAGGGCTGCCGATGTGGATAGTGGATTGCTTCTATATGGTCAAACAAGAAGAGGGGTTAAATAACGCCAGATCCACTGCGCACGCTACCCTCCGTCCAGTTCACAAAGCCGCATATTCCTGTGGCACCAACACCACCAGCTCCAATGGTCAAGCAGCAGAGAGGAAGACTAAGGTTATTTAGGGCGAATGTGCTCCCCCTTTGGATAGAGTTTCACATGACACGGATTGGGTTGAAAGAGTCACCACCCACTTACGACGACCAGGGACATAATGTATGTCATTGCTCGCACCACCGACGGCGTCAGATCCAGGCTGAGTTGAGGCCGAGCTAGAAGCGGATGAAGATGATGGCGACGCTGGCGAGGAAGGAGGGGAATTGTAAGGCTCAATAATAGGATCGGGCGTGCTCGGTCCATCGCTCGTGAGTGCATTGGACCCGTAGTAGATTGGATTGGTCGTAGAGGGTTGGAGAGCTGTGTTTGAGATGGCAGTGATCGACTCTTGGATGTACTGCTGCCGCAAATTCTCGTTCACGCGTGAGTAGTGGTTGTAGACTGCCACAGCAAGTATCTTCTTTGCTTTCTCCTGTCCAATGACATATTCGTCCAGATGCTTTACAATCTGTAGACCATCCAGGCAAAAGTCCGTAGTGAACGAAAAAAGTGGAGGTGAGTAACGATGTCTCACTGCCAGCTAAAGCATCTCATGCCAACCAATAAACACAGGCGCTAGTGCGACATACGGTTCGAGGGCTCTGGATGTTGCCCATCCACTCTGACGATTGTCCTGCAACCCCGTTTCTCTTGGTTGCACCCGTGCTCCAGTCTCCGCCTCCACCCGCACCCCCTCCTCCCCCAACAATATCCCGGGCCTGGAAACCAGTAGCAAAGGGCGATTGTGTCGGATAGAGGGTAGGTGAGGTCGAGGCAGAGTGTATAGGATCTCCAGCAGAGGGATCCCCAGCTACTTTGATTAAGAGAAGAACGTCGGCCTTGTTAGAACTCACTCACAGACCATGGGTCGCACCTACGACACAGAGACAGCCATAGCCTCTCCCTCGAGGGCGTTGCTGATGCGCACACACCTTTTGATGAATGTGAGCGATTCCTAGACCGGGTTTCATCAGATGAATGTACAGCGGCCGTGGCGGGGACGGGAGCGGAGGCAGCAACGGAGTCCTTGCTGGGCTGGCCGGGCTCGACTGCGGTGGCCTGCTTTGACTGGCGTTTCCGGGTGAGTCGAGAGGTGGCGGACTCTGAACCGTCTTGGGCTCCTGTGGTGGAGGTCGAGTTCCTAGGAGGCTGGTTCGCGTAGCGGGTATGGGACGAGGAGGTGAAGAAGCGCGAGGGCAGGCACGGCTGGACCATGGAGGACGTGGCATGGGTATGGCTGTTGTGGGAGCGCTGTCCACGTTGGGTCAGAAGCAAGGCAGACCGGTTGTGGGCGCGTCGCAGGGCGGCAAGGGTCATGGACCTCTGGGTTGCACTCCCAGCTCGCATCGCAACGACCAACATGGTGGAGCAGGAAAAAGATGTAGGAAGAAAGGCGAAAGCAGAGAGGAGGGTAGCAGGGGGAAGACTGGACGATGGGTGGTTGGATGAATGGAGTACAGTAGACGGATGGATGGACCTGTGGAAGGATAGATGGTTGCAGGGGCAAAGAGCCGCGGTGACTGCGTTTTATTGTATGGAGAGCAGGAGGTTGCTGACTGAATGACTGACAGGACGAGAGTTGCAGCCAGTATGGCACCACCATGGCACCACCATGGCACCACCATGGTCCTGCTGCCTCCGGTCACGGGTGGTGGTTGGGTGTATGAGATAATGCAAAATGATGAGATAAGAATAAAAAAACAAGGAAAGGACAGCTCCCTACTTTACTTTCTGCGCTTGCTGTCCTTTCTATCACGGTCGCCGCGGTCGCTCTTACGGCTCTTCCTCCGGTCCTCCTCATCCTCATAGTCCCGGCTCCGACCATTGCTGCCTCCGCTGCTCTTCCTCCTCATGATCAGCTTTTCCAAAACGCGCTTGCCCTCGCAATTGGGGAACGTATCGAGGTCAAAGTAGTTGGGCGCAATGTCCAGAAGCCACTCAGCCTTCACCTCCGTCACCGTGCGGATGTAATTCTGGTTGGTCAGCACAAACTCGTTGTAAATAACCCACTCTGAAGCGTGGTCCAAGGAAGAACTTGGGTGGAGGCGGACAACCTGGTTATCCTTGACAGTCAGGTAGTTTCCAGACCGCTCCTGGTGAGCCACCTGCATGAAATATCCAGCTGCGAGTGCTTTGCGGATGCCAGTGTAGTAAGGGCCCTTGGGCCTCTCATCAAAAGGCAAAGAGACCAAATCCAAGTCGAATCGCTCCATGTAACGCTTCAGCTGCGTTCTGACATTATCTGCTGACTTGAGTGTGCGGAAATTGCAAAAGTTGTCGTAGCACCACTTTTGATCCTCGTTCGCGGTCTTGTAGGCATGGTATACGTTCAAAAGAGTAAGGTGGTCGCCATCGGGGTGAGAGAATTGAGCCTTGGCCTCATCAGCCATCTTGCGCTGGTCTGGGGGACGCATGAAGACCAAGGGAACTGCAAATGCGAAGAGACAGAATGGTTAAACGAACGGCCGGCTATGGAATACGGGATTCAGAAGAATGAAGCACAGTCCTTACCATTAAGCAATGAAACGATTGACATGATTTCGTTCGAGCATCCGTACTGGGGACTAGTAATAAGCATCTTGGCCAGCTGTGGGTCCAGAGGGAAATCGGCCATCATACTTCCAAGAGGTGTCATGTTGCCATCATCATCCAAAGCCTCCAAGTAGTTCAGCAACTCCAGGGCACGCATCAAAGTCTCGGGTGCTGGTGGATCCATAAAGTCGAAATGAACCAAGTCGTCAATTCCAAGCTTCTTCAATTGAAGAACGACAGTGCCGAGGTTGCTTCTCAGAATTTCAGGGTAGGTGGTTTCAATGAGCTCTTTCATAAAAGCATTCTCGGTGTACAAACGGAAACACTTTCCAGGGCGAGTACGACCTGCACGACCTGAACGCTGCTGAGCAGAAGCCTTGGAAATTGGCGAGACCAAGAGAGACTCAACTCGAATACGAGGGTTGTACACCTTCTGCTTCGAGAAACCAGGGTCGATTACGTAAACAATTCCGTCAATAGTCAACGAGGTTTCAGCAATGTTGGTGGAGACAACAACCTTGCGACCAGGGCGTCCATCGACAGTTCTTGGTGCTGGAGCATCTTCGTAAATCCTCTTCTGTGCCTGGGGTGGCAGAGTCGAATACAATGGCAAGACTTTGATGGGTCCAGCGTCGGGCATTTGATCCGCCTCAGCCTTGATCTTTCTGCAAGCATCTTCGATTTCTTCCTCTCCTGTCAAGAACAAAAGAATATCTCCGGCGTCCTCGGTGCGGTGAATCTGAAGAGCAGTAAAGATGGCAGCCTCCAAGTAATCGCTTTCGGGCTCAGGGGTGTAGTAGATCTCTACAGGGAATGTACGGCCAGGGACGCTCATCAAAGGCGCGTCGTCAAAGTATTTCTGGAACTTTCCGGCATCCAGCGTGGCGGACATGACCACGACCTTCAAATCCGGGCGCTTCTTGATGATCTCTTTCATCAATCCCATTAGGATATCAGTTGACAGCGTGCGGTCGTGAGCCTCATCCAGAATAACAGCAGAGTAACGAGAGAGCAAAGGGTCGTTCATGGCCTCTCTGAGTAGCATACCATCAGTCATGTACCTGACAAAAAAAAAAAAGGGAAAAAAACTGCGGTTAATTTCAGGGTGCAAGAGATTTCTCAAATTTTAAAATCCTGCTGCGGCAAACAAACATACTGGAGCATGGTCCTTTGACTGGTGCAGTCCTCAAAACGAATGTTGTAACCGACCTCCTGGCCCATAACGACATCCATCTCTTCGGCCACACGTTGAGCAACGGACATAGCGGCGAGACGACGGGGCTGAGTACACGCAATCTTCATTCCTTTGAGAGAAGGCAGGTCATCAAACACCATGAATTGAGGAATTCTAAAAGTTAACAAATCAGAACAAGCCGGGTTCATTAGTTCATCAATTACTCCACTGCTCCAATCCTGCCGTCATTCATTTCGGTGGTAAGGCTACGTACTGAGTAGTCTTTCCGGATCCAGTCTCTCCGACTAAGATAACAACCTGGTTGTTCTGTACCAAGTTCAAAAACTCTCTGCGGTGCTTGTTGACGGGAAGCTTTCGACGACCAGCAAGAATGCGACGATACTTGTCGCTGAAGGGTTTGTTTGTAAAAGGGTTGATGGGACCTTCTTCTGCTGCCTCTCCCTGCTCGGCGGTGGTGGATCCCATCACAAAGTTAGCTAAAGGGTGGTCGGCAGCGAGAGAAGAGCCACCGGTCTTTTGGGCAGCTGCTTCGCCACCAACGATTCGCTCTCGTGGTGGCAGGTGAGCCAGATATGGGTTTTCGACTGGCGCGTCAGCCTTTGAGCCCTTCTTGGATGACATGCTGCTGTAGGTTCCTTTGCTTAAGAGATGACAAGGATGTGTGAGGGGAATGAGCAAGAAAGAGACCGAAATGTGCAAACAAAAAAAAAAAGAAAAAAAAACACATACAGTGCACGACAACAAGTCACAACAAGAATCAACTGACCTGAGGACAATTGCTACTTGTCCCTCAATTTTTGTCGGAAGTGAAAAAACGATGTATATTTGAACGTTTCGGAGTGCCAGCTTCCAGGCAATACCCGGGGTTTCCGTTTACATGGCCTGGATCAAGAGTTATTATGTTTGCCCATCGAGAATTTGGCCGCCTTCGTTATCCTCACTTTATAAATATGGAACAAAATTATTAAAGGTAATATTATATTTTATTCTGAAGTTTTCAAATGTCGCTCCAGTTTGAAGGAATTCGACGATGAGACTTGTACTTGCGTACCTGGATATCTGCGAGTGCACCATCCATACCCTTGCGATAGGCATCCATATATCGGAAGGACTTCCTTGCGAAATGTTGAATCGTTTTGACGGCAACAGAATTCAAAGCTAACGGTATCGTTTTCTCCAGCCCTTTGAAGGTGTAGTTGCAGTGTGCGCGCGTCTCGACGTATATGGGTTCTTCTTCGTTGAGAGCGTTTAAATGGGTTTTAACTGTATCCGCAGAGGAAAGAGCGACGGCAGCATGAATATCAGCCTGAATTGCACGGGCTTTCTTCAGATGCGCAGTTCGCTTATTGGGTCGCGGCATTTGTTCGGATTGATGTTTGATGATGATGATGATGATGACCAGCCATTTGCCATTTCAATGTGGAGCACATTTTTTTATTCCAGAAAAAAAAAATCCCCCGACCAAAATTTGGCCGCACCTCAAAAATTTGTTGTGACTTGTTGTCGTGCACTGTAGCATGTTCGATCAGAAGTCACATTTATTCATCACGTGATTATCCCACTCGAGAGGGTGTCCTTATGTCACCTACACAGCTCATGCGATTAAGAAACAGCTTTACATGGGATTTGGGCTCAAAAAAATCAAAACCCTAAAAAACCCTAACAAACCCCTAAAAAATCCCTAAATCTCGGCAACCGGGTTGGTAACCACTCCCCATATTGAAATCCTGCTAAGAAAACCGATGATTTCCGTAAAGTAGCCCCCCTCAGGATGTGCGTGTATAAAGAAAAAAGGAATTCGCATGGGAATTGTGCGGAGCTATGATTGTCGCCATGTAATCATCGCATGGGCTGCGTCTGTGACATAAGGCTCCTCCACTCGAGAGGAAAAAAAAAAGAGCGCCCGTGATGATTGGGCCCCAACTGGTGGCCAATGGGATGGGGCCGTGGCTCCCTTCGTGTGCCTCTACAAATTCGCCCATGGGTGATAGACATCCCCACACCTCCGCCTTTCACCTCATCTTCCATCGTTCCTTCTTTCTTGTCGGTCATCTTCCTCCAATGTCCAACACACTCTTGTTCGCCGCAGTGGGATTTGGGATCCTAATCGTTGCCCTCCTCTTTTGTTTTGTAAGTGATGTAGAGATGAAGTGTCTTCAACTTTGCATCGGCCCTCCGCTCCAAAAGACAAAAACTGCTGCTCAAGATTGCACCTGACCTCGGATTCTCCGTCTCCTTTGTAGGCCTTTGATATCACCAATGCCTATATCTACTACCCAATAGCCATGTATATCGGATACAAGATCTCTATGACTGCCTTCAACTACTTCATGCCAACGGCCTTTGACCCACCACCACCACCAGTGCCATCAACCCGTCAAGGAAAGAAGAAGGCTGCCAAGGATGCAGAGCTGGCTGCTAAGCGCCAGGAAAAGTGGACAAGAATGCAGGCAGATGCTGACCGAAAGGCGGCCGAAGCCCGTGAACTAGACTGAGCTACCACGTTTCGATATGGGATCGACTTTACGGCGTGAAGGAGAATGCCCACGCATGCAGACCTCTGATATAGCCTGCACCGTGCTGTCATATTGCCATAGAGGCAGCTTGTACCATATGCAGTTTGTCCATATGATAATAATATCCAGGCTTTTCAATATACAAATAATCCTACGCGATCGGAGATCCCCGTTGTCCTTCAACAAACATAAACATGCACGAGCGCATCACGTTTCAGGGTGAAGCCGACCTTGGATGTTATGCAGCTGTTACATTTGTGGAGCACACAGGTGGAGATTACCCAGGGGCTTGAAGCTTGATATTCACCGCCTCTCGTATTGCCTACACCCCATCTGAAAATGCATGAATGGATAGATCGCTCCACCCCCGATTCCTTGTTTCCAGGGGTAACAACAGGCATAACTCTGAAGAAAGATATAATACAGAACTAAATACCTTTTGAGTAAACAAGAAAACAAGAAGGTTCGCTGCGTTGGAATTCAGGTCAGTCCACAGAGTTTGCAGAGATGACCTCGCCCTCATTTCAACACGAGAAAGCAGCATGAATGCGCACAGACACAAGCCACGAGAAGCGTGGAGGCGCCTTGAAACAGCCTCGTCACCTCTATCCACGCGTCAGGAAACTGTGCACTTAACATGGATGCCACTCAGGTGCGACTGGCGTCATCTGCTGTCAACATGGACAATGTCTCCTTCCCCTCGTTATTTCTGTAAAAGAAAAAAATGGTCTGCTCTGGACTGAGTGTGTTCCTTTCCTTGTCACAGCTGCCGAGATTTGAAGCAGATCGGGACAGCAGGATGCAGGAGGCACAACCTTAAGATATATTCCAAGGTAACTAAAAAATATGAAAGAGTCGGTAACCGGAACCCTCGCCTCAGAACAGGTCCCTTCATGGTCTGATCGTAATGCGTGAAGGGAAGAGACGCAAGGACCCAATCGCGCGGAGAGAACCTCGATTACTGCTCTAAGAATCTTTTAGCCCTTGTGGGGGACAGAATCGATCGAGGGGAGGTGAACGAGGAGGCGAGGGAACAGTAGAATACGCTCAGGGGACGATGGACATCTGTAGACCCCAAAAAAAAAAAAAAAAAAAAAAAAAAAAGCAGGAGACCTCCAGGACAATAACACTCTGATTGCGCTCACGGTTCGTTCAATGGCACCAAGGCAGAAGAAAGACGATTCGAGCAGCAGCAGCAACTGCTCCCCAGGCGATTGACCATCCCATCCTATGCTTCCGACCACTAAATTAGATGGGTTTGTTTGATGAAACTATGGGCAGGAGAAGACGCGTGCTGGAGCAGGGCAAACCTTCAGTCCCATGTTGACTGAACCGATCTATTATCTGCCTTACCTCTGAACCATGGCATCAAAAACTCTTTTTGATCCTGCACCCAATAGTTACTCCTGTGAAGTGCATTTGTTGACGCAAGAGACATCACGAAAATACACGCCATCAGTCCAACAAACAACAGCGGGATGGAAGAAAAACAGGTACGGCTAGTATATTCTGCCGTTGGATGAGAGTTGTTTCGGTCTGGGAGCCCAACAGATAGCGCCAGGAACACGGAGGACTGCAACCATAGTACAGTTCAAAAAAAGGAGGGTGGGGGGAGATGGCTGGATGTCACAAACCTATTCTTCGAGGCTCTGAGGACGTGCCACTGTTGCGCTCAACAAGGATCTGGGCGTCAACCTTGGTTTGGGTCCAATTGACCATTCCTCTCGTGTTGTTGTTGATGTCATTAATGACTCTTTATTTTCATATATATCCTTTGCAAAAGCATCAATTCCACCTCGCTCACTAGGAAACGAGTCCTTGACAGAAATAGACATCTGCACTATGGAATTGCATTCCTCACGCCTTCTTCGCGATATTGAAGGTCATCGGTACTTGTTCCCGGCAGTCTTGCGTTCCTCTCCGAGGAGCCTACAAGTCGGCAATAGTGGGACGCCGTACTGCTGTACCGCTGCACTGCACCTCATATCCATTTGCATGGAAGCACAAAACGAGGGTGGGTGCGGCTTGCGGGAGGAAAGTAAATTGAGATCAGCGCAAAGCTCCCGATGCATGCTTGTCAGGATAGGGATAGCCCAATCTCTTCAGACTGACACCGGGCTCCTCCTTCTCACCTTCTTCTGCCTCCCTCGCCCTCACCCCGCCCCCTCTTCTTACCCCCATGCATCCGCTGTGTCTCCTTGAGTAGCAGTGATCGACAAGTGCAAGTTTGGACTAATTTTCGCACAACCCAAAGGATGGCCAGGTCTGTGGGTTCGTATCAAGTACCGACATACCAGTTAGAAATAAACGCGAAAACAAAAGGGGGAGGATACTGCAGTCGAGATGCCTGCGAGGTGTGAGCAGAGAAGGTTGTTCGAGAGCGGAGGGACCATGCTTTATTGGGATATTTTTTAAACGTGGGCGCAATTCAATCGTTCAAGTCATTTGCCAAGGAGCGGACAAGTCGGACATGGCGCCAATGCTTGCTCTCTACGTTTTTTTACTGCAAACAACCAAAATGCTCCCGATTTGCTCCAAACTGAACTTGAGCACGCGTGAAATGAAGACTCAGGAATCAGGAACGCGAGCTGCAAGGCCAGCTCACTATTCGCGCTCGCTCTCTCTTTCGATCGCGTTTTTTTTTCTTTTTTTTTTTTTCATTTATCGTCTTTTGTCCGTTGAAGGGCCGCAGGGCACCGAGGAGAAGGGGTATAAACAAAAGGAATAAGAGCAGAAGGAGTCCCGTAGGAGAGTAGCGAGAGTAGCCATATGCATGTCCCTCCTGGATCTTCTTGGTGAAATTGACCGCGCTGTTTCTCACTGCGGAGAATGGCTCGTTTTTTTTTAGTTGTTGCTACTTTTCATGTTGTTGTGTGTTGTCGTTGCCTTTTTGTTTGTGTGCTCTTCTGCATTTCACCAAAGACAGGGAGACAACAGACGATTCTGACCCCTGATGAACCCTGTTCGTGTCCATCTTCAAATGTAGCCTAGCCAGGATCATCGTCTGCAAAGTGTCGATTGTATTGTTTAGCATGGTTCCATTCAATGCAGTAGCTGGCGACCCGTATCTTCTCCTGCAGTGTCGCATCAATCGAGAATCTCGCTGCATGGCTCCTTCGGGCACACAGCAACCACTCGTTGCAACCTCACCATCATCGAACCAGATCTGGGGTTGCTACCAAAAAAAAAAAAAAAAATGGCAAACGGGGTGTGCGTCTATAAAAAGGTCCTAACTGTCCTTCATCCAGTCCAGTTTCCTTGTCCTTGCCACTCTCTTTCACAACGAACCCAACAACCTCAACATCTTCGCCTCATCACTACATCCTCGAATCCCACTCACCATGCTTCATCTCTCCCAGAACTCGTTGGTGGACACTACCGTCTTTAGCAACCACTCGATCGAGACCTTGACTAGAGCTCTTATTACCACCTCCACTCCTTCTTGCAACGAATCAGCCGAGGTGCAATCCACCATCAAAGTCAAGACCTTGTCATTGGCAGAGTTTCACAACCTACAGACACGCCCCGCTTTCCTTCAGGCCATGCGGCAATCCCTTATGGAGATCGGTACTTTCTACATCAAAGACCATGGCATCTCAACCCAGATGACTACCAAGGCAATGAAGACCGTCCAGGAATACTTTTCGCTACCCATTGAGGAAAAAAAGAAGATGATCATCGGCAACACTCGACACTTTCGAGGCTATAAACTCATAGGTGGGTGAAGCGATCTTGGACCCTTGACTTCCCCTTCCAGTTCTTCATTCCTCCACTTTCTCGCGTTGCCGAGATCTTGTACCTGCCTCTGCGATGATGTTCCTCAGCATTTGTCTTCGGCAGTCTCACAGAAAACATGAACGTTGGGAGCCGCACGTTCCTGAACCGTTGTTGTTCATTAATTCTCCTTGTGGCCACACTGCTCTTCCTTCTCCTTTTTTTCTCCGTGTTTGATTCATCCATCACACCAAAGCGCGGGTTTTTCATGCAAGAAAAACACTCTTTTATTACAGAGCTCTTTGCTAACAAACAAATTCCACATTCGTTTTCAACTACAGGCGACGAGTTCACTAACAATCAAGTGGACCATCGCGAGCAGCTCCAGTTTGGTCCAGAGCAAACCCCAAATCTATCCTTCCGTCCCTCGGTCTCGCAAGATTATGAAGGTCTCCAGGGGCCCAACCAATGGCCTGTTACGACCTTGGAGCTCTTGCCCTCGTTCCAGCCCACCATATTGGATTTTATGGATGAGCTCGAGACCCTGTCACAACACTTGATGGAGGCGGTGGCTCTCTCGTTGGGACTAAAAGGCTCTTACTTCCGAGAAATGTTTGGTCAAGACCCGTACTATAGACTAAAGTGCGCAAAGTACCCCTCTGTCCAGGAGCAGGTCACAATTGGGTGTGGTGCCCACAAAGACACTGGTTTCCTGACAGTCCTTCTCCAAGATATGGTGGGTGGTCTGCAGGGTCAAGATCCAGCCTCTGGCCAATGGATGGAGACCAAGCCCATCCCAGAAACCTTTATCGTGACAATGGGCGAGTCCATTGAGCGGCTGACTGGAGGTCTTTACCATGGCACTGTTCACCGAGTCTTGAACAATACGTCCGGCCAAGATCGATACAGTATCCCGTTTTTCTTTGATCCCTCCCTGAGCGCTCAGATCCCCAAAAAGATCCAAAACCTAGCTGAAAGTGCCATCTTGGACTTTACCTGTGAAAAGCAAGATATGGGTGCTGAGGAGAACAGCAGTACACAGCCCACATGGAGCAATGGTGCACATGTCTTTGAGACTGTGAATCGATGCCATCCGGAAGTCTATGCCCGTTGGTACAACTGCCAGTAATGGACTCTTTTTCTTATTTGCAATTTTCTTCAGCATGTTTCCTTTTCAGTCGTTTCTGTTCTGTCTTCTTCACCCAATCCATCCCACCCATGCACTGACACCGCACAATACCAGCCTCTGGTCCCGGCAACTCTTGAAATCCCCCATGTATTTTTTTGTTAAAATAAATCAAAGTTCATATTCTTTTCTTTCATTGAGAGTATCCATCCTAAAGACAAAGGAGAGGCAGACAGGAGTTTTTTTTTTTCTTTTTTTATTTCGACAGCGAATGTAGGAATGATTGACAGCACCACAAACACTTGACATTTGTTTGTTGGAAAGCAAGCAAGACATTTAAGCCTTGAAGCCGCGGGAGGCACGACGACCACGAGCCTTCTCGAACTTGCGACCCTTGCTCTGGACATAGGGCTTGGCGTGCTTGCCGGGACCCATACCGAAGTGCTTGACGGCCTCACGGGTGTTCTTCTTACCGCGGAGCAAGACAGTGTTGGCACCGGTGGGGGCACGGAGAGCAAGCTGGTCGAAGGTGATGACCTCACCGCCGGCCTTCAAGATGCGGGCCTTGGCGGTCTTGGTGATGCGCAAGCAAGCAAGGGAGAGCTTGGGGACCTCGAGGAAGCGGTTGTCATCGGTGACGGTACCAACGACGACAGCGGTCTTTCCATCCTTACCGGCCATGTTGCGGGCAACACGGGAAACCGACATAGGGGGGCGGTTGACGCGGGACATAAAAAGACGCTTCAAGATGACCTTGTTGAAGGCAGAGTCCGTGCGGCGGGCAAGGAAGCGGTAGAGCTGTTGGTCGAAGAAAAAAGAGTGTGTGAGTTAAGGTGCATTCCTTTACTCATCCTGTGTCCGTTTGAAGATTGCTCTATACAGCGGATCTGTGTCCACCTCTCCGCTAGTCAACTGCCTGTTGTCCGACCTCTCGAATGAATCAACTCCTTTGTTTCTTAGAGATGCAGTTGAATGCCTAATCTTCCCCATTGCGGATAGTCTGTCCTGTTGTTTTTCCTAGAGGCATCTCATCGGGTAGAGTTGTCCTTGCACTACAAAGTACTCTTCCCGGAATTGTATCTCTTCACAGTCATGAGTGTCATGGTGCTCGGATATTGGTTGCTGTGAAAGAACGTTCGGTCCTCCTGTGTATTCCTGATAATTCGATGTCCTGACACCTGTCTTCTCTGTGCCATTATCCGGCTCATACCTTGACGAGCAACAACAGGTAGACATCCTCAGACTTGGGAGCCTGACGGTTCTTGTTGCGAACGTGGTGCTTCTTAATGTCAATACCCTATAAATTAAAAGGTCAAGAACGCAACGACATCTGATCAGTATGTCTTTCTCGATCTAAAAGGGCTCGATGCATGGGTAGAGTGCCGATGTTCTCCTGATTTCTTTGGATGCGTGCGATGTCGATTCAAAGAGAAAGCTTTGCTGCAGTTGGCACTCCAAAAAGGTGATTTGTTGTCTGACGTTGTTGAAGATGAGTTGAAGCTAACATCCATTCCATGATCCTCCGTCAAGTGACATATTCCTTGGTTGATAGTGAAGAGATGCAGGGACTCCTCCTGGCACGCAATCACAGTTGCCACAGACAAAGGAGATTGGTGAGGGCAGCGTTGCCGATTGGATTGCAAGCATCCATCACATCATGGTTGATGGGGAATCAAATGCATGTCGCAGATAACTTTTGGCCATAGTGCCTCCCAAAAGTCTCGACGTCAAGGATTCCTCTCTCCTGGGACGACGGTGCTGTTGGTCGAGAGTAGATCGATGGCTGCATTGGCGTGTGCGGATCGATGGATGGTTGGTCCCGATGTCCCGATGGATGGATGCGCCACATGGTGACCGATCGGAGATCGAGCGTGTTTCCCCTTTGTACCATTTTGATTAGAAGTTGAAGAGGGTTTTTGCAGGCTTGCAGACTGCAGCCTGTTAAACCCGCTGGAAAAATTCAAAAAACCCAGACCCTTAAGCGGTGGCCCTTCGCCTTTATGGACCAGCTCGAGTTTGACAACACCTTTGCCCTTCCTTCCTTGCCCTCTCGCGCTCATTCATCCCATCATTCTTTTCCAATTCCTTGCTCTCCCCTCTGTGCGGATGACAGACATAGGACTCAGCCATCGAAAACTAACAATAAACCCCTTCGTGCCGTCTTCAAGCACTGAATGGACTGCGCTCAACATTTGGTTGTCAATGTTCATGTGATCCCTTCTTTTTTCTCCCCTCTCTTCCTCCTTCCTCTCCCCCTCTCCATCATGCTCCTTCAGGTGTACCCATGAATATCGTTTTCATGACTACGTATAAGTCGAGCAAAGAGCAACGCTGTCTGTCCCAGAGAATGAGAACTGGGTGTTAAAAAGACCGGGTTCGCAAGCAGTCTCTCGCTGTTATTGTTGTTCTCCCTCTCTTGGCCCTACCGCGACAGTCTGCATCTGCAAGTCTACGCGGGTGGACCCATGCCATTGGAGCGAGAATAGACACACCCTACAATCCCTTGTCCGATTGTCTCCATTGCCGAGTCCAATTTGCTTGCAAACACAGCAAAAAATAAACATACTCCTTTCGAGGCCTTTAATGAAGTGTTATCTCCCTTAGTCGAACATGGGCGCAGTTGGGAACGGTGGCTTTGAGAGCAGCGCGAGCAGGATCACTTTCTGATCAATTGCATCGAGAACTCTTCTCTTTTTCTATTCCACACATTCCCAGAATCATTACCTAACCCACTTATATACGCAATGGCCCCCCGCAAGGAAAACAGCAAGGGTACTGCTCATGTCTCTATTTCTGTTTGATTCTCATCATCAATGAATGAATAACTGACTTGAATCCTAATGTTTAATCGTTGCATCATCAGTCGCTGCCGCAAACGAACGCAAGGCAGCTTCTGCGAACACCAAGAACGCAAAGAAGGCACAGGAGGCTGAGGCTGCTGAGGCTGCAGAATGGTCCAAGGGTTCCAAGACCAACAAGAAGGAGGCTGAGGAGCAAAAGAGAGTAAGCTTTGTCGTGTCGTTGTACTAATATCGATTGCTGCACTCGTTCTAACAAACTGGCGTTTTGTTTCTCTTCACTCATTTCTCTCATCAGCAAGAGCAATTGGCCAAGAAGAAGGAGGCCCAGCGCGCATTGGAGGAGGAAGAGAAGAGCATCAAGAGCAAGCCTTTGAAGCCCATTAAGGGAGAGGAGGTAAGCATTTGATCAGATAAGATAGAAGCTTGTCGAACGTGCTTCCACTGCATCGCTGTGTCTGACATAATTTTTTTTCGCCGCTTGTAGAAAAAGGCCATCAAGAAGACTGCCAAGGTTGAGGCTTTTGGAAACGAAGTCAAGGTCGTGGAAGAGTTCTCTGCTTCGAACTTGGACGATGCTCTCGATCTGTTGACCCTCACCGGAGCGGGATCGAGTGAATCGGGACCCATCACCACTGGCAAAGGAAAGGATGTCGATCGTCATCCTGAGCGTCGCTTCAAGGTAACTGCGCCTTCAATCACCCCTTAATTCACTGACTCCTCTCGTCTCTTTGGAGATCAGGCCATTAACGTTGTCGTAAACACTGTCTATTGATGCTCTTTAGGCTGCTTTCGCTGCGTACGTGGAGCGTGAGATGCCCATTTTGAAGAAGGAGCACCCTGGATTGAGACAGAACCAAATGCAGGATATGCTTTACAAGCAGTTCCAGAAGTCACCCGAGAACCCCTTCAACCAGGCCAACGTCCTTGCTTATGATGCCAACAGAGACGAGGAGCGTGCTCATGTCGATGCCCGCAAGCAGGAGATCGCCAACCGTCTCAAGGCTTAACTGGACGGAGGTATAGGCGCATCCTCAAATCTCACCATGAGAAAGGAATTTCAAGAGAAGGAGGCATGAAGTGGTTCTTACCCAGCATTCACCTTTACACATTTGGAGCCCTGACTGCGGCCCTTCTCGTTTTGAAGTAGTTTCTCAACAAGAACTTTATGATAAAGCATTGTATGTGATCATTTTTTTTACAATTGTGTGGGGTCCCAAGAGTATCCGACAAGAAAACGCAACAATCAAGAGAGAGAGTTACGCAGCAGCCTCGATTTCTGGCGCGATCTGAGTAGTCTCAACCACTGCCTCAACTGCCGCCTCAGTGTGGTCCACATCAGACAAAGTCAACTTTGCAATTCGTTCTTCTGCTTTGCGCTTGTTTTCGGCTGTCGCCTCTGCTTGACGAGATTTCAAATCCTTGCTCTTCTCTTCCAAGGAATCCAATGTCTTCCCCAGGTCCCCGGTAGATGTAGGTACTACGATCTTTAGTTCAAACTATTGGAGTATACAGGAACAAGGTCAGCAACATGATTTTTACTGTTAACTCGTGATGTGTGCACCAATATTGAAGAGACGTACCAATTGCTCCAGAATAGCAAGAGGGAGCTTGAGCGAGCCGGCTTCCGACTTCTTCTCCTTGGGACCCTTGACTTTCTTATTGGGTTTACCCCCAACAAAGAAAACATCCTCGACCTTCTCAGTCTTCTTGGTCAACATGACACCGTGAGGTACGTTTGCGGTGGTGTCCACGGGGCGCACATTTGAATTGTGCACCTCCGTGGAAGCACTAGCCAGGGACGCCTCAGATGTGCGCTTTGGGTCGATACTGAACTGCAGCAAATACTTGTAGACACTGTCACAAGTAATGATCTCTGCTTGAAAAGCAGGAATCTCTGCGTCCTCGCGCTCGTCTCTAGCCCTGGCTAGCAACTTCTCTTCCAACTCTTGTTGCTTTCTTGCCTTGATTTCGTCGCGCTTGCGATCTTGCTCTTCCTGAATAAGCTTGCTGTGCTCTCGCAAGGCCGCAAAGTAGTCGTCGTTGACCGTCTTCTTGAGCTGGAACTCGGTCTCAATGGCCTTTTGAAGTCGAGTGCGTTCGTCGTAGAGGTCATTACGTCTCTTCCAAACTTCGTCCTTTGTTCTTGTCATTTCATCCAGTTGAGCTTGGGTTGTGTTGTATTCCTCGCTCAGAGCCTTCATTACAGGGTCGTCCAAGGCAGCCTTCAAAGTAGCGATGGCAGCCCTGTCCTCGTCGATCAGAGTCTGTATCTTTTGAGCGGCCTCGACCGACTTTCTAGATCGGGTCAACAGCGAGATCTCGCTCAAGAGACGCTTCTCTTCAACCAACTTTAGCTTGCCAGCCTGGATCTGCTTCTCGAGCGCGCTAGATGTTTAATAAAAGTCATAACGATGGCAAAAAAACAAGAAAATGTATGGTGTAAGAGAGGCGGTTTAAAGATTCTGAACGTAGTTCCTACCTTCTCTCCTGCGCTTAGGTACATACTCTATCTGTGCATCAACAGCAGTCATGGTCTTTAGAGGCAGTTTGTCCTGCAGAGCCTTCAAGTCTGCCATCTGTGTTTCCAAGAGAAATGTTAATGTTGGGCGAAAGCATCCTTCTCCATGTTTTGACTAGAGATTTCGTCGTAACGGACCTTTTTCTTCAAGGCGGCATTCAAGGTGCCGAGTTCATCCAATTTTGCTTGTTTGGTTTTTTTTTGAGTTGTCTGAAGGTCTCGTAGTTCAGCAAGCTTCTTGCGAAGTGGTGCCCTTGCATCAGCTTCTTTCTTGTCACCAATCGATGCAATTCTATCACGGACAGCATCCTACACGCGAGAAGAATGTGTTAGAGCAGTGGTCATTTCGATCCAGACAGAAACTAAAAAAATGAGTTCATTATTCTCTGTTCACGGAATGATACCAATTGAGGTCGGAGCACTGCGATTCTGGCCTCGATCTCATTCAGAGCCTTTGTTTTGTCGTCAGGGTTTGGCTTCCTGACGAAAGGACGTTGCTGCTTCTTGGCTTCAGTGTTTGCTGAGGCAGTCGTAGGAGAAGTAGGTGCGGTACTGTCGAGAATGGACATGGTTGGCCACGATTTAGAAGATAAGATGAGGAGAAAGGGGGGCAAGAATGGAGGAAGAACTGAAGTAAAGAGGGAGAAGAGAAAGAGAAGAGGAGGAAGAATAGGAGACACTGTGCGGAGAAAGTAGATCAAAAATGTTCATTTCAGGATGCAGGAAATAGGGAGTGGGGGCAATGGCCTGTGGAGAGGGAGGGAGGGGAGTGAGCGACCACACATTGCTGTTGTTGCAGGGGGTGTACGAGGACAAAGGAACATCTGTGCACACCCAGGTTTTCAAGTCGCGTGCAGTTACAAGAATATCATTAAAGAAATAAAAAAATGGTGACGTCGACTGGATATATTAAGGGTACACACTTCTAGCTCCCTCGTATTTGCATTTGCGCACACAACACACACGCAAAAACACAGGCCAGGCAACACACACAGAGGGACTGCCCTGAGACGCTTGCTCCCGCATTATTTTCGCCTGTTGGTCTGTCTCCTTCTCTCTTCTCTCCTCTCTTCCATCCCCATCCCCCATTCATCACATCCATCCCAAGTGGATATCCGACCATGTACGCCCTTCGCAACATCTCGCGTCTCTCCCAGAGCGCCGCTGCCGTCCGCACCGCCCCCAAGGCCTTCAACGCCGCCTTCTTGAAGAAGGGTAAGCTCCCGCCTCTCTCCCGCCTCCATCGATCGACTCTCACCCCTCTCTCCTTCCTCTCCTGCTCGCTCAATCTGCAACACATCTTTTGCTCAGCAGTCCATCACATCCCCATTACAATTGCCATCCCGATCTCTTCTACCCTACACATTGCATCCTGCTGTCCTCGATCAAATCTTTTTGTACCCTTTCTCCTTCGACTTCTTCTGTTCAAACGCACTTGACATCCTCCCCTGAATCCAGCATCACGTTCATCTGGGTTGGCCCTGGCAATCACGTCCTGTGTGTCAATGGAGATCAGACGTAGAGATCATCTAATCTCTTTTGGTCAACGGATGTTCGCATGATCGAGATCTACTCTCGCCGGTTGATCTCTCTCTCTCCACGGTTATCTCCATCGGCACCCGATCCCCATGATCGGAAGCGGTGTTTATTTTTCGTTTCTATTTTTCAGAGCCTGGGAATGGCCGTCCCGATCTTGATCTCGAGCCCTGATCCCGACCTGGATCTTGGAGTGTAAATGACGGGATGGACGATGTCGCGGATCAATCGCGATGGATCGCTTCCGGCTCTGGAGTAGATTGGATGATTGATCGGAACAGGTCGATCTGGAGTCTTTTATTTGTTCCCACACCCGTCACATCCCAGATAGCACTGATGGGACCTGTTCCTCGTTCTTTCAGGACAAAGTGATTGTTCTCCTAGTCCTCCTTTCCACTTCTTTTGTCATTGTCGACCCACCTATCGCTCTTTCTATCATCGATCCATGCTTGCAGTGAACTAGACTAACAATTGATTGATGTTTCTCCTTCAATTGATCTTGTAGGCTATGCCTCTGAGGCCAAGTCTTCCGGCCAGATTCGCTCCGTCATTGGTGCCGTCGTCGATGTCCAGTTCGACCAGGGCAAGCTCCCCTCCATTCTTAACGCCCTCGAGGTCCGCGGAATGGACCGTCGTCTCGTTCTCGAGGTCTCCCAGCATTTGGGAGAGAACACCGTCCGTACCATTGCCATGGACGGAACTGAGGGTTTGGTCCGTGGCCAGGCTGTCGAGGATACCGGTGCCCCCATTACCATCCCCGTCGGTCCCGAGTGCTTGGGCCGTATCATCAACGTCATTGGTGAGCCCATTGATGAGCGTGGTCCCATCAACACCAAGCAGACTGCCCCTATCCATTGCGAAGCCCCCGAGTTCGTTGACCAGTCCGTCGTTCCCGAGGTTCTCGTCACCGGTATTAAGGTCGTCGATTTGCTTGCCCCCTACGCCCGTGGTGGTAAGATTGGTCTCTTCGGAGGTGCCGGTGTCGGAAAGACTGTGTTCATTCAGGAGTTGATCAACAACATTGCCAAGCACCACGGAGGTTACTCTGTTTTCGCCGGTGTCGGAGAGCGTACTCGTGAGGGTAACGATTTGTACCACGAGATGATGGAGACCGGAGTCATTAAGCTGGAGGGCGAGTCCAAGGCCGCTCTTGTCTTCGGACAGATGAACGAGCCCCCAGGTGCCCGTGCCCGTGTCGCTTTGACCGGTTTGACCATTGCCGAGTACTTCCGTGATCAGGAGGGTCAGGATGTGTTGCTCTTCATTGACAACATTTTCCGTTTCACCCAGGCCGGTTCCGAGGTGTCTGCTCTTTTGGGTCGTATTCCCTCCGCTGTCGGTTACCAGCCCACTCTTTCCACCGATATGGGAGGAATGCAGGAGCGTATTACCACCACCAAGAAGGGTTCCATTACCTCCGTCCAGGCCGTCTATGTGCCCGCTGATGATTTGACCGATCCCGCCCCCGCCACCACCTTCGCCCATTTGGACGCCACCACTGTGTTGTCCCGTGGTATCTCCGAGTTGGGTATTTACCCCGCCGTCGATCCCCTGGACTCCAAGTCCCGTATGTTGGATCCCCGTATCGTCGGTGATGAGCACTACGACACTGCCTCCAAGACCCAGCAGATCCTCCAGTCCTACAAGTCCCTCCAGGATATCATTGCTATTTTGGGTATGGATGAGTTGTCTGAGGAGGACAAGTTGACTGTCGAGCGTGCCCGTAAGATCCAGAAGTTCTTGTCCCAGCCCTTCACCGTCGCCCAGGTCTTCACTGGTTCCGAGGGTCGCTTGGTCAAGTTGGAGGACACCATCCGTTCCTTCAAGGAGGTCCTTGAGGGCAAGCACGATCACCTTCCCGAGGCTGCCTTCTACATGGTCGGTGATATCGAGGATGCCACCGCCAAGGCCGCCAAGATCGCCGCTGAGATCTCTGGCAACTAAGCATTGTCTCTTGATCCCTGCCCGCCCATTTAGAACAACCCAAGAAAAAAAAAAACTTTCATCACGCCCCACCCTCCAAAATACACTAGCTTCTCTACTCACTCCTCCCCCCCATCGCCTCGAAACGAACAGGTTATATAAATACACGTATTAACAAAAGAAGCACTCTTCTTTTTGAAATGACTTGAAATGAACTTGATAATGATTGATGAGGCGTTTTCATTTCTCTTGACGCCAATACCGCGTCGACATCTATGGCTGATCTTGAACCACTTGATTGCCTCTTTTATGTGTCTCTCTTTATTACGGTATGATCTGAGCTGTCGTCGTCAAACGAGTCGTTCACAAAGAAAATAGAGAAAAATTCCATATAGATTTAAAGCAACAACGCAGATCCCAAGACCAAGGCACTGGCAGCAACAGTGGCCAGCATCGTGTTCTTGAGGCTTGAGCCGCTCCAGAAAGACTCTGCACCATTGGGTAGAGGTACGGGGGAGGGGGGAGTCTTGACTTTGATATGGGCTTGCCAATAGAACACGGAGGGGCCTCCGTCGGGACCCGTGGTGGGCGTCGTAGGGGCAACCGTGGACGTGGCCCCAGGTGCAGCAGGGGCCGTGTTGTTGGGGGTGACGATCATGTTCATCTATCATGTTCAAGAATGACCGAGTTAGCAATAAACCCAGTGCCTAGTTGGTGGCAACATGATTAAACGAGGATTCTTTGTTCTTTTTTTTTACCAAGTAGTTGCCGACGGGGTAAATCGCAGAGCTGACATTCCAGGTCTCGGTAAGAGCCAAGGCGTTAGAGTTGACGAGGTTGACGATGGTGTTATTGTTGGAACCATCGGCCTGGGCGACCGAGATGACAATGGAGCCTTTTCACCAGGTAAACAATCAAAAAGAAAAAAAGAAAGAAAACGCGGGTTGAGTGGAGGTGGATGGAAGAGGAGCAAGGAAGGGACATTTAGGATTTTTGTACTCTTTAGTAAGAAAGAACAGTACATATCGAGCACATCATAGACACTCACCAAGAGCCTGGCCGGTCTGAAGACTGGCCGAGATGGACAAGAAGGCGTTCTGGCTGATCTGCATGCCATCATAAGGCGAGTTGACGACCAGACCGGGCGTGTTGATGAAAGAAGGGGGGCTGGGAGTCACGATTCCGCCCGTGGTGGTGGCCGTGCCTGCGGCAGATGGTGACATGACTGTGGTGGCGACGCCGGCAGAGGAGGTGGCGGCCTGGGCCTGAGAGCCGCTCAACAGCTGAAGGCCCGACAGAGTGGCGAGGATGGCGATGGACTGGAAGGACTTCATGGTGGAGATATTCTGAAGAGGAGGGCAAGGGAGACCAGAGGCAAAGGGAGGAAGGTGTCAGACAAGAGAAAGAGAGTTGGTCTGTTCCGACTGTGGAGAAGAAACCCTACGCCGAGATTCGACTCACGCGTAAATTATACGTTGGGGAACCTGGGGGCCATTTTTTCTTCTTTTTTCTTTTACCTTGATGGAAGAAGGATGGAGGGAAGGTGATGGCCGAATGGAGATGAGGTGATTCAAGCGAGATGCAATGAAGAAAGGGAGGGGTTCGTTAGTGTGATGCGGCCTGCGCGTCTGTTGGGGAGTTGGAGGTGGAGAAAGAGAGTTGTGCCTGAAGAGAGGGGGAAAAGGAGAAAAAGGGGAGACAACTGGAAAAACGTTTTCAACAAGAACTCGTGCCATCTTTCTAGTCTTCATCATTGTTGTTCCTTCATCCCTATTGTCCCCTGCCGTTGCTCCCCCTGCCGTCCTCCAGTGACCTTGCGCACAACATCGGACACAAACGCCCCGTTGTCGCTGGTTGAGTGGTGTGCCAGTCTGCTTGCGTTGTTTTGGTCACACAGGGGAGAGAATGAGCATCTTTGCTCGTTTTTCCTCGAGTTCCACGGCTCCCCGATGCAAAAATAACCGTTTGGTGCGACCTTGTACCTTGTCTTCTTTATTTGAAGCATATGGGTAAACATGGTCTGGGGAGCAACTTGCATGTGCGCGCCATTTGCCCTTAGGCAGACATTGACGAAAGATACTCCCACTTGTTGCCCCAATACCTATCAAAAGTTCGTGTTGGTTAAGAGTATCCGGGATGTTTGAGTTCGGCGCGTGCCATTGAACAATCCAAAACTCACCCTGCAGCCAAGACTCCACCAGCTCCCTTCCACGGCATCTCTGGTCCTGCTACGACTATTCAGACACGTACACATGTTAAAGAAAAGTCCGACTTCGAGGTCATAGGGCATCATTAACAACGATGAAATGAACACGTTACTCCAATCAGGCACCAGCAGCCCAGTTCGCTTAGGGAAAAGTCTTGAGGCCATTTCTAGTCCTTGAGCATCCAGACCTGCGATTACCATGGCCAAATTAGATGGTCCCCACGGCCGGATCATCAAGAGACCTGTCCCTGGTTCTTCAAACACGGTCTCTGTCTCCCTTTCAGTTCCTGATAGATCTCCGTGGCTTCTCACCACAACCGATCCTTGTTTTGTATCAATAGTCACTATAGATTTTTTTGAATGGTCAGTATCGGATCGTTCGTGCCGGTGCATGTCACTCTGCTTGCCAGGTTTACCTTCCCCAGCACTCTCCGCAAGGACATGCTTGGTGGCGGCATTCTGGTGAGCGTCACCAATGAGTATGGGATTCATCTTGGAGCGCAATTCCAATTGGCGTTGAGACATGTCGAGGAATTCCTGATCAGCCAAGATCTCCACGTCCGCTCTGCCATAGAGATAAATATCGTGTGCAATGAGCTTTGCAATTCTGTCGGCGGTATTGGTGATGGCATCCTTCCCGAAATGGGTTCCCAACACGACAACAACTCGCTTCTCCAGAATCTGAATAGCAGGACCATAAGTTTCTCGATGTCTTTCACGACGCAACCAGTCGTCCGTGGCAGAAAACTAGGTAGACCAAAAGGATATAGAAAATGTAAATGTGAATTCCAATGTAAGGCTACGCCTATGTTGAAAAATTGAGGCAGAAATCATACCTCCCATAGTTCGCGTGACCCAGAACCACGTAAGAATGTGCCGTAAGTCAAGGCTGATGCGGACAGCTGGTCGATTCCGTCTCCCAGCTCGAAAGAAACCCCATCCAAAATGAGACGAGAGACCAAGGACCCTGCCATCCGCTCCTGGAGTGCTGGCGAGTCCACGAATCTGAACCGGCGAATGTTGGTCGATTTTATGACCCAAGTCGTGGTCGGCGGGGAAGTTGTGGCGTGATCTTTGGGCCGGGTATCAACGATTTGCACTTTGAGCGTTCCCTTTCTGAAAACGCGATTTGAGATCAAGACAGTCTTATCAGCAAACGGCGTTCCCAAGAAAAAATATGGAGTCAGGGCAAAGGTTACCTGTATGGAACACGGAGCTGCTCAACGAGAATTCCGCCTCTTGACCCCATGCCTGCTGGGTTGATAAGATTAATCTCAAAAGTTTTTGGTAAAGGTGGGAGGGTGGCGTCCTCTGCAGGCGTTGCTGTCCACAGATTTGAAGCAATATTGTCCTTCAGGTGCGTATGCAAAAATTCTTGCATCACTCGGTCATGTAAAACTCCTGTGAACCAGTGCCCTTCACCATGGATCTCTGATAGTCTAATAGAAAACAGATATGATTTTTAGTCGAGGTTCATGGATGGCTTAGAGTATGGAAGGCACCCACACGGTTCACAAACTTACGAGATTGCAGAAAGATTGTGCGCGTTCTCTAGGCCTAAACGGACCATTTTACGAGAGTTTATCGGAGGCACGTTGTCATCTGCGCTCCCGGTTCTTGCCAAGATGGGCACACCGACCTTTGATCAAAAGTAGGCAAAACAGGGACCCTTATTGTTTAGCAAGCAGGATGACTTATAGAGGAAACCGTGACTCTGAAGGATATGAGATACTTACAGTGTTTGACATATGAACATCGTTGTCGTATTCAATAATTGACGCTTCTAGTAGCTATGGTGGCACTTGGTCAGAAATCGCGAAAACGAAATAAATCAAAGCTTTTGCCCCATCTCCCTGCTTACACCTCTAAGATACGAGTCCGTGTACGAGAGACTCAGCCAGCCCGAGTATGGAACGTATTGTTTGATGTTGACATAGCCCGCGGCAGGAGTGACTAAACGATATGTATCAATGTAGTCAGCAAGCCGTTCAATCGAAACGAACGTACATTCGAATATTTGGTTTTTGGAAAACAGTGATGCGTACCCGCGATGGCCAAGTCTGGAAAGTGGGTCGCCCAGTACCAAGCGCCCTGACCACCGTTGCTATGGCCTGCCATCAGAATCCGGTTCACGTCAGGTTGCATGCCGCGGATATCCCTCAATTGCTCTGGTACTCCAGGTAGGTAGTCTCGGAGGCTGCTAATGGCATTCATGACATTTTTGATACTGGGTCCATGCCAGTCATACCCCCTAAAGAACTACACTTCAGTTTCCCGTCCTGAAGACGCAAATAGTAACAGGTATGTTCTATGGCTTGATATAGACTTACCAAGGCGATCGGCCGGTTGGAAGAACAATCTGAAAGAAATATTGTCGACGATGATATCGTTAATTAGGTGATATTAATAATCAACGCGACAAAAAAAAAAAAGACGGAACGAAACTGACCCATGATCGTTCTCGTCGCTTGTACTCTGTCTGCCAGAACTGACTTTCCGAGACTTCAACTCCTACATGTAAAAGTATTTAGTACCATTTCAAGTTTTCGTCCGCTTCTGTTTTTGGACGTCTCTCAACTTACCAGCTCCATGGAGAGCTACCACTACAGGCGCAGAGTTCTTTGCCGACTGGGGGTGACTGGGCGGGATGGCTGCGGCATATTGAATCGTGCCATCAAAGTCTCGGAAGGTGTACTTGTATGGATCGCCCCAGGTCCTCCTGTCCAGTTTGATACTTGTTGTCTTGACAATGCTGAACGCGTTGTCTTGTTGGTGGGATTCAAGTATGAAGGCAAGAGAAAAATGGAGGGGGTTTGAAGTCTTGTCTGTGTCCTTGATCACGTCCATAGTTTTTGTTAGTCGTACAGCAATTGGGCGGTGGGCGCCAGGGTAGAGAGTAATGGCGGCAGAAGGATCTTCCAATGTTGCCGAGAATTCATCCGATCCATCGATGACCGTCACACTCTTCACCAAGACTCGTTGTGGACCGACGTTGCGCAGAGCAACGCTCACGAATTGTCCTGCAAGAGTACCGTCCACTACATCCATAACTACAAGTCCACCATGTCCTTCCTCGACCACTTGAACTAAAGGGAAAGAGCCTGATGAGATGGCTCTATCCAACTTTGGATCCTTTTTCGCCGCGTTCACGAGCAACAGTTCACATTTGACTTTGGCAGGCGGAGGAAGCTGCGTCCCGCCAAAGATCCGAACTTCATGAACGACGCGAATCGAGAGAGTATGAGTGCTTCCAGGAGTTAATCTCAACGTGTGGCGCGTCAATCCATAGCCATACCAATCCCCCGACAGACGCTCTCGGTCCACGTAGAAATCGCCAACGTTTTCACATTGGATTGTGATTGAGCAGAGACCATCGTCATCATGTTGACATTCAGGAGTTGGCACGGTAAAGGTAGACCTCGTCCATGCCTGGAACTGATTAAAACCCCAACCAAGAGACTGCTGGTTGAAACTCCACCTACAGAGGATGACCGATTAGCCTTTCTCCCCTTTGTTTCTCATATGATGACCGTGGTACTTACTCGATTTCAGGGTACAGCACTGAGACCCATCCACTTTGGTCCATCCGAGATTGGTGCCATTGAACAAAGCCATCCAAAGCCAGCTCTGAAGGATACTTCTTCTCTCTATCGTACGGCAGATCAAGAAACCCTCCTACAAGGGATCGTATTAGCAACCGTAAGGAAACAAAGGAACCCCGGTTCAACCCCTGCTTACCAAACGCCTCGAGAGGATCCGCCCCAAAGTCTTGCTCTCTCATTCCTGTTGGAAAAGGGCCAAGAACCTTTCAATGGCTTTAGGATTACGGGATATGGGCAGGACTTTACTGCAAAAGCCTCTTTTACCTTCCACATTGGGTCGATAGGAATAGGTGTTGCTGTTGTCGTCACGGGGGTGGAGGCGACTGAATCGCCGTCCAGTCTGGTCTGCGCATTGTGAAGGTCTCCTTGCATGGCGAATGCGACGTTCAGTCCTGAATGCAGCGGCACTAGTGCAATTGTAGTTGTTGCGGCAAAGAAGAGGAAGGAGCGCAGTGCGAGTCTGATTACACCTTTGGGCCGCTCTGTCTGCATTTCAGTTGTTGCCAGGCAAGCGAGGGGGAGGGGTGGGAGCTGAATTGAAAGCGGGAGGCAGCGCATCAAGCGCATGGCCCGCTGCATTCCATCCCGCTCTGTTCTGGCAACGTGGTCAACGTTACACCGCGCGTGCGCATCGTTGCAGGCATTCGGGTGGAAACATCGGCGTGGGAAACTCGATCATCCGATCCCTTTGTTCCCCCTTTGGATCCATCCCCCTCCTATGGCGCGCTTCTTTCTTGTCGCGGGTCAATTGCACTGCTGGGAAGGGAGTGATTGGGGTGAGGATGACTGTCCCTGCTGTCACTCCTTGCTTTCCGTTCGTGCCCCTTTCAATTGCGAACTGGACGGTGAAATACCAAATGACGACAACTTGCATGGCCTCCCCCAAGCGAAAAGAAAAAGAAAAGGACCAATTGCCTCCTGTATTTGCACCCTTGCTCTCAAGAAAGAAGGCATAGTACCTTCATAGCTTGTGCCCTTTTGCTGCCAGGCATTCTGCAAGTTCCGCTACTCTTTTACGCCAAAGGCGGTGGAAGAGCAATGAAGACAGCGACCTACGGGTCCAAGGCTGTTGTATGAATACATATTGGAGCTGGGTAGAGGGCAGGTTACCGTGTCGGGACCATCCGAGAGCACGGTGTGGCACGGTCAATGGGAACCACGGTCGTCTTGCCCGTCGTGAAGGAATAAGAGAGGGCCAGGAACAGACAAGCTCTCCGGGCCAATGAGATGAAAGTCCGCAGATAAGATATCTGCTGTTGCAATAAAAATATTGGGCTGTCATGCAGCTGAGCTACCTGTCCAAGGTACCCCCTGCTGTTGAGCAGCAGGAGAGTTGTGCTGCTGTGACACACTGGGCAATTAGTATACTGTGCCATGAACAGCTCTGGCGCATCGAAGGAACCCTAGAACCACTCAAACGCATTCCTACTGTCTACAAACAACAAAAGAGCCGGCAATCCGATTCTCACAATCGTCAGCTGGGCGAGAAAGGGTTGCACGCAGTCTCCTTGGACTGGGCGTAATAGTTCATTCTTTTTTGGAGAACTGGCCACTCGGTCATGTCTGTTTGACTGGCGGGCAGTCCGTGGGCGCTAGCAGTTCATTAGAAAATATTTATTGTTGAAAATTAAGAATAAAAAAAAGAGAGAGACAAAGTCTGGGTCTGGGCACGCCTCTTGGCCCCTGCTTTCTAGAGCTAGTGCCATGCGACGCTCATTCCCCCACTGGGCGTTTGTTTTCGCTCTGTTATAAAGGATAATTCATGCAGTTACCAAGAACAAAGTTCAGACTCTACCCAGCAGCAGAAGGCAGGAAGCTACTTTTGTTGTAGCTCTTCCAATTCGATATTGTCAATCATTTATCCATTGTCCGCTCAAAAGAACCCAAAAACAGATCGTGGACAAATAGGAGAAGTGCAGCAGCAGGTCAGGAAGCGGTGCCACAACCCGTTGGGAAAGGATCGCCCCTGAGTTGGTAATCTACAGCAGTAGCGATGGTCTACTGGAATACTGGACGTTCTTCAAAGGAGCATGGCGCCGGCGCAAGGTTTCGAAAACGAGGCGAGCTTGGCCAACACAGAGTTTTGATGGGGTGAAATACGTAAGAGACGAACAATTGCAGGCAACAGAAGGCCGATCGTACTAAAATGAAAAACAGCAACTACTGTAATCCACCCCTGACCAACACAAACAAAGTGGACCGTAAGTGTCACGGCTGCAGGAGGGGAGGGAAACCACCCCTCCCCTGGCCGCAACGTGGCTTTCCAAAAGGTCTGTGATGACTGAGCATCTAACAGAAACTATAACTCTGTGTCCAAGCGAAACATTGAGCACAACCGTACCGTGGGTTGTGTGTGTCAGGAGTGTCACTCCTTGCTGCTCTCTTATGACTGTCTCGGTCCTTCTAGTCTTCTCAGCACTCGCTCAATTGCTCCCTCTTGCCTGTATGGTACCTCTGGATTCTTGGGGGGACTGGAGTCTGGGACAGGAGAGGGGGAGTAAAGGTCTTTTCTTTCTCTCCCTTGCTCCTCTCTGTCTCCTCCTCTCTCTCTCTCTCTCTCAACGGCCATTTTGTTTTCGCTCTTGGTGACGGACAAACAGCGCGGCAAGTCCCACGGAGCGGGAGAAAGAAGGGGGAGGAGAAAAGGAAGAGGGGCAGTTCTCGTGCAACCACGGACGGACGAAGGATAAAGTCCCTGCTTCCCATCTTTTGTAGCAAACAGGCATACAAATAAACAAACAAACAATCATGACCAACAAACAAAATGAGCAGACAATAAAGCAATTGTTGTCAGCTGCCCTTTCCTTGGGCTGTCAGTCTTTTTCTTTCCTTTCTTCCAAGGCGATCTAATGATGAATGGCGCACAGTGTGGTGAGGCCGCCAAAGGCCAGTGCTCAATTCATGTTTTTTTTTGTTAATTGCTCTGTGGTTCCATGAAAGGGCAAATAGGTGGAGGGTCAAAGTCCATTTGGAGGGATATCGATCAACAAAGAAAGAGGGAAAAAAAAAAATTAAAAACGTGGGCGGTCATTTCAACAAAGTGAACAAGACTGTGCGCCGACTATCGATTGCCCATTTTTTTTAGGGTGAGAGGGTGTTAGCGCGTGCGTGGTGGGAGCGTGCGTGGCAGGATGGATTGTGCGCTCCAAGGAACAACAGATGCACACACCCCGCCTGCCCATCATCACAGGCAGGCAACAACAATGCAATACCACAACATCAACAACATCCTCTCGCCAAACCTGCTGTTGCATACATATCCAGTAAAGCCTGTCCTGGGGCAGTTCAACGACGGAAAAAAAAGGATGGGAAGGTGCTTGTGAGTCCACGTTTGTCACCCCCGCACTTTCTCGGGAGGGAGAGTTCGTGTGCACATCCCTGTCGTGGTCCAAGCACGGACGCAAAGTGCCGGGACCCGACGGGAATGACACACAAAAAAATCGTCCGTGGCAACTTTGCCTGTGAAAAATCAACGGAGAATGTACCAAATCGGTGGGCAGACAGACAGACAACAACGCCATTATTTGCTCCAGTCGGGATTGACGGTCGTGTGTCTATGGGAAGCCAGCAAATCAACTCTGAATGAACTTGGTTTAGGGGCAAAATAGGTGCTCGTTTGCTCACCGCTGTCGTACACACACTTGGCATTGGCTGATAATTCGCGATGAAGAGGGAATAATAATAATATGCAGTAGAGCAGCTCTATGCGACGACCATCGAAGACAAACGACAGGATGGCGAGAGCTGCTGTTGCCTGGACTGTGTGCCAATCCAGTCAAAACAGACGTGCCTGGCCACAGAGGATTGTTTTACCCTCGCACAAGCAACCAATTGATCCAATTGATCGCGGTGCACGGAGGAGGAAAGAAAAAGAAAAACAAACCGAAAGAATGAAAGGAAAGGAGCGTGGCCCAGGAACCTGGCCAGTGCCGGTGGCGAAGCGTGGGTGACGAGAGGTCTCATGTAAGAGGACGGCGGTGATGTAGAGGTGGTGCTCGAATAGGATCGACCGGGATCTGTGTGTTTCAGGAACGACCACGAGCGAGGTCGAGGTTGAGGAGCCAAAGGACCAAGAGGATGAGGGAGAGATCCCCGGATTAGGAAACGAAGATAGAAAAGGGGGGCGGATGAAAGAGAGTTTTCGCTAAGTCGGCGGTGACGACGAAGGGCAGGACGGAAGTCCAAAGGACAAAGGACAAGGGAGGGCAGCGTGGACAGTGGGCAGTGGGCAGTGGGCAGTGGGCAGGGGTACAACAGGGGGTGTGCGGTGTGCACCGACGTCTTGTTTTTCCCGACTAGTTGCGTTAGTCGAGGTTTCTGTTCCCTGGCACACCCTCACCCGCCCTTATTGGCCATGTATTCAATCGGCCTCCATTCTATTGAATCAAAATTTTGAATGCTGGCAAACGGGTGGACTGACCAAGTTCCTCTTGTTCCTCTAGTTCCTCCCATGGCCACAGGGCCTTCTTCCCTTGCGTGCGTCTCTCCTTTCCTTCCTTCCTCCTCGCTCCTTCTTCTTCTCCTTTTGCATCCTTCTGCTCTCTCTTCCTCTTTTTCTGATCACCCCACCCTTCCCGCATCTTGCATTGGATCAGATCTCTGTCTTCCTGCCTTCTTTCCCTTGGCCGCACATTCAAACAACGACCGAGCTGACTCCTCTCCACTGATCTGCTCTCGACCCACGTTTTTTTTTCTTTGTTTTCTCTCTTTCTCTCCCCTGTCTCGCACCCGCTCTCCCTCTTGCTCTCTCTCTCATTCTTTCTTTATTCTCTGCCCTCTCTTCCTCTGACCCACTGCATCCCGTCCCATCCCATCTGTCCACATTGAATCCATTGCCTTGGATCTCTTTCTTGCTTTCTTGTTGATTCCTCTCCCTGGGTCCATTGACACTCTCAAGCACAACCGAACCACGCACGCACGCACGCACTCACACACAAACAAAAAGAAATAAGAGAAAAAATAATTTTCTCCCCTACAGTTCTTGCATACTCTCACTCTCACTTTCACTCACATAAAAAAGGCGCACCACTGTTTCCCTCCTTGTGTGTTCCCCCCTCTTTCTCTTTTTTCTCTGCCCTTTTTTATTCTCTTCTTTTGTCCATTCTTCTTCCTTCCTGCCTTTGGTTCAACCAACTCCATCTCGCTGTCGAATATCCCTCCCGCCCTCTCATTCTCTATATCCTGCCTGAACCATAATGATGGACATTCGAAGCATCCTCAACTCAGGATCCGATGCGCAGAAGCAACAGCACCTCGAGTTGGAGCGGCAGCAGCACCAAGGCCAAAAGAACGGACATCCAGACCACGACGAGAGCAGCAACAACGGCACCCACCACCACCACAGCAACCCAAACGGCGACGATCTTGATCTGGACCTGGATATCCACCTGGACGACAATGGTGAGGACGACCTCGGAAACGAGAGCTCCTCGGACGCCGAAGGCACCGTCTCGGCCGAGCGTCCCTACGAATGTATCTGGGAAGACTGCACAAAGTCCTTTTCTCGCCGGTCTGATCTGGCCCGCCACAGGCGCATCCACACCGGAGAGAGGTAATGAACCACACAAAATCCACTTCCTGCCCTTGTATTGTTCCTTCGTTCCTTCATGCTCCGTGCGATCTGCAGTATGTCCAAGCAGGGGCCTGCAGCCAGTCATCATGTGGCGATGATGATGACGGCCGCCGACAGGAGATATTACCAGGCTCGAATCTGCCCGACTCGGAGTGGAAACGACACCACACTTCCTTGACGCATAGACAGCCGCAGATAGGGATCAAAGGGCCGACCATGGCCCGTCCATGGTGACCAAGAATAGCGAGCAGACAGTGCGAGAGATTCATTTTGGTCACTTGCTCGACCTTCCCCCCTCTTCTCCACCTCATGCGCGTTGTTTCATGGACCACAACCACCTATCCACGCCACAAGAGCGAGCCATGTCCCCACCCCCAATGCTATGTTGTTTTCCCTCGGTGCGTGCTCCCCTTTTTGCTGACATCCAACCCTTGACTCCCTGCCTCAATAGACCTTACCAATGTGATTGGGCTGGCTGCGGAAAGCAGTTTATCCAGCGCTCGGCCTTGACCGTGCACTACCGAACCCACACTGGCGAGAGACCCCATGTGTGCGAGTACGAATCTTGTCAAAAGTCATTCAGCGACGTAAGTAGAGGACCATTCCCCTGCCTTGCGTCTTTTTTCCCTTTGCCCCTTCTGCTCCTTTTGTACCTCTGTATTCGTCCTGAACATTTGGACAATCGGCGTCAGGCGGTCCTCCATCGGCCAAAGCAAACACCCTCAACCACAACCCTGGCCACTCTGCCCTGCATCGGTGCCATCAAGGGCTTGGATGTGGTTCTGGCGGCAAATGCACTAATGAAACCTTGGGCCAACAACAATAACAACATCAGCGATGAACAACGACAAGCAAAGACCAGCAAACAATAACAACAACACCAACAACAACAGAACAACAGCAACAATCCCACATGAAAGCTCTTGTTGTCCCTGCCCATGCTCTCTGTCAGTTGGGCACTGTGCGCCGAGGAAGCACAAACCCCCTGATTTTTTTTCTGTTCTTGTGCGCAATCATCTGGGGCACGGGGCACCTTTTTCTTTTTTGCAAGACAAGATGGACAGAGATCACAAACACTGACATTTCCTTCCCGCTCTTCTTCTCTGCAGTCGTCTTCGCTGGCCCGCCATCGCAGGACGCATACTGGAAAGAGGCCATATGTCTGCGAGCACCCCGGGTGCGGCAAGACCTTCACCCGCCGCACCACGCTAACCCGCCACCAGAAAGGACACGAGCCAGACATCAAGAGCTTTATCAGGTACGGCTGTCAACCCCGAGAAATGGATTCGTAGACGCTGCGTCCGGTTGATGATGCATGTTCAATTCGACTTACTCTTGTTTCTCTGCTCTTTTGTGCATCTTCTTAGCGAGAATCGAGAACAGCTTGCAGCAGCCGGTGTTCTGGATTCTCTCAGTTACAGCGCCAAAGTTGCAATCCCGCCCCACCGTCCACATTTGCAGCGGTCCCAGTCACACTCGATCGCGCACTCTTCCCCTCCATCGCCCAGTCCCAACGGCTACCCATTGCCTCCTCTCCGTGCTACTGCTCCCCCCTCAAAGTACTTTGGAACGAGCTCACCCAGCGCCTTTCATCGTCATTCGCCTCCCAGCCCATCAGGCTTTAACCATCCCTCGTCCTACCAGGCCGAGAACGGATTCAAGCGCTCGATGCACCAACACAGCAACAGCACTGACCAGGCCCCCGTGCACGGTCGCCATTATTCACAGGGTGGTCATCAACAACACCACTCGGACCACGGCCATCATGAAATGTCCTCCTCCTTGCCCTCTCACTTTCATATGCACCCTTCGCAGTCAAGACCGATGCGCTGGGAACCTCAGGGTCCTAACGGCCAGAACAAGGGTCGTACAATGAGCGGGAGCCCAAAATCAGAAGCTGAGCCCATGGATGTGACAATGTCTTCGTCCCTGCCCACGCTGCCCTCTGTCGGTTCGGGCTACCAGCAGCAGCCTGCCCTGTCATTTGCGCACCATTCCGCATCTCCTGTATCTCAGCGCCATGCCGTGCCTCCCAGCCATCATCATCAGCAGCACCCTCACCCACAGCATCATCACCGCCATCAACATTCACAGGATTATGGTACTTCACCTCTCTCGACCTCATCTCCCTCAAGCGAGAGTCATGGATACGAGCACAGTCGGGGATACAGCGAGAACCACGGACATGACCCTCGTCATCAACACTCGCACTCTAGCTCATTTTCGCAATCGAGCGCGTCTAGTCCCGGATCGTATTCGCAATCTTTCCCAAACTACTCGCATATGCATCATCATCCTCAGCATCACTCTCATAGTGGTTCGCCCGGTCCTCAGCATACGCCTCAGTCAGGGCACCATCATTATTCGTCGTCACCTTCATCTTCTTCCTATTTCCAATCACACGGTGGGGCTCAGGGCTCGCAGCTTCCTTATCAGCAACAGCACAGTAATGGGCATCATGCTTCGTCATCGCTGGACGATCGACGGTTTCATTCTGCACCCATCCCTGTTCGAAACCGGCCATGATAAATACGATTTCGTTTAGAAAGGAGGGAACATCAAGTGTTTCCCGGATACCAGACCTCAGGGCACAAAAGTCAGAGAGGTCCTTTCTCTCTTTCTTTCACTACCTTTATTATTACTTTTTTTTTTCTTTCTCTTGCTCGCTCCCTCTCTCACTCGCCATTTATCTCCACCCACATTTCCTTTGTGTATATTCTGCCTTTTCTTCCTCTTTCCTCGTTTTCTTTTCTCTTTTTGCTTTTCTTTTTTTACTTCGCAACTCCAAAATGCAATTGCAAACCAACGTCAACTCCCAAAAAAAAAATGCACACACCTCCTATAATAATATCCTGTTGGTAAATAAAAAACATACATTAATTCACGAGATGTCAACCAAAGGAAGAACGGACCAACAAAGTTCAGGGAACGGATAGACCAGCTTGTGGTTGTGTGTGTCTGTGCGTGTGCACCTTGAGGATTTGAAGAGATGTGGTTTCGATGTGATTGTAAGTGGCGGGAAACTTCTGGTCCAGAGAGAACGTGGCCTGTGCGCAAGCTCTTTCGTGCACACGCTCACATGGCCTGGCAACCTGAGAACGCGTATCGCGCCTGATTCCTCACTCTTTCCCATCTTGTAGGATGCCTATCTTCTCCTTCTTCTCCACCCTCCCCTCCCTCTATCCATCCCCATTTCGAATGCTGTTTCTGCTTCCTTTTCTTCTCCAGCTTCTAATTCTTCCTATGGTTTCTCCTACTTCCTCTCCTGCTGCCCTTGGTTTATGTTAGGCCAATCATGCCCTAAACTCTCAGAGTTATGATGGCAGATTGTTTTATTCTCCTTCCTCCACATTCTCTTCTCCTGTGGGGGCGCTAGAATCAACATCCATAAAACCAGCATTCGGCCGGCCTTTGCGACTGAGCAGAAACATGAATCGTTCCTTGTTATCAAAGATAAAGTCTGGCACATCCTCGTTCTCTGGCTCAAAGGTCACAGACGCGTCCGATTCGCCAGAGCTGTTGACGACTGGTTCAATCAAGTCAAGGCCTTGCTGATAGCTGCTCAGGATCCATTCGTTCTTCAAAATGTTGGGCTGTCGATTGCCGAGTTCAGAGTCCAAGTTGATCATCTCCTGGATTGCCTTCTTGGTCTGATTCAATGTCGAAAAACACCAATGACATTGTTGACATTGAGAAGTGTGCGAGGGCAAAGTATCCATATTCTGTTGCTCGCTCAGCATTTGACCTGCCCAACGGTAATGATCCAAAGCGAGTTCCTGGGTTCGATCTCGTTGAGGGTATGAGGAATTTTCCCATACAGGCGACTTTACTTCTCTGTACCGTATCATCACCGGACTTTTTCCCACATCTGCCGGTCGCGTTTCTTTCCATTGTTGTGCTGAATTCAGTCGAAACTCGAAAGAATACCGATATTCATCACAGCCGAGTCGAATCATATCGCCATCTGATTCTGGGAACCCAACCAAGAGTCGTCGACCTGCCTCTGTCGTTGGATCTGGGTTCTTGACCATCTGAATGAACCCAGGTCGGACCCATTGTTGTAGTTCGGGCGAGACCAGGATCCAATCCCCTTCCTGAGGTTTCGAGGTCTCAATGGCGAGCGCAAAGCCACGGTCTCGTGTCCAAGCTCTTGCAATGGCGGTGGAGGAAGGCGAACCAAGTCTGACCTCGTATTCCTCAGTGTCGTTGGCCGACATCTTGGGCAAGATGAGATGAATGATCTTGTTTCGAAAAGGCCTGAACCTCAGCTCGTTGGCAAGAAAGTTTTGTGGAGGTGGCTCCGGAGAATAGTTGGGTTCAATAAGATAAAAAACGTCCACAACATCATACAACTCGTTTAGGCGGATCTCCAAGTCATCCAGAGTCTGGTCGTCGCTGTCCAATACAATAAAATCAAAGACTCGAGTCTGCTCCTCGATCGAATATATGGCAAAAGATTCCTCTGATTCTGTTTCTGTTGTTGTTGCTGGGGCAGGATTGCTGTGTAGCTGCGAATTGGGCACGAAGATCCATTCTTTCACTGTTCTTGAGAATGGTGAGAGAGCAGAGCTGGCCGCGACCAAGACTCGTTCAATTTCTGGCAAGTTCGAGTCGAGTCGACTGCGTATCTCTTGAAGGTTCTCCAGAGCCGAGAAAATGTCGTTTTCCAGCTCTTTGGCCCGATCCAGTCGATTCTTGTATTCCGTCTTGAACGTTTGCTTTTGTTGGTGGTCCTCCAGAAGTGATGGTTCTGTAGCAGGGGCCAGGAGTGAGGTATCGAACATGTCATTTAGAATATGAACGAGTGAGAGCGCGACAATGAGACCTAAAGTGACCAGGGCTTTCACCGAGAAGGACTTTGAGCGCAGGGAAGCGAGGAGACCAGTCGAAGGGTCATCTCCATCCGCCATGACTTTTATTCCTGGGGTGTGCTGGGTGGACAAGACTGATATATGGAGGAGAAAGAGAAGAGAGGAGGAGACATTCTCGAGTGCGCGCCAGTCTCCTTTTTTCCTCCTTCCTCTGCGTCGGGGTCGGGGTTGCACCCTTAAGATTTTCACGCGTCTCTGGCGACATGCATGCATGGGCTTTCGCCCTCGGGTCTGCATTTCCCTCATTGCCTGTTCATTCATTCCAGCCTCTGTTCGTCTACATTCCTCCATCCCTCTCTTCTTCTTCTTTTTCCTTGCTCAAAGTCCAGTCTTCCTGCGTAATGCTCCTAAACACTACGCAGAGCAAGCAGCCCGACTCGCTTTCGGCAAAACAAGACATGCAAGGCACGCAAGACCAACCACCGCGCCCCTCGTCGCTGTTGTTCGTGATCCATCCCTCTGCTGCTTCAACCCCATCTTCTTCATCAGCAGCCAAGGTACCTCGTGGCACTTTTGTCTATGCATCTGCTCCAGCCAGGATCGATCTCTGTGGTGGATGGACAGACACGATTCCTATCACGTAAAGTTTCTGCTCCAGCTGAACTGAATCCAGGCAAAGAATCGTTCGGATACTGATTTCTCTCTTCTTTCTCTCTCTCTCTCTCTCTCTCCGTCTCTCTGTTGTCTTGGCCCCATAGTCATGAGCACGGCGGTCGCGTTGTAAATGTAGCCGTGAATGTGAACGACCAGGTAAGCTGGGTGGTTTGAACATGGACAGGGCAAGAGACATGCCAGAGGGCGAAGTAAAATTAACTTTTTTTTGTTCTTCTTGCTTCTTTTCCCTCGGAAAAAGGCTCCGTACACTGTCAGGGCTCGTCGAACAGAAGCGTGAGTTGTTTGTTTGGCTGGCCACGCATTGTTCTGTCCAACCCCACACACACGCCAGGCAGGGTACTTTTCAAAAACAGAGCAAACAACCGAGGGCAAAAAAAAAGAGAGAGCTCCCACGGCCCCAGCCTGGTTTCGGCCATTTGATGGTTTCTCTTGTTCACATGGAGTCTTCCTTCCTTTTCCCGTCCTGTCACTTTTAGTCTAATTCTGTCATTGTCGTACGATGCCAATGTTCCACCAGAACATTACCATTCTTTGGAGCAGCTTCGAGACCATGCCGATCCCACTGTCCCCTGTGCATTGCTCAAAGCCTCTGTGGTGGCGTCGGGGATCTTGGGTATCACAGGGACGCGTCATGATGACGGCAAGGTCTCCGAGGATGCGTCTTCTCTTCCTCCGATAAGAACCATGGCCGAGTTATTGAAGCGAGCAGGCGGTGGGTTGGAGTTGGTGGTGCGCTCTTTGTTGCCAGTTGGATCAGGTAAAGCGTCTCTTTCCATTCACAGTAGGATATTGACATACATGTCCCTCTGCTAATTGTGTATATCCTATTCTTTCACACGCGTTTTTTTTTAATCCGAGGCATGGGAACAAGTAGTATCTTGGCGGCTGCCATCTTGGCGGTGCTTAAAACGCTTATGGGCGAGCCATATACAATGGAGGATCTTGTCTACCTGACTCTGGACGTGGAGCAAATGATGAACACTGGTAAAGAAAAGTGGTAAAGGGCTGCTGGGTTGTTGTAAACCCTTTCTTTAGGTCAGCACTCTGACTTGTCCTTCGTATCCTTATACACCAAAGGTGGTGGGTGGCAGGATCAAGTTGGAGGAATCTATCCAGGATTCAAGGTCGGAACTTGTCAACTGGGACTCCCCATAAAAGTAAGCGCACCTTTTTCATTCTGACAAGAGTCGCTGCAGTGACGAATGAGTGTAATTAACCAGTTCTATTCTCCCCTGCAATTCTTTCTAGATCAAGACAACCCCGATCGAGGTGACTGACACGTTCCTAGACGAGTTTGATTCCAGATTGCTGTTGATATACACTGGGCAGACACGTCTAGCCAAAAACCTGTTACAGACTGTCCTGATGAATTGGACTAGCCGGGATCCCAAAATTGTCGAGACTATGGATCGACTCGTCCGTGATGCCGAGCAATGTGAGCAAGCGTTACAAAAAGGTAAGAGAGAAAAAGCAAACTAACAATCCAGGGATGAAAGGAGAGCTGGATTTGGCGTTATGGGCAAGCATCTTGACACCGTCTTTTAACCCCATCCATTTTTCAACTCCAATGAAAAGGCGAATTCGACGTAGTCGGCACTCTGCTGACTCGATATTTTTCCGATAAACGACTTCTTTCAAGGACAACATTGCACCATCCGCCAAGTGTTGGCAGACTGTTGCAGCATCTGGGTCCATTTATCGAGGGCGCTTCCTTGGCCGGCGCTGGCGGCGGTGGATTCTTGGTTGCCCTCTTACGACCCAATCTAGACCGTGATAAAGTCCTTTCGACAGTCCGAAAGGCCATGAGACAAGAGGATCAAGAGCGCAATGGGACAGTGGAACAACAGGGGACTTCTCAAGAAACAGAGGAGGAAGTAGATGTACATGGAGGAATGTGGTCTTGGAAGGCCTCAATTGCGAGAACGGGCCTTGTTGTCAGTGTGGGCCACGAGTGCTGATCAATAAATCGACCGAAAGAGTTTTTTTTTCTTCTTTATTAGAGTAAATGTGAGTGAGAAAGAGAAAGGGAGAGAAAAGGAGAAAATGAGAACATGAGCGTGGGGGAAAGAAGGATGAGATGCAAAAAAAAAAAGAAAGAAATGTTCATAACCCGATTTGTCTCTCAACGTCCGTAGAGGGCGGCGCTTTTTGGTTTCCGTCCATAGGTGACATATATCGTCTGATGAGCCCTACACGTCAATGTCTCCTTGTAAGAGGCAGCAATCATCTCCGAGACCTGGGATTCGGGCACGTTCTTGGCCCGCGCCAACAGGGGCTTGACCGTCTCTAGTATCGCAAACATGTTGTCTCTCCAGAGCTTGCCTAGTTGTCCTCCATGCTCTCCATACGCGACCACGTACTCTTTCACCTGGACGTCGACAAATCCTGTGGATAGGAATAGCTTGTCCAAGTCTCGGACCACCGACGGATCCACGTTTCTGGAAGCCATGGAGGCTCTTAAATATTCAAAACACATCTCTGTATACGGTCCCGCATTATGGATCGTCACATCCGATTCTACACTCTCAAGCCAGCCGTCGCCCTTCAAGATCCTGAACGCCTCTCCGAGCCCTTGTTGCCAATGTTCAAATGTGAAACCCGGTGCCACATTGCGCTGGTACGCGATATGAAAAGATTCATTTGGCTGTGAAATCCCTTGAAGAATGTTTTCCTGATAAAATGAGCAGTTCTTTGGGTGGATGGCCGTCGGATAGATGGGCGAGATGTCGATGCCCACAAAGTCTACATGGTTTAGTTCTGTTGCCATATCCTAGAGAGAAAGAAGGGTAGGAGGTAGTCATGTTTAGAGTCAATTCCTCGTGCAAAAAGAGGGCAAAAATAAAAAGAAATGAAGAGATAAAAAGAGTAATTTGCAAAACACGCCTAGATATGTTCTCACATGTCCTCCTCCATAAACAATTGAGACAAAGTCCCTCACAATGACTTCACAGGGGCTGGATACATGGAGCTGTTCAGGGTCTCTGACACGCGCGACAGTTCCTTTTGGCTCTTGAACCAAGAGCACATTTTCCTGAGAGAGAGAGAAACGAAGAGAATCCACTCAAAGCACATGAAAGTGATTGCTGAACTCAATTGCAGGCAGTGCAAACAAGGCAAGCAAACACGGCAAGTAAACAAGGCAAGTAAACAAGGCAAGCAAGCAAGCAATAAACAAAGAGGGAGATTGAGAATATTTCTGAGCTGCTCGTTGATCACTTGCGTCCCGGCCCCCCCGTTTCACGCACAGTCGTTGCTCTCGGACCGTGGCCCAACCCCGTCCGTTGCACTTAGTTTTTTTTTTCTTCCTGTTGTCCGACTTGTGTTCCCAAGACACTCGCACGCGGCATGGCGCGTCTTCGGGAAGCGGAATCTAAAAAAAAATGAAAAAAGGATCCAAAACCACATACCATGCACTCCACGCAATACACATCTCACATCATCAGCCCTTTCCTCTCATCTATATCTCCCCTATGTTGGTTTTCGGTCAGGTGCACTCTGATGGATGACAAGCTCTCAAGAACCCCCCCTCCCCCTCCCAAAAAAAAAAAAAAAAAAGCCAAGAAAAGGAGGCAACAATAATGGCTACTCACCATGATCCATGTTGCAGCGCCACAGCCGAGGTCGATCACTTTATCATTGTCTTTGACGCTGACGTGGATGTTCTTGCCTTCAAACAAAATCTTGAGAATATAGTGTTGCTCGTGCAATCTAATTAGACCATGGTCAAAAATGAATTCCACGCGTTTAACGCGCCATGTTAGTCATGATGATGATGATGATGATAATGAAGATAGTGATGGCTAAGAAAGGAGCTGAATTCGACACTTTTTGAGGGCTAGCAAAGCGTCATGCCATCACTTCCGCTCCCTCCCTCCCCTCCCCCCCTCTCCGCAATTGCCCACAAAGAAAACACCGCTCGCCTTTTCCTTCAGACTCACAGGCACAAAAAAGAAAACGCGTGAAGCATGATGTTGTCTTCATGCATAACAAAGGTACATTACACTCTTTGCTTATTTGCTTGGTACTGTTGGTACTGTTGGTACTGTTACAAGAAACTGGGGTGGGTATTTCGTCCCTCGCCACTTGCTCTCTTTTGAGTCCCACGCAGTGACACCTCTTCTCCCTCCCTCCCCTTCTCTCCTTTCTTTGGCGTCCATCATGTCGGGCTTCGGATTGAGTTCAAAAAGGCACGTAAACAACAATGTGGGATGACCGCGAGGACAGCCGAGAAGCCTTGGGGCGCACACAGAATTGTACAAGACGCGTAGCACTAAAGACAGAGAGGGAGAAGAAGGGGGAGCCAAAGAACGACAGGGGGGGAAAAGTGCAGGCGACAGTGGTCTGCACGCAACTCTCTGTCACGCCCACTCTTGCAGCCCACTCACTCTCTGTGTGTCTGGGTTGGCTCTTTTCAGCATTGTCTGTTTACCTTTCTCTCTCTCCACTTCCTCCCCCCAACGATACTCGCCGGAATGAGAGCAACGGGCGCTGTTTCTCCTTTCCTCCCCCATTTTTTGTCTGCTTCCATCCTCTCTTATATTAAACGCTAATTGTGTTTTTTTTTGCTCCCCTCTGTCGGATCATTCTGTGTGTTGCGTTCGTGTGTATAGGTGTGTAAAGGTGTGTATGAATGTGTGTGTGTGGTGTGTGTGGTGTGGTGTGCGTGTGTGTGTGTATTTGTGTGTGTGTGTGTGTTTGTGGGAGCCCTCTTTTTTTGTGGTTCTTTTTTTCTTTTTTTTTCTTCCTCTTCCTCTGTTCAATCGTACTGTACCTGTCAACTTCTTGTGTATCGTTGGGCAACATGTAAAGACTGGAGGTGTTGTGGAAGCGTCGTCCGAAAAAGAACCTAAACTCTTGATCTGTCTCTTCCGAGTGTCGGGCCAAAGGGTGACTCGTGTTGCTATGTGTCGTGGATCCGTGCAAGACCGAGCATTGACCCGAGCTTGAGGATTCGACTGTTTGGTTCGAGGATCTCCTTCGACTGAACGTCTTTTGGAGCGTGGACGAATTGGAGGTATGGCTTGACGCTGGAGAAGCCATTGAATGCTGAGGGTGATGATGATGATGGTGGTGGTGCTGGTGGTGGGTATGACTGGTGTTGTTGTGGTGATGATTTGTGTATTGGGGGTGGCTATGGTATTGAGTGGGTGATCCTGGGGCGGATGAGGACGGTTGCAGGTGATGATGGCTGCCAATGGTGCTTGTGCTGTATGTGGGCGAAGGGTAGGCGCTATGACTGTTTGAGGAAGGGGCGGTAGGGAGGGTATGTGAGAGGAAGCGATCCTTTGTGAACGAGTTGCGGCTCTTTGCTGGGTTGGAGGCGTGTCCGGCGCGTGGGGAAGGAGAGTGAGCGAGAGAGGAGTGAGTGGCGCCCATGATGGATGCAGTCGAGAGGATCGAGATGTGAAGGGGAGAGAGAGAGAGAGAGAAGTGATGAAGATGAGGAATGAGGAAGAAGAGGGTAGATGGAGGATGGAGGGACGAAGGAACAAAGGTACAAAGGGAAACGCACAGGAACAAAGGAAAAAGGGGAGGAGTGAGAGTCGAATGGGGGTGTGGAGGAGGACGGTGTGGAGGAGGAGGGGGGGAAAGAGGGGTAAAAAATAAAAAACATGGGCTAAACAAAACTAATCGGAGAAAAAAAAAAGACGCGGCAAAGACACATTTCTGTGCACACCACCAAACCACACCGCCCTCTTCATGTTGTTTGTCTGCTTGTCTGCTTGTCTGCTTGTCTATCTGCCTGCCTGTCTCTGTGCCGCCTCTCTGCCTTTCCATCGCTCTCTCTTCCACGACGGTTTGCTCACACGGCTCTTGCTGCCTCGGCTCTTTGCTCTCCTGATCCCCATCTCGCATCTCTGCTGCAGCAAGAGGTTGCCGTGCTGTCCTCGGTCCTTCTTTGTCTCTACAGAGGAGTCGCTCTTTTTCCATCCCTCATCCGTTTGCCTGTCTCTCCAATGGATGGCATCTCTCTTTTCTATGAAATAAAATAGAATAAAAAAAGTGGGCGCACATCAAACAAAAAAAAACCAATGTGCTCCGATGCTCGCACCTCAATGTTCTTATTTTACTACTCTTTTTGCCGCTCTCGAATTGCGACAATCAAAAGGCAATTAGAGAGATGATAATTCTCCTGTACGTAGTCTATGTTTGTGAGTGTTTCAATGTCCCCTTGGCCTAATTCCCCTTTCACCTTTCTTCCACTGATTGAAAAAAAAACAAATTCAAAAAAGAAAACTCTCATTGAGGAAAATTAAAGAAACTTTCCTTTCCTTGGACGGGAAAGGCGCTGTGGAGAAGAGCAATGAAAATAAAAGGATATGGATCGGGGAGTACCTTGACTGGTCACTGAGGAGGTCCATGCCACTCGTACACAGCAGCTGCTCCTTCTCCTCCAACATTGCTGGTCCCCCAATTATTGTTATCTCGATAATTGAATTTAAAAAGAACGTTTGGTGGCGCAGGTCGGCTGATGATCAATTGTTGGCTGCACTGCTCTCGGCTTTATCACCGTTCAAAAGTGCCGGATCTCTGCCAAGAATCATGGGCGACAAAATGAAAAAAAAAAACAATGGTTTCGTTTGCATGAACAGCTGGGGGGAGATTCTTCTCTGCAAGCAACATCCTTGTTTGAGTGTTCCATCCCCCCATTGCACCTGCTGATCTGTTTGGACTTTGCGTTGGGCCATTGGTCGTGGGACGGGCCCCCCTGCATGAATGGTGTGATATCTGCGTTGGACTCCAAGGAAGAAAAGATCTGGATGTGAACTCAGAGGTGTTCCATGTTCTTTGTTCGCTGGTCTGTTTTTCATGCAAGGGACTTGTTTGTTGCCTGTAAAAAAAAAGTGCTCTCATCTGTATTCCTTCCACCCTGGTAGACAGCCGATTCTTTTCCCCACTTCTTTCCCAGGGTCAAATGACCATATGACCATCCATACACCATCGTAACACTCAAAGAAAACATGAATCGCGTAATGATCTCGTTTATGTTGTACAAAAGAAGGCTGGCCGCGTGACTAACAGCCGAGCACATCGTAGAAATCTGAATTTGAATAGCTACGGCTAGAGATGAGAGTCTCAGCGTTGGCGTAGAGTTCCTTCTACTGCTCTGCAGGCGCGGGCGCGGGCGCGGGGTCATTGGAGCCGATGCTGTCTCCACTCACAAGTTGACCCCAGGCAGCACAGACCGTCTGGCTTAGCGTGTTTAACTGACTCTGGAACTCAGCGAGTTGTCTATAGAGATAGAGTGAGATAATAAATAAATGAGAGGCATGAACAGTGGAAGCACAACGGCGCGTTCCTATCAAAATTAGAGTACTACGCACCTCATGTCCATCGTTGACACTAATCCACGAGACTTGACCAGCTGCTGAACAGTATCCCGGAAGACATCCCCTGACTTAATTGGTACCAAAACTGCTGCCGAGGTTGCGCTCGAATTTGAAGTTTGATATCCAGAGGGTGTGCTGCTACTCTGGCTGTTCTGAATACCGCCATCGGACCGCGGCGTGTAGTACGCACCGGATAATGTCTGAGGGCGTGATTCAGTTGGCCCCATGTTCGCGTTCCCACCATTGGGTGTGCTGACTGGATTATCCACTGGGAGCTCTGGTGAGTTTGCTGGCGGCGAGACATTTGAACCTCCGGGAGTGATACTACTAGAATCAGGCACCATGTCCATGGTCGTCTCAACCACTGGCACTGGCTCTCCCACCTGCGCTGTCGAATTCTTTGGCGGACTTTCACCCTGAAGAACGCTATTATCCTGCGTCGCGTATTTGGGCGAGTCGGCGGGGTTACTTTTATCCTCCACTGGCGTCGTCGTGACAGACTCATTCGCGGCGGGACCCATGACGCTGCCAATTCCATCATCGCCTTGAGATGCACGCTGGCCAGCGTCGAGATCGTTGGCGGGATCGTAAGGCTGGAGTGGCGGTCCGCGCTTAAAAAGAGGGGCTGGCGGCAGTTCCTCCCTTTTCACCTTCACAAGCTTGCTTTTCTTGCTAGGATGGCCCTGTATCTCTGTTTGCTCCAAAGACGTCTCTGAGGTAGAGTCAGGCACTGTAACAGCGGATACAGCAGTCCCTGCTTCTTGATGTCTACGCAGATTCTCTAGAGCAGCCTGTTCAGCTCGTCTGCGTCTCTTCTTCCTGGAGTGTTTGGTTTCTGTGGAAGATGACTGCACTGAGCTATCAGAGTCCACAGCAGGAGTGCTAGAACGACTGGAACGATTGCTGCCAGGCGTCGGCGAAGGAGGTACAGCGGCAGAGGTCGATACTGCAGCAGCAGCCGTCGTGGTCATGACCGATGTTGAGTTACCAGCTCCTGTCACTGTCGGTGAAGGTTTTCGTTTTTGTTTAGCAGGCGCGACCTCTGGTACAGTATCAGCTTTCCGTTTCGTACGGACCGACAGACCAGCTCTGATATTTAGTTCCGCAGGTATCGAGAGCATCTCTTGGGATAGAGATGCAAACTGAGGGAGCACTACTTGCGAGTTGTCCTCTAGTGACCACCCTGGTAATTTGATGACAGCCACAAGCTTCAGAGGTTGAAGAACAGCAGCAATTTCTGCCGGATACTCTAGATCTCCTTCATATGACCCAAAAGTGTCGTTCCAGAATTCCAAAGTTTTGTTAACAACTGACTTGCTTTCCGAGCCAAGTCCCGCGGCAATGAGTAATTGGAGGAGAATGAGTGACTTTGAATTGAACGGATTGGGATTTGGTTCCACGGGTGAAGATCGAGCCGGGCTTGCTGATGAGCTGCTAGTGGACGGTCCGCCTTGGGCTTGTTGAAGCGCTCCTCGGACAGTCGACAGATGTGGAGCAATGACCGATCCCACAGTCAGATTGCCCCCTGTCGTAGGATTGACTGAGCACAGGAGTAACTTGGACAGAACACAGTTGTTCCAAAAGTTCTCAACACGACTTTGAAGAGACCGACGTATTGCCTTGGGATAGCCTGCGATTGTTGATTTTGGATCGTTCATCCAGGCAAGAATAGAACCCTGCATTTGATGGAGCCAAAGCATGACAGAGGTCAGTTGGGCCTTGTTGATAATTCTTTCCATCAAGAGAAAAGTCGCCTCAACAATAGGAGAGATTCCTGGACTGTCCTGTGGTTGCGTTTTCTGGAGGTTATTGTACGCCCTGTCAAACAGACTAGAGCACAGATTCAATAGCTCGTCTACATTTCTACATGAATCCAACTGCGTTAGTAACAGACCCAAAGACATACAAAATCCTATTGCAATAGTTCACTTACTGCTTTGAGTTGTGGCCCCTCGTTGGTTGAACATTGCTACTAGTAGTGGTAAACACAATTGTATCCACGATAACGCTCGCACAAGCAACACTCATTGATTGTGTCCTGTTGGCCCGACAGTACCAAATGTTAATGTTAATTGTTGATGAAGATTTGAAACACGGCGACACAAACTATAAAATCATGTTCATGACTTACCACATGAAGGGGACATCCGGGTCCGACCACTCCCTTATCCGCAAAGCCAAACTATTCATTGCGGCGTTTGCGTTCCCGCGCTTGTGCTGAGCAACCTTGTAAAACACGCGAACAAGATCCGACCAGGTGGGCAGGCAGATTAGCTTGAATTTGTCCATAAACTGAATTCGGGCCCCATTCAGTAAATCATCCTGCGTTCCCGCAACCCGTTGGCCAAGCTCTATGTCTTCCAATGAGTCGTCGCTGTCGAGGTTTCTGGGGTCACGAAGAGCACCGAAGGGATAAAGAAGCAAGTCGTATAGTTCATCATAGCCTCCCAAATCACCAGGTGCGACATCGTCCGATATTTCATTGATTTCGTTGATAGTGGTGCCAAGACGCTGAGCTATTGTCAAGAATAGGAGGCGTCAGTTATCTCTTTTTTTTGGTCACATCTATATCATTCATGATGCAACGTCATTTACCGATGATACTCCAATGTTTGAATTGAAACTCCTGAAATACAAGTGGTTCCACGGGCACGTTGGGTGGGGACCAAATGTTGGGGTCTGTCGTCAACCGTTTATGTTTGATGTCCTCCATGTGGCTCAGACATTTGTACAGAGAAGTCAAGGCGTTCATCCCAGTTTTCGACATGTCAACGAGGCTCGACACTGCCTGCCAAAACGACGTCTCGTAGGGTGTGCCAATAACGGATTCTCCAGTGGCCAGCCAGCATTTCAGGATAAACTCTATGAAACCGAATGTACAACAACGTTAGCGATGTTGACCGAGACTGGTTCGACTCTATTACATCAGAGAAACAAACATGGACGGTACCTAGTGGCGATATCATGACACTGGATGGTTCCTCTTCAGAAGAATGAGTATCCGGCCGAGAGTTCTTGAACACCCTCTCCAATGCCGTGTGGAGTTTGTCTTCCACTTTGTACCGCGTGGCGACAAGAGATCGCACCGAAAATATCTCAATCATAAAGTTGTAAAGGTAGTGTACAACATCTGCTCGCATGATATAACCCGCCTTCTCTGGATTGTTCTTCAGTAGATTTACGCCTTTCGGATCGGCGGCGGGCCAGTTTTCATATGCCAGAATCTTTGGATCGCACTGTGATATCCTCTCGATGAAGTAAACCAACTTCGAAATCGACTTTTCCGCCTCCGCTGTAGGCTTCAGTCCTTAAATACCGACAAATAGTTTGAATTGTTAAAAGAATCCGCGTTTCGACCAACCACACGTCATATCAACAATGATGTGCAACATACCTCTCTCGTTCACATTAATATCTCTCACTGTTCGCAGTATGCTCTCCCACAATTTGGCGCAAGGCAATATCAACAGGGGAAGGCCAGTAAGCCCACTAAGTCTCCATTCGTCGCGACGTACATTCTTATGTTGCAGAATGATTGTGTCAAATAGACATTCAAGTCCGCAGTCCAGTAGCTCCGACCGCGCCCAGGTCCCATCAGAGAGGCCAAGATCTGTGAATGATATAGTTCCCGGCACAATGCACCAGCGTCCCTCAACAAGATCTGAAAAGGCCATAAGTTAAAGTATTGGAATTAGTGGAATTCGCGTGGTGAATTCAGGCCACAAAAAGAGAAGCGAGCATATAGCTGTACCTTGTCCACCAGAATTTGAAAACAGAGCATTGACAAATCTTAAACCAACGTCCCGAATGTGTTCAGATTCATCCTGAATGACAATTTTCAACAAAGGGAACAGTGCTTGAGAGGAGAACTACGGTAAAATGTATCACACTGTCAGTAGGCTTGCGCTAACATATTGAATGGCAATACCGCCTAGAATGTTTACCTTTGGCAACTTCGGACCAAGGGAGTAGATAAGTGCAATCCAAGTAAGTGTACAGGCCAGGCGGACGCGTTTCACTTTCTCATTCATAAAGCTAGAAGGAGGTAGGTTGGTCAATAAGGAAGCGAAAGGATACCGGCCAAGCTCGATGAATTTACGATATACACTACCAGTTCACTATAGGTGTCAACATCAGCTTAAGAGGCTTATCTTGCGCAATGTGACCTCCGATGGAAAAGTTGTAGATGAGACGTCTATCAATTGATGGTAAAGTAAGTATATGAAGGCTCCGCAATTTAAATGATACGCCAACCTCAAGTAGACTTACGTCCAAGCCTGGAAAGCTGCCATCTTGATCTCTGCTCTCCGTGAAGATGAGGTATTAAAACATTTCTACAAGAAAAGGTAAGGGTTGAGATGAATATGAGCAACTGCAGTCCATCAGTCCTGCTCAATTCCTGGAGAGGACGATATTTACCTCGGCCATCTTGAGAAGGGGATTGAAATGAACAGTCCTTTGTAAAGGCCGTCCGATGACTGTTACCAAGGCGCCCCAGACGGTTATCGCGTAGACTTCCTCTCCAGTGTTCAAAAAGTTCTCCGTCAATGATCCGAAAAAATCCGCACAGTGATGTGCCAGGAAGTCGGCGACTGCCTGTTGTCTCCTGGGATCCTCTTTTTCAATAAGCTTAGGAGTAATAGCGATCAGAGTGTCAAGCGCCTTCGATCGAATGCCTGGAATGTTGTAAACAAGCCGTGAGATCAATGGGATAAACCAAACTTGCACTGTCGGTACGATCTCATTCTGATGTTGCCCCAAAATTGAAAATAGACCCTATGGTGGACCGACACAAGCAGAGATTAGTACATCCTGTCTTCTTGATCAAACTCCTTGGGCAAAACGCAGCCCAGCCCTCTTACGATTAAACATTCGATCATGATGCTATTGGACTTGAACCGAGAGTCCAAGTTGTCTGAAAAGGTTTGTATCATCTTTGGCACAAAAGGGGCCATGTGCTTGGAAGGTATCCGCGATGTGCTCAAAATCCAAACAGCCAGCTGGCATGTAGCCTTATCCGTCGTAGTCTCAACAATAGAGAGGATGGTGGTCAAATAGGTTTCCAGTTCTTTTCCTAATCAACATGAATAAAGGCATTAGGGCTCCGTAACGTTTTGTCCGACTCTTTCAGAGGACGTTAGAGTTACCAGGAAACATGGCGACGATTCCTGTATGAAACAGATAGTATCCTAGGCATTTCAGGGCCACTTGTACCCTATGAAAAGAGACAATGAAGAGTAACATTCATTAAAGACGCTATCGCTGCCAAGTGCTTTGCAAGACCAGATCCCATGATCCAGTATAGACTTACAGGGCCGGGGGATTGCTCAGGTCAATATCACGCTGATTGCACGCAATAAACATTCGAAGGGTTTTCCGCACTGCAACTGGTTGCATGTTTTCAGCACTGACGCGCAGTGTCGCCTGAAGACTGCTATAGGCAGCTGTCCGTACTTGCAGGTCTGACGACTCTAGATCCACGATGGTGTTTTTCACGAATGCTTCCAGTGCTTCGGCTGTTTCAAGATGTGGGCTTGAGGTCACCTCAGTCGTCGCATTCGGATTCTCCACTGTTGCACCCTCCAATCGAAAGGGCGTAGGCTTTAGAATGCCCCTGAGAGTGCTCTGCGCCTTCGATTTTCCTGGTACTGAGAGAACCGACTCCTGCTTGTTGGGCGAGAAAGCTACGCGTTTGGATGGGGAGGCGGCTACGATTGCAATCTGCGCGGGTATAGGTATCGAATTTTCGATGTGTTTGTATGTTTCGTCTGCATCATCCGTAGGCTCACGCGCCTCTGTCGTTTCCTCATTGATGACGGCCGTAGTTTTTTCGATGCATTCGTCCTGAATGTCGGGAGAAGCTGGAGAAGCTGCAGGCCCTGTAGCTGCAGACATCTCGCCCCGTTCAGCTGGTTGAGTATTCACATGATTGTCTTGGAGCTCCTCTGCTGGTTTGTCAAAAATTTCCCTAGATATTTCGGTAGGTGCCTCCCGGGCATCCACGGATTCCTGCTCTTGAGGAGATTCAGCTACTGCCGCGGCTATTTCTTCAGTCACTGGGGCTGTATCTTCAATCACCTGGGATGGCGCCTCGGGCAGGGCATCCTCTGGATCGGGGATATCCGAGCCAGCGTCAGAGGAGCTGTGTGCTCGTGTATTGGGTCGCTCGAATTTTGGGTTGAGAGGTGGTAGCACTGGGTGGGTGGGCTTTGGTTGCGCAGGATCAGTATCCAATCGAGCCCGCCGTGAGGGAGGGGTCAGTTTCGGAGCAGGTGCGACCTTGCGTTGCTTTGGCATAGGCGAAGAGTACGGGATGATCCTTTCTGGAGTTCTGGCGACTTTTTTCTTCTTTGTCGGTGTCCTGTTAGAAGAGCTCATTACTCAAGTCAGACACAGGAACGGGTAATGAGTCCGCTCTTCGAAGGGTCAATAAGAGCCGGTCCAGCAATCGAATCCTGTCCGCGATGGTCTTCCGGGTGATCGCAGTTTCCTCTTTCCTGGGAGTGAACGCCGTGGATGGGATGATGCCTTGCGTCGAGTTGAAAGGCTAGTCGAACAGAGAATGTCGAATGAGTGAATGGTGGCAAAATAGTAATCCCAAACAAATGAACGCGATTTTTGTGACTTTTTGTCACAGTGATGTATTTGTATTATTTATTGCATATTCACACCGCCTTCTCCCCGACAGCTTGCTCGGCTGCGATCCTTTGCCGCCGCTGAGCCTCGGCCTCCAGTATCATTTCCTCCTTTTCAATAAGCCTCAGTTTGGTCTGGAGCTTGACTTCGTACTCGTCCATGTCTGTTCGATGCACCGGCAACACGTTCAAAAGCCCGCTTCCAACTGCTCCCCGATGACTGGATGACTGCGTAATAACTGGTGACCTGCTTTCTACAGGTTCATGTGCCAGGATCCGGTCCTGACGGAATCTGATTGTTTTTGACCATACCCACTGACCGCCCAAAGCCATCGCTCCAAACATGAATGTCCCTGAAGGAACAGCCTTGGGTCCACCTAAACGATAAAATGGAGTCAGAGGCGTTTAAAGAATCCTCGTGTTGTACGTGATCCATGAATACTGATATCATTAAAAGCAAAGACAAGCTGGTTAAACGTACGAGCTAGCGCGCTGAGAATGCCTCCTGTACACGCTCCAGCAATAGTACTGCTCCACAGTTGATCAATGTCCATAGTTTGCGAGTCCTTCAGTCCAAAGTAAGGGTTCTTGCTTTGTTGAAACCGAAGAAAGGACTCACGGAATGCTATTAGGAGTTCAAAAAAAGATCCAGGATACGTCAGTACCTCCGGGTTTGTGCTTCACCTTCACCTTCAATTGACCAGCTATGGGGACTTTAATGTTCCCTACCGATAAATGTCATGCCAAAGAGCGAGGCATTCAGTCCTCCCGAGAAGGCATATCCTGCTACAGGTTGCTGCTTCAAGATTCCCATCACTGTGCCTGCAGTTGCTCCGGCAGTGCCTGATGATTCAAAAGGGTGGAATCGGCTGAAAGTGATTAGTATGCAAGTCGACGTCAAGTTTGGTTGATCAGCTGGGATCAGAAACCAATGTCCACACAGAGCCATCCTCATGTCCATGTCGTAATGTTAATACCGGCAATAAGGGTTCCCTTGATCAGATCCTTTCCGACTTCCTTGCGGTGTTCATCCATGCTAAATGTCCTGAAGCCAACTTGCGGTTGAAAGGATGCAGCCTTCAAGTACAACTTGGGAAGTGGCACTCCCTCTCTCTCGGAGGGTCTGAATCACGTGATCTCGGAAGGTTTTGCATTCTGTTTTTTCATTTGCCCAGCAACGCTTCTATCTGCTTGCTAAGGTCCAAGTATTGTTGCCTCAGTTGCGAGGACCGCGCCTCAAGTGATTGCGTTGCATCATAAACCTCTCTCGGTACAAGCTGTGCCTCCTCTGTGGTCGTATATTGATGCAGTAGCCTCTGGCTTAGATCCTCTACAACAGACGAGATCTCTCCAACATGTGTATGAACCATGGTCCACCTCTCATCCGAAATACGCTCCTGTATGTCCTCGTTGCGTCTGATCAGGCCCAGGAATTCGTCCGATTCTCTTTGTTGCGATAGCGCCATTCTCTCCTTACCCACTGTGCTCTTCGAAGGTGAGAAATGGGATGACGATTGCGGACCCTCTATTCCACCATTGTATACTCGAGCGAGTTCTGTCCGCAGTCTACTGGACTGTCTTTGGTGATCTTGGCATTCTTGAATGGCTGCCCAGAGTAGATCCTTTTGAGTTCTCATGACGTCTCGCTCTTTTTCCAGAACTTGCTCCATCAGGACGCCGGTGCAATAGTATTCCAGCAATCGATCCAGAGATTGGTCCAAGTCCAGTAGAGCCTTCTTTTGAGTCTCGATATAATCTCGGTGGGCTGCAGATATGAATCGAAGCTCCAAATCCGTCCGTGCGATACGTTCGCACACATCCACAAGGACTCCTCGCCGCTCGTCCTCGCCCCTGGGCATTTCTCCGTCCTCCATATCTCTTCCATGAACATCCTCCATCAAATCCATCCTGGGATCACGCTTTGTTGCTGCTCTGACTGGTGGTGGGTCCGGATCTGACAAAACCTGTTCCATCTCACCCTCTAACCGGGATACTTCGCGCTGTACGGATATCATCTCGAGTTCGTGTTGCTGTTTCGAACGCTGGATTTTCATCTTGGAATTCGCGACGGACACGACATATTCGGTGGTCAGGTCTTGATCTCCTGCAGCCTGCTCTCGCATATCCTCTGATTGTTGTTGAGTATAGAGCGCTTGCATAAAGTCCAGCTCCTGCTCTAGGCACTTTAGTTGCGCCGTGGCTCTGATATGGCTCATCTTGGTGGCGCGATAAATTGAGCAGAGTCGAACTAGTTCCTTATCCTCCGCTGGGGTTCTCTTCAGCAATTGCTCAAAACGACTGGTTAATGGGAGCGAAGAAAATGTGGTTGATTGACCGAGCGACGACGAGGTACTGCGGAATTCGACATTATTCATGATTTGGTTGTAGTAAGAGTCCATTTGATCCGCAAACGCCTTGTCCATTTGCCGAAGCTCTTGCAAGTTCTCTAGTTGCAAGTAAAGATATCCCCTGGCAGTATCCTCTTTCGTTGGGAACGTTCGAGAAGAAGGCTCCTTGCCCCTCTGCGATCGTTGAAAAATGCTTGATTCTGTTGTTGATCTGGATCTGGAGATGACGGCAGGAAGAAATTCCGAAGTCGATTTTTGGGCCCCTTCCTCGAGGGTCCGCAACATTGCGTCAAACTGGATCGACATGTCGTGAAGGTCCAAGTCCAGAGCTTTATCTTGATCCCTGTTATAACTTTCCAACGCTCTGAGGTCTGCCAATTCTTTTTCCATCGCGGCGAGGGTTTGTCTATGAATGGGTTGCGATTGGATCGGTTAATCAACTCGACTTGAAAATTTATGAGGTATACATAGTATTGTTGGACGTACTGTAGTTGCATGTGCTCCTGATCCAGAGAATGCATTTCAGCTTCAAAGAAACCGTCTTCATCTTCGCTATCGTCTTTGTTTTCCAATGCAATGCCATCTCCTTCCCTGGAATTCCACAAATGAGCATTATCTCTATAGTCTGGCCAGTTGGTGCTCGCGCTGACGTTTTGGAGTAACCAGTCCAGAAATTGGCTGGGATGATGGACCTCTCTCTGTCCCCCATGGTAAGGAACACTCTCTCCTTCTAGTTGATATTGGTCCAAAAGTGCGCTCTCCAGCTCGTCTGCAGAAAAGAGATCTTGCGGGCAGTTCAGTGACTGGAGAAGATGAATGAGTTTTTTGCATTGGCGCGCGACATGGTCCCTTCGTTGGTGTTCCTGGGAGGAAGTCCTATCCTGATGGACGTGTGATTGTGTGGAGTCCCTGAATGAATAGGCGAGTCGAGGGTCGGCCATGAGGTTGTCGCGTGGAGAAGAAGAGGGGATCCAATGGTGCGAACAAAAAAAGAGCACTGCATTGAAGTGGCGTTTCAGTCACGTGCATGCAGGATGCAGAGGCCATTTTTCAGACCGCATTCTCTCTTTCTTGATGAATCAATCCTTTCTCTCTGCATGCATGTCGTGATTGTTGCATGCATGCGCAACTCGTTTGAAGAATACTGAGAACCCTAGACTGCCTGTCTTGACTGTCCGCACCCCGCTGTCTTCTACTACCCGTAAAGAGACCATTTCCTCTTATTTTATTCCTGTCTCGAGCTCCATGCAATTGGCTGATGGCAAAAAGACGCGTTCTTTCTTTTTTCCTCTTTTTTGTCTTTTGGGAACCATTTCGTCCTACTTAGATATACCTCAGACGAACAGCTCAAATTTTTTATACATCCATATCATGCTCTTGAAGCACGAACCAAGTGGCATTGACTCTGCTCACAGCAGCAGCATTCAAGGTCCACCAGAAACACCAACGCTGGCGAGCATCCAGGTTGCCGCCAACCGTTCCTTGGATGAGATCCCTAGATCCGTCTGGTATCAACTCGGAGCCGCCTGCCACAACGTAGGATTTGCAATGGAAATGGCATCCCAGCCTCCACCTGGCTCCCTCACCTTTCCAAGCGGTATCCCAAGGATCCTCGCTGTGATCCAACAACAGCGATCCCAAGCCTTGGAACACCTGGACCGCTCTCCGAACGAGGTGACCGATACTCCTTTACTCTGGCACTTTTACTCGATCCTGAAGCAAAAACACAAAGGATCAAGTCTCCAACGAAAACGAAAGAACCCACCCTCAGGAGCCGATTCAGACACAGATCCAACGGAGCAATACTGGCAGATTCGATTTCTTCAAGCTTCCTGTCCAGAGATGTTTATTCTCACCTTTCTCGAAACCTTTCAGGAGCAGGGACGACTCGTTGGGTTTGAGCGAGAGATGCCCCGGGATTTGCTGGAAGCCATCGACTATGAACTCTGCTCTAACTCGGAATCCGCCAGGAAAGCGGTTTACGCCCTGATGCAGACCCTGATTGCCTGTAGACGATACCTAAAGACCTTTAATTCAACCAAACAGATTGCAGAAGGGGACGAATCATACCACAAAATGGCATTTGATCTAGAGGAAGCATTTGTGGCCATGGAGGTGTCCTTGGATACAGAGGCAACGTTGCCCAAGTTGAGTTCATTGTATGAGCAAGAGGTCGCTGCGGACGTAAAGGCGCATTCCCGAGCGGGTGCCAGTACTGGAGTCAAGAGAGCTGGAGCTACACCAACGACACCAGTGTTAGGTTCAGGAGTCTCCGCATCAAAGAATCCGTCAAATGCACCAGGAACGTTGCGCTCAACAGCTCAGCTCGTGGAACAGGCACAGTCAGGAGCCCTGAACGCCAGTAGCACCGCCTCCACAGGATCCACCTCGACACTGTCAACGACCGCCCAAAACGCAAAGATCAAGGTCAGCAATCCACTTTGGTCTCAGACACTGGGACAAAACTACATGCCGCAATGGCCCACCAAATATGTCAATCAAATCGACGTTGAGCTCCGGCGCTGGTTCGCCCTGATTGCACATGTCAATGGAGCCGCCTTTTCTGAGAATTTGACGGCGTTGATAAAGGCAGTCTATCCAAGCGACCAAAAATTTCTACTGGATCTCATCCTGATCGAGTATATGTGTCTGGAGGTGATGTCTGGAAGCGACCAAGCCGATCGAGAGGACGATGCGGCCTTTTCATGGACAGACCTGGCCATTACTACCCACACAGAGGCAAGGACCAAAACTCCAGGAGAAAAAGTGGTGGAGACCATCATGTCGGCTCTTGTGAGCCTTGTCATCAAGCCTGAAGATGGCTCTACGTATTTAGAGCCTGGGTCAAAGAGGTGGATAGAACCCATGGACCCAGCCGCAGGGGATCAATTGGATGGCGAAGTCAAAGAACAACAATCGCTCTTGACAGCAGCTCCTGTCTCTGCCGCTTTTGGTGGGTCCAAAGTCAAGAAGCGCCGAAATCTGTATAATCGACGAGTTAGTCCGTTTTACGCCATCTTGGCTATGTTTACGCCTAAACGAGTTACGGGTCGAGCCCAGGGTGTCCTTTACTTGAGTCCAGAAGAACTGGCTGTCAAAGATACTGGAACTTCTGCAGAGGACGCGGCCACGCAAGAAGGTTTATTGTTGCTGGGACTTGAGACAGCTCTTCCTGCTGTTCGAGAGGAGGAGAACCCAGATCCTATCATCGAGTACAAAAAGAAAAACAAGAAAAAGAAAGGTCATAAGGACAGGGATCGGGAACAACGTCCACAAGTACATGGCCAGGGTCAGGCGTATGGTCATGCTCAAGGTCAGGGTCAAGGCCAGGGTCAAGGCCAGGGTCAAGGTCAGAGTCAAGGAGGTCAAGGTCAGGGACAGGGACAAGCACGACGAATGTCCGCGGCAGGTGGGGGCAAAAAAAAACAGGCCGCTGTCAAGGCTCAACCTGCAGCCACCCTCCACGTACCAGAACCAGAAGATGAAAAGGACGATTTGGATCTAGAAGAATTGCACCGAGCCAAGGAAGCAGAGTTGAAGCGAATGGGTTGTCAAGCGCCTTTCCGTGTCTTGATGATGATTCTCCAAAACTTGACCAGGGTCAATCAGTCAGGAGCATTGGACAATTGGATCGCGGATGCACTTTCAGGGACAGTTCTGCTCTTACAGATCCAATATTTCCAATGGCTTCTTCGATCGCTCGTTGTGGGATCCCTATCAGGCCAGTCAGAGGCGTCACCTACTCCAACACTAGCATCAGCACCTTCGATCAAAGCTGAGAAAGGTGTGACGGCTATCAAAACCGAGAATGATATGGACGTAGATAGCTCCTTGCCCCGAACGCGCGATGAAGACGAAGTTGTAAGGATGGTGTCGATACTCGTGGCGACGCCTGGCATTGGCTATGACCCACTCAAGAAGGCCTTTGATCGATTCCTGAGCCAAGATCTAGGACCTTACAAGAGCCGTTTGTCGCCCGTCCAACAAATATTAGACAAACATTTCGCGGCCACAGCAGTGCCTGCTGCTTCCATAACCCCTGCATCTCAAGTTGGCGTTGCATCCTCGGAGACCTGACAGAAGAAATAGATCATGTTTATTATCGCTGAAAAGAAAAGAAAAGAAAACCTCTAAAACAATAAACAAAACGTAAAAAAAAATTGAAAGAGATGAAGCAAAACAAGAAGAAAAAAAATGCATGAGGCTGGGTGCCAGCTGGGATGGGTGGGAGGGTTACATAGAAACGACAGATGACACTGAATGAAATGATAGCAGAATTGGAAAAAGACATGCAAAAGTAGGAAGGGACCACCAATGAATCGAGTTGGGGATCATGGCGGCAAGGATTGAAATTGACAGAAGGCGAGAGGAGGCGAAATACATACAACGGAGAAGAAGTCCTGTTAAGGACATCTAAGGATGATGGAGGTTGAAAGGGAGAAGGAGGAGGAGGAAAAGTCGAGGGGGAGATGTGGCGAAGGGAGGAGGGGAGGAAGGGGTGTTAACGTGACATGTAAAGAGTAATATATAATGATTATTAGAGACGATGGACATTAACAATGAAAGTAAAGGATTTGATCCGCGCCTCTGTTTGATTCAATTGCAGCGGAAGCAACAGCACAAAGAACAGGACATGACAGTGTGCGTTTGAGAGTTCTTGGCGCAGAGCAGGGGCAAGTCTATTCCTCCTCGAGTTCGTCCATTTCCTCCTCATCAACTTTCAGGTCAAAAGTCTGGGATTCGACCTCCATAGCCTGTCCAATCTTGACTTGACTGGATTGGAGTTTGGTTGTTTCTCCAGCTTCTTTCGTTGCAATCTCCTTTGCAGACTCATCAACAGCCGAGATCGAAGCTTCAGTGATGTCGCTTTCGGACTTTGGCTTTAGCATCAGACCAAAGTCCTCTGACCGAAAAGATGCCACAACTGTAGGGGGGATCAAGATACGCCACCCCGCCGTTTCAACCCTGGTAAATGCTGAATAGTCGATCCCAAGCTCCTTTTGGTCTTCTAGCAAAACATAGGAAGATGCTTGAGCCACCTGAAGAGCCTCAAGTGTAGGAGAGTCAACTGCTGTCGCAGTCCGGCCTGGTACTTGAAGGTACTTGCTGCTTTTGGGCCGGTTCAAACCCGCTCCTTGCTCATTGCCCGGGCTGGTGTAGTTTAGTCCAATGACCTGGAGTCCTGCATTCGTATCAGCTGCGGCAGAGGAGACAGCAGTTGCGTTAGCAGCAGCGACAATCAGAGCGGCAGCGGCAGCTTGGGCGGATGCCACCTTGGGTTCTTTCTCCGAAGTCGAGAGAACACTTTTAGAATCTGTGGCCTCATCGCTATCCATTTCATCACGAACGCCCGACAATGAATCGGCGCGACGCTTCTTGGAGGATCCAAAACTCATGCTATCAGGAGAAACAGAACGACGGGCGCGGGATCCCAAGACAGAGGTGCCGGACCGTTGGAGCTGCATGTTGGGCTGCGAGACTGTGTGTCGAAGAGAACGAGAGAACGGTCCAGGGGCTCTCGACGCGCTGTCGTTAGAGGAGGGGGCACGGTAAGACTGGAGAGAACGAGGCTGAGTGATCTCGATCACAACTTTGGAACTCTTGCTCAACTGCATAGCCAGGGCATCTGAAGTCTCCAGGCTCCGAGCAGCAGCGGAGGAAGAGGAATTCGAGCTTGGGAAACAGGTCAGCTTGATTGTGTTTCTTGGCATGGCTGCACTCAGGTCTTTGGGCCCTGCAAGTACGAGACTGTCGCCCACACGACCATACGATCCTTGGTCGGATCTGTGGAATCCAGGGCGAACGTTTGATCCTAAAAATAATACATTGCAGGACATGTTAGAAGACTTGTTTCCTATTCCCAGTGGACCAATCCCATGAGAGTCATCTTACTGTTCTCAAAGTCCATGAGAGATGGATCCTGGTCGGGGGCAATTGCACTGTCTCCTCGTCGGGATAGCTGGTAATGGATTGAGGGGCGTTGCTCTTGCGAAGTTTGATAAGCGTGCCTAGGACCACCGGCGCCGCTGTTAGTAGGCATAGAATGTGAATAGCGCATTGACTCTGATTGTTGCCCCTTCGCATCCAGAGCACCCGTCGAACCGTACGTGGTTTTGAAAGTTGTGTTAGAGTCCTGCTGTCTAGGCGATGTTCGGTCTGAGGGATGGTCGAGAGGGTGAGGTGATCGCGAGGACAAGAGCGCAGAGTGCGGGATCAGAGGCGACCGCTCCTGCGCCTTCACCTTCTGGTGGTGGAAGCGTGCCGAGGCTGAACCTGTCGAGTAAAGTGTGCCCGCATTCAAGCGCTCATACTTTTCACGATGCTGATGGTTATACTCGTCCGCTTCACTTTGTCGCCGATCGTAAGAGTGCGAAGAAGACATGCCGGAAGGTGGCAAAGGACCACAGGAGCGATGGTTGGTAAGAACAGGCTGACTCATCCGGCGTTGGTAAAAGGGAGATGAGGAGTTTTGCTCGTCATATCGCCCTGCAGGTAAGGCTCGAAGAACTGGTGTATTGGATGACTCGACACTTTGACTCTGTGAGCCAGGAGGTCCTTGCTGTGGCTCGCGTCCAGGAGAAGACCGTGAAGAGGAAGACAGGGCGGGTGACAGCGGGTCGCCTGATTGGTTCACTGGAAGATATCGACCGCCATTTCCAAGGGACTGCAATGCAGCTGGGTGCGAAAAGCGACGTTCCATTTCAGGTCTATGGGTCGTGTTTTGGAACTGAGTGGACTCTCGTCGCAGGATCTGGCGCTGGAAATGTCGTTGTTGCTGTTGTTGTTGATTGTGATAAAATTGATTATGATGTTGCTGCTGCTCAAGACTGTGTTGGCGTCGCTGTTGTCCAATGTTTGGGTGGGACTGAGAATAGTGCAGCTTCTGACCGTGTTTTGCCATGGCGTAAGGGCCGGGAGGGCGATAGTGACGACCGTCGTCTCTGTCCTGATGGGTGATCGACTCTTGGCCTTGAGTGGGATGGGGGGGAGGTGGCATGGCTGCGCCGTCGTAATCCACATTAGGAGAGTCGTCTCCGTTCATCGAAGAGGGTCGACGACGAATAGCACGAAAGGAATTGCGATGGTCAGCGTTGAGGTTCATCTCATCGTATCCGTCTTCCTGATTTGAGTCCTGTGCCCGTTCCTCCTTCAGTCGACCTAAGACATTGCCCTCTCCCATCTTGTGTGAGGGTCTTCGGCTGCCCTTAAGGCTTGGGGGAGGGGCCATGGCCAAAACATTGGCGGATGAAGAGCCGCCAGATGAAGGGCCGCCAGATGAAGGGCCGCCAGAGTCTGGAAGGGAATGGCCATACACGACACCTGCGATCATGTTGCGGATCTTGGACTCTGAATACGACTTGTTGCAAATGAGACTCATTGACACAGGGGGTCTGCACTTGAACCGAAGGTTACCATCTATTCCGCCAAAGAAGCAGGCTGATGTGTTAGAAACTATTCAATGACAAAACGCGTCGTTGTTTTGTTTGTTTGTTTGTTTGTGAATTAAAGCCAACTTACCAGACATGCCATCTCGCTGGATTGTGTTCCGACAGAAGCATTTGGCGCAGGGAATCAAATTGCGGAACTGCTTGAACAAGTTAATAGTCTCTTCCTGAAGCGCAGAGCGGGGAAGTGTTGCCGTCGCGGTCCGCAGAGAGGAGCGTCGAGAGGAAGGGGCTGTTGTTCCAGTGGCAGTACTTGGTGTAGATCCAGTGTCGGGGGTGAAGGGGGTGGTTGTAGGTGTGGTTGCAGTCATGGAGGATGTTGAACGATCAGGAGTGCTTGGGTGGATGGTAACCACAGAAGTATCAACAACCAGATGGGTTTTGTTCTCTGGCGCAGGGGAACGGGATTGATTCGCCAGCTGAGAACCATGGTCGTTGCCAATGATCGAAGAGATGGCTCGAGGTTCTGGGCATTCATCTTCTTCATCGTCAGCTTCATGTTCGTCGCCATCACCAACCATGGAGGGACTATCCTCAATGTCGTTGTCATTGTCATTGTCCACGTCATCTTGCTCCATGGCTTGGTCATCATCCGCCATGGTCGCATCTGGGGGATAAATGGACACAGTTTGCTGTTGAGCGGGTTCGTGGTGATGCTGAGGCTGGAATGTGGAAACTGAAGAAGTCGAGATTGTTGAGGCTATATCTGCGGTTGAGACTTCGACCTCGTAGTCCATGAGGCCTTCTTCATTGACCTCCTCGATGTGATGTTCGACAGCAGTCTTTGGCGCAGACTTCTTTTTTGTAGCGGGGCCGTCATTGCTGCTATTATCGGACTGACTAGATATTGAGTGGGGCATCGGAGTCATCATGGCGAGAGACGCAGATACTGTCTGGGGCAAAATGAAGTAGCGGGAGCGAATGGAATGTCCCTAGATTGAGTGGGAAGAGAAATGAAAGGAAGCAAAAAGAGTAAGAATGGGGAAGGGGTCCGTTTGAAGACGGTTATTGTGGTTCTGTGGCGATGGGGACGATAGGGACGAGTGAGATCTTGTGGTTGATGGAAGGGAGCAAGGAAAAAAGGGTCGATGCGAACAAGGAATCAAAGGGCGGCCAGCTTTTGATGGTGATGGGAGATGATGGGAAAAAAAGAGGGACGATGACCAATGGGGCCAACGAGTCAATGTGGTCAATGGTATCGATGGAACCAACGAGCGAACGGATGAGTGAGTGAACGGAATGGAGAGATGGGACCAAGGGGTAGAGACCAGAGACCAGCTCATTAATGCAGTCGCGTCTCCCTGCCTGGCGACGACCCTTGATCTGTGTTCAGGCTCATGCTTATTCTTGTGGCCGTGCTCCTGCTCATGCATGGACGGACGGATGGATGGGAGGGTGTCCAGCAATAAAGGGGGGCACACACTCTATAATTTAAAGACGGGGCTGGGTCTTGTCTTCTCTATACACGTAACACGACACTCTCATTCACACCACCAACAGGCTTCTTACGAACATGAGCGCTGTATGAGAGCTACCGCGGCAAAAAGCACGGGCATCAAGTACCGAATATGCGAAAAGGGAACCATCGTGGAGGAGCCCGCCTTGCCACTTTTTGCTCATTCACTCTTCTGATGCATGCACCAAAAAAAGAACCCACCAGACAGGACGCGTTTTCGATGGAAGGGTCGATTGAGCGCGTAGCATAGAACAAACACAAAGTGTATTAATACGAAAAAGGCACTGTCCACAAGGCCACAGCTTTGAACTACACAAATGAATACAACGAAACACTTTTTTTTTGATAGAAATGTATAGAGCTCTGAACCCATACAAAAAATTGAAGGGTAGCAATATTGAGTCCAGAAGACACGCCCGGATTGAGTTACAGACTGATAAGAGGCCAATCACGGATGCAAACGCAACGAGAAGGGGTGAGTTGGACTCAGGCAACAAGGAGGCAAAGAGGAATCGCAGGAGTCATTCAGGAGAGAGGGTTCCCCTCCATTTCTAATGAAGGTTTGTAGTAGACCACCAACAGGAGGCCAAAAGCATTCATCCTTTTCAAGTAAAAAAGCGAGGGATCATGTCCGTGAGGATGGGTCCTCACTACAAAGGCAGGGATAGAACGGACAGAACGCAAAACAGAACAGACCAGATGGATTGTGGAGAAGCATGCTTCATCTTTGTTGACGTGGCAGGAACGTGTCTCGAAATCTGCAATGTCCGTCGCATCTGGACGGGCATTGCATGTGCTTTGGGGTAGGGGAAGCCGACTACCATGAAATGGCGAATGGCAGAGGGAATGTTACCTATTCAGAGCCGGTCCAAGAAAGAAATAAGGCGGTGCGTCAAGCAGGAATCTGGGAAACGACAAGAGATGGAGGGGAGTTGACTTTGGCGGGGCTTTCTCTGCTGGCCCAGGGATCACTGCCTGCTTTTATTTGAATTGGTAGCGCCGGGCTCTTCTCTCTCCCTGAGTCTGTGCTCTGGGGCTTCTTTATCTTGTCCCGTGGGATGCCATCGCGACTGAAAGAGAGTGGGCTCGTTTCTCCTACATGGTCCATTTTTGGCGTCCTTGCCCTAGTCCCTGTCTCTGTCTCTGACAGCCCCCTCTTTCCTCCGATTTCCAGGCTGGCAGCAGAGCACTAGCTACAATCCGCAAACTCTGGTGCATGATGGACGTTTTTTGTTCTTTTTTCACCCCCCAAATGGTTCCGTCTTTCCCGCGGTGGCGTAAAGAGCATGGCCATTGTGAGCACCATTTTTTTTGGGACAAAGGACTGACATTAGAAGGCTTGACAGTCCAACTGTTTGGAGTGGATGCCATGAACCATTGTGCGACCCCTCGATCCAGCCTGACAGCCTGTCCCCTTCCATCAGACCAGGCTACTCCCCTTCAAACATACACCCAGTCCCTCCTTCATCCCTCAGTGTCCTCAGTCAGTCCCAGATTCCGTTCTATCTTATTTTTCGTCTTCATTTGACGTCGGTTCAATCCTCGTATTGACCGATCCCTATTTGACTTGAATGGATGCTGTCCGGGGAAGAGAAGGGACAGGGATCAGGCCATTCGGCACAACCGTGCTCCTTCAGATCGAGGGGTGTCAGAGCACGCAGATGTGCAAGGGCCGCGTGCGCCAGACAAGATGACAAGAAGCGAGCACAGCACGGCAGGATGCAGCGTGCCACCATGTTCCCGGGTTGTGCATCCTGCCCACCCCTTGGCCTCCTCTCTTCCTTTCCACGAGTGCGTCCACACGCGTCCATGGTACATGTAGGAAAAGGCCCATGGGTGAGTGCAACAGGACTGCGCCACCAACCGAGCCCTGTCGAAGCAAGCAAGCAAGCAAACCAACCAACCAAAAACCAACCCCTGCTCCCTCTCTTGGCTGGCTTTGAACACAAATCGAGACGTGTCATGGGACGAGAGCGCGCGTTGCGTCCGTGTCTGTGTGTCTTTGTGTTGTGTTCTGCGGTTGTGTGCATCATTGTCCTTTTGTCAACTTCTCCCTTTCTCGGTCATTCTCATTCCCTCATTCTCCCCTCCCGACATCCCTCCCCCCTCCACCTCCACTTCACAATTCATTTCTCTTTGCCAGCAATGTCTGATCACCTCGTCCGACCTACACCCTACAGCCAGTACTGCTTCTTCAAGAGTCTGTCCCTCTCGCTCTACGAGTACGACTGGTACAACTTTGTAGAGTGCTGGCAGGCCATGGTCGCCGAAAACGCGCCCATCCAAGTGCTCCACGAAAACGTGGTTCCATTCTTTTGCAATTCAAAGAGATTGCTCCCTGTCTTTCATCGTTACTTGACCTTGGCTACTCTGGTAAAGTCCACGCTGTGCTGCTTTACATTCAGGAAGAGAACCATCCTATTGACGCCTTGTGTTTGGTCTTTAAATGTTCATAGGATCCCGACTTTTTAAACACAATGACTGCCGTCCTCATGTCAACACCCTTGCTTATCAAAGTCCAGGCGATCCTAAGGTCAAATTCGCTTTTCTCTGTCTATGTGGATGCTCTCAAGCTGGACAATCAGTCTGCCTCCCATGCAGAGGTGATGCGGTGTGTTCAGGACTTTTTAACTCAGCTCCCAGCACCTACCCGTCTCCGCATCCACCGAGCTTTTGCAGAAGCAGAAGCGTCCGATTCAATGGGTAACAGAGAGTGTTTCTTTTTATTTTACTAATCCAGTTAGTCTTTTTTAGTTCTGACCCCTTTCTGGACCTCCTTCTATTATCCCACGCAACTAATCCTTAGCGCACTCTCTTTTTTCTTTGCCTGTTTTAGGTCTCTCCAATACAACTCTGGATACAGCTTTTGGATTGCTACACTCAGACACGCAGCTCTATGTCGAGTTTTTGAAAACATTGCAATTGAACCAGACCCGCAATATGCCTTGGCACACGGTCGTCTCCAAGATCAAGGCGTTAATATTGGGCAAAAAACCATATATCTGGAATGATGTCGATCGATTTCTGCAACAGCTCCACTGGGGTCATTTCCAACAGCAATACCATTACTCTGGTGCCGCCGCCGCCATTGCCTATAATGAGGGGAGCAGTAGTAGTAGCAGCGATCAGCGGCCTATGGATGATGATGACGAGATGGTTATGGAAAAGGTCGAGGGTGTTGACTACGTGATTGATAAGATGGACGACTTGGAGTTGGGGACTGAACTAGACATCGAGTCGACATCATCGCAAAGCAGTCAGCAAAGGCAGTCTCCCTTAGAGACTTCTCAAGGTGCTAAGGATAGCTCATCAGTTCTCGAGGTCGCCGACTTTTCAAAATTGACCATATCGAAACAATAAAGTAGGAAAACCAACCAACATTTGTGCCCAAGCACCCAATTGTGATTTATTTTGCCTTGCCTTTCTGCAAGTTGCGACTATGGCAAAGTTTAATCCTGGCAGTCATCGCCCGTATCATGGTCACCCACACAAGGGCCTCATTGCATACTCGACAGCGTCCAGTTGTAGGCAATAAATTGGATACATTGGTCTTTTTGTCAAGATCGATGACGCCTTCACTTGGAGTCGTGCTTTCTTGATCAAGCATGAATGTGGCCATACACTCTAGATGTGCAATCATGACGCATCGTCTGGTCGGATTGTGACACGTCAAAAAATCCGATTCTTCCTAAGTATTGAACAGGTCAGTCAGCGTCTCATATCATATAGCACAAGCAGAGCCGTCCCAGAGAAAGATCTTACTCGAAACTCGATAACTTTGAAGCAAACCATGCAAAGCGACTCCACCTCCTGAAAATGTTCAAATTTCTCCATTTCTGATCTAGCGAGTTGGTCTAGAGTGAAAAGAGATTGCAAGCACAGGTTAGAGAAAGCCCAGGCCGGTGAGAAGGCACCGATGGCAACATGGCAATTCAACAGGAAGGTACCTTGTCGATGTCCCCGGTCTGCAAAAAATGATTTCAGATCATCCAGGGGGCCGTTGCTCATTGGAATCGGACATATTGCTGCACTTGTTTTAGAAGGCAAAACTTCACAGGGGCTTTCTTTGTAACTTTTCTCCAAGTTTAACCATGCCTCCACCAATGAAACGTCCATAATATGTACCGATAATGGCCATCGCCTCCAGGAAGGTAGCCTTAACATGGTATGCAAAACGGCCAGCTTGTCCTTCACTGTAGTCGGCATTCTTGGGGTCGCTGATACTGTGGCGGGGGCTGCGATGGATTCTGTTGAAGATTTCATGGATCTGGAGAATTGACGAGATCGATTTGGATGCTGCCATGCCCACTCAAATTGAAGTGCCGCTAACTTTGTCGGGAACCCATGAACTAGCAAAGCCATTCCCCTAGTGACAAGGGATATGTCAATTTCATCCATCTTTTCAGGGTGCACATGCCCAGACCTCTATCCTTACCATGGTCTCTTCTTGGAGGTCTTTTTTGCGCCTTGGGTCAAATCACCGTTGTGTTGCCTTAACCGCTTCGCTGGATCTGGTGAGCTACCCACGTACCCATGAGTCCGATAACGTGGCACTGTCGAAGCCAAAAGATAGCAGCAATAAAATGGGACCAACTGATCTCTGTCTTCTTGCTGAGATAACTCATCGGCTTCCACTGTTTCTGCTCTACTCCTTCCTTTTGAAATGGTGTCTGACGCTTTTGGTCTGGCTGGCTGAGTCCTTGATATTTGTGACAAAGAATCCGATTGCTCTTCAGCGCGACCTGGCTCTTCGTCAGAATCATCGAGTACTACTACCGAAATCCGCCTTTTCTTGGGCCGAGGCATGCTGGATCTGTGTAAAGGCGTTCTGGAATGGTTCCGGTTATCAATATTCTACAGTGAGCAGTGCAAGAAAAAAAAAAGTAAATTTGGTGGCGTAAGTTGTTAGGTAGAGTTTCGTCATTGACTCTAGGGGTTTTATTGACAGCAACTACATGCTGGATATCCACAAAGGCAAGCATGTTCACCTTTGTAAACAGGAGTTGAGGCAGGAATGGAGGGATGGAAGAGTAGTTGCATGCATTCAAGTCAAAGGCCAGCAGCTTTGTGAATTACATGCTGCCAGGATACAGTGCAGCCCATGCGATTACAAATCTTCTTGCCCTGACTTGGGTCTTGACAGAAAGATTACGGCTTTGCCCATTCATTCAGACAGCAACCCCCCCTGCATCTTCATCTCCCGACAGGACAAGCAGCAAGCTCAACCATGGCGCAGCGACTCAGGCGAATTCAGAAAGTAAACACATCTGTCTCTAGCATGGAACATGACCCCTCTGCGAGCGCATGCAGTCGAACTGACAATACTCTCGAGCACTCGCTCTGTGGTCGTTTACTCCAGGAAATTACAGAGTGCCAGCGCGATCAGGCATCTTTGATCGAGTTGACCTTGGTCGATGAAGGGAATATGAGTACGTGCTCCAAGAGCTCGATTAGCGGCGGTAGCAAGAGGATACACGCCTGTAAAGTTGACGACTAACAATTGGATATTACTGACTCCCTTGACGCGTTCATACAGTGCATTTGAAAGGTAGAGCCATTTGCGACTTTTGAGAGGTAGGTACAGACAGCGGGATGAAGAGACACCAATATCTAACTGTTTCCATGCCGTATAGGTCGCTTCCCTGGTATGCTCAGCAGGATGACACATTCACCGTCGTGAAGCAAAGATTTTCAACAATGGGAGATTGCTGCGTTTGAATACTGACTCCCTCAACATCCGAACTCGCATTACAGGACCGCCTGACACACCATATGAAGGAGGCATGTACCAGGTTGATGTTGTGCTTCCCGATGGTATGTCCTAGCACGTTGTACATTCACAGCAACATCTTCAAGGGCCGTGATTTATGGAATTAACTTTCCGAGTCTTCAGCTTATCCATTTCAACCACCCAAGGTCAAGTTCGAAACCAAGATCTACCATCCTAATATTAGTTCTCAGACGGTGAGTAAAGATGCTCGATACTAGTTAGCTAGTTAGTATCATCAAGTTTTAAAACCTACCATCCCGACTAACCCTGTCAAAAAACAATCCTAGGGTGCTATCTGCCTGGATATTCTCAAGCAACACTGGTCCCCTGTGATGACCCTCTCCTCGACGCTCCTCTCAGTGCAGTCGATGCTGTGCACGCCTGAACCCACCGATCCACAGGTAACATCATTAACACTTTGTACAACTCTGAACTGAGCACAGTCTTTCAAATTGATTTTGCAATGCTTCCGGTCAAGGGATTACCTGTGGCATCGGAGAAGCAGAACTGAGTGAGCTGAGCTGAGGATGTGGAGAGCTAATGCCTTGTTGTGCTCAATAGGATGCTCAAGTAGCTTCCCAATACCTGAACAACTATGATGCGTTCGTGGAAACGGCAAAGTTTTGGACTGAGTGCTATGCAAAGCCAAAGGCTGGTGATTCGACACATGTACCCAACACTGGTCATGATGCAGCCAATGGGCAGGGCCATTACCAACATCAGCCGTGTATCCCAGCCCAGCCTGTTGAGCCAGTATTGTCGCAAGAAGAACAAATTAAGCGTGCAAAGGTGCAGGATCTCGTGGAGATGGGATTTGCCGCCGATAGAGCGCGGACATACCTGATCAGGGCTAACTGGAAACAAGATGTTGCCCTGGAAGAGCTTTTGAATGATGCTTAGGCCATCTTTGATCTATGGGACTCTCAGTAATAAACTCTGAGCGTTCATAGCAAAATGCCCCTTGGCCTCTATCAATTGCAAAAGAATGAAATAAAAAAAAAATGCATCCGGAAGATTCACTTGTGGGGAAAGGGGTCTCGAGCCACGTTCTGCCCATCTGGAAGGTAATTTTATCTCTCAATTTTCGCTCCCAGCTCACCCTGCTTTTCATTTCCGAAAGAACAAAGAGAGCGGAAAATAATAAACGTCCGGGCCATCAGACGATGCAGTGGCAAAAGGCCCAAGGGGTCGGACAAAAAGGGAGGGAAACGGCCCATCAACATGTGTAAGGTTATCGCCTTTGTGCCGCGTGGAGGGGTGGTTCATAAACGCTCCAAAAGAAAATAAAATACAGAGAATGGAAAAAAAGAGGCAGTGCCGCATGCAGGCTCCTGGTTTAGTCCCTTTAGCAGTCGACGGACAGACGAACAATGACGATGCCAGAGGCCTGAATCCCGTTTTCGCCGTCAGCTATTTTGTCTGCATGCAGGTATCCGAATGTTCTGCACCGAGGCATTCACTCTGCATAGATAGATTGTGAAGAGATCTCGCCTTCTCCCTGTTTCCGTTCGGTGCGTGGTTCTTGTCTTGATCTGGTTGCTTTGGAGCTCTGTCCCTCCCCCCCTTTCTTTATTTTTAATCTTGCTCGTTCTTGCTCTCTTATTTTTTTCTTTTGCCGTAGCCGTTGCAAAGACAGACACAGCAAGGCGTGGGGCTTGTAACAAATCGTTGTTGCAAGACGTCTTTTTAGTCCCTCGTTGGGTGGACCGACAGTGGACGCCCTTTTGTTTGATTTTTGATTCGGAGGAAAAAGAGCTGTCGCGAGACACACCGAGATCGCGAGTGGCTGTCTGACTGCAGCGAATGGCCTTTGGTCAAAGTCAGAGGTCCACTTTGTCACTTGTCCGGTGTGAGTGCGGTAGTCCTGGACTCGAATAGGACGCATAGGACGCAGAAGAGACCAGAAGGGACCTCTATTTTCAGGAAACACGGAGCAGGAGGAGGAAGGAGAAAGGTCTCCACCAAGGATGCAACGACCGGACCGACATCATCCCCCATCCTCACGACCCCCCTGTGATCGGAAGAGCCAGCGGACCGGGTGTCCGGTGCATATCCCCAGGTCCGAGAGGACGCGTGCGGGTCGAGAACATCCATGGGGACCGACCTGGGGGGCGGATTGGTGCAAAAGAGGACTCTCTGCCGACCCCTGGCAGTTTGGGCAAGGAAGGAAGGGAAGGGAAGGAGGGTGTGCGTGTGTTTACTTACGTTGACAGTTCAGTTGCTGCAGGCTGCTCTCACCCGTCTGCCGCATCTTGTTTTCCTCGAAGCGTTTGTTTGTTTGTTTGTTTGTCTGTCCAAGTCGAGTCGAGTCGAGTCGAGTTCGAGTCGAGGGTTAGTCAGGACGAGAGAGCGAAGAGAGGGCGGGTGCACGAATGAACAAGAGGGACGGCAGGGGACCGGGTGCAGCAGGGCCAAGCAAAAAAAAGAGATGATAGAGGAGCACCATCCATCTTCTTCTCTCTCTCTCTTCTCTTCTCTCTTCACCCCTCCTCTCTTCTATCTCTGCCTCTGCATACAATCCTCCTCTTCCTCTTCTTCTTCTTCTTCTTCTTCTTCTTCTTGTTCTTTCTTTTCCACTCCGCCCGCTGTCCATCCCCCCCAATCTCCTTCTCCATCCATCCGCTTGCACCCCTACTCTCATTCTCCGCACCACCCTCGTGTCCCTTTCCTGACTCTCCTCTCCTCTCCACTTCACTCCCAAGCTTGTACTCCCATCTCCTGCTCTTCCACCCTCTGGTGGGCACCCTGCTCCTCTCCTCTCATTTCCAATCCTTCGCTTTTCAACAGAAGCAATGAGCAATATCCCTTTTATCTCTTCCCCTCCCCAGCAGTACCCCGGCTCAGCTGCGACCATGCAGCAGCAGCAGCTCCAACAACAACAACTGATGCACCACCAAGAGCAGCTGAGGCTCCATCAGTTCCAGCAAGAGCACCGGCGCCAGCAGCAGCTTGCCGGCGGCCCCCCCTCTTCTACCCACAACAACAATGCTACTGGCACAATTCCCAGGGCACAAACGCTGCCCCTGCAACAACAGCCCTTCAACAACAGCAATAGCAACAACTACACCGGCAACAACTCCAGTAGTACCAACAACTTTGCGCCCACGGTGCCTTCATCCCAACCCGCCGCCGCCTGGGCCAACACTGGTGCAATTCTGCAAAGTCAACAGCCAAACCAAGTGCAGGCTCCCCTGTCACTCGCCCTCGGCCAAGACGAGTCGCTGCTCTCGATGGGCCCTCGATGGGATTCGTACGGCCTAGACAGTTTGCCCGTGAACGTTGTCTTGTCCAACAACGGCAGGGTTTCTAGGTCCATGGACGACACTCTGCAAAGAAGCGTACCGGTGTTCAACCACCAACCACGTCCGTCTGTGGCCATCCACCCTCACCAGTATCTTCCACAGAGTCAGACATTGCAGAACAACAGTGCCAACAATATCTTGCCTCAGCAACAACAGCAACAGCAACAACAGCATCAACAGCATCAACAGCAACAACAGCAACAGCAGCAGCAGCAGCAGCGACAGCAACAGCAACAACAGCAACAGCAGCACCTTCAGCACCAACTATACCCTCAGCACATTCAAATGCAACATCAGTCAATACCCCAGGACCTCTTTGCCAACGACTATCTGTTTGATGCTCCCTCCCCTGTGCCTACAATGTCGTCGCTCGACCTTGGCATCTCTCCTGGAAGCCAGCTGCACGCCTCACCCTCTCCTCTGCATATTCCCGAGTACTCTCAATCACCCGACATGCCCATCAAAAAGTCGCCGGTGGACAGCCAGCCAACATGGGGTAAATTATCGCCTCCGCCCTTGTACCCTCGAGAATGTATCTGACCCGAAAACGATAGCTCTGACCTTCTTTATTCCTCATCTTCCTATAGCACCTTGGGGCGACAACATAACGCACCCTGGCACACCAGCCCACACCCACAACAGCTTTGAAGATGAATCTAGGGTAAGTTTTTTGACAGAGGTCCCGCGGTGCTGCAAATGCAATAAGAGCATCAAGTTAACAGTCCTCTTCTCTTTTAGGACAACATCGATCTTGGTGCTTTCAAGACTCTAAAAGTTTTCACTTCGTCCAAAAAGGACGACGATGGCGAGTTCAGAAAGGGCCAGCAGTTCTACCTAAATGTCCAGCTGAATGATGAGGACAGAGAAAGATATCGGTACCTTCGAATCCCCTCCGAGAACATTGTCTTGCCCTGCAAGGCCGACTCTGCTGGTCGTATCAGTTTGAATGCCTCGGGCAAGAGGAGCGCAGACACCATGTGTATCCCAACGAGCGCTCAGGAGGAAGATGTGCTTTCTCTTAAACTGACAACCTACCTTGAACCTGAGCACAGAGCTGTGGTCCCCTGTGGACGATGCAAAGATAAGACTCCCGAGATTCTGCGTTTCCATCCCGGTGTGAACGGAAAGCCGATGATTGACGAGAACGGAATGGTGACCTTGCGCAACGGACAGATCAAGCTGATTGCGTCCGCCTGGTGCGCTAGTACATCCCATCACCGTGGACCCGGTACCAAGTTCAGCTTCGAGATTGAGCTGATGAGTATGAGTTATCAAGCAGAGCCTCTGTTGGTGTACAGAGGTAGCAGTGACCAGGTCGAGATCTATGCCAGCCATGGACGTGACAAGGGCAGTCGCACGAACATGAACCAGACTGGCAACTCTGCTACCGCAGCAGCTATCGCAATGGCCAAGGCCGCAGCAGGATCGTAAGTCCTTTTCGCTTACCTTTGCATGGTCATGTGTTTGTGTGCGGGTGGTTTGCACGTGACAGTCATTAATGCGTTATTTTCGTTCGAAAGTAGAAAATCGCAATCGCCACCATTGCACGATAGCTCAGCAGGAGGTCCACCTTCACCTGCAAAGACTTCCAGCCCCCCTGGCTCGCCCTCTACGAACAATGCCGTCCACAGCTTCGACACGGGCCCAGTCAAGAAGCGTCGAGAAGAACCTCCGATGACGCCGCCTCTGCACGAATCAGACTTGCCAATGATCAAGAGTCTGGAGCCCAGGAGTGGACCTATCTGCCAGGAAAACCATGTCATTATCATTGGTGAGAATTTTGTTAGGGGCATGACGCCAATGTTTGGACGCGAGTATGGAAAGGTTATCGACATCAAGCCCTATTACATCGAGTGTACAACCCCACGGTACCCGAAGCCTGAAACAGTCCGCCTTTGGATCCACCACAACGAAGGATTCCTGCCTTCCGACAAAACATATGACTTCACAAATGAAGCCGCGCAGATCGAGTTGGAGCAGATGTTGAAGAATATGATCCAATCTGATGGAGACTTGGGAGATGCGGGCACCTACTTTAACATGCTGGGGCGAATCTCTGGACTTCCATCATCCACGGATATCTCTGGCCAAAGCCAATCGAATGGCACTACAATCCTCCACAATTCTGTTCTTCTCGGTTACCAAGCTGGAGTGGAGCTGTTGATTGAAGAGGGTATTGAGCTCGATATCGAGGACGACTCTGGTTTGACAGGTACTTATGTTCAGATTTGAAACGCTTTGCCTATGACCTGACTTGAAGACGAGCATAAGCTAATTTGTTGCTTACAATCTTGTGTTTCTCTCTGTAGCTTTGGACTACGCTATCTATACAAACAACGTTGAAATCACGACAGCTCTTCTGTACGCGGGCTCCATCGTGTCTTACGAGCGTCTCGACAAATTCTCACTTCGACCCACTCAGGCCATGGTGACTCTGCTTAAGAATGTTTGTGATGTTGATCTCCATGTGGATCCCAATGCGAGCCAACAAACTGAGGTTCCCGATATTGTCGATCACTCTGAAGAGGAAACCTCGCACTCCCCTATGGATGTCCTCAATGGTGGTAATAGCGGTGATAGCTATGCAGTTCCGGAAGGCCACGCTTTGATCCAGGAGACGATATTGGAGGTACCGGAGGTCGAAGAGCCAACTATGTCCGAATCACCGTTGAATACCCAGAGTGGCAACAAGGCAGGAGAAGAGCCAACATCGGTCTCCAGAGCGCCATCGTCTCCTGCGCCTTTAGTCCAGAGTAAGCCAGAAGTTAGCAAGGCCTCTCGGGCAATGTCCTTTTTCTCAATGTCCTCTCGGTCAACGGGCATGATATCTATGGCCCCAACTATGTCGACATTGGCCCCCTCCGCCTCTTCATCCATGCAGTCGCGGAATTCCTTGATGGGTGGTCGATCTGCAAACCATCCTGGTAAGGGTGGTCAAGAAAACATCTGGCTCTCGGCCAAGAAGGGCAATCTCTCTCTTGTGCGCCATCATCTCGAAAAGGACCCCAGTCTGATCAACACCCCCTGGAAGTTTGATGGTCGGTCTGTCCTTAGCAGTGCATGTTCATCTGCGCAGCCTCATGAGCTGGTCGAGTACCTTGTTCAGCGAGGTGCGCTTCTCAACAGCGTGGACTCTTTTTACAAGAGAACAGCCCTGCACACACTGTGCGAAGAAGGAGGAATCTCGCAGGACGACTGGCGTATTGTGATCTCTGCGGCCGACCAAGAGGCGAATGAAAGAGACGTGCTGGCAGCGATGCGTTTCCTGCTGGATAATGGCGCTGCTGTTGATGCCAAGAACGCCTGGAAGGAAACGCCTTTGATGAAGCTTTTGGCCGGTCGCGACTGCCCTCTTATGGTGCAAGAGTTGTATAGTCGAGGCGCAGACTCGAGATTGAAGAGCTCCAAGGACGTGTACCCCCACGGCACAGCGCTCAGCTACGCAGCCTTCTTTGGAAGGATCAAGTCCCTCAAATGGATGATCGAGAACGATTTGCTGCTGAACGATGAAGCCTCAATCAAAGACGCCATCAAGTGGGCGAAGCTGTTCAAGGGCGAGACGGCCGCTCTCGCTGGATCTACAGGTCCCGTGGTCCAGAGTGTGAGCAATGTCCGAAAACGCGAAGAACGCAAGGTTGAAGCGATTCGACTACTGGAGAGCTGGTTGGGTGAGAATGGACACGCCAAACGGAAAGCTCTAGCCAAGGACGTTACAGTCGAGCAGGCGGACGGATGGTGGAACAGAATGAGCGGTATTATTATGGAAAGCAAACCCGGCGAGCAGAGCTCATCCTCGTCTGCCTTGGACTCTGCTACGATCCACAAGATGCCCGAGGAGCTTCGACCGCTCTGGAGAGACATTCATGCGCTATCTGAAAGTTTGGCGTCCAGCTCGGACCTGGTCTCGAGCCCTGGAAAGAACAAATGGAATCCCCTCACAATTCTCCGCAAAGGAACGTAGTCGTTTGAATCGACCGACCTAGCCTGTATATTTTTTCTTCCCACACTCTTTTTTATTAAAATTTTGTTGTATTAATACTAGTAAAAATCTGAAAACCCTCGTGGATGACATGTCTCGGGAGATTTGTGTCGATAGAAGAGACAAGACAGGGGCAACGGGTGCAAAGATGGGACGGAATCAGTCGAAGGGACGAGGCCCTGTCAACAGGATTAAAAAATCTGGGACCAAAGAGACAGTTCTTGACACGCGTTGTTCGTCCGAGAGCACCGACTCAATAAGGGAAAAACGTTTTTTTTTTGCAACATCTCCGACCTTTTTGTATGGTTTGTTATTTATTTTTTTTGCCCTTGCTTTTCCCTTTTTCTTTCTTTCCTTTGCCATTTCCCTTTCCTCCACACTTTCACCCACGTCGTCATATATCGCTTTTCATCTCCCTTTTGTTTTCCTTGACTTGTCACCACTCTTGCCCAAGAACCCAAAAGCCAATTAACATTATACACAGGAAAGGCAATGACTACAGTCTCTCCTAACGGCGCCAGAGTCCCTGGCGTCGAGCCCTTCAACGTGTGGAGCAAAGAGGAGGCAAAGTCATCTTCTTCGCGGTCCGCTCATGATTTATCAGAGTTGGATATGGAGGAGTTGATCAAGATTGATGAGTCCTCAGCGGTCGTTTCCTCGGAGGACGGAGGATCTCCGACCAAATTCAGTGCTCAAACCATCAGGCCCAAGAAGGGCCGACAATTGCTCTCGTCCATGGTCACGAATACAGCAGCAACAACGACCACGAACGCTCAGTCATCGTCGTCATCGTCGTCGTCTTTATCATCTGCAGGTGCGAATGCCTCAATCTCTGGAACTGGTTCCTTGCATACATCTTTTGGTTCCACAACAACAACCCAAAAAACAACGACTACGACTGAGGAGAAAGACGGTGAAATGATCTCTTCGACGAAAACAGAGACAACCTCGACCACAAGTTTCAGCGGAGGTGTCCGAGGCGGATTCCCTTCTGTGGGCTTGTACCAAGGCCTGGGTCGACTTCAGTCCATCTCTGCGCTGGGATTTGCAACCTTTGGGTTCATTCACCTCATCCCGCCGGTCCTCGGAGCGTTCGGAGGCATTGACTTGGCCAACAAGGCCCTGATCTTGGGACGCGTGTATTATCAGGTAAAACCCAAACTGAATTTTTCTGTTGGGGAGCTACTGAGGAACTCTTGACCCTCATGTCTGTGTTGCTTTGTTGATGTTGTTCGCAAAAGACAGAAGAGACAAAGAGAGACAGACAGAGAGAGAGAGAGGGAGCTCTTTGTCTTTATTTTGATCAAACGCTCAGCAGAATACTAAAGTGCGGCGCGACTTTATGTCTTTTTCTCTGCTCTTCCTAAGACCTATGGCCTGGAGCAGGTGCTCGTGTTTGGATCGTTCGGTGTACATCTTGTTACAGGATTCTGCCGGGCCCTGATCCGAGTTACCTGGAAAGCCAAGGCCTACTTTGCTGCTCGCAAGCAAGGAGATTCTTTAAGTCAACACAAAGGTCCACAATCCCTCGAGTCCGAATTTTCAACCTCTACCTCCGCAGTGACCAGCTCCCGCGGCAGTGGAACTGCTTCTACCCCTGGAGCGTTCCCTTGGCATCGCCTGGTCGGTTGGTTGTTGACCCCGTTGGTTATTGGACACATGAACGCAGTGCGTTTCAAACCCCTGGATGCCTTTGGAGATTCGTCCATGGTTGATTATTCACTGATTACATTTATTCATCGGATGGGCCATCGTCCGCCCTATATTCTCTTGGTTGGATTCATGGTGTATCATATGGTAGGAGGAGGCATCGCGGCGTACAATGGGTCGCTGCCCAAGGGAAGCAAGAGACGGGTATCGATTCAGGACATGATCAGATCTAGAACAGCGCGTGCGGTCGTTGCAGGAGTTGTGACGACGGTGACGATGGCGGGCGTGTACCGCATCTTGACGGCCGAAGGGACTATCCCGATGGCCAGATTATATTCAACCTTGGGATTTTGAAAAAAAAGAAAGAAACATGGCATGACAATAGACCGTATAGCATGTGTCAATAAAACTTCCTCCTCCCTTGAAGCGGAGAAGGGTGCTGTCTTCAATTGAACCAAACGTGGGGGTGTTGGATCTGCGGATCAAAGCCGACTGAGGTCGAATTTGTTGTGTCCCTCCTCCCAAAATTTTCAATTGATCCCTCATTATTTCTTTGTCTGCATTTCATTTTCCTTGCTCTTCATTCATCCGTTGTAACAATCCCTCCTCACTTTCATTCATACCACCATGGCCGAGTACAAAGGTACTTTTACTCTGCCCTCGCCATCAAGCAAACCCTGAATAGCATTGGGTCCATGTCTTTTCTCAAAAACACCTCGCTTCTGCAAACTGATCAATGACTGCTGTGCCTCCCTCCTTCTCAACCCTAGGCTCCTCACAAGAGGGTGCCCGTCACCAAAAACTGGAGAAGCAGCGTGAAAAGATGATGAGCGACTTTGAGCAGCAAAGGATCCAGATCGCCAAAGACCACGAGGTCAAATCCTCTGCGGATAAGTTTGTCTCTCAACACGACAATGTCGAGGAGGCCCTCAAGAAATCCACAGTCGGTCTTGTGCACTTGAAGGATTTCCGTAAAGTTCGTCTGGAACTGGAAGAGCAAAAGAAGCGAGAGGCTGCCAAGACAAATGAAATGTGAGTAAAGAAATGGACATGACTCTCCCGCCTGTGCTAATGGAAACCATACGTCTACCTCCGTACTTACAACCTGTCTGTTATCTTTTTTCCGCTCATAGTCAAGAGAAAGTAGTCAAGAAAAAAGCGAAAAAGACAATCTCGAAACTATCCTTTTCACATGATGACGAAGAACAGGATGATCAGCCTTCAGAAGCAGCACTCGGGAAACGTCCTGAAAGGAACTCAGAGGAAGGTCAGGATGGCGATAATGATAAAGCGCCAACTCCATTATCCAAAAAGTCCAAATTTGGCAAGGATCCTAATATCGACACCAGCTTCTTGCCCGACCGAGAACGTGAGGAAGAAGAGCGGAGGGTACGAGAGGAGCTCAGACAAGAATGGCTCAGGAAGCAAGAGGAAATCAAGAAGGAGACGATTCAGATCACATACTCTTACTGGGATGGATCAGGTCATCGTAAGGAAGTTGAGGTAAGAATCCAGGTCCTGATGGAGATTGACTAGTTCTTCATCCCGTTCTGCTCTCTTGATACATAGCTTTCAGTGCACTGACATCTTCCATTTGCTGAATTTTACGCTATAGTGCAAGAAGGGAGATACAATCGCACAGTTTCTGGAAAAGTGCAGGCAACAGTTTCAGCAGCTGCGTGGTGTCAGTATTGACAACATGATGTACGTGAAGGAGGATCTGATCATCCCTCACCATTACACGTTCTACGACTTTATTATCAACAAGGCTCGTGGAAAGTCGGGACCACTCTTTAGTTTTGATGTGCACGAGGATATCCGTCTGACCAACGATGCCAATGTGGAAAAGGACGAATCTCACGCAGGAAAGGTGGTGGAGAGGTCGTATTACGAGCGCAACAAGCACATTTTTCCATTGTCTCGATTCGAGATCTATGATCCCGAGAAGACTTATGGAAAGTACTCTATTAAGGGCAAGAGCAACTAGATCTATGGAAGGACGAGCATTTGCAAATAAACAGACTTTCCAGTGCACTTTCTGCAATATTGATCCGTGACATCGCAATAAGCTCTTTTTGGTGGCCGAAAAATAAAAAACGTCGCTTCTTTCATTTCCTCCTCCCTTCCCTCTTTCCTTCCCTTTTATCCACATCCTCCCACTCCTCAGGGTCGTCAACAATGTATCCTCATCAGCTTCATAGCGCTCCCTATCCACAGCGGCCGTCCTCGATCCCAGTGCGTCAAGCAGGAGCCACGTCCTTCAATCGGATCAGCTTTGACGAACACAAACAGACGCAAACTGTCATTGACGGCTATTTCGAACCTTCCTCGTCAAAGTCGAGTGCATCACTGCCTCCTATAATCCCCGCTTTGCAGCAAAAAACTGATACTTCCTCAGTCCAGGTAACAAATGCAAGAGTAAATGATATGGGCATCACTTCCACAGAGAACCTTTGTATAACTCGGGTACTTACGATAATTAGAGTGAGTATTTTCAAAACGACGTCAATATGGAGACCGAGTCCTCGTTTGCGTTGCCTGTTGTCCCTCAAAGTGGTACCGGCGATTCTTCCTGGAATTCGATGAACATGACTGTGGACGAGCCCCATAACGTCCCAGTGCTTCTACAGAATCAGCATGTACCGAATTCCTTTTTTGCAAATTCCCATCCTCGTTGGACGTTGCCGCCCTCCACAGTGAAGGCTCCGCAGAGAGACACAGATCATCAAGAGCAACCAACTCAAATGTGGGGACAAGCTCTTCAACAGAAACAGGCCAGAAAGAAACTTCACCCTGCTGTGGGCTACCATCACCCATACGCCCAAAAGGCTCCTTGCGCTTCGGCAGCTGCGGACCAAACTTCCTCTTTGCCGCTATCAAGTAAGAATGAAAAAATTAACATCGCACCAATGATATCTGATATTGTCGTTGCTTTCACAGTGGAATCATAGCCGACCAACCAATTCTCATGAATTTATTGTCCCTCCTTGGCTACAAAAGAACAACAGCAGGGAGTTATTGCCACCAAAAAATCGAATGCAGTTCGCGGCATCGTGCACAGCAAAGATTCCAAGCCAAAGGGTACGAAAGATAACGACGATCCAACTTTGATTCATCCTGGTGGAATCCGTATGAAAACGATCCAGTTTATTGGTTCGATTCAACAGTTCTTGAGTGGTTCTGATATCACTCCTATCGGGGTCGGCAAGGCAGCCCTTGTTGAAGTGATTGGTAAGGATTATAGCAGAATGGATGTCAGCTTGTATTTGAAGAGCCTCATGCTAACAACTGGCTTTTTAATAATGTGTCAGGTACGTTGATTACTGATCCGTTCCGCTCTGACTATTGCTGGACCTACTCCTTGCGAGATCCAACACAGCAAGATTTTGCAAACAGTTTCCCAAAAGTCAGCGAATTGTTTTTTCAGTCTCGACTCGTCCTGACAGACAGCAGTGAGACGAGGCTCCGGTGTCATTACTACGACATTGACAAGGCGTTGGATTTGGATCTGATGGATCCGGGCCAAATCATTCGTGCGGTTGGTGTCGTCAACTCTCGACCTTTGGACAGCTCCGGAAGTCAGTCCTTGCAACTCGTGACTATTCGAAGGTAATTGCAATATGGAGATAGGGGTGGACAACATACGTCATTTGAACCTAACAATCATATCTATATCATATACTCTTTGAACTGGTGGTTGTCTAGGGCCACTGAGGCGGAGGCGCGATTTACCGTACTCGGGAAGCCCAGAACTATCCATCGTGGCGTCAACTGATTCGAGTGACATGAATGATAAAGGTGATAACCAACTTTAGGAGTTTGCTTCGATGCTGCTACCGACCTTCAGTGAGCTTTATTCTCGTGCCAATAAATACCAGATTAGATTCCTTTTGAAAACTGGCTTGAGCTGAGCAACTTGACTAATTGTTCAGCTTGACCGCTGAACAGATTGACCACTCTTTACAATGTTCTTTTGTACAACTCTTCTTGAACAGCAGTTGTCGCCGGTTTATGCAGCACCGAAAAGGTCCATTCTTCTCGTCGTTGTCTTTTGTTGCCGCTCGTTGAGGGGTGCATCCAACTGTGCACGTTACCATTACTGTTAAGGGGCCTATATGCCCATGGTATAAGTATGTCCGTCTTCCGTCACTGTTGACAATCACCTCTCTTTCGCTTTGTCTTCCCTCTCGATGATAGCCTAGATGGTAAGTGACATCCCTGAACAATCCATCGACATTTCCACATCCATCTCACCCTTTTGTTGTTGCTTTTCTCTTCTCCTATACTCTTCTTTCCCCTTCCGTCTTCTCTGTCTCTTTCGCGTTCTGATGCTGTAATGGCCACTCGTCATTTCAACATTTCCTTGCACGCGACATTTATGCTGCGCCATCGTCCTCATGATGACTGATTTCTCTGTTTTTTTCTTTGACCCTTACTTAGAAAGAGTGATTGTCTTGGTCCTGGCCTCGGTTCCGCTGAATGTGACATGCATGGCGCGTCTGCGGCGGTTCATTTGGTAAGTTGCAGCTCCGTCTTGTGTGCTGTGTCACCTTGCATGTGAAATACAAACTGTTTCTCATATCCTTTGTCCTTTTCTTCTTGAGCGCTCTTTAGGCCTTCCCGCATCGACCTCTACCGACCGCCGGCCCTCGTTGACGTTGTGTCGCTCATATCATGGACAGGTAAGTTTAAGGTGGGTCCTGTCTCTGCTCTTCCCTCCTATCCCTCTCTTTCTCCTCTTCATCGAAGGGTGAAGAGGTTTCTCGCATTTCTTTTCCTGGCAACAGGAACAGGAGCGTGAACTGCAACTTGTGGCCCAACTACTGTTTTCTGGCAACAGAATCCGGAAGGTGGACTGAGGGGCTTGCGAGCCGTGCCGTCATTCTCCGGCAGAGGTAAACAAAGCATGGCGAACCCTTTATCCCATTATAGTCCGCAAGTTCATTCAACATGACTGTGGCTATGAATTTTCCCCGTCAACACCTTTGCCCAGCAGGTAAATGGCATCGTGTCGGGGGCCCCGTTTTTGGTAGTCTTCTCCAACGGATCCTGTTTGTGGCTGTCATTCATGCTGATGTTCGGGGGCCTGCCCCAGGGCGTTAATAACAAGCAGATGAGAGGACCAAAGGCGAATCCTTCAACACGGAACTACCCTTTGGTCTTCGATGTCGTGTCCACTACTATGGTTGAGGGACTTCTTTATTGAGGACCTTCCTGTTTACTGTACACAAGGGCCAGGGTAACATATCTCCCTGGCCGAGCCCAGGTATCGTTCCCCGGCAGAGGGGCGCGGTACTTGGAGCATTCCCATTTTAACCTGTTCGCCATCTATCATGACCGAAGGTTAACACCCGTATAGTGCAGCAGCCCTTAGCCGGCAACGGAAATCGAAGCGTCGCACTGATACACCCGTATATTAGCAGCCCTTTCCTGGCAGTGGATTACCGTGCCAGGGATCGAAGCGCATATATGGTTCGCGAGTTGGCATCCCTGGATAGTCCGCCCAGTCCTTCAACAGGCCAGGCGGATCCCATTTTGTGATCCTTGTTAGTTCTGACCGCTGTGCTCTGGCAACAGAAATCGGTGGCTGGTCCTCTCGAGGTGACCTTGAGGATCTTACGTCTTTCTCTCAGGGATGGAGAACGGAAACGTGGTCCTCACCCCCAGACCTTCATAGCGCCTTCCCTTGGGGATAGGAAGTGCGTGGTCAGCAAACCTCCTTTGTCATCCCTTTATCAGGTTTTTTGTTGTTGATTTCGGTGGATGGGCAAACCGGCTGTGGATCTGCACTTGTTTCTCTTCCTGGGATCGGAAGCTGCTAGACGCCTCTTGACCTTTTGAAGAAGTCTGTGATTGTTGGGATTGGGTCGAGCAAGGGCAACAGTGGCTCAAATGGTTGTATGGTTGATGAGAGATTTCCTTTTAACGGATTACTAACTTCAGGATCCTCTTGTATAGGAACGTCGGCGGCCACTGGATCACTTTTGATCTGGTGGTCGACCATGACCAAAAAACATCGTTGGAGGTGTGGAGGTGAAGCAGCAATGAAAATTGCGGGGGTTATTACACAGACTGTCTCTATTATCGTCATTTATTGACGATCTGTCATTCAATGACAAACCTATTTTTGGGGTGCGATGGCCTGCCGCCTGCTCGTTGGCGCATCCTGCACAGCTTGTTTCTTTCTTTGGTGAGAGAAAGAGACAGTTGACTGAGAGCAGGCCAAGATTCATAGCTTGTTTGCAAACAAAGATGAAATAAAAACTGTTAAAATCCTATACCAAACAACCACGCCTCCATCAAGATGCCTAAAAGCCAATGATTAGGCAAGAAACCTACCAATAATTTCCTGGAAGAAACCGTGGACAAGCCCTTTTATCCACCTTACCAGGATACACAGGCATTCCTTTTTATTTTCCTGAAAAGAACACCGTGAAAGATCTCTATGAATTATGAATTCTCTGGCTTGGGGGCTCCTGCTCCCGCTCCAGTCCCAGGCACCCCACCCAATCGACTTCCACCAGACCCCCAAGTCTTGGCGGCTGGCCTCTTTTTGCCACTCTTCTTTTTAGGTCCTCCAGAAGAAGACGCACCTGATCTGGACGCCGATGATGATGATCCAGTAGTGGAAGAAGATGCACCATCACTGCTGCCTGATGCTGATGTTGCCCCTGCCCTCCCTGAGGATTCCTTCAATGTTTGGACCCTTTGATTAAGCCGCTGATGAAGTTCTGCTCTAGACGCTTCCAGATTCCAGCCAGGGATCCGGTGAGTGACCCCACGGTCATGAGCCTCTGCTCCAAGAATGTGTCCAGAATCCCTTTGAAATTGCTGACGACTCTGTTCCCGTGCCTTGACCGCACATCCTTGAGGTGAGTGTGTTTCAGGGTGTCTATATTAAAAACGAAAAAAAAAGAGAGTCCCCCTCCTTTCCCATTGAGTGATCTGGACATAAAAAAGGGATTTGAGCTCTTGGGAGCTCCCTCGTTTATCTCTGTTCTTGTTACCTATGTTCCATGCAAAAAACCAGGCGACAATACCGACATTCAGCCTTGACGGCTGAAAGAAACTTTTTGCAATGAGCACATCGGTCTTGCGAGATCGTCTCCTGACTACTGGATGTGTCCTGTTGACTGCTAGACTTGGTCGTTGTCCTGCTGGGCCGTACTGTGCTGGTCCTGGAGCTCATGGTCGCGGGGTCGAAATGCTTGTGGTTTGGAAATGGGTGAGTGGAAGAGAGAATCAAGGAGGAGGGAGCGCGTTCTGGCCGCAGCCTCAGAGGCCGCAGCCAGGAACGGCACGTGATCGATACGCCACCAAAATCGATGATATGAAAACATGAAGGATCCTCTGGAACACATCCACCTAGTAGATGTGCACGCTTTCGGCAGGCCAGTCTGCACTCATGATACAATAAAAGATCAGCTTTATATGTAGTTAAGTAATAAAGAAACCTATCTTCCTCTCTTCAAGAAGCTTCGTCGTCTATCATCTATTCGTTCAATGCAATAACGACCATCATGCCCACTCCAATCAACATGGCCACAATCTCGGATCCAAACTGACGAATATCCTTGCCCAACTTGCCCGAGACAGTCAAAAGCTCGGGAATCACACCAACGGTCGCGATATAGAGGAATCCTCCAGCCGTGAAAGGGATCACAAGATCGCCTCCGCGCATAGGGATGCTCTGGATTCCAAACAATGCCAGGGGCTTGGCGGCCTGGAGGGCGCCTCCAACAATTTCTTCCTTGGACTTGCTCATCTCCTCAATGGCAATGCCCGCCAATGTGCCCAGGAAAGCGCCAATAGCAGTGATGAACTGAGACATCATGGCCTTGCTACGAGGGAATCCAGACTGAATCAAGATGGCATAGTCACCCACCTCGTGAGGGATCTCGTGAAAGAAAACCGCCACGGTTGTCGTTGCTCCAATAGCGGGGGAGGTGTAGAACGAAGCCGCCATAGCCAATCCATCGGTAAAGTTGTGGGTTGCGTCTGCAATCAAGTTCAAGTAGGCAGAGAGTTTGATGCTGTTGGAAATTTCCTTCTTGGGAGCGTCCTTCTCGGCCACTGCGACCTTGTCAGATCCCTCCTTGACTTCGCCTCCCTTACGCTTACGGAGGGTAGAGTCATCGTGCTTATGATCGTGGTCATGAGAGTGGGCATGGTGGTGTTCGTCCTCACCGTCGACCTTCTTGGCGTGTCCATGGTCGTGTCCGTGGCTGTGGCTGTGTCCACCTTCGCCGCCGCTCAAGACTCGCATGATTTTGTCGATACAGAAAAAGATGAAGAATCCAACAAAGAGACCCAGTCCGACAACCACGTTCCTGATCTCGCTGGCCTCGACCAAGTCACCACCGTGAACCTCTCCCAAGAAGGAGTGGGGCAAGAGATGCAAAAACACATCGCCCAACAATCCACCGACCGCAAAGGCCACCAACGTGTTCAGGGACTCTGGCTTGATATCTGGAGGGACAAAGTAGAGGAGCAAATTGGGGATCAACGAGATGTACGTCGTGCCCAACAACGAGTTGACCATGGGCGATCCTGGGAACAGGAACGCAAAGAGAGCCTTCATCCTGCTGCTGGTGACGAATTCCTCCTCTCCTGCATCCTTGGCTCGACGGTAAGCATCCTTGGCGACAAAGAAGTGGCTCTGATCCTCGTCATCCTCTGCCTTTGACCCAGCAATGTTGCCATCCTCGTCGAAAATAGGGAGGATACGCATCTCCTGATCATCGCCAGCCTTCTCCTTGGTGTTGGCAACGGCACCAGCGCCTGCGGCTGCATGGAAGGGGCAGTCTCCAGCTTTGCTAGGATCGACATTGGCATGGACATTATCCTTGGGGATGGAAGCATGATGACCTCCCTTATGGGCGGCCACGACAGCAATTGCGGCAAGGGCCGAGATGGTCAAGAACCATGCGACCCTGGATCGGTTGATTTTCGCCATTGAGCTAGCAAGAACAATGTTGACAAATGCAGATTAGCTTGCTGGTGTTTTTCTTTCTTGCAAAAAGATGCAGTTGAACATATTGGCAGAGGGAGGGATGCGAGTGCGTACCGATGGGAAGAGGGAGAGAAGGAAGGGAAGGAGGGGAAGAGGGAAGGGAAGGGAGCGGATAAAAGAAGAGGAAGAGGTGAATGAGTGAGCAAAGGAGGGATGCGGGGATGCGATGAGGACTCGACGCGCTGACGCGAACACGTTGTCCAGTGTGTGCCGCTGAGTGAGTGCATTCAGGGGGGCCATGTGACTGAGCCCTTTTTCTCTTTTTTTTTTCCTTTCCTGCCACCGACTCTGCACATCCTGACTGGCTGACTGGCTGGTCTAGCAGCATGCACCCTGCCGCTAGCACTCACTGTTGGACAGGAAACAACGGCGCTCAACGCGGCGCCGTCGCTTTCTTCTCCAAGCATCCCAGCAGGCGCAGATACAGTATGAGCAACGAGCTTGTAAAAATTCGAGGAATGTTGCCCGAGGGTCAAGAGTCTGAGGGGCCATTCTCCAACAACTATAAAATGCCTTGCATGCACTCGCAAGGTTGTGGCGTTGTCCAAAGATGTGGCGTTGTCCAAGGTTCACACTTGATCCGTGCTCCTTTTGGTCCACAGCATTTCAATTCAAGGGCGCGCGCGCGCCTTTTCAGTTTGCAAACTCTCACCATGCTTTATGAGTCTTGATCGAAAGGAGTCAGCCCTACCAAACCCTAGCGATTTCTCTTTCACAGGCAAACTCTCGCCCTGAAGGCAATCAAGGTGTCGCACTTGTGGATAGAAGGCCTTGCGCCTGAATCTTGCTCGCTGCTGTTCTTTCGACTGAGCCCTCCCCCATGGGTCCTTGATTGGGAAGAGGGCGCCCTGTTGGATGGATGAGAATCTCGTAATTGTGTAAACACAAACGCGATTTTTTTTTGTTCTCAAGGGATCACAACTCAACCGACATCGCGTCGTGCTTGAGACGAGAGCGAAAACAAAAAGAAAAAAAAAAGGTCGTCTGAGCCAGCTGAAGGGTTGGGCCGCAAGAGGCGCCGTTGGAAGTTGAATCTTTGTGAGAAAATGTAATTGCCTGGATTGCTCTCAAATGCACATCACCAATCATAATAGCAAACAAAAGGACTAGAGATGCTTGAAGGTAAAATGGAGGAAAAGCACACTGTCAACAAGATGAAAAAGAAGGTGTAAACACTCTTTGATGACAAGAACACATTCAACACATGAACGATCGAACACACCTTGTGCGACGAGAGAAAGGAGCAATTGAGCCATGGAGGGCTGTAAACAGAAAGAAGCTGGCTAAGGAGCAATTGCTCTCGACCTCGGTGGGTGCTCCCCATTCCTCCAAACGGACCTGCTCGTCTGCACAGGGGTGCTGCACGAGTAAAAATAACGAACGCCCTCCTCGTCCATGGAGGGGCGAACTGTCACTCTTCCCAAAGTCCAACCCGCTTAATTACAGACGAGGAATAGAAAGCGCCTTTTGCTCGGCTCAACCCTCTCGGTCTCCTCTCTTCCTCCCTTCACCCGCTTTCTCTTTCTTTTTTTTTTTTTTTTTCTTTTCTTCAGTCCATTGCATCCACTCTGTCCATTTCTCCATTGTTGTCTTCATCCACAGCTCATCTTCAAATTATTCTGCACCTCCGCCCGCCACGTAGAGGTCAAACCCCCAAACGGCTCTTTTTTTATTGTTCTACTTTTTTTCATTTCAATCGCCCTTACTTTTTACCGAGGATTGTCACGATCCAACGGTACCTTTTTTCAATTGCCACAGGTACGGCTCTCGATCCCCTCCCTCCATTCCTTTTCTTCTTTCCCGCCTCTTGCCGCTTCTTCCCTTTCTTCTTTCTTTCACCTCTTCTCTCCGCTCCCTCCTCGACGGACCGAACAATTTCCCCACTCTTCTTCTCCAACTTCTGCCCAGGGTCTCCATGTGCTAAAAAAATGAATTATACACCAAAAATACAGTTTACAAACAACAAGAGCCGGAAACGATTGTGTTCATCATCCATCATCACTACTACCACCTCCACCTCAACAAAAATGAGAACGACAACAACCAGCAGCAGATCAATGACCGCAAGATCAAGGAGAGCCAGGAGGCTCGCATCCTCCACACTGGTTTTGAGCCTCTTGGCCATCACATGTTCGCTCCTGGGGAACGTTGTGGATGCACAGGCCATTGTGGGATCACGCCGAATGGGATTCACAGTTTTGAACGACGCACTTTATATCCAGGGCGGGTTCGACATCAGTCCCTCAGATCAGTTTATTGCCCTTGATCTGTCAACCTCTTGGACAGCAGCCTCGCCGGCCTGGAGCGTACTCAAGGATGGACAATCAACGTCCCATTTGGCGTTGGCATCGATCAGCGCAGCTTCGAACGGGGGTGTCAAAGGCTCAATCCTGGCCATTGGAGGCATGGGCAATCCTCAGTTGCCTGCTTTCTTCAGTTCTTATGATGTGAATTCAGCACAATGGACGAACCAAACCTCGATCAAACCCCCTTACAACTATCTTGAGGGTCAAGCCGCGGTCTCGGATCCCAACACAGGACTGATCTACATCATCGGAGGTTATGGCAACAATACATTTAACCAACTGTCGGTGTATGACCCCAAGGCCAAAAGTATGGTCTCACAAGCCGCTGCTACGGCTGCGACGAGTCTGACGGATGTGGGGGCCGTCTGGTGTAGTTCTCGGAACTCCATCTTGACATTTGGAGGATCGAAAGCGCCACCTGCAGGGACAAATGCCGTCGGATCGAGCGATTTAAATGAATACGACATTCAGTCCAAACAATGGAAAACAATGGTAACGGCAAAAAAGATGGCACTAAAAATCAACGGTGGGCCTTTGAGAGCAAAAAAAAAAAGGGAAAAGGAGAGAGACAGAGAGAGAGGGAGGAGGACTGAGGATGCAACAGCGCCAAAGATGAGCTTTTACGCAGGGATGTTGGTAGTGAAAATACGGAGGACCAAGTCACTCCTAACAGTTGTATCAATCATCATCTCGTAAACAATAGAGCACTTCAGGAGATGTCCCTCCCGCGCGTCTGGACCACTGTATGGCTTCATGTAAGTTGAGCAAACATCCTCGTCATGACAAAAACACACCTGAATGGATCTCCCCTTTTCTTATTTCTGTCACGAAAAGACTGATCGGGCAATGGTACCTTGTTTCAATTTGATGGGGGGTTTTTTAGCCGATGATGGATCCAAGGTTGTTCTCTTTGGAGGCACCGTCGACGGCAACTCTTATTTCAACACCATCTACATCTTGGATGTCAAAAGCGGCAAATGGAAACAGGGACAATCAGCATCAGTGGCTAGGACACGAATGGCCTGTGCGTTCCATTCGTATCAATTTGTGGCCTGGGGAGGATCTAGTGGAGCATCTAGGACGACCATGCTCAACAACATACCCATCATCTATGATCTGAACGAGGACAAATGGGTCGACAACTACAACGCAGCGGAAAAGATGAAAAAGTCCAGCACAGGCGCTATTGTGGGTGGGATCGTAGCGGTGTTGGCGCTTGGAGGTCTTGGTTTCTTCATGTACAGGCGCAAGAAGAGAGCACAGATGGAAATGGACGCCTTCCAGTCGGACGCGGCTGCAGTTGCAGCGATCGGTGGTGGACACGAATACAATGATGACAACATCAAGGTCCTCGCAAGCCCCAGCATGGAGTACCAACACACCAAGGATCCTTACGGAAACTATGACTATGTCCAGAACGACTATCCGATGAGCCACATTGACCTCAACAATGGAGGTGCTGCCAGTGCCGGGTACCATCTTCAAGATGGATCACCTGCTACTTTGCCCGGGTCGCCCATGAACTATTATGGAGGAATGGCCGCAACTCCCAGGATCCAATCTCCTTCTGCGACGTATCATTCCACTTCCTATCCTGCATCGCCGTACCATTCCAGCAGTAGTGCTAGCCCATACTACGCAGGAGCCGCCTCGCCTGCATTCCCAGGGACGAACAGCAGCGGAAGCAATTACGGTAGCGCAGGACAAAATCCCTTCACATCGCCCGACGACGAGAACTATTTCCGTCCTCCACCCACGATCGCAGGCAGCATCGCACCGTCTTCTCCAGGGACGAATCCTTTCATGACCGCCACCACGGCCGTCGCCGCCGTGGCCGTGACCACAACCTATCGAGGCTCTCCTCCACAACAAGTAAAGGATCCATTCCAAGAGCAGCCCTATCCAGCGGCGGCCGTATCCCCACCTTGGCCTCAGCCACATAGTTCCATGAGCCCATCTTCTGGAGCAAGAGCGCCCCAGACGATTACCGAGACCCCCTCGTCTTCTGCTGACTATATCCCTCCACCTCCACCAGTATAGATGTCAATACATGAATTAAAGGCAATAACCATCTACCTCTGCAATAGATAATGTCGATTGGTGGTGAGCTACAGGGCATTCGTTTTTCTTTTTATTCTGTCAGTTTTCATAATGATATAAACAAACTCCCCCAACCGCTTTCCCTTTATCTCTTCCTCTTTTGTTTCCACAGAGAGTCGAGTACTTTTTTCTAGTCCCTCTTCAACTGAGCCCTCGTAGGTCCAACAGGCACGCCTCCCTGAGACTGGTTGCCCATCTGGAGGATCAATCCGACGGCCAAGGCCACGGCGAGGACGAGGCCGAGCACAAGCCAGAAGAAGAGGTGGAACTGGACTGACACGTCAATCTTGTCGCAAGTCTTGCCTCCATACTGAGTGTTATTGACCTTTGAGCACTGGCAGTGGTAGCAGTTGGCCGCTACACTGAAGACGCACTGCCCGTGCTGGTTGCATCCGTTCGTGTTGGTCTGGCAATCCACCTCGTTCTCAAAGCAGGTTGTGCTGGCCGACAATGGCAGAGCCCTCTTCATGTTGTTGCGGAGTTGGCCCTTGCTCTCCTTGGAGGAGAAGAGCTCGGATCCCTGGCGGGTGTTGGGCTCGATCAGGAAGATGGTCGCCGTATAAGTCTTGTGGATCTGCTCGTACTCAGGGATAAAGGTCTAGTAGAATGGCAGAGCAATGTCGACGATGTCAGCAAGATATCCCGATGGTTGTTCTACATGGGGAATTCCACCATTTTGATTCAGATTCAGCCCTTTCCAGCCCCTTACCAACTGCAAAAACTCCTTGACAATCTGGGCAGCGGTCTTGTACTGAACAGAGTCAGCACCATGTTCAGCAATAAGGGCAGCGAGACCCTTGAGGGTGATGCGAATAAAGTCAGTCTCCTCGCTATGCTTGCTGTGCTCTTTCACATAAGAGTCGATATAGTTGCCCAACGACACGGATTCCTCCAAGAACAAAGCATCGGCCTACGTGTCGTGAAGAAGGTATAAATGACTAGGTCAGCATTTTTGCAGTAGATCCAACATTGTCAAAGAGATTCACTATCTCCAGTCTGGCTTTACCTTCTTGCTCAGATCAAACACTGTGACATCGACATTGGCATGATGGTCAGCAACGAGATGCTCGTTTACCAAAGCGTCCCCTGATTTTGAAGAGCGATGCTATAGACAATAAAAACAATACACGCGGATCAGTTTCTAAACTCCAAGCTTTTTTTCATCTAGTATCAGATCCAAGGTGCGAGAGCTAGACGCTCATCTTCTCTTGTAGAATCCTTCATCGCGGTTTCTTCCTTACAGTGTCGAAAAGGTAACGGTCCTCAGAGGGAATATTGCTGGCCAGATCGCTGACAAGATCCTGGACGCCTTCGCTGTTCGCGTCCACTGTGAATACTGGCTCGAACTCGGGCATAATATCTACAAAGGACAGTTGATATATTCAGGTTAAAACATCTCAGAACGACGTACATGGCTGCCTCCTTCTTCCGCAACAGGTGCGTGCACGTTACCATTGACATTCTGCACTCCTTCAATGACCATCATCAAGCTGCCGCCCAAGGACTCGAACAGATCCTTCCGGCCGACACCGGGCTTTGCAAAGACCTGCTGGACAGGGCTGAGAGGATCCAAGAACACGTCCTCCTGGCTCTGGCCGTGTCTGCTGTGGACCACAGGTTGACCCAGGTTCAAGAGATGGGACAGGGTGGCGCGTGTCTCTTTGAGGTTCAAGGTGGGCACGTTGCGAGCAGAGTCTTTGGGGACGACATTGTCCGCAGAGGTGCGTCCATGTGAGAAAAAGTAAACTGTCGAGGACTGTCCTGCTGCTGCCGCCGCGACGGTGGACGCTGTGAAGGTCAGGGTGGAGACCAGGGCCGAGAGGGATAATGAAAGCTTCATGGCGCGAGTCGATGTGTGTTCCTGGAAGCAATCTCTTGTATGGTGGTGGTTGCGGTCGAGGTGGCAGAGGACAAGGATGTGCTCGAGGAGAGGTGAATGCGCTGCTCAGGAGAGATGGAGCGACAGGTGAGGCAAGAGAAGGAGGAGAAGACGCGGTGGAGTAACAAAGGTTCAAAAAGGAGACCCCCACTGCACATGCATGACTTCTTCGTGACATGCATGTGTCGATATGTCGATTTTGCCCAGCACAGTTTTGGCTTTATTTACGTCACCGATATTTTTAACGCATATACTAAATCACCAAACGCACAAACCCACGAAAGCAAAAGGCGAAGAGGTCAGGTGGTGAAATGGACAGATATTATTGAAGGAAAGCAGCAAGCTAGGGGCTCAAGATCAATGTAACAGGCCGCATGATGGGTCCTCGAAAAAAAAACGCAGATACTGCAAAGGATCGGCGCACGTGACGACCCGCAAAAATCGCGGCCAGTCCTTTTGATGCACCCACCTTCTTGCTCATTCATTCAGCCCTTCATTCCTCTCCGTGCCACATGCTTCAACAACCACGACGTCTCGCTCGTTCAGGGGCCCAAAGAGGCGCACTTCCCCAACCTCCACCGAACCAGCGCGTCTTTAGGGCGCAGGGATCGGTCGCAGGTGCGGGAGCAAGAAAACCTCTTTGGCGCGGAAAGTTGCCTCTTCTTGTCATCGTGGCCCTCTTCTTGCTAGGATATAGAATCCTACGTGTATACAATTACGTGCAGGAATCCAAGGCACGCCAAGCTAGCAGCAAGACCGCCTCCTTCAAAAATGGCCCACTACAGTCGTAGCTCGTCTTCTATGCTTCAATAAGGTAACTATTTGATTGCCATCGATAATCAGTCCTCGTCTCTCCTGCGCGTTGCATAGTAATATCACATTGTGTTTGTAATCTCTGTCTTGCAGGAATTGATGCTTTCTTTCTCTTTTCGTATTGTTTTTTTAAAAAAAAAAACCTCCCTATACACTATTCCTCGTCCCAGACCTCGATCCGACTACTGAGTGCTCGCTTTCCTTCGGCAATCAGACTGTTCAATTGGGCCTCCATTCTCAAAAATGCCTCGTCGCTGTCCTCTGTTCCTGTATTGGGCCGCACTGGCATGGATGGGCTGCGGTTGTGTCCGGAATGAGGCGATTGGTAGAACCCTCCAGAAGACGAAAACGAAGCTCTGGATCGGTACGACCTTGGAGTCTTGGCTTTGTGATAAACCGGAGCCCCGTTCCGTCCTGATCTCCCCAGTGTTCCAGAGGAACCATAGGTGCGAAGAGGACGCGGGGTGTTGTTGGTAGATATATCCATTTGCTAAAGAAAAGAATAAAAGAACGCAATAGAGAGTGTCGACAACGGGGGGCGCCCTGAATCAGTTTCGTAATCATGATCCCACTACGCTCTTTTCCCATCTTTCTCCAAATGACGGATCATGGGCGCTGCAGGCTCCTTTGATCTCTGCCACAGATTTCATCCGACTACGTTTCCCCAACATTGTCGAAAATACCGACGTCAAGAACCTGTCGCGCGTCACTTACCAAGGCTAATTTCTCTTCCATGGGGTCCTCGTCCAACGCCTTGGATACGTCCTCTTGAGATCGGGTGTCAACATCTAATGACGATGCAGACGACGCTTGTTTAGAGTGATGGGCACTGTTGCTACTGCTGGTTGGACTGCTGCCACTGGTATTGTCCGCCCCTAGTTTTCCTTTTCCTGTGAGAAGTTGGTACGCTGACAACGCTACTGCTCCTGTAAAGATTACCGTCTCCACTGCTGCGTCTAAAAGCATGGATGCCGTGGAGCGCATTCGCTTCTTGGGTGGTTCCGATGCATAGGTTCTGCCCAAACCCCCGAGGTCACCATCGTCATCCATGTCAATATCATCTTCATGTCGACGACCACGAGGTATACCGTAGCCAGTGGATGTTGAGGCTGTCCTTGTAGTCGATACTCCTGTTACTGCTGAAGACATTGGATCCTCCGAACCCGGGTGTGCCTCGTCCATTTCAGGTCTGAACTGCGGGAATCCAAAACGATGGATGCCTTTGGTGGCACGTCCTGGCTTGGGTCCATGATGAACTATGGACATGGGCGAGTCAGACGAGGCGTTTGGATGATGGCTATACGTACAAGATGAATGGTGTCGTTGTTGCCGACTGAAGGTCCCTGGCTGGCAAAGAGCCGAACATGACATTGTCTTTGTCCGACGGGAAGAGATCGAAAAATCATCCGTTTCAAAAGACGACGACGACATTGCAGAGTCTGAAAACATTGACGCCGACAATTGCAGGGGTGGTCCTTTTGGAGAGGCCCTTGGCCACTTCGGCGACGAAGACGCTCCAAGAGTTGCTGCTGCCGCCTGAGACGCGCCACGGGGCGATCCAGCAATATCACTAGCTGTGGTGAAATCGCGGGTAAGGGCCGCTGTGGGACTTCCTGAACGAAAAGGAGATGAGGGACTGGCGAGACCGTCTCTACCATTGGAGGATCGATATTGAAAAGAGGACGAGTTGCTGGGATAAAGGGACAAGGGGGAAGGTCGCAGCCTCTGTCCTCCTGAGCCACTGTTGTTGCTCTGCTGACTTGATGGGGTCGATGGTTTAAACAACGGAAAGTGTGTTGAGGCCACAGTGGTGGGCGAAAGTGGGCATGTGGGTGACTGAAGGGCAGAGGACGAAAGGTCTGCAGGACTAGGGAGTAATGCAGAAGGCGTCACTGGAGAAGGATAGGTATTATCTGGGTTTTGGAGGGCCATAGAAAGTTCCTCTGAAAGAGTTTTTGGTGGAGGAGGGCGACGTCGGCTACCAAAGTAGCTGGTAGAATATGAGGATCTGTAATGAAAAGAATCGTGGCCGCTTCCACGGCTATAAGTAGAGGGAAAAGTGGATGAAGAAGGGGCAACAGCATCTGTGGACGAGGATGAGTTCAGCTTTGAGATTGAGCGCTTGTGGTTGACAGGGGTGGATGCAGAGTTGGGGTGAGAAGGAGGAGAGGGTACCACCGTTTGGTGGTGAAGATCATGATGCGGCATAGACGACGACGAACGGCTAAAGTCTCTAGAGTGTGAGTGCAAGTCTGGATAGGCCAGCCAGGGCTCGTCTTCACGCTGTTGAAAAGAACGTTTGGAGGTCATGAAGAGTTGGTATGCGAGAGACAGATGAAGAAAGAAGGAATGACGAAGGAGCAGATGCTATGAAGAGGATGAATGAGTGCACCAAGAGCAAAGTAAAAAAGGGGAGAGAGGAAATGAGACAGCGAAGAAAGAGCGAAATGGAGGACGACTGTATTTTTTTTTTGTTGTTGTTGTTGTTATTGCTACCGTGGTCGACACAATGATGATGACGGTGTGGGTGGAAAGAGAGCAAGAGAGAGAGAGAGAGAAAGTCAGAAAGAAGAGGAGCGAGAGGACGAGGCATGTGGCCGTGCTCTCGTGCGAGCGAGGAGAAGAGGGATGCATTCCAAGTGAGTGTGTGCCTGCGTGCCTGTTGTGCCTGTCTGTGCCTGTGCTGTGCACACACGCAGCGGACGGCGGGTGGAGGGAGGGAGAACAAGAGAGGCAAGAGAGGCAAGAGAGGCGAGATCGAGGGATGCAAAAGCACCCCTGCCCTTTGGGAACACGGAAAAAGAGGGTCGCGTTCACTCGCACCGTCTCACCTGCAGCAACGCGCGTACAAAAAGTGGCTGTCCCTGTCTCTGTCAGACACAAGCACAAGCAAGTGGGGCTGGGCAGGGACATGGGCATAAATAATAAATAATAAATTATTGTGCCTTTCATCTGAAAGTGACCCACTGATTATATTGTATTCCCATGGGTAAGTTATTCCGACCCAAAATATTATGAGCAGTCACATAATTATTCTGACGAATAAAAAAAAAAAAAAGAAAGATTGAAGGAAAGAAACTCTTTCCCCTGCATCCATGTCGACAACTCGTTCATCCTCCCCTTCTCCTCCAGCCGCTCTTTCTCCGTCTCCCCAAGCCTCTCTCTCTCCTCCTGGCTCTCCTACTGGCAGTGCACCGTTGTCAGATGATGATGACGATGGTCTCCCCGAGGAACTTACAATTCAATTGAATCTTCGAAAACTTCCAGCACTTGCAGCTCATAACCGGAAACTTAACGACTTGCCTGATCCACCTCCGTGGAAACACAGCTGTAGACGGGATTCATATCACTTGCTGTGCGCACGAATTCGGGAATGCATCCCGACTCGTCTCCCTGGAGTACGCTGGCCACTTGATGCACAGCCATATGTTAAACCCTCCAAGCATGCCTCGGCGAAACTTTTCCAGCTACTGGACGAACAAAATTATTTGGACGCACTTGGACGAGCATATCGCATGGAGCTAAAACGTGGAATTCGTCCCGACAAGATTCTTGTTCACATCTTTGCTTACCTACAATATCCGGAAGCTCGCACAGTACCAGCAGGGACAGGAGGCACTGGATCAACAATCCAACGGGCTACAGCACCGCGGAAGGCAGCAGCTTGTCAGCGGATTCAGCAAGCAGTGGAGCAAGGGCAGCTGACTGAGCCTGGGCCAATCACGCAGATTCTTCTCACTCAAAGACTTGCTCAGGATGTGCGATTGCCCGATCCAGACGAACCTCTTCAAATCCCAGCCACAGCGACGTTCGTCCAAGCACAGCACTTGGATGCACAGCGAGCGCAGTATGATAAAAGAAGGCAAGAGCAAGAGGCATTGGATGGGGCAACCTACAAACGGATAAGGATCAGAATTCAGGACGCGGTACATACACTGGATGTGGATGTAGAAAGCTTAAGGATCGCTCTGAATCTTCCTCATTATGGCTTGGATGGACTTGGTCGACTTCAGCAAGTCGATCTTCCTCGCCCACAGGAGGACATGGATGATGTTGATCATGCCGATTCTGACTGAGTCTGCTTTATTATGATATTATGAACAACATAAGACGATCATGCGCCGAAATTGTCCTCTCTCAACCCATCAGCCTCATATCCGCAATGTGAAAACAAATTGACTGCCAAGGACTGCCTACTAGCACATGCTTTGAGTGCAAGGTCCAGAACGAGCTCTGGTGTCTTACCGAAGACAAGATTTGCGTTCTTTAAAATAAAGCGTTTTGACAAAGAGAAGCCAACTTCGATCGGGTTCAGCTGGGGTGAATAGGGAGGAAGAAAGATGAGAAAAGCCCCTCGACTCTCAATGGCCTCTCTAAACTCACTATACATATGAATGCGAGCATTGTCTATGATCACGATGGAGTTTGGCATAGGGTATGGTTGCAGGTGAGGTAAGATCTTGTTGACAAACGCGTCATGAAAAGATTGACGCGTAAATGTTCCTGTAGTGAATTCCCATGCAAGGAAACCTTTGTGATTGAGAGCTGCCAATGCCGAAACACGTATCCCACGCGAGAAAGGGAGATTAACGATCGCTGCGGTGTTGATAGCGGACCATGCATACTGTCTTAATGATGCTCGTCCATCCTTGCTTGTCTCATCGATAAACACCAGCTGCTCTGGGAAAAGGTATAGCTCCTCCAAGTTCTGCTTGAAAGCCTTGATTTCCTCTGGGTTTGACTCTCGAGCTCGCTTCTGCAGCTTTTTTCTTGTCAATTGAAGGTCTTGTCGCAAGGCACGGCAAATCGTAGGAATAGAAACGTTTTCTTGCGTCGGAAATTCTTCCCTGATTGCCTCTTGTAGTTCCTCAAGAAAGAAGCAAGGATGATCGCTAGCGTAGGACTTGACAAACTGCAGTACTTCCTGAGGCCATCGAGATTTGCACCTGCGAGTGTGCTCGACGTGAACGTTGCCTGTTTCATTGAAGTGTTCTATTAAAAAAAATGAGTGACTGAGAAATTGTAATTTGGCGACTTTGCTCCATCGTTGCTTACTGCTCCATTGCTTCAATGTGGACTGAGAAATGCTCAAAATCACCGATACAACATACCGGGGCATTCCCATAATGTTGTAGAGGGTGATAGCGCGCCATCGAAGATCATCCGAGAACGTCATTTGGGGGTGAGAGAAAGGATTATGAAAGTACTCACTCATGTCCGCGTATTTATATACCTGCCCAACGAATATTGTATTACTCATCTTTTTGACCTTATGAATGGACAAAAAGATGAGTAATACAATATTCGTTGGGGAAGATTATGTTATCATCACTCTTCTGGCACTAGCAACGTGTTGCTTCACGGTGTAAACTGGATGTGAGTGTATAATATGCTTGCAGGGGCATTGTTTTTAAACGGAGACGAACTTTAATTATACACGGTGGCTTAGATATCCCCAACATTTTAAAGTCATGATAACTGCTCAATTTATTTTTTTTAGGTGAAAAGCACAATATATTAAATAATAAATAATAGCAAACAAGCAATCCAGGATAAAAATAATTCCCACATTCTTTCATTCGCCGCCCTTTCTGTCCGTTGGTTTGTTTCGTTTGTTCGTTTGTTCGTTTGTTCGTTCGCTCGTTCGTTCGTTCGTTCGTCTCTGCTCGAGTGAGAGCAGTGGGGAAAGAAAAAGGCTGACTCCTTTTTCTTCCTCACTTCCACCGCTGATCGCCTCTTCTCTTCTTCCTTTCTTTCCTTCCTTCCTCGCAATCACTCTCATCCCCACCATCCCCTTTCCTCCCTCTGTTTCACCTCCCTCAATGACCTCCTCCGACAACACCGTCAACAACATCGTGCCAAAGATCGCCGCTGATCAAGTCCAGTATGTCCATGTCTTTTCTCCTTCTGCTCATCCCCCGCTTATTCTTATTCTCTCCGCTCTCTTCCCAGCGAGGCAAACCTCTCCAACCCCCAACACCCCGACACCACCTCGGGCGTCAACCCAACCAACCAACCTCGGACCCGAATCCACTCTCCACGTTGCTTCCCTTTTTTTTATTTCTTTTTAATACTCTCCTTGTCCGTCTGGTCATGGAGTAAATTGTCTTTGCTCATCCATCCAGATCAGCAACTTTTTTTTTTCTTTTCTTCTTTGCTGATATCAGTTGATTTCCCACGGCTCAGCAAACAGCGCAACCTAACATGACGCCCTTCTGCCTAGGCTGCTGCAACCTACTGCACGACAGGCTATCCTTAACCATGCTTTGACTGGTCACTCCCATAGCCCCGGACGTAGCTACCTCCAAGCAGAGTCCCCCGAGCGCCGTTGCGCTTCCCCGATCGACTTTGACGGTCTCAGCTTCCCCAGTAACGTTCATGACTCGATCACTCTGCGCAGTTGCCCCCCTTTCCCTGTGTGTGTGTGTGCACCGACTTGTTGAAATCACAAAAGATTCTGACTCAACTTGAACTCTTGACTACATCTGTAGGCATCGGCGCTCGTGAACGCCGTGAGGACACAGAGGAGAGCCGTGCAGCAAGGATCGAAAAGATTTCTGGAGCTGTTCGCACAATTCTCGAGTGCATTGGAGAGGACCCCAACCGCGAAGGTCTCCTCAAGACTCCTGAGCGTTATGCCAAGGCACTCATGTTCTTTTCAAAGGGATACGAGGAGAGTGTCACCCGTAAGTCCCTTGTCCCTTGAAAGGAATGAAAAAAAAAACGAAATCGAGTCACCGGTTAAACTTGGACTGACCAATAATTGCTCGACGACCCTGGTCTTCTGTAGATCTTATGAACAAAGCTCTATTCCAAGAAGGTAACGCATCACTAGAAACGAGCTTTTTCTTTTTTTTTTTTGCTTTGTTCGCCAAAACTTGACTACATTGAGGAAAAGAGGTGAGATCTAACTGTGTATACAACTACTCTTTGATACAGATCACGACGAGATGGTGATTGTCAAGAACATTGATGTTTTCTCGCTCTGCGAGCACCACATGGTTCCCTTCACTGGCAAGGTAAAACATTGCACATGGGGACTCAAAACATTCTATGGAGGAGTCACCCATTCGACTCTGGGCAAACAGTCGAATTCGGGCTTACAAATTTCACTTTACACAATTGCCTATTTAGATTCATATCGGCTATATTCCTCAGAACGGCAAGGTTGTTGGTTTGAGCAAGATTGCGCGTCTTGCTGAGATGTTCAGTCGTCGTCTTCAAGTTCAGGAACGTCTTACTAAGCAAGTTGCCATGGCATTGCAAGAGTTGTTGAGCCCTCAGGGTGTTGCTGTCGTTATGGAGGCTAGGTAACGAATCTACTGACCCTTGGTGTTACGCTTTGCTATAAGATTCTTATTTCCTCAAGCGAATGACTGACCTTCTCAATTACCTGTTTCATATAGCCATTTCTGCATGGTGATGCGCGGCGTTCAAAAGCCTGGCAGTCAGACCATTACAAGCTCCATGTTTGGTTGCTTCCGCGACCACGCAAAGACAAGGGAAGAGTTCCTGTCTTTGATCAGACGCAATGGCATCTAAGCGCCAAGGAGTGGCTATTGCCGATCAATCGAGCCATCTATCTTCACTATTTTCTTTCACTATCAGCAGATACCCAGCCCTGGATGTATCCTTTCCACACTTCCACTACAATCTCAACCAATTCGACAAACGCGGTCAACAAACATTGTCCTCGCCTCCTGTCCTTGTGATTACTTTGATAATCCTGACGGACTGTCCGGCTCGATGACTGACATGTTCGTTCGTTAATGTTGTATTGATACAAACTTGTACGACGCCTATCTTTTTTATTTTGCTCATTCCTCAGTTTGTTCGCGGCTTAGCGCTTCATAGACTCTGTATTCATACCTCTAGTTCACATTTTATAAACACGCAATCGTTCGCCCTAGGCCGTACAAACCACCTTGGGTTTTTTGTGTGGATGGAAATGTGGACCAGCGGCATGGGTGATTCCGTTCTAGGAATGTTTGGAATCTCTGCCTGAAAATGCATCACAAACAAAAAAAAAAAAAAGGATACTCGAGCCACGACTTTTGTGCTGTTCTTCCGGGGGGGAGCATTGTCCTTGTGGCACAGGCACATCCCTGTCCCAAGGATCGAGCACAGGACATCGAGGAAGGCGCATCATCCCATTCCTGCAAAAAAATAGTGCAAGGGACCTCACCTTCGCCCAACATGTTCTTGGCCACCGGTCTTGCTCAGTCGAAATCACAAAAAGGGTCGTCGAGAATCTGTCCTTCTGCTTCCTTCTCTTCTCCTCTTTCCTCTTTTTTTTTGTTCTCTCTTTCCTCTCCTGATTTTTCAAGCCCGTCTTTTGCCCATCTGCACTCAACATCTTTTTATTTGTTTTTGTATATACCTTCGTTTCTACCTCCCTATCTCTCCATCGCCTTTGACTGACTCGATTTGCCTGGTACCCTGTTCCGTCTCTTGCCGTAATTCATCAGATCGCTTGTTCCATCCAGAAAGTCGCTTACCATCATATCCCTGTCGCACAAGTTCCCACTCCCTGTCTTCGTGTCGCTCTCAAACCCCTGGAAAGGAAAACCCCTACCCCTACAAAAGGACGTTCACCCGGAAAGAAAAAAAATCGCGTTCACACCGACTCTCCACGCAACTTTACATCACGTTTGCTCCTCGACAAACCCTTTATCTCAAACCGCTCTTTATCCACAATGCTGGGAAACGGGTACAAAGAGCGACTTGCAAATGCTCAGAACAGCATTGGTTCTCTTCTATTGAATCTCTCGAAGCAACAGCAGATGAACGGCTCGTCGCCCACGTCCTCCTCCCTCCACGACAGTAACGAACCAGGGCTGGATTTACCATTGAAGCAATCATTCGCCTCCAAGCTGACAGGCGCCACCGCCGCTGCACCTGTTTCTTCCCCTCCCCCTCCTTCGGCCCCAGCCCCAGCTCTCGAGTCCAACTCCTCTTCACGCTACTCTTCTATGAGACAACAGCAACAGCAGCAACAGCAGCAACAGCAGTCGAGTGAACAGGAGCAACGCCGGACATCCCGCCTTCCCAGTGCTGGCTTTAGCCTTGGTCGACTTTTGGATCATCAGTTTCCTGAGCTTGGGTCCCAGATCGAATCGAATGGAGGATCACGTCGCCAGCAAGGTCGCAACATTGGTCAATCGTCCTCTACGGCGCTGATGGATGATTTCGGCTTGCATCTTGAGCCCTCGTTTGCTCTCAGTCAAGGCCAGGGTGGAACTGGGACTTGCTCGTTCAGTAGTTCGCGATCTCCTTCCCGCTGGGATGGGTCCACCCCCGGCGGGTCCACAGCGGCCACCAGTGTCTATGATGGCAACTGCACCCCAATGTCCAACTCTCCTACTTTCCTGACAGGAGCTGTGGGAAACCGGAATTACCAGTCGACTCAGCAGCAGCAACAAACTGTTGCTGGCGCCAAAGGCTTTGAAACTGGAATCCGTAATGAGTCTACTATCACCACGTTAGAAGCTGCCCTTGTGATCCAGCGCGCTGCACGTCGCTTCCTTGTTCGAAAGCATGCCAAGGTAAGCCAGCCAAAAAAGAAAAGAAAAGTCCCTCCAAAGGGTGGGGTCACAACACATGTCGGCGCTACACAGTTTTCCCTTTTCGCCCATCCCCTTTCCCCCCGCCAATGCTTGAGTTTCTATCGGAAATGTTTCCAATCCATTCCAGAACTTGGGACAGGATGGAATGGTGGATCCCTCCTTCATCTTCTCCACAGCCCCTTTTTGTGTAATCTGATCTTGGGCCTTGCTGACCACCCGCTCCACCCCTGTCCCATCCCTCCCTCCCTCCCTTGCTCCACTTTACTCGATCTCATCCACCTTGTATATGCGTTGTTTATTTTATTGTTGCTGCATAGACCAGGGTCCAAGATACTACAGACTCGTCCCTCCTTCTTGCCAAGGACTTTCAACCTGCTGGATCCAAAACACCCAACCTCGCCACAGAAAAACAACAGGAGCATCAGCAACGACAGACCGACCTAGAGAGCCTTCAGCAGACATGTCTTCGTCAATCAGCCGAGATTAACCAGCTCAAGGACATGATGACCCGACTGCTGCTTGAGGCAGAGGAGGACCGTCGCAAGCTGCGTCAACGTGACCACGAAGTGGAAGAGCTGCTGAAACAAAAGTTGGTAGCGACTACTACCACCCCTTCTCCTCCTGCCTCCTCTCTTGCTGCCTTGCCTCCCATACAGACCTCTGGATTTGACACCATCTTGTCCAAGAACGCGTCTCGATTTTCGTCTGGACACAGTATGGCATCGACTGTCACCGCGCCTTCTTTTGCCTCCTATGGTCTCTCTTCCATGCACTCGACAGCATCAGCCGTAGGCGAGGACTTGACTCACCATGGACTCGATGGAATCTCGGATGAAGATTACTATGGCGTAGAGGGCTTGACCTCTTTTGCAAATTCGACCGTCTCGACCGGAGGCTCTTCGACTTCTGTCCATCCCCTGTCTGTGAACTCGCGACCCAGCTCGATTCACAGTGTCCATTCGCAGCAATCGTCAACAGGCGGGGTTCCTCTTGGACTGAAGATCAATGCAGCAAACGCGTACGCTTACCAGGGATATATGGACATGGTCGACTCTCCCACCTCTGACTACTCTCCCCACCCCGATCTCGGCTCTGCTGCAGGTGGCGGCCTCGGTCGTCAGCAGCAACCCCTACCTGGCTTTAATCCCCAGGGGGTCTCTGCCAGCAATGGTTTTCCGACTTTGAGCCATCGTAGCAGTGCTGCTAGCTTCTCGTCTGGATCCAGGGCCTTTGATTCGCCAGCTCTGGAACAACAGGGATCCTACCCCTGGAGCATGAATACCAATGCAGGGCCTGCAGGCGTCAGCAACTCGCCATCCTGGAATGATGATGTAAGAAAGAGCACTCGTCATCTGTTTAATAAGAGTTTGTTCCTGTTGCAAAGAACCTTGTCTTAGTCATCCTTCTTCCTCTAACTTTTTAACGCGATCTCCAGATGTCGAGCGGATATGGATACGACTCGCCTACATCTGCGACATTCCAGAACAGTGGAACGATGGGGCATGCCGGTGGATACGACCCTCAATATATCAGCCAGTATGGACAGCATGTGTCCCAGTTGCAACAACAGGCCCAGCAGCAGCCACAGTCGACTCAGCAATCTCAGCAGTCTCAGCAGCAACAGCAGCAGCAACAGTCCCAACAACAAGGAGGAGGAGGTTCATCTTCCTACCGCAACAGCTATCGCCGCCACAGTGACAAGCCCGTTCATCTGGACTATCAAATGTGTGTGGACCGCATCCTCCAGGCGACCGATCAACAAGCTTCCATTCATTTGCAGCAAAAGCTCAAGACCTCTCCCCCAGAACAAAAGATCCAGATCATTGATGCAATCTTGGGTCAAGCCTACGCGTTAATGTCGAACCGATTTGGCAACTTTTTGATCCAACGCTGTTTTGAATTCGGATCGGCTCAACAGATTGATGCTTTGGCGCAAGCGATGCGGGGTAATATCTTGACATTGGCTTGTGATCCTTTTGGATGTCATGTTGTCCAAAAGGCTCTAGATAACGTGGAGGAGGACGCCAAGGCCAGGATTGTGACCGAGATGTTTAGACGTATCCGAGAGACGATTGTCCATCGGTACGCTTGCCATGTCTGGCAAAAAGTCTTTGAGATCCGTTGGACGGACGCGCCCCCTGCGGTCATGACCTATGTCAACAGTGCGGTAGCAGGGCGATGGGCCAATGTAGCTGTGGACGAGACGGGTTCCTTGGTTGTTCAGAATATCTTTGAGAACTGTGCGGAACACGACAAGGTAAGCATCCAAAACACTAACGACCTGGATTTTCAAAAAAAAAAAAAAAAAAAAAGGCGCGACTTCTTTTGTACTCATTGAACTTTTTCTTTCATCCATCTAGCGACCCGTCTTGAACGAGATCCTTCAATCGGTGACCACGATCGCCAAGGGTCAATGGGGCAATTGGGTGATTCAACATATCCTAGAACATGGATCACCCGCAGACCGAGCCACTGTGACCCAAAAGATCCTAGAGGATGCCGTGAATCTTTCCTTGGACCAATACGCGTCAAAAGTTGTGGAAAAAACCCTCCGTATGGCCGCCAATACAACTTTGCCCGCACCTGCAGCTGCCTTGCAGCAAGCAAACGCGTCCACCTCCCCAAAGTCAGCTTCACCCGCAAATGGATCTTCATCCTCCCCAACCGGTTCTTCATCTCCTCCAACGGTGACGATCCATGGAACGACGACCATTCGCCTGACACAGGAAGAAGTCATGGGTCAATACATTCATATCGTCTGCGACGGCGTTCACGATCGACCTCGTATCCCTTTGATTGACATTGCCGCAGATCAGTACGGCAACTACATTGTTCAATACATCCTTACCCACGCAGGACCTCAGCATCGCGAGATTTGTGCGGCGTTGATCAAGCGACACATGGTCAGCCTGCGCGGGTCAAAGTATGGACAAAAGGTGGCGTTCATGGTTGAGCGCTGGCGTGGAAGCCCCTTCTCCAACAATAACAATGGAGGCATTGGAGGCGGTGGCAACAGTGGAGGAGAAGGACGATCCAATGGCGCTGGTGGCTCTGGAGGGCCCGGAACTTTTAGCAGCAAACTTGGTTCTGGAGCGGAGGGCCATGGCCATGAACAGCCAAGAAGTAGCGGCGGTCGCCGTCGCTGGTGATAACATACAAACCATATCTTTTTGTTCTTTTTTCCCCCTTTTTTATGTTATTAGCAACATCACATTATACCCTTATCCTCGAGCCTTACTTTCCATCTCCAACTCCCTTGCTTTGTAACTCTTGTCTTTTTCTACGTTATTACTATCTTATTCGCAGTTCATCTCTCAAAGTATTTAGATATACAATACACACAGAAAAAACATTAAAAAAAAACTCTTTTGCAACACTGAGCAGATCCGTGGATGTAAATGAGCGATGATCCCGAGTTCTATGGCGGAAGATCATCAAAATTGATTTTGTTCGTGAACATTCATATCGGCCTCGCCTCTGGACTCTCCGAGTTCATTAGCCAAGGTCGGCTGCTTCCATTGGCTAAAAGGAAGTTTGGCGCCCTCTTAGATCTCGATCCCTGGTCGTTTAAGGATAGGATGGGCCACATCGCGCGGGAATGAGGACGTGGCATATTAAAAGATGAGATCCATGACGTACAAGCCATCATCACATTGTCAATATTGGTCAGAACGTGTAGGAAATTCTCTCATTTCTTTATTTGTTTCGGTGAAACTTCTTACAATACTGACGTTACCGCCATAACCACGAGACTTTGCTCGCTGGTGACATCTTCTTGGGGATAATTGATGCACCAGACGCAAAGAGGTCCGATGACTTCAACCCAACGATGGTCCCGGATTCGACGATCAGCCAACATGTAGTGCACAAGTTCAAAAATAGTAGAATATTACAGGTTTTTTTTTTATTTCCCTATTTACTATTTGAAGGAAGGGACATGACAAGAGAGAAAGAGGGACAAATCTAGGAGGAAGGGAAGGGCGGCATATCCCTCTAGAACCAAAAGCGTTTGAATCGCTGCCAAGCGCCCTCCGGTGTCAATTTTGGACGGACATCGAGGTAAAAACTGGGGGCTTCGGGGTACCGAGGATCGGGTTGTCCAGAATAAAAGTCGATAATATATGTCACTTGCTTTCCACACCGATCCACGACCCAGTCATGGCGATCAAATGGCAATGTGTAGCCCATCCAGGATCGGAATCGAGCCTTGGGCGTGATCTCCTTTGGCTTTCCTTCAAACTTGACCAGCTTTGGACCGCCGCAAGTACTAAGACGGGGAGAAGAAAATGGTTAGACTCTCTTTCATCTTTACGGTATCATGACATGACAATGACAAAAGAAAAAAAAAAGAAAGAAAAGGCGGACCCATACTTTTCCATCTGGTTCTCCCACTTGAGGATATGTTTCCATGCCATCTCATTGACCATGTTGTGAATAGGGACCACAAACTTCATGTCCTCTTCCCTTGGGTTCCAGTTCTTGCGCTTCATTGCATTGAAAAACATTTGCTCCGATGGGTAAATCCAGACCTTGTCTGAATCCGAATCCGGATCGGGTGCGTGGGCTCCTGAAGAGGATGTTGAGGATGATGATGCCGCAGCTTTGTTTTCTCCGTATGGATCGGCCGCATTGGCTGCTTTAGGGATCGAGCTGATCTCACGTTCCGTGTTGAGATCTCTGCGTTGGGACGCGATCCGGAACTGGTCAGGGGTCACAGGCATGTTGTTAGTGGGGTCGATCTGGAGTTCTGTGGCCTCTGAGGAAGGTGCTGCTGCTGTTGTTGATGATGATGCTGGTGTTGGTGATGATGATGATGCTGCTGACGATGATGATGTGGTATTTTGGGCAGAGCGGGGCATAAAGTGCTTATGGGCTTCGGGCGAGACAGGGCACTTCGCAGGTTCGCCATCGGCGGTGGTCATGGGCACGGCGGGGTGACCCTCCGGCATGGCGGAATCCTTTGGAAGAAAGTGCTTGAATGTCGAGTGGTCCACGGGGCACTTTGGGGCGGCAGAGTCGGCCGGGGTATGCGTGTCCTGAGTCGGGGCCATGGTCGGTCAGGGTTTAGTTGATTCGAGTCAATGGGTTGCGGAAGGAAACAAGAAGAGAGAGGGAGAGGGAAGGAGATCTCTTTTTTTTCTTTTTTGTCCGAAAGCGATAGACCGAAGGAATTCATTCTGGTGGCTGGAAAAGGCAGTTTGGAAAAGCACGTCACATTTCATGTTTTTGTGTGCATCGCGCAGGAGGAGGGGAAGGAGAAGAGAGAGGGGCAGGTTGATGCACTCTTGAAAGGGATCAGGGATCAGGGATCAGACAGAGAAGGAGGGAGGAATGTGGATGTGGATATGTATACATGTGTGTGATTGAGGTGTGTGTGTTTGTGTGGAGGGAAAGAGAGAGCGAGAGACAGAGAGAAGCAGAAAGAGACAGAAAAAGACAGAGACAGAAAAAGAACACATGCTGATGCGGCAATGCTCTTTTGTTCTTTTTTACGTCTTTCTCCTCCTCCTTCTCTTTTACTTTTCTCCTCCAGACACCCATCAACCTTTCTTTCTCTTTCTCTCATCTCATCTCTGCACTTCACGGACAGGACAGCCCAGGACAGTGCACCCAGGACAGGACGACAACCTTTGCTTCCATCGACCGATCAACCGCACGCCCATCTCTCCACCTCTGCCGGTTGCATCCATTGCCGCACGCGTCCCCCTCTTCGTTGTGATTGATTGATCATTGACTGCAAGGCGAGCCGCACTGTCCTGTTGCCCTACTGTCATCCGATCGACATCCAACCCATCCTCCTGAATCATTTATGAAGCAACCCGGCTCCGCACCTGAATCCACTACAGCATCGCCCTCATTAGAGCCAGGACTAAAAGGACCTGCACGCTCAGGAACAATGACCACAACAACAACTACCACCACCACCGCCCCTTCAACAACAACAACAACAACACCAGCAATGTCGACCCCTAGCAAGCGGCCGTACCAGCGCAAGGCAATCGGTTTACGGAATGATCGAATGCATGCCATCGGCCAAAGTCTACGTCAGGATGCGCAAAATAATCTGGTCGTTCAGGACAATCATCTACATCAGTCCGACCCGAACACGCTCTCGAATTTCTGTCAATCCATGCTTCGTATCTCGACCCTTCACATCCTCCAGTCTTCAGGCTATGATGCTGTCCAAGCGAATCCAATGTCTGTTCTGGTTGAATGTCTGGGCCGATACATGACCCTTCTAGCAGAGTCTGCCAAGGAGTTTGCGGAACATTCAGGAAGAGCACGGATAACAGCATTTGACGTGGTGGATGGTCTTGAAGAGCTGGGAATCAACCTTGAAGATCTCTCAGAGTGGATGGCCGAGAACGGAGGTGTGAATGCTCCAGAAGAAGGTGCGGCTACGGAAGGCGGCGCTACAGGCGCTAACCGACCTAGCCTACCAGCATGGAAAGGTGCCGATCCTGGCAATGTTATTAATGGTATGCTAAAAAGACGACAAAGCCCTTCTCTTGTACATGTCTGCATTTGACGCTTTATTATGCAGCAATGTTGACTCTGATCGCATGCTTCTGTTAGATGTTCTTTCCAATGGGCGCGCAAAGAAGAGTCCTGCGGACGATATTATTTACGAATGGCACGCACTTCCGCAAGGATTTGAGATGCCTCAAACGGACGATGAACAGGATGCGTATGCATATCCGGAAGGAGCAGATAATGATATGGCCATGGATCTCACCGAGGAACTCAAAGGTTCTAACGGACATATCGGGAAATCGAACTCTGGCAAATGGATTCCAGGAATGAAGCCCGATTTTATACCCGAGTACATGCCTCCCTTCCCAGGCGCTATAGCAGTCGAAGAAGACCAACAAATCAAGTCTGAAGATTCAAAGGTGGATGCTCCATCTCTAACCTTCAAGAGTCAGGACATAGAGCCTATGGAGGGCGTATCATCAACAGTTGGACTGGACTCCACGGTGCCAGAGATGGCCAAGGATGCTGCTAGCCAATCAACCGGCGGAGCAAAGTTATCGATCAACACATCTCAAGTTGTACCGCCAGGCCATTCAAAGGCAACAGAAAAGTCTCTGTCGGATGGAAAAGCGAAGCCGGACATCAACCCGTACAAGCACGTAGTGCCCTTCAACGAATCAGATTTGCCCTTCTCGACGTTATCCATTCCGATCCTACCACCATCAAGCGCCAGCGCCGATTCCCATTCACGAAGGCGAGCCCGGGCAGTCGGTTTGTCACAGGAATCTCAGCAACTGTTCTCGGATACTCTGATGACATTCATGGATCCAACACCCATTCCCGCTCCTTCGCAAAGGCGGCTTAAACGTCAATCCAAATTGGCCCACTCTATTGCGAAGCCGGGAGAAGAGTCCGATACACTGTTTGCCAACTCTCAACAGCCGGGAATTATCGACAGCCTGTTAAAGCAATCAGCGCCTCCTGCGATCATGAACAAGTTTGCCAACCCCGGTGTATCTATCCAGGATATCCTAACTCCTGTTTTGCCATCCGAGAGAGTCATGCCGGTGTCCGACCTTGTACAGAGTACATCACCAATTTCGCGGCAAGGAAGCCTGCCCGCCGCTACAGGATCAAGAAAGGGATCATTTTCCAACTCTCCACTTTCCAATGTTGTTTATCCTCCAAAGGAGACCCTCCCATCGTCGACATTGAACACCGCATCTGCATCTAACAACAAGACAAAGGCCGGAGGACCCAGAAAACTCAGCTCTGCAGGAACCGACCCAGTGCCCTTTACGCCTGCTGTTCCAATTTACCAGCCTCCACCGGTGGTCCAAGCAGCCAGCTCGTCGACAATAGCCTCCTTTTCGACCCCAGCAGCGGCGCCCATCAATCCCAGCATCCTTTCAAGGATTGGATCCAACTTTGACCCTGCTGCACTGCTGGCAGCTCAGAGTCCTGTCCCCGTAGCAACTCTTTCCCCCGCTATTGCGACCCTGAACCCTCTTCCGAATGGGCCACCACCCATGCCACAACCAACCGCGCCTGCTGTTGCACCTCTACAAAAGATAGTAGCAGTAGCACCTCCTATCATCTCGCCCCCCATTCAACCAGCAGTGACATTGACGACAAATATGAACGCCAGCATGCCAAGACCAATGGCATCAAGTTCCCTGCCCCCCCCAGTGTCGCCCTTTGTTTTCCCGTCTCCATTGGTTTCTCCAAAAGTTGAAGCACCGGTGGTGTCGATTGCAGCGCCAGCGCTCACACCCAAGCCCCCCGCGGCAGCACCCGTTTCGCTTTCGGACTTGCCTTTATCAATGTCAATTGGCCCTATGTCCTCGTCTTCCTCATCGATCAACTCGCTTTCAAGCTCCAAGAAAGCGCCTTCTACCACCATTCCTTCAGGCTCTGTTGCTCAAGCTCCTACAGCGGCACCCAAGATTCGGTTCAAGTTTTCAGCCCTATCCACAGGAAATCCGGGAAGCGACCCTGATGCGTCGAACATTGGCTCATCCTCCTCCAAGCATGGTCATAACCGTTCTTCGTCGACCTCAAGCAGTCATTTGGTGGAGGATCATCGTGCGTCCTCGGTCGTCTCTTCAGGCTCTTCTCACCATCACCACAACCACAAAAAGTCCAAAAAGTCATCGCGGGACTATGAGGATGAAGATCAGGACGATGAAGAAGGTCATGCCCGAGAAAAGAAGAAAAAGAAAAAGAGCAAGAACAAGGATCGGGATAAAGATAGAGACCGCGAACGGGATCTTGATAGTGACGAGGACGAGGGAAGCGGACGCAAGCACAAGCATAAGCATCACAAACATCACAAGTCTCACGAGAGTAGTGGCGGTTCCAATGGCCACCATATCTCCAGTGTGGCGATATCATCCACAGTAACTCCTGGACACAACTATCCGGCCTATGGTTACCAGGCAGTGGCAGAAGAATCGACCGAGATTATTGACTGCATATGTTCAAACCCGACGTTGGACGATGGACTGTTCATGATTGCATGCGACAAATGTGAGGTCTGGTTCCATGGGCGGTGTGTTGGCGTTAGGGAGGGCGACGCAGTCAACTCGTGGTATTGCCAACGGTGTACTTCGGCTGGTCATGGACGATGATGTAGTCAAGCTTCAACCTTTTTTTTCTTTTTTTTTCCCTTTTTTTTCTTGCCTACATGTACCTTTTGATTCGCCAGTGTAAATTATTAAAGCATTGTGTAATGGCTGATGTACCTGAATGAGAGGATGAAGGAAGGCGTAGTCGTTTGAATATCTGATCTGATGGAATGCCGCTGGGCAAAGCCCTTTACTTGGTGCTTTGTCAGAATCGGCGAAGCAATTTTGAGAACTGTGCCACCCTTCAAAGAAGTGTGACGGCGATAGGAAACCTTGGACACCGTACAAAAAGGAGGGTGAATCGCATTCATTCCTTTCATTGACTTGCCCACCTTTCATTCCATCCCCTCCCTCACCTCCATTCCACAATAGTCATTGTCGTTGTCATTGACAGTAGCCTCTCTTCTTTTTTTCATAATGGACACCTTTAAGCAAGAATTGTATGGAGGTGCCATCACCATGAACCTTCCTCGCAAATTTGGGAATATCAGGTATTTTGTCCCCTTTTTTTTTCTTTTTGTTCTTCTTTTTTTTCAAGGATGGTCGTTACCTGATGGATCCCGAAGGTCGTTTTGTGCAGTTTATCAGATCAAGGGATACAGAGCTACAATAAACAACTTTCTTACCATATTTCTCTCTCTTTTTCTTTTTTTTTTTCCCCTGCACTTTCTTGCCCTCTGGGACGATTCTTGTTCTTATCACGTTGAACAAACAAAACCAACTACGATATTATTTCTAGTCATGTTCGTGAGGTACCAGACCATCAAGAGGTCTTTGTGAACGTGGAAGAAGACCAGAGTGTGATTGTCGAGATCTTGGAGCTCGCCGCCGAGGCCAGCGACGAAGCCTGTGCTGCGTAAGAGAAAACAAGAAATGACAAAAAGAAAAAATCATCTCGCATGTATCCCTCAAATTGATCCTGACAGAAAAGCTTTCCTAACCACTTTCTCCTTCCATCAACTATGTACTTGTTGCAATATTTCTGTAAACAGTTTTCATTTCCGTCAATTGGCAGAGGATAACGATGCAGAGGACGCGTCCGAGATCCAGAGCGTCTCTGTCTTGAACAATGCAGAATTGCCTGCCTGGCCGTAAGTCTTTTGTCTTTTTTGAATTTGAATGTCTCCTTCCCCTGCCCTTGCTCTTTTTGCATGTACGACCAAGAATGTAAGAAAAAAGAACAATCAAACCAACTCAGTTTCTTCTTCCTTTGTAGAGCGGATGCAAAGATCTACCTTCTTTTGGGTCAACAAAAGATTGCAAAGTTCAATGAGCGTCAGCGTCAACAACATGATGCTGCTATTGCTGCCGCTTCTGCAAATGCATCGGCGCCACCACAAGGAGATGCCAGGAACTTGGTTCAGATCATGATGGTGGTCTTTAGGTTGCCCCGACAGGACACTGATATTGTGGTCTCGTACAATGTCCCACTTCAGATTTCAGAGACAAGTTCTTCCAAGAAAGTCGCGCACGAAGGATCGATCCAGGAGGCAGAGGTCTGGTTCAGGGCCTTGGTGGGTTCGATCCGCGTCAATAACTGGCAATTGTTTGGATAGATTTTGGTTTTGGGTGCCTACCATGTGTGAGCAAAAAAAAGAAATAAAAGAACCACTTTGGTGGCGTTTTTGAGCTGCGAATCACGTACACAACAAAGTCCCCCAACAAAGACACATCACGGGAATATGTTTTCGTTTTGTACGTAGCGGAGCAAACCTGCCTGTAAAGGGAAGTGATGGGTCCAAACTTTGTTTTTCTCTCACACCCAACACACTACATATGACAACAACGATACAACAATATGAACACAACGCACACACGCATGCACATCGGCTTTTGTCCGTGTGTCTGTGGAAGTACGCCTGTGGGAGTTGCGCCTGTGAAATAAAAAAAAGTGTGCGGCAGTTCAGGGGGAGGGGGGAGAGGGAAAGGGAGAAACCGTGGATGAACAGATCAAGCCGATCAATCTGAACCCCCTCCCTGTCTTTGTTCGGAAGAGAATAGAACCGAACATGCAGAAAAGAAGGAGCGAGAAGAAGTGCGGGAAGCAATTGGACCAGGGATCTCCGATTTGTGCTGCAACCTCTCCACCTTTCCAAGAGTCGGGCACATGGCGCCATGTGGTGGTGTCGGTAAAGAAGCAAAGGGCGAGCCTGGAAAGGAAGGAAGGTCGGACAGTTCAGGAAGCAACATACAACCGACGGCAGCGGAGTGAAGAAGGGACGGTGACACGCCACGCAGCCAACGAGCTGCGGTGATAACAAAGATCTTTGAAGGTACGAATCCGTCTTCCCGGCCTTTCGAGTACCAAAGTGACAATAAAGTGTCGGGAGGCCAATTGAAAAAAGAGTGAGACCTGCCAGAGAGCAGCAGCAGACAGGGAATAACATTAACACACTGCACACACAGAAAAGTGACTCTTTTGCACACTGCACACTCTCACTGCACACTCACACACTCTCGCACACTGCACACCCGACAGGGGTCCGTTTTCTGTCCCTTGCTCCGCTCCCTTTTCATCTCTCTTCCTTTCTATCTCTTCCTTTCTCTTTCTTCTTTCCTTTCTTCTTCATCCCCTCTTCCTTTTGCTTCCTCCCTCCCTCCTTTCTCCCCTTCGTTCATTCCTTTCTGATCTCCACCGCCTTCAAGCACTCTCCTCTCTTGCTCTCATTGGTTTCTGACTCTTCAGTAACCATCTTTGCCCAATCTCCTTCATCCTTCATCAACACTCCCAACAACCACTGTCTCCACAATGGAACTCGCCGCCAGAGCTTGCCCTTTCCTCCGCAACTCCACCCCTTCGGCCTTGCGATCGCTCTCGCACCAGCCCGCAAAGACCGCCTCCAACGGTCTCGTCGGTATGGCCCAGCAGTGCCCCGTCATGGGCAAGGCCATGACCGTCCAGGCCCGCTCTGCCATGATGGCTTCCGGCGGTGCTAATGCTTGCCCCGGAGCGGCTCGCCACTTCTCAGCTTCGGCTGCCAAGGCCCGCCCCGCCAAGAGCCAGGTTCTCGGCTACGCTTCTGCCGTCTCGTCGAACGATCTCAAGGCCTCGGTTCAGCATGAGCTCCACAAGGCCAACCCTGCTCCCGGTGCTGGTGCGTCTACGTTTTGTTTGTTTATGTTTTTGCAATATACCCCCGATTGGGTACTTGCACCAACTGGAAGCCCTTTTTTCTCTAACCTTTTCATCCGCTTTCTCCTTCCCCTGCCTCTCAATCGCCTTTCTGCCATTGATCATCCTTAGCCTGCCCTTTCAAACCTGTCGTCCCTGCTTCGCATGCCGTCCCCACCGCCGGCAAGACCTATGACTATGAGTCTACCTACGAGGCCGAGCTCCAAAAGAAGCACCAGGACAAGTCCTACCGCTTCTTCAACAACATCAACCGATTGGCCCAGCAATTCCCTCGCGCCCACACAGCAAAGCCCGAGGATGAGGTCACTGTCTGGTGCTCGAACGATTACTTGGGCATGTCCAAGAACCCTGTCGTGGTCGAGACCATGAAGGCTACTCTGAGCAAGTACGGAGCCGGTGCTGGTGGTACCCGCAACATTGCCGGTAACGGTGCTCTTCATTTGGCCCTCGAGGACGAACTGGCTGCCTTGCACCACAAGCCCGCGGCTTTGGTTTTCTCCTCTTGCTATGTTGCCAACGACGCGACTTTGAGCACCTTGGCCCAAAAGTTGCCCAACTGTGTCATCCTGTCCGATGCCATGAACCACGCTTCCATGATCCAGGGTATTAAGCACTCGGGCGTCAAGAAGATGATCTTCCGTCATAACGACACTGCCCATCTGGAGGAGCTCCTCAAAACATTGGACCCTTCGATCCCCAAGATCATTGCCTTTGAGACCGTTTACTCCATGTCAGGCACTATTGGAAAGGTCAATGACATTTGCCGCTTGGCCAAAAAGTATGGAGCAATCACATTTTTGGATGAAGTCCACGCTGTTGGCATGTATGGACCCCATGGAGCTGGTGTTGCCGAACATTTGGATTTTGCCGACAACTTGAACCGACCCCAAGGATCGCTTGTCCACAACCACACTGCAATGGATCAAGTCGACATCATCTCAGGAACGCTCGGCAAGGCTTTTGGCGTTGTGGGCGGTTACATTGCAGGATCGGCCGCCATGGTTGACATGATCCGATCCTATGCTCCCGGCTTCATCTTCACCACCTCTTTGCCTCCCGCCATCGTCGCGGGTGCTACTGCATCGATCCAATATCTCCGCAACTCGCCTCAGGAACGCATTGCGCAGCAGACCAACACGCGTTCTCTCAAGGCCCAGCTTGCAGCATTGGACATTCCCGTCGTTCCCAACCCTTCGCATATTGTGCCTGTTTTGGTGGGCGATGCTGAAGTTTGCAAGGCCGCGTCGGACGAGCTCCTTCGCTCCCACGGTATCTATGTTCAGTCCATCAACTATCCTACTGTCCCTCGTGGCGAGGAGCGTCTGCGCATCACCCCAACCCCAGGACACACGGATGAGATGATGGGTCACTTGGTCCGCTCTTTGGAGAGCGTCTGGCAGCGTAATGGACTGAAGCGCACCAGCGAATGGAAGGCGACCGGTGGTCGTGCTGGCGTTGTCGAGGGCGCAGCCGATCCTGAGCCTATCTGGACCGATGCTCAGCTTGGTTACTCATCCCAGATCATTGGTTCGACCAAGTCGAATGTTCTTGCTGCAGGCCTCCATGCAGCCTCGGTTGGACAGGCTGCTGCCCAGATCTAAGAAAGAGAACATCTTGGGAAGGCGAGCGGACTTTTTGGTCCTGCATACAACAATGAGGTGCCCCAGGAAATTGATCTTTCCTGCGTCCCGTCCTTCTTTCTCTTGATTGATCGAATACCACCCTGTCATTTTTTTTCTTTTTTCTTTTTTTTTTTTTTTTTTTTTTTTTGTGATATTTTCATTCAATAAATGGATATTATGACAAAAAAAAAAGACTCGGATCTGATAAGGTCGGCTGTAACTTGTCAATGGCGCGATGAGTGCACATGCAAGTGTCAAAAGGAGTAGATTTCCACGGAAAGAGCTACGCCAATGCACCAATGCAACAGGGTCCTCCTGGCGTGCTTTGTCCTGCGCCAACGTGGTCAAGATCTGATAAGGTTATGGAATTCTATGGTTAAGCTTGATCTGCCGACATCCCATCTACCCGGGTTGCAGATCGGTAACAGAACAGCTGCTATCGGCGTCACTTTGCGGTCTTTACTTATTCCTCTTCCCGCTGAGCTCTATCCTCGACCTATTTGGAAACGATGCCCCAATCAACCGACTGTTCTCTTTTTACCAGGATGTATCCGGCGTGCAGGAGGTCAATGATCGCGTTCCTCAACAACCCGACTCTTCTACGGCAAGTCCACATTTGGAAACCGTTGGCTTTTTTTCCTGGCGACGTGATATCACAAAAAGGACGGATAGATGGTGCTGATGGCAGGTTCGTGACTAATGGTTTTTATTGGAGAACGGTGGGGGCAAAAACGTACGCGTCCCATCTTGCTCGGGAGGCTTGCGCCAACGCGACCCGACATTTTCGGCTGCGTATTTTTTAGATCATAGTCGAAACTGCTTCCCCTTACCGAGAGTCGCCATTGGCAACTGGCTTTCTTCAACACCTTTGACTCTCTCAACGGCCGCTCTCCATCCTTTTCCTTTCCATTTTTATCGATGGCATCGTCGTTTGCTTGCTCTACAACTTGTTCCAGATTGAGCCCCGCCTGGACCCCTTGCTGATAACTCGATATTCTTGCTTTGTACTCTCCTCCTATGAATCATGAACGTTTTGTGGGTTTCTCGTACGCCATGTCTGATAAACTGACCCTTATGAAATGGTGGGGAGGAGAGGCTAGACGCATGGAATCCTGGGGCATACCTGCCTAAACGGCACAAACACCCTCCAGATCATCCTTGAGTGGTTTTCCGTTGGCGGGTTTATCGTCTGATCTCGTTTCGGACACCAGCTTTTGCGTTCAGGCGGGGGGCCCAAAATATAAACAAGAGCGTGAGCCGCTGCTCTGCCCCTACGCCAGTCCCTACGCCAGTGGTTTTTTTTTTAAAAAAAAAACAAGGCGTTGGACATAGATCATCTTGTGGGTGTCTCTGTTATTGACGTTGAGAGGGATGAAGACAAGGGGTAGATGGAAAAAGGCGGGAAACGTGCTTTCAGACTTTGGCGGGTGTCTTTTGGTGTTGGTGGACAAAGATGGCAGCCAGGAGAAGACCACAAATTTGTTTGTTGTGTGTTCAGAAAACTTCAATTCCGGGGGAATTGCCGCTCAAAGAACGCAAAAATAAAACTTGGTTTTCTCGAGCCCAGAAAACAGCAGAGAAGAATTTGAAGGAGAGAGGGCAAGGTTGGTGGGAACAATTATCCTCATTACTTGCCATTGGGCATCGGTTTTCAGTTCTCACACGGTCAGTAGGTTGGAATTTGATTCACCCACCCCGATTCTCCAAACTTTTCAACCTCTAGTTTTCTTTTCTTTGCTCCTCACAGAATGGACGAGTATTCAAAGCAAACGATGCGTGCTTTTGGTTCTAAGCCGCGAGATCAGCACGCAACTGCGATCTTTTTCAGGTGAAGAGGCGGTTGACTCCGGTCTGGATACGAACACACGATACATGGATCGTCGTAAATGACTTGGCCGTACGTGCGCGTGTTGCAGAATACAACGTCAAGAGGGCGAGTGGAAGGAAGTTATCTCGCGGCTCATGAAAACGCAATCTGTCATTCTCATTTCACTGTCACCTCAAAAACGCAGAAACTAAACAACCGGCGCCTCCCCCTGCCTACTTCTCTTCAAATATGAAAAAAATGTTGCGCTCCTCCCAATGGTAGTGAAAAACCACAAAGAGACTTTGCGTCGGAGGGCTCATCTTACAAAAACAACACCCGTGCGTTGCCTTGTTCAACAAAAAGCAAACATTTGCGCTAGAGAGAGCCGTTCCTCAGCACGTCGTGCCGGACGACGCTGTGCACGGTTGTCGTTCTCTTTCCGTTTGAGACCCCCTGGACCTGAACCCAACCATTCTTCTCGCTTCCTACTTTCTTGCCTTCCTTTTGCCTGTTTTGTGTTCTTTTTCTTTCCCTTCTCTTCCTCATTCCACCTTCTTCCATTTCTCTTGCTGACACTGCTTAGGGCAGTTGGTAAGATCGGCAATTCTTCCTCTCCTCGTTCTCAATCTTTTGACGTCCACACACCCCTTCTCAGCAGACCATATCCATATATCATGACTAAACTATCGACGTCACCCAAGTCAAGGCCTTCGCATCGTCGAGGCACCTCTTCTTTGCTGTTTCTCGCTTTGGCCGCCCTTCTTGCCCTTCTCCAAACAACAGCAGCAAAAACAATTTGGACTTGTCCTTCAGGCGCCTACGCCCAAGTCGGAGATATTATCCTCTTCCAGTTCTCATACAGCATAGGATCCACCGTCATCGTCATTGATTCTGTGGGTGTTAGCATCATATGCAGTAATTCTCGCAGGAAATTGTACGAGGACTCTATAATCAATAACGACCAGCCATATACATATACGATCCCTTCCGACGTTGTGTCAACCTGTGATGGCAGTAATCAGGTCTATGTCGAGTATGAATTGAATTTGAATGTCTACCCATTCACGGACTCGCGATCATGTCCCGTTTTGACCATTCTGGCCGCCACCCCAACGACTAGTCAGCCCTCTTCATCATCCACGGCGTTCTCCTCTTCTGCGACTGCGCCCACCTTGATCACTACCGCCTTGCCTTCCACCAGTCTCGTCCCTCCTCTTTCCAAACTTACCTCCAAAACCAAGACCGATGAACCGTCCCCAAATGCGGCATTGTCTACTAACATCAGCTCGAGTCCACCAACCACGGGCAATGTGGAAGACCAGACCAACAAGAGTGGCTCGTCCAAGAATACAACCGTGGTCGCTCTTGGGACCGTCGGCGGTATTGCCGCCCTGGTTTTCGTGGTCTTTGGCCTTGTGGCTGCCCGTCGAAGACATCAACGTAACCGACGTCGACTCTCGTCACTTGGAGACGGCTACCCGATGAAATACCGTTCTGATGATGGATACGGAGGTGGTGGGTATGAATTCGGCAGCACTGGCCGTGGACATGTTCACAGTGAAATGACGAGCGAGACGACTGGGCAGCTTGGGTATGGCGACTATGGCCAAAATACCAGACACAGCCACAACCGCAGCCACAGCAATAACAACAACAATAATATCAACCACTATGGCCATCGCACCAGAGATACGTATGACTACAATTACGGTGAGGCGACACCGGCCGTTTTCTATCCATATCACGACCCAATGGCCGCCACAACCGCCGTCGCTGTCGCTGGAACAGGATATGTCGGAAACGGTGCATCCGATTTGAACGAGTACCTGCCTCCGCCACCGGTTCTTATTCCCACAGCTGTGGCGCGCCTGCCGGCCAGGCCAGAGCTCAGCTTCAAGGAGGAATACTCTTCATCCTCATGGGAACAAAGACCTACCGCCGTCACCACCGCTCTGTCCACACCCACATCCAAGGCAGCAGCTACAGGAGCTATAGGCGCCCATCGCATTGGCGGCTATGGATTGGATAAAGACCCGCACGGTGGCCACACGATCGACAAGAAAAACCTCCAGGGAAGCCTTCCAACCCTTAACAACAATACCAAACCTGGACGAGACTATCCCCTTGGCCTACGCCAGTCCATCGCAAAGACGGCAGCGGAGGCTGGGGGGGCGGATCGAGATTCAGCTGTTGATACAGGTATATTGCCAGAAATGCCATCGTCTGAACGTGGCGTCAATGGGTTCTCCTACCCAGTACCTCCAACAGTGACGGCGCCAGGAGCGGCCTTGTCTTCGCTTTCTGAAAAGACAGTGCCTCCTTGGATTTGATCCGCTTTAATTACCTTCCCCCTCTCCGCCTGCACACCCTTTCCTTCTGGTTTTCTTTTCTGGATGTTCTTCATGAGTAAATGTACAGCTCTACTATTGTTTTTTATTTTCATACTTGTTTTATTGGGTATATCATTGTTTGTTTCTGGTATGGGTATAGGTGGACTCACTCTTGCGCGAGGGCAAGGACAGAGTTAAGTACAGAAATATAGTCGAACAGAAGAAGGGAATGGAAGACACCGAGTCCGCTTGGATTCTTGGACTCTGGATGGTATTGGGATTGTTCATTGGCACGTTCCTTTTAAAGCGTCTGGATCCAAAAGACGTTGGGTGACGAGATGTGTTTTGTCGTTGGGTGACTACGTGATGGTGCTCTAACAGCTATGACGGTTGGTCGGTTTGATTCAGAAAATGATATGGACAGATGGGATGACACTATCGTGCGGTATGTGTGTGTGTGTGTGTGTGTGTGTGTGTGTGTGTGTGTGTGTCAACGTGCACTGTTGAGCAAGAAAAGAAAAGGGCGCAGCTCCAGACCGCACTGAGCAGGGCGCCACGCGAGAGAGCAAGGAAAAGAAGGGCGCATCCACCTTGATATCTGTTCATTTTCACTTTGTTCGTTCGTGCAGCCAAGCCACCCAGGTGGCCGCAGAAGAACAAAAAAAAGAGTGAGGGCAGAATCCCTTTCGAATCGTCCGTCCAGGTTCACTTTCATTTTTCATTTTCATTCAATCCGTTCATTCAATTCGTCCATTCACTCATTCACTCACTCATTTCCTTCATTCCCTCCGCACTCGCTTCATTCTTCCCCCCCTCTCTCTCATTCCGTCAGCACGCAAGCCTCTTTGCTCTCAATAGACCCGCACCCGCCCTGCATTACCCCCCGATTCACTAGCTGACCCTTCAAGATCATCCGCCACCTTTCCGATCTGCACAAGAATTCCCTCCCCGGAAAAGCATCGTCCCTCCCTTCCCCACTCTTTTCACTTCTCTGACCCTGACCAAAGCAGCTTCGTCTTCCCCTTTGTATCCTCGTTCATTCCTTTTCTCTCTCCCGTTTCTCTCTGCTCTCCCGTATCGTCTCGCTCCTTCAGCACACCATAATCGACACCCTCTTTTTTTTCCCTTACTCTGCTCCTTGACTCTTTCGATCCAACCCTCTCACCCTCTCGTCCTGCGCCCCTTCCCATCGACTCGCCTCGGACCCTGACCTTTTCGTTTGCCTGTCGTTCCGCAACATCCAGTCCTTTGTGGCTCTCAAGTCCCTTTATTTTTCCAAAGAAGAAAAGAGATCATCGCTGCGAGCCATCGTTGATAGCATAGTCTCTCCTCTCGTTCAAGAACGTGGGCTTTTCTCGAATTTTCGTCCTTTTTGCCGCACAGACTGTGTGTCGCACAATCTGCATCAGCCAGAGAGAATTTTTTTTTTGTTTCCCTTCCCTTCTCTCTGTTGCTCTGTTCATTCAAGCCCAAGCCCTGCACGCACGCACACGCCTCATTTTCATATCCTTGTCTTCGCCTTCCTCTTCAGCTTGAATTGCCTTGTGAGCAAAAGAATCTAGCAAAGGACGCGATCTTTCGGAAAGAAAGTATAGGTAGCAATTTCTTTCTATCTACCCCTCATTTGTTGAAAAAGCCATTCGGCGATTGGACCACAGTAAACTAAACACCCTCGCCTTTTTTTTTTTGTTATTGTTGACCAGTAGGCAAGAAGAAATCCACAGCCTGTCGACAATCGCCACTACCTCGCAAACAAAGTCACCTTACGACCCCCTAGCCTTCCGACCTTTATTTTCTTCCGTCTGATTCTCACTGGAGCATGATCACGGTCCCATCGCAAGAAATTGCAGCGTTTCTTGGGAATCACCTCGACCATGCATTGCACCGGACAGGGACCAATTTTTTGAGCTCTGTGGCAGCCGACCGCGAGTTTAGGGCAGGATGTGCCATTATGGATGTCTTGAACGCGGTCGAGTCTGCACAGGAGAGTCTTCGTCAATTGTTGGTTAGCAAAACCGGAACGAAACCCTCGGAGGTAACCAAAAAAAAAAACAGAAAGAGAGAAAATGACCGCCCCCCTCGCAAGTCCACGCTGTGGAAAAAAAATCGGAAACATAGGGACTAAACGCCTCCCCCCCTTGCTATCATCTCCTTTTTTTAGCTTCAGACCATGGAAGTTCGAGTAATGTCGTTGTACTTGTTACATTACCTGTACAGCTATCTTCCGATTCATCAGAACCCGTTCCTTTGTCTCTTTGTGGACATTTACAATTTGGCGATGCAGGATGAGAAGTTGAGATCGGAAAGATTTGTCACCAGCGTTATCTTGAATGGCAAAGGCGAGGAGGTAAGAACAAAGCTCAAAGAAGATTGAAGATGGAAATGTTGTTATCTTCACCATATCGAATTGGCCGTGCTGTCAAAGTCTTCAATCTGCGGGAAGAAAGCACGGACCAGCTCCAAAGACATGAAGAAAATACATCTCCGAACGACACATGGCACCAGTATCTCACACAAACTTTTTTATTCTCTTTTTTGTCTCTACCTAGCTGGCACCCAAGACTCCTTCAGAGTTGATCGAGTTGGCTCAAAAAGTTGAATCCAGGCCTGTGAACATTCGGATGCTAGAAGATTTCTTGCCCGATGTACCAATAGAGGATCAAGTCCAAGTCGGACTCGGCTGGGAAAGTCGACAACAAGGACAGGAATTCGAAGATAAAAACAGCAGGGTCATTGCAGAGACAATAGGAAGTCGGCACGGAGATGAACAGGGAGCCTCTTCGGCAGTGGTTCTTCCTTCTTCACCGCAGGCCAATGGATCCAAGGAAGTTTCTGGAACCGAGACGCTTGCACCTGTGAACGGAGCTGCTGCAGAGGAGACAGAGGAGGAAGAATTGGAAGAGTGGGAGATTGAGGCCGAGAGACGATTCCAGGATTCGGATGTGGATGAAGCACCCATGCCAGCACCTGTTGCGACCCCTGCCAAAAAATCGACCCCAGCTACCCCTACATCCAATGGAAAGGCAACTGTTTCCAAGAAGAACAGTCCTGTGCTAGAGGCCACTACGACTGCGACACCACCACCAGAGCAGGAAGGTCGGCGGCGGCGCAAGCTGTGGGCCCGAAAGTAGATTTGGTTTTTTTATCATCCCAACAAAAGACTCTTTTTTTTCTGTTCCTTGTTGTTCAAATGAATCAAATTGAGCGATCCTTGGATCCACTGTTTTTTTAATATTATTATTGTCGTCTTGAAGGGAATGAAAACAGCTACCTGGGACTTAGAGGGATTGTGCTGCTGTTGCTGACGCTACTGCTAGCAGAGATGCTCTTCAAAAGAGCATCCTCCTCATCTCTTTGTTTCTCCACCTCTCGTTCCTTTTCTCCTTCTTCATCGGCTTCTCTTTTTGCTTCGGCTTCTGAATCCGGTTGCCTTTGTACTAATTCCACTTTTACCGACTCCTTGAATGATCCATTCTCCTCGTTTGCCCTCTGGGCTGCGTCGGCTTCTGCTTCCTTGCGACCCATTTCCTGCATCACATTGTGTTGAGGGGCTCGTCTTGGTGACGACGAGGCAGAAGAGGTGAAGGTTGTGGGGACAGAGTTCATGGCAGAACTGACTAGTGGAGTGGGTCCTGGTGCATGTGCAGTTGTAGTAGCCATGATGGTGAGATTGGAGCTGGATCCTGGTCCAGGTGCAGCTGGAGATCGGGCAAACGCACCCGACGGCGTGGTGAGAGGTGGAGGTGGGAAATACCCTGGTTGTTGTTGTTGTTGTTGCATTTGCTTTTGTTGGAACATATGCTGTTGGTAGATATCCGCGGGAGCAGCACAACGGTACTGGTCCTGACCAAAAGGAGTTTGGACGTATCGACTGCCTGGAGTCTGGGCGGCGCTGTAGAAGGATGGATTGCTTTGACTCATAGCCGGATTACCGCCAATGGCGTAGTAAGGGTTGTAATAAGAGCCATCATCATTGCTGCCGTCATCTCCATCCAATGGCTGCTGGTGGTGCTGCTGCTGTTGCAAAAGTTGTTGTTGCTGTTGATAGGCATAACTACTGCCTTCATCCTCTGGGAAATACTGGGTTGGGGGTAAAGTCGGTTGTTGTTGTGATTTCATTACGGCTGCGGCGGTGACTAAGCCCAAACCCAACCCTGTACCCGCCATGGCTGGAGAACCAGATGATCCTGCACCGCCGCCACCGCTACCAGAAATACCAGCGGAATCGTCAATGGACGAGACTTTGGAGAATCGGTTCTTGCTCGAATTGTTGTTGCCGCTACTATGATTGTTGCTCGTCGTGACCAATCCAGAGTTCCAGGGCATCAAGGCATCATTCCTACGTCTTCGCCTCTGCCTGCGAATACAGACCACCATCGCCACTATGGCCAAAGTGACCAAGACTGCAGCCACCTACGAAAGAAAGAAAGAAATAAAAAAAATAAAATTTGGTGAATTTTTTCATTTTTCAACAAAGAGCACTTTTGAGCTAGAGAGACCTTCTGTTAGCCACTTTCTTCTTTCCTCCTCCTCTCTTCCTCCCTCGCCCCACTCTTTGTTGCCCGGGTCCAATATTTCCTGAGGTGGGGTGCGTGCATCATGCAGGAACCAGCCCACCAAAATCGATTAATTGCGTCTACAATCGATCGGTCAAAAACAAATATAAAGAAAGGAAATGGCCCGCATGTTGGTGGTACCACACTAGTGAAGGATATGAAGGATCGGAGAAGTAGGGAGTGGGACGGGATGGAGGCGGGAAGGCGAAAACCCAATAGAACACAAAAAGTCATCAAGAACAGCCAAAAAAGAGGGTACAGTACAGTTCAACGTACCACTGCAATAACAACAATCACCGTGGTGGAAAGGCCCCCACTGGAATTGTTTGAAGAAGAAGAAGCTGTCGGTGATGCTGAAGCGGTTGAGGTCGCCGGCATGGTCGTGGTCGTCGTGGTCAAGGTGCCATTCGGAGCGGGCAAGATTGTTACCGTACCGCACCGAGTCGGACCCCAAGGCAATTGTTGGAGGTTCAAGAACCCATAAGCAAGTCCTTCGTATTCGATATGGAAGGTGTTATTAAGACAGGTTCCCATCGTACCCCCTACAGTCGTGGCATTTCCGACCGAGGGGACCGTCCAGTTGAAAGGTCCTGTCAGGTTGGGGATCGTTACATCGGCAATCTTGGCGCCACTGTTGCAATACAGAGTGGCATTGATGGTCACTAGATTTGTCACCGTAGGCGTGATCCCATCCGAACCCCAGTCGAGGACCATGGACTGCCCTGCGACGTAGGTACCTCCTGCGGGCAAAGCACATGTGATGGCCGCAGAGACGGTTGAGCTCAGACTGGCAAAGACCAAGAAGGCGGCCAAGACCAAGCGAGCCATTGTTTTGTTGGTATATTCCTTTGTTAGGTTCTGCGATGAATTGTGCCGTTGGGCTAGTGGGGTTCGTGTGCAGTGACAGCTGACAGGTGACAAGAGGTCGTAAAAGGCTGGTCGAGAAAGAAAGAGAGAAGGAAGGAAGGACGGAAGGAAGGAAAGAGGATAAAAAAATGACCGGGCGTGTTTACTTTACGATCCTCAGGGGACAATGGCTGATGGGCAGGGGCCAGGTGATTTTGTAGACGAAAAAAGGGGCGAGTGTCGAAAAAATATGTACAAGTCCCAAGAAAGTGCCTGTTGTTCCTGAATGAGTCCAAGGAGATGGCAAGAGTGATGCAACCCTGTCGTTGAGAAGCAGAGGCAAAGACTGAAAGATAGAAAGGATGTCTTGGCCGAGGATGGAAAGGATAAAGAGGAAATGGGGTGGGGTTTCAGTGAGAGAGGTCGAAGCTGTGCCTGTGAGTGGGACAACAAGCAAGTGAGCAAAAGAGAGCGAGCTCAACAAGCTGGACAAACGACTGGAGATGATAGTGAAGGAGAGGGAGAAGGAGAAGGAAGGAAGGGCGAGGAGGAAAGTGGAGAGCAAACAGAGAGAGGGAAAGAGAAAGAGAAACAGACAAAGAGGAGGGGTGTGAGAGAACAAGAGGGGTCAAGAGGTGAGGAAAGCAATCGACAGCGTACCTTGCAGCATGGAGATAAACAGAAGAGGGGATTTCCTGTGCCCTGTGCTGACCCATCCTCTGAAAGCATGCGGCAGAAGCGCGTGGACAGACAGCCCGTCCCCGACACGAGCTGGCTTTTCTTTTTCTCTTTTTTTTTTTTTTTTTTTTTTTTTTTTTTGCAAGCACACGTTTTCTGCTGTTGTTTGTGCTTTCTTCTTTTGCTTATGTTCTGGCCGGGCCACGTCCACCTCGTCGAATGACGCGCTTGACCAGGTTTCCCAGGACATGTTTGCACTTTTGGAGTTTTGGCCGTTGCAATTATGTCACAGGACACTGCCACCTGAAAAAAAAGGTTGTTTTTATTTTTGGGCGCGCGCCTGCTCGCTGGAATGTGCACAGTGACTTTCGCAAAAGCACCACGGCAGCTTCCTCTTGATTCTGTTGTAGCTCATCCACTCTAGTTGTCTGTGTGCTCGCTGAGGACCTTGAATACATCCGTAAGGCTGACTACGCCCTCCACCAACCCTTGCTCGTTTACAACCCACAGCCGGTGCACTTTGGTAGCTTGGAGCTTTGCAAGAGCGTATCCAAAAGTCGCCGTGGCATTAACATCCAGAATCGGGTACTGGTCTTCACCCGTCTCCACGCCGCGAGATTGACGAACCTTGGACACGAATTGGAAGCACGACAACCATAACCATGACGCCTTGAGGTCCTTCATGATAAACTAATAGAATGGACCACGGCCAAAAGAATGAACAGGGGCGTGTTAGCGGTTAACCAACTTTTGGAAAGATCGTTCTTTCGATCTCGCCCAGCTATTGATCATACTTGGATGTCAGTCATGCTGATGTTGCCTATAAGTACGCCTTGATCATCTAGAACCGCGACCGATGTAACACTATTGGAGCCTACGAGAAAAAAAAAGAAGAGTCCTTTGTGAGATGAAAGTAAGCAAACGACTTTACAACACTGAAAAATGTCAATTGAGGGTTGGCCTACTCATCGCCATTAAAGCTTCCATGACTTGGGAATCGCCATTGACGGATAGGACACTACTATAGGCAAGGCCCAATTCGGGCAGCTTTGCAAGTGACCGAAAAATAAAATAAAATGTGAGCTGGTTTCCCTGTCATCTGCAACGTTTTGAACAGTCCGCCGACCGGGACATACCGTCTTTTGCATTAGGGGCTGCAATTTAGAAAACTCGCTCAGCTAAAGAGAGTCGCGAGGTGGAGCAAGGTAGGGTCAACATTATTGGTATGTCATGTCATTTTTCTCTCCGAGAATGGTCATCCGAGAAATGGTAATCCGAGAAATGGTCCATTTTGAAATCTTTTCAGAAAAGAACAAACAAAAAAATTCCATACATGTCGCATCAAGAAGTCCAATACTGAAGATTGTGAGAGAATGCCACCCAACTCTCCGTTCGAGTTCATAACGGCGACTATTTTCGTGAAGCGGTCAAGAGAGGTCAGTACCAGAACGTAAGGGTTGAACCATAGAACCAGAAACAGTGCTTCTTGAAGAGACGGCGCTGTACGTTACCGCGATGAATCCCTGACCCAAAGTCGTTCACGATCGCTCCAAGACGGGTCTCTGCCAACACTGCACAGAAAGGGTCCTTGCCCGAGAGATCTATTAATCGATCGATTTCTTTTTAGACTTAATTTCTCGGGAGCTTGTGCGACCTCGAAGATCGAGAGCGAGAGAACGGGCCTCGATCTCCTCTTCTCTTTCCGCTCACTTACCTGACGCGAGTTTAACGGGGACTTGTTGGTGCTGACTGGACTTGTGGATCAGATCCCGCATCTCCATTGACTGATCCTCCAGAGGCACATCCATCTTCTTGAGAGCCAACAGCACGTAGGTCATCAAGTCGCCATAGTCAAACATTCCCACGTATTGATTCCTGGCTGCATCGTATACGGGAGCGCAGCTGATGCCATTCTTGTGGAGGATCTATTTGGGCGAAAGCATTTTTTTGGTAAGAATACGTTTTTGGGACAGCCGTGAGACAACCCGGCGGTCATTGCGATGTCACTGTTTCCCTTTCCAAGAACTAAAAGAAAAACTTTTTTTGATGGGTCAGGACACGAACCTCACATGCATCCTCGACCGAAGTGTTGGAGTCACTACCAGAAAGAGGGGGGATGTTGGTGAGTCAAGTCAAGCACGCGGCGATGTAAACAAAGGGCTCTGGGGAAGACACATTCAGGCAGGGAGAGGGAAAGAAAGGGGGGGACGCGAAGTTACATCTGGACGGGCTTTTGACCTTCGACAAGCTTTTTGGCTTGCAACATGGTCCAATCGTGGTATGAGGTGGTGAGACCCTCGCGATGGTGGTTTAGGGAGGTAGAGAGAGACATGATGAGAATGTAAGAGAAGTGGAAGCTGTTATGTATGTTGTATGTGTATGTGTAGGCGTCTGGTGGTCAGAATAAGAAAGAGAATGAATGGTGGTGGAGGTGTGAGAAGTGAAGAGAAGGAAGAAAAAAATGACCGTTCTTGGTGATGTCGGTCTCAGATCGCAGTCACTTTCTGACGTGTGCGCCCAATGTCGACCGTTGTCGACTGAGGAAGCCGCGAAGGAGAGACCATGGGCGGGCGGGCTTCAATGGCTTCAGCTGGGACATGAAACGATCCGTGGTGCCAAGAGGGAAGGAAAGAGTGGACAGAAACAGCAGACATGGCTCGGAAGACAGAGATCGTCACGACAGGTCAAGAGCACTGTTTCCAAGTTTGACAACCCCCAGCCCCCGATTGAATGAACAGAGGAGTCTGAAAACCATTCAATGTGGTTTCTCACTTTTTCTTTCCTTCTTTCCAGCCCTGAACTGAAGGAAAGAGAGCGATAGAGGGAGAACGAACAAAAAAAAAAAAAAAAAAACTTTAAAAAAAAAATGTTTTTCTTTTTTTTTTTTTTTCTCTTCCCTCTCTGCGGACGTCTTTGCTGGCCCTGTACCTTTGCTTCTGTGTCTTTCCATTTCCTTGGGTTCATTGCTGCACTGTAAGCTAGTCTAGGGCCTTAACCTTTTGACCCTCTCCTTTTCTCTCTTCTTTTCCTACCACTTTTCCTTTGTTCCTTCGTTCCCTGTTCGTCTGAACAGCGATCTCCTTCTGTCCTCCACTTCACTCATTACCCTTCCCCCCCATTCATTTTCTCCCACTGTCCTCCTTTCTCTCACTTTCTGTCACCTTCTCTCTGTATCCAACAACCCCTCTCCTCTCCACTCTGTCTCAACAAAGCAGGAAGAAAGAAAGGTACACGGCACAACTCTACCAAACCCTCTCTACCAAACCCTCCTTCACTGTCTTATCCGGCTAATAGTCAGGAACTCTCCGCTCAGAATCAGTCGGGATCACTCTTGGAATGAACACCACTACATGTGAGGAATCCATGGCGTCGATTTGAATCAGGGACTGCATGGTCCGAAAAAAATCTTTTTCCAAGGGTTGTTGGTGGGTGGGGCAAGGACCTTGTGTTCACTGCAGTCCGTCCGTCCTTCCGTCCAGGGGCTAAAAGAAAAACAAAGTCTTGTGTCTCTGTCTTTTTTTTACCCCTCAGGAAAAAAAATCTATTTGTTGACATTTTTAATTTGGCTTGTTCGGATGAGTATTTTCCTGGAAGTATCGTAGCCATTGTGGCACACGCACACCCAACGCCCTTTCTCCTTGCTCATTTTGCTTTGCTGGTATTGCACAGACTTGCCCTTGTTTCGTTTTTCGTCTCGGACCAAACCCGTCCACCTTCAATTGATCGACCTACGGCGCCTTGTTTTTTTTTTTTTTGGGTGGGTGGGTGGGTGGGTGGGTGGGTCAGAGATGTTGACAAGATCCTTTAGATCAGGATTCAACCGAGATATTGGATTCGCTCTTTTGCCTTCTGCATCGCCCGAATGTGTACCGACTACATTGTTGTGTCCAGTTCGATCTCGAAGAGGGGAGAGCATGGGTGTGCAGTTTTTGTGCTTGAGCATTTTTTTTCCCATTTTTTTTTTTCAAACTCAATTGGCTCAAGAGACAAACAACACGGATGCCGCACCTCGCCACACCTCCTTCACCTGAGACGATACCCCGACAGTCCAGTTCCAACACATTGGACTGTTTCCCACAGGCTGCAGGGACACAATTGGGGGAGAAAATCCCGACGGTTTCTGTCATCTCTCCAGCAGACCTTAATCCTGCTGACAGATCTCAGGGACAAAAAAAAAGTGATTACACCATCATTCTAACCAAGGCAACCTTCTTCCTCTCCTTTGCGACCCTTGCACTTAGTGCCCGTGAAAAAAACGACCGACAACCCAGAGTGCTCTCGTTTTCATTCCTCCAAAATTATTCAGGGTTGGTTGAGCCGCGAACGGACAGTCTGTTTCTTTGTGCTTCCATCCGATCTTTTTAATTTCTCTCGCCCTTCGTGGTTCAATTTTCAATTTTCCTCTACAAAGCGGATCGACATCCATCAACATGGTCGCTCCTCTTCCTTCTTCCTCATCCTCTGCAGCACCTGCGGCAGGCCCCTCTTCTTCTTCAGCCTCTCGACCTCCCGCTTCCACCACATCCTCGTCTCTTCACTCCCAATCAAACTATCCTTATCACCATAACCATCCTCCCAAACACCCATTCTCCCCTCCACACAACCCAAGTACCGCTCCTCAATCGAATCGCCAACAGCACTCTCGCAGCTACTCCTCCACCTCTTCTTCAGCTGAGCCCCCAATGATGATGAAGCAAAGACACCCCCAGCAACAAGGTTCTGCCCATGGGCCATCACACGCCCAGAAAGCCGAGACCCAGCATCACAGACACCCCCAAGCGCAGCACAATCCTGCTCAGTTCACCCGTAATGATCACGAGCATCCACACGCGCAGACACGCGTCCAAGCGCCAATGCATGGCCCTGCACAGACGCACGCACGTGCCGCCTCTTCGCAACAGTCGTCGCGTCTCGAGCCTGGGCATGAAGGTCGGCGGTCGCACAGCCGCAGCCACAGTCAAACGTTTGGCCCAGACGGCCACCATAATCACTATGGCAGCGGCCCATCTGACTCTGTTGACTACCATCTGCAGCAGCCACAGCATCACCACCCTCATCATCATGGTGGCCAGCATCATCCACAGCAGCCGCCCTCTCGTTCTCAACCTCAGTACCAAGAGAACGCTTCCGGCGCTCCAAGATCTTCAAGGCCTGGCCCTGCTCCCTCCTCTCATTCCACATTTTCTACACCCCCCTCGCTCCCCTCGGGTCAAACCCATGGCGGGCCGATCCGAACCCACAACTCGCACCATCCCCACCCGTACCAAATGCCTCAGACCCACCCTTTGCATACGCGCCATCCCTCCCATCACCAGCAAGCACCTTCACACCAACACTCCAATGGTCCCCCACCCATGTATGATCACCCGTCCTATGGTCAGCCCAGCCATCGCTACCCTCCGATGGAGAACGGGTATGGCCGTTCTGCTTCTCAGTATCCACAGCAGATGCCTTCTCGCGAGAGATCTGTTCATGGCTATTCTAACCTCGCCGAGGGTTCCAGGACCAACAACCCCTCCAGGGCCATTGCTGTGGATGATGATGAAGAGGATGAGGATGATGGCGAGATCAAGCAAGACTCCCGAACTCAAAGATCAGGAAGTGCAGCCGGTCTTGCCCAGGACGGTGCATCCAAGAAGAATGTTCAAGGAGACCACGACCCTGCGGATGTCCACAAGTGCATGGATTGTGGCAAGGTCTACAAACACCCCAACTGTCTGTGGAAGCATCGCTGGGAGCATTCGAATTATTGGAAGGTATGGGACAATGACAACGTGAATTATCTCGCTTTCCACAATGAAGAACTGTGGTGATTAATTCATTCTTGATCTTTCATTTTCTTTCATTTCCATCCCTTTAGAGCGCTACAAAGTTCCTGTTGTCGAAGCATCAGCAAGTAAGAATGATGGAGGCAGCGGCCATTCTTCTGGGCCTCGATAGTACCCGCGAGAGCGACCAGGATGCGATTGTGAGCATGGTCAGCAAACAGCGAGGGGCTGCCGCTCAGAGTATTGGCTCCTCTTCATCCTCGTCTTCCTCTCCTCCCACCTCAATCAAATCCCTCTCGACCTCGCCTCCTCCTCAAAACGATCGCCTTATGGCAGGCCGGACCGGTTATGGATCTATGACCATGACAGAGGCTCAGAACAATGACATCCAGATGTTGACAGCTCTCCGCAACAGCGCTTCAAAGCAAGGGGGATCCGCGGTTCAGATGCCTAGCCTAGTTTCAACGGCGGCGGCGGCGCCAACTTTCACGGCCACGACGACTACGACGACCACTGCAAAGACCTCGACATCGACCTCGTCCTCATCCTCGTCGTCTCCAACAGCTTCGAAATCTACCAGCTCCTCCAGCTCTTCGACTCCACCAACGCTGGCCGCGGATGATGATTCCCTGCCCGAGGCGGATGAGGATATGGCTGCGGTGTCGCCACTAAACCAACGGGGCTCCATGGCCTCGACGCCGACCATTGCAACAGTGCGTACAATGGAGAAGGGAGCCGTGACCGTAGAGCTGGGTTTGGGAATGGACATGGACTTGGATTTGGAGGTGACCAGGAAACAGCAGGGTCAACAGCAACATCAATCACAAAACCACCCCTCCTCCCAGGTACCTGCCTCCATGGAGGATCCCCACCACTACCAATACCGTGGATATCAACCTCAGCGCGAGTCCGACCCCTACGCCTCTCCTCAGTTCAGGAAGCAGTAGTGACAAGAGATGTCCATGCTTGACTATAGCTCACCATCCCCGAGACTGACTGAACCAAACTTCACAAGTTTTCCCTTCCATTTTCAACCTGTCCTCTCATCTCAAGTTCGTAACCCCTCTCCCCCCCGCCCTTGTCGACCCAATTGTTATGACTCCTTTTGCTTTCTTTCCGTTACGTCGTTTGTACTTTTTTTGCCACACACACACACACACCCATTTCTGTCTGTCTTTTTTCCCTTTTTTTCCCTCCTCTTTTCTCATCTTTGTTTTCTATCCAACCTCCCCTGTAATACAACATGTACATGTACCCCCCACTCCAAAAAAAAAAGACAACATCTCCTTCCATTAAAAAAAAGGTATCGAACAAAAGAAGAAAAAAAACCAGTTGATTTATTTTCACCTCAACTATTACATATGTCTACTTCTAAACCGAGGGGCGACGGCCCTTGGCAACAAAGACATCAGCCCAGACCTGCTTTCCATGCACCTCTCGGTTCATTCCAAAACTGTGGACAGCTTTGACGTCCATCAGACCCGCCTTGCGCATGATCTCCTCAAAGTCCTCGAGTGTGAAGCCATTCTTGTGAGCAACAAAAGGGAGCTCCTTTCCGCTCTCGTCCTTGAAATGGTCAGATATGAGATGCTCTCCCTTGTCCTCCCCTTCTGCCTTCTTCTCGTCGTGGTGATGATGATGATGATGGTGATGGTGGTGTTCATGACCTTCTCCATGCTCCTGCTTCTTCTCGCCTTCAGCAGGGTGGTGGTGGTGGTGGTGCTCATGACCCTCACCATGCTCGTGCTTCTTCTCACCTTCGGCATGTTGGTGATGATGATGTCCATGACCATGTCCGTGTCCGTGTCCATGTTCATCATGACCAAAAAGACCCTCGAAATCGCTAATAATCACCCATCCATCCTTCTTGACCAGCTTTTGACTGAGTGTGTTGACAAGACCCTGTACATCTTCGATATGATGCATTACAAAGTTGGAATACACCAGATCAAATCCTCCTTCGGATTCGGCTCCAGTCACATAGCGGCTCAACTCGGGTTCGGGTAACGGGGATTCATCCGTGACAAGATGGCAGACAGTATGGACTTTTTCTTGGGCGTGAAGGTCTGCGAATTCGGCCTGGGTCGTAAGCTTGTGGTTTAGGAACTCGAGCATGCCTTCGGAGGCATCCACGCCCAAGACATGCTTGACGTGAGAGGCGGTAAATAACGCGCACAGTCCTACGAACAAACAAGAGAGAGGGAATCAGTAAGCGAAAATTGGTCTCAAAAGTAAATTCCCACGGGATCCCTTCTTTTTTTTTTCTTTTACCAGTTCCACATCCAAAGTCGAGGGCGGATGCAGTTCTGAGTCTTTCTTCGCTAGTGGCCTCCTTGAACGCGTTGAGGATGGCTTTGGCTGACTTTTGGGTAAAGTCCTTGATCTGAGGCTTGTTGTCATACTCTTGAGCGGTCTTGTTGAAGTGCGCGTTGTTGAGTTCTTGGAGGTTCGACATTGTGTACGTTGTTTGTTTGTTTGTTTGTTTGTTTGTTTTTTTGGGAGTCAGGTTGGTGACTTGAAGTTCAATAGAGGAGTTGGGTTCTCGTGAGGAGAAGGAAAGAGAGAGGGAGAAAGAGAGAGAGAGAAGTGAAGTGAAGAAAAAATGGAGAATGAAGCGACGACATGTTTGCTTTTTATACATGGCGAGAAAAGATGAGGGATTTACGTCACCGGTAAGGTACACGCAACCTTGTCAAAAACTGCGCAGTATGTCAATCCTGTTTTTGACAGGTTAGTTGGGGCATCATGTTTAGCTCTTTTCTCCGATCACTCCAGTTGAGAGTTCTAGACTCTCCTTTCCGCGTTTTGTCTTTCTTTTGTTGATGCCCTCTAAAGCTACACTGGACGAATCGTCTGCGGACACGGTGCCGGGATAGATTGAAGATATGAACACCATTTTCAGCCTTAGCGCAAGTGCTTCACCTACGAGTGAACAGTGCTCCTCCCCGAGTAGGCTTTGATTGACGGGGCGTAAACGCAAAGTAGACTAGTGGAGAACCCATGAGCGCCCATGATGGCTCTTCGGACACATCCATTACTGCGGGACTGCGGACAACGCAATCGCCTTTTTTTAGAGATCCGATTGGTCGATGCCGAGAGTAAAGAAGTCCTTGCTTCTTTTTCTCCAATGCTCTCGGTGGGATGACGGTGCCTAGGCAAGTATCACGAAATATGACGTGTGCGTGTGTAGTTCACGGGTTCTACTTTTTTTATTTATATAATCTACGACGTCGACGTGGAACCAGGACGGCCGTTGTTGTTGCTGCTGTTGTTTTTGTTCCCCAAAGACGAAGACTGAGTCATAGATCCACCGGGTCGCATCAAGGGCCTGCCCTCTCCTCGCGCCACAAAATTAACACCTAGCGATGAGGTCGAGGAAATGGGTCGGCCTCCCGTATCAGACCCAGAAGCCGATCCACTACCTGCAACCCTTCTCCGTCCTGGCTGTAACCGCCCACCCTGACCACCAGCAGATCGGTTCATGCCCGCAGTTCCCGTAGCCATGGGAGCAGCGCTCGCGGCACTCCTTCCCCCAAAAGCTCTCCGTGCGAATGAAGTTGAAGACGAAGCAGCCGCGGCGGCGGCAGCAGCGGCAGCGCGCTTTTCGGAGCGTCGCCTAAAGTAACTAGCTTTGTAAGCTGAAAAGCCTTCCTGGAACCGCCTTGGAACCTTGCGATAGAAGGAGAGCTCAGGCTGATTGTCACGATTAAAATGCATGTTGAAGATCCGCAACACTCGATTGCACTGTGGAACAAATCTAGTTTGTTGTTTGTGTTGGTTTAAAAGATCAGCGATCGGGAGCAATTGAGCCACGTAATGGATTTTTTTCCTTCTTGTTGGGCGTCAGGTGCGAGACCACTTACTTTGAAGAGTAGCCTAGTTTTTGGGAATAGATGCCTGTGGCCATAAAGAGGAACAAGGTGGTGCAGGAGAGAAGCAAAAAAAACTTGTGTAGCATGTGGATATAATAATTCTACAAAGAAAGAGTTCCTTCCGGGCGATAAGCTGATCATCCTTCATCTTCGAGGCAAACGGTACAAAGGCAATTGAACCTACAGGGCTTTGTCGATAAAATGTTGCAAATGTGCAGTAAGCAATCACGAGCACTAGAACCCCGAGGAAAGCTGCCAACAGGTTCACCAAGCAAGAACAATGTTCGTTTTTGTTGATGTTAGATAAGGAAAAGATCCATGGCGGTCTTGTGAACAAGAAAATGACAACTCAAGTTTCTGTACCTTCGTATTTCTGTTGCGATTTCTTGAGTCGGATCAAGTTCAGCTTGAGTCGTTCCTCAAATATCAGGAGGTCGCGGTATGTGACTGAGGAGGCATGGAGGCTGTTGAACTGCTCTTCCGAGACTCTTTCCTCGACCGGTTGCGGTTGGTTCGAGTCCAGGACCTGGGTTACAGGCGAGAAACTCATAGAAGGGGATGGAGGGGTCGACATTTCTTTGCTATGTCTGGATAGGGAAGTCGTGAGTGTGCTTCTCAACCGAGGGACCGAGCTGGAACCCTTATCAGGGAAAGTTCCGAGCGACAGCTGGACGGGCCGGGTTGATGACCGTGGGTTAATCTAGAATGTGGAGGATAGGAGGAGCAAACGGACAGCCGACTAGAACATAAATCCTGCTTGGCGGTAGGGTGATTGGATGAGTAAAGTCGATCGAGGGAAGGGACGATGAAGGAGCGATGAGCAGAGCAGGCAGAGATGCATCAATCCATCCGTTCATTGATGCAGCTTGTCGTCACGTGCTTTTGGATGTCCCAAATGTTGCAACGGCTCCATCCACTCCTCACCATCTGCCCCGCCAAGTACGGTACAGGACCCAGATGCGTCTCTTCGGCAACTCGGGAAGTTCATTCCTTGACAATGAAGAATAACCACCGTCAACCTTGACGACACAACGCGACTTCAGCCATTCTAGACAATCCACGCCTTAAACCCTTCTTGCACGCTTTGAAAAGGCACCTAGGGATTTTCAGGATTTGTTTGTTCATACAACATCGATATACCATCTGGAAGCCTCTGAGTGATGTAAATAAGACGTGGATTGTGTCCGGTAAGCCGACTTCAGGTTCTACCTGAGTTTGACACCACTTACCAACAACAGTGGGCAGTTAAATAGTTCCGAATGGTCCCCCTTCGTTCTCTTTGTCTCTGCGTTCATGAACCGACACCAGGAGCAAGCTTAAAACGATTACAAGGCCTTACTTTCGGAACACGAATCAGCCAGAGCACTCGACGCGCACTCGAGTGGAGGTTTAATCGATTCCTGGCCAATAATGCCGCAGAGTACTTGGCGAGTTGGCCACTGCAGCGCCAGCGACATTTTGCGACTTGATAGAACACCAAGATCGTCTGGAATCAGCGAGCTCAGGCAACATATGGCAAAGCACACCCACCTCACTGGTAAGAACGGGCGAGACATACGGGGCTGAAGGTCTTTCGCTATTCTAGAGTGAACGCTGAGGTACCGACAGCTTGCTTCAACTACCTGTCATCCTCATCCTCAATAGTTCGCAAAAGGATCATTTACGCAAAGCTCTTGTTTCCGTTTCCACTACAACTGTGGCCGGCCTCTAAAGAATAAACCTCGGTTATGTACCAGAAGAATCATGGGAACTGACTTAACAGACTGCAATCCGGCGAACGCGTCTCCAAACCGATTTATGACCATCTTATGCCGACCAGTGAATGTCTAGATCATTGAGACCATTTGAAGGGGGAGGGGGGAGGAGGAGGGAGCAAGGAGGGTATAACGCTGACCGTAGTAATCTTTTTTAGTATATATCCCTTGATGGTATCCATTGATGTTATCCTTTGGTATTGTCCCTTGGTGTTGAACTCCCTCAGACTTGTCCCTTGTCGCTTTCATCCTTGATTTTTAGGGCAGCTTTTACTGCATCCCTTGATTTTTCTCGCTGTCCTTCCTTCCGGTTTCTTGCAAGGTGTATAGCACCAACAGTCTTACTTATCTTGATCCAAGCGAAATGTTATCCTCCTGATTTGGTTTATCTCCTCATGCCTTGCTCGAATGAAGGGAGTTCGATCTTTTTAAAACGAATATAAGGAGGTCGCTCTTTCCCAGAGTCCTGAACTGTCATCCGCCGTACGCATAACTCTCTCCTCACCAAACCCTTCCGAGACACACCCACGATCCCATCTCAAGTCGCAAAGCAGCATTCACAACGTCCGACTCTGAAAATTAGCACTCGATGAGACTAGCAGGCATTGCACCATTTGTGCTTGTTTTTGTGCATGTTGTTGCTGCGCAAGGAATGGATTGTCTTGCTGCTCCTATTCTTAAAAGCTGCTTATTAATGGGATCAGACAAGGTGCACGCCTGTGCCAGTGTAGACTATGATTGTCGCTGCGCTGCATACTAGGCAATAGCTACCTGTTACAACAATAATTGCCCCGACAACGCCAGGGCTGCCCTCGCACGAGCCCAGGCTGCAGACGCTTGCCAAAGCGCCAAAAAAATCCTCCATGAATAAATTGGCATTTCAATTTGGCTATGGCCAACTCCCTCTCACCACTGGCGATCACAGCGGTCTTGCTTTGACGCGCTCAAATCCCTCAGACCTCCTTTCCATTCCTCAGAGTTCACACTTCTCGTCTTAAGCTCTTCCACTCTTCCATTTCACTCAACTCTTATTAACAAAGCCGCCACTTGCCCACGCAGCTGGGGAGTGAAATTGCGTCCACGAGTTCGACCCAAAAATCCCATTTCCACCGAAACTGTTGCACCAAATGTTCCACACACACACACACACACACACATCCCATTTTTAACAGGATTAAATATTGGAAGTGCTTTGCAATCTGGTTCTTGATATCGGGGCCTCGAGACTTCAAACACTGACTTTTGACACCCTCCATGCAAAATCTGTGCAAACACCGAGTTTACTTTTCAATTGTGAGGAGGCCTGAATCGCGTGATCTCACAGTATTAATGTAGAAAAGTGCCTTCATGAACTCACACGTAGTAAACGCGGTATGTTTAGAGCGTCGCGCATTATGACCTGCACTTGGGAGCTTCATTGTGGTGGTGATTCACTCAAGCGTTCGCATATTGGTGGTGATTGACGCGTATTCACGCGTATCTTGCTCATTAAACCTATCCCCTCTCCCCCTCACACACTTGCGCACACATGGACACGCCTTTTCTCTGAAAAATGAGTTCCTCTATCTGAATACTCTTCGGTAATGGACCTCTCAATAGTTTGAAGGAATGTCACAACCCCTTTTAGGTCTGCAATACCAACCCTACGTCATATGATGCTGGAACAAAGTCTTAATCGTATTCAACTAAAAATCGAGAGGCAAGTAATCGTCGCGCTCTAGCACGGATTCCGACTTGGAAGGAGTTTAGTCATAGTCTAACGGACGATAGCTTCAAGCCAATTATCCGAATATAGTGGGCCCCCTTCCTTCCTCTATTAAAATAGTAATAGCTTTCCAGATTTATTTTAAAGGTAGGTTGAACTACAGAAGCATCGGCAGCCTTGCCTTCAACATGTAGAGAGTTGTTGACAAAACAAGATCCTGTGGATTGTCAGGCACTCAGGCTGCCTGCTGCTCGGCTGCTCCTGCACGTGACATATTTTGCACGTGACCTCACACTTCCAGCGCACTCATTGACCAGAACACTTGCCTCTTTCCTCTTTCCTCTTTCCTCATCTTCATTCCCTCCACCATCCAACCTTTCAGCGGACGGCGGATTTTGTCTGGACTTTCAAGGAAATCGCAGTCGCAGCAGGAAAGCATCGTACATAGAACAAGAACCATGTCACGGAGGACAGTTGTCAACTACGAGCCCGATTCGTCCACTTCCACATTCTCAACCCGATCCAATGCTTTGCCAACGACCAAGAACTGGATCGCCTCAAAACGTATTGGTGACCATTCCAACGACGTTGTCGCCTACTTTCACGATGAGCAAGTTGGAAACTACCACTATGGAGTATGGACTTGGCGTACACAATATTGCCCCCGATGATTTTCCTATGGCTCACCTCTGGCTTTTTGTTTTTGTAGGAGCGACATCCAATGAAGCCCCACCGGTTGACCCTCACAAATCATTTGGTCATATCCTATGACTTGCACAAGAAGATGGAGATCTTCCAGCCTCGTCGTGCAACCGAAGAGGAGATCATGAGCTTCCATGCAGCAGATTACATTGACTTTTTGAAAAGGTAGTCCTCTCAACCATCGAAAACAGAGAGATTCTCAACATCCTCATTTCATATTTTCATTCCAGGATTTCTAAGATTTCTAACAGGACTGATTCTATAACAATAGAGTAACGCCGGAAAACATGAACAACTTCAGCAAAGTGTTCTCGAGATATAACGTGGGCGACGATTGTCCGGTCTTTGACGGGATGTTTGAATTTTGCAAAATCTACTCTGGAGCATCCATCGACGCAGCTCGCAAGTTGACTAATGGGTCCGCCAACATCAGCATAAATTGGTCAGGAGGTCTGCATCACGCCAAACGAGTCGAGGCATCTGGATTCTGCTACGTAAACGATATTGTACTGGGCATTTTTGAGCTCTTGACGTAAGTTCCTGCTGGTCATTAATCCACACCTTTTAAGGAAATCCTTCCGTTGTGGACAGCAACCGTGAAGGACACCGAACCTCTTTCTTTCTTTCTATCGTAACATCGTAACTCTGCAATTATCTTTTATTATAGACATTTCCCTCGGGTACTCTATGTGGACATTGATATTCACCATGGAGACGGCGTTCAAGAGGCGTTTTATACTACCGACCGAGTGATGACCGTTTCGTTTCACAAGTACAATGGCGACTTTTTTCCTGGAACAGGAGATATTGATGAGGTTGGCAGCGGGATTGGCAAGCACTACTCACTGAACGTACCGCTTCAGGACGGCATTGACGACCAATCGTACATTTACCTGTTCAAGTCTGTTATGGAAGCCGTTATCACTTCTTTCCGACCCTCGGCGATTGTGCTACAATGTGGAGCTGACTCCCTGGGATGCGATCGACTCGGATGCTTCAATCTCTCCATTAAGGCACACGGCGAATGTGTGAGGTTCATCAAGGACTTTAAGCTTCCGCTGCTGGTTCTCGGCGGGGGCGGATACACTATCCGGAATGTAGCGCGATGCTGGACCTATGAGACGTCTATCCTGGTGGACCATGAGGTGTCAAATGACCTCCCTTACAACGAGTACATTGACTTTTTCCAGCCAGACTACAAGCTTCATCCACATCTGTCGGGCAAAGTCGAGAACATGAACTCGAAAGCGTACATCCAGAACCTAAGGATCAAGATTCTGGAGCATCTGCGGTTCTTGAATGGCGCTCCCAGTGTTCAGATGCAAGAGATCCCGCCAGACATGCAAGGGTTCTTGGAGATGAACGAAGAAGAGGAGGCGGAGCTGATGGCGGATAGTGTCAAGGGCAAGGAGCAAAAGGAGAAACAGAGGGGGCGTGAGCACGGGAATGAGTACTATGATAACGACCAGGATGTGGACCAGGAGATGGACATTGAAAGTTGATAACCTCTGGAGTTCAAGCTTGACTTGTCAAGTCCACGATACGACTGTCGCCACGCGGACGATACACACACAGCGCACATCCACATCCACCTCTTCCTCCTATATAGATTGAGCGACGACGTCTTGGATCTTTAATCTGTACATATCTTGATCACTTTGCGCTATATCCCTCCCATGTCTGTCTGTCACGGATGTGCCTCTCCACTGTGGCATGTGGGCCTCAGGACAGTCCCTCGTATTTCTTTTCCCTCACAATGGACGTCAATAAACTGAACCCCACCCTACGCGCCACAAATGAAGATCGAGATGTTCGAAGTTAGTGTCCTGGACTTTTGGGAGGCTATTAAGAGAGCCAGACGAGGGCGAGAAGGCAGGAAATAAGGTGGCAAGGTGGCGATGAGAGCAGTGGACTATATGTATCCATGGTGACCAATCTTTGACGACGAGGGGACTCTATCGAGAATTGCTCTCAAAGACATCCACTAAATGGGAGAAGAGAGAGAGGAGGGGAAAGGGGTAGTACATGCACAAGAGTTGCCCCCGGGTTCGTCGGTTGGGTCGCGTACTTTACAAATGTACGAGTACGCAGGCTGCATATTGACTTTCCACAGAAGAAACTTTCGGAGAGAGAGCAAAGAGACGACAGTGTGCTCTGTGTATGTAGACTGCCTGGACGTGAAGATGAAGGAGAAAAGAGGCACAGGGACAAAAAGCAAATAAAAGTCAAAGATGAACACGGCTTTTTACGCCCGCTGCCAGGGATGGAGCAGCAGCAACAAGTCAACAACAACAACAACAACAGCAACAATAGTAATAATAGTAGATGGCAAATAACGGCCTGGCTGGGTGTAACATGGAGTAACATCAGCAGCATGCGACCGTTCCTGCATGTTGTTGTTGACACTTGACAGGAGGACCAGTTGCCAATTTGCCGCGCGTGGAAAGGAAGAGAAGGCAAGGGACAATTGGCACCAGGGCGTGGTGGTGGGCAAGATTCAATTTCGCCTGTTGGTGCTGATTCAACAGTGTTCAGTCAGTAGGGTTCAACAATCAGTGATCACCTCACACCTCACACCTCACTCGCACTCGCACACTCACACTTTCCAACTGACACCAGAGAGAAAGAGAGTGTGAGACGAGAGAGAAAAAGAGTGTGAGAGTGAGCTGAGCTGAGCTGAGCGAACACAGACAGAGCAGATGTGTTCTGTACTCGCTCTCCTCTCTTTCTTCTCCTCTTCCCTTTGCACCTCTTCCTTCGTTCCCTTCTTGTCTCCCGCTGTTTCTTGCATCCTCTCCTTACATTCCCCCCCCCCCCCCCCCCTCCGTGCCTCATTCCCGCCTCACCACGTTCGTTCTCTTCTCATCATCTTCATCTTCATCCTCATCTCCATCATCACTGCCCTGCGTCCAGGTACAGAAACAGCTCTCTCTTTTCTCTCTCTCTTGTCTCACACACACATACACACACACACACTCTCTCTCTCTCTCTCTCTCTCTCTCTCTCTCTCTCTCTCTCTCTCTCTCTCTCTCTCTCTCTCTCTCTCTCTCTCTCTCTCTCTCTCTCTCTCTCTCTCTCTCTCTCTCTCTCTCTCTCTCTCTCTCTCTCTCTCTCTCTCTTCGCCCTCTCTCTCACCTGCGATGGCAACAACAGGACCAATGCCATCATCACTCAACACCTTTCAACAACCTGTCATCATCCACTGCCCTGACTCATCTCGAGAGACAGGCCGTGAGAACGCTTTTCTCCTCTTCCCCGGCGGGCGTTGAAAGCACTCACCCGGCGCGTGCACCACGTTTCACATTCATATGCAGCGTTCCTTTCCTCCCTTGTTCCTGCATCCACCAGCCAGGATCTCGACCTTGGAATCATCTCGTCATCGACTCTTTCGGAACAGGACACACATGACCTAGAGCTGGGGAGATGAGAACGCCTCTTGCCTCATCTTACCCCATCATCAGGATCTACCCAGTGCAGACAGTCTTCCTTTCTTTTTTTTTTTTTTTTTTTTTGTGTGTGTGTGTGTGTTATACTGCGACCCTTGTGTCTGCAGGACGTCCGCGTCTGGATTGTCGGCAAGAATCGTCCATTGGTGGCAGCGCAAAACGAGCGATACGTGTGTCCTCCAGCTCTTGTCCTCCAGTGCCCCAAAGCGCCTAAAAACTAATTTCTTTTTCCCTCTACACTAGCGTGCCAATAGCCTCCCCGCATCAACACGGAACCACACGGACACCAACGACAACAAAGACTCAATAGCTGAATATAGCCATAGCAGACTCAACGCTACCAAAGCAGACAAAACATCATGAATCTGAAGACAGTGAGTGCCCTTCTGGCATTAATGTCGACCGCCTATGCTGGTCCTTTGGAGGGTTTTCCAAATCCTTTAGATCCTACATCTACTGGACCAACGTCTGCAAGCATCCACCCCTCTCCTACCAGTAGTGCCCAACCAACGTCTACTCAGCAAACTACCGCTTCACACACGACTACAGCCGCGCCATTAACTTCTTCTACACAAGCTCCCACCTCAGCCCGTCAAACCACTGCAACCAACACTTTCACGTCAACCTTGACCACCTCTGCCACCACTGTTGGATCACTACCCACAAACCAGAGCTCCCCCACTTCGAGTGGGACGGGCAAGTTGGAGACTGCAGGTATTGTCGTTGTCTCTGTGATTGTTGCTGCAGCCATTGGTATTTGGGTGTTCAGAAAGTGGAAGCTCTCGGTAGGTGCACTTTACCTAGAATGTATCCATTGAAAAGCTGCATTATGATTGTCTGGACTGTCATCGACTCAATAATGACAATTGTCTTCCATTTGTTTTTCATCATAGCCTTCGCGTGATTTCCAATCCAAGATCCGTGGAGACGACTACACAGATTACCCTCGTGGCTACGAGAACGACAGTGTGCACTTGAGAAACATGGAATCACCTTCAGACCCCACGCCCATCAAATCCCCGTATGGAGCTTCGAGCGCTGTCGCTGGCGGGACCGTGGCAGCGGGTGCGATTGCAGATGATCAATACTATGATGCTAGCTATGCGAGCAAGGACCAGTCTGGAGGATATGGACATAAAGGTTACGGAGGCGATTACAGTCATGCTGGATATGACCAACATTACGACAACTATAACGACCAAGGAGGCTATGGTGGCCATCATGATGGATACGGCGGCTCTCAAGCCGGCTATGGTGGTCATGGTGATTACGCCGCATCTCAGGTGGGAGGGTATGCGCCATCACAAGCCGGAGGTGGCGGCTATGGCCAGGGAGGATATGCACAGTCCAATGTCGGAGGAGGATATCAACATGGAGGATACGAAGACTATGGCCGTCGCTAATTATTTTTTTTTCCTTTTTTTGCTCTCCTTCCTCTCCCTCCCCTCATCTCCTCATTTCCTGCCCTATCCTGCTCATTCCCAAGAGCTTTCCTCCACTATCTGTCCTTCTATTCACCCACTCCATCGTGCCCTTCCTACACATACTCTTCGCACTTTTATATATCCTTTTCTTCTACAAAAAAATATATTGTCGTTTTTAATTCAGTTCCATCCCACCCACTGAAAGATTCACATTTCCTCACTCATTGAAAAAAGACGCCCTGACAGCCCAAAGCATCCGCTGCAATGTAGTTGTCTTGCAGTTGAAAATAGAGGGTGATATGTTTTTTGAAGTGTCTATAAACGATATTATGGTTTTCTAGGCGTTTTGGATCCGTTCATCTTCAGCTTCCTCTCTATCGTCACTCTCCTCATCGGCGACGATTCTCTCGTTTTCAAAGCTTTTCTTCTTTTTCAAATACCGCCTCCGTCTCTGGAACGGACCCCAGCAACAACCCACCAACAACAGCCTGGCAGCCTCAAAGATCAAGAACGCGAGTAGGATCCAGCCGATAAAGTATCCTATCAGTGACCAACGAATAGTGATCGTCTGTATATTACAGAACCCACCCGTAGGCATGAATGAATACATCCCAGTCTGGTCATTCCAAAACATTTGGAAGTACTGTCCCAAAAGCGTTGGAGGTGCCGTCTTGTAATATTGCTTCGATTCAGGAGGGTAAGCCAAAGGCTGGGTGCCTGTCGGGTCAAACAGAAAGGATGTTCGGCGCGCCTTGAGTTCGTTCAGAATGGTGGTCGCAGACCGATTGTTGTTGGTATTGAGAATCGTCCAAGAGAAGGCATTCGTGTCTGGGTAGTGAACGTCGGTTCCAGTTATCAACAATAGGTTGTTCTCCTGAATGAACTTGAGTGATATGGTGTCCAATGTGCCACCATTTACAATCTCGAAACCATCAATCCCCATCTCAACAAGAGCTTCTCGACTTGGGTGGTCTTGCATTCTTGGCACCTCATATCCATATTCTACATTGGAAACGTTGATCATTAGACATCAATCGAATGCGGGGTGGGACTAAAGGCAACACTCAGATGAAAACCTGCCTGTGGTGTTACTCCAAGGGATGTGGTTGATAATAGCCAACCCTCCAAGTTCATGAGCGCGAGCAATGGTAGCCTTGAGTTGGTCATCCGTAGGCCACTTTGTTATAGCAGTATCGATCGTCTCGTTGATTCCAATCAAATTCATATGCAAACGGCAACAACTACAATAGAAAAGTAGTAGAAAATCAGTCGCCCTCTCTCCACATTTTTCCGACATTTGATTTCTGCTCTTTTTACCTGAGCTCCATAGCGGGGATGACTGTGACCTGGCCTGCATACTTTTCGAGGGCCACTTTCTGGGCCGCCAGTCCTCCTTCGATTGTGTTGTGGTCGCTAACAATGAGCGCATTGTATCCGTTTGCTTGTCAAATGAAGTGCAGGGTGGAGACAATTTCAAGGTCAGCTCAATCTGTCCATCAGACACAAATAATCCGCATTCGGTGGATCCAACGGATCGAACCAACCCTTGATTCTCCTCTCCCTGCCATTGTCTCCTTTCCTTTGTTTCCTTTCCTTCCCGGAGAAACATGAAACATACCTATGTGCCACTTGATAAGTGTCTCTGGTGACATTCTACCATCTGAGTAAATTGTGTGCGAATGTCCATCCAACAGCACATCATATTGATCTCCAAACGAAGCATTCATAGGCGACAGGTATGATCTTGGGTTGATAGGTGTCCAGTCAAAAGAGGTTAAAGCCGCATAATCAGAGAGTTCTGGCTGTCCAGGTCGGAAAGAGTAAACAAGCGTAGCCGCGATCACGACGGCTAGAATCACCCAAAGGATCAATAGTCGACATAACGGTTTCAAGACTGCAGACCGGATAACCCGTCCTCGTGTCCACTGAGGTCTTCGTCCTCGTTTTCCTCGTTGTTGACGATCTCTGTGCTCATCCAGAGAGGGGATGTCCTTCTCAAGGCTGTATTGGGGCAAGAGCCATGGAGGGAGTAGGCGAAGCAGAGGGGGAAATGAGGCTTTTGCACTTGGGGACTCACGATCTGCGCAGGACAAAGACAAATAATGAATAAAAGATTGGTACGGGGATCTGACATATTGATGGTACAGTAAAGACGATCTGGATCCACTGTCGTCTCGAGTTGTGGTAGAAGGGACAGTGCTTGTGTGTGCGGCAGGGCTGCCGAGGTAATCGTCCCTCATCTGTTGATCCTGCTCAGCCTGGTAGGCGCTGGTAACTGAAGTGGATGAAGGAAAACGAGGTAAAAGAGAGTCCTCTGAAGAAGGAGGAGCCAGCGATTGTTGATATACGTTTTTGCGTACAAAGCGCGAAGTAGATTGGGGCTTTACTATGGAGGAAGCAGAAGAACTTTCTTTGATATTGGGTGTGGGGAAAGTGCTTGACCCGGGGTTTGAAACGGGGGTCGGCGTGGAGGCGACAGGAACAGCAGGGCTGGAAGGAGTGTGAGTGGGAGTTTGAGCCTGCGGCGTGAGCAGGATGTGGTCCTGTTGGGGAGGAGAGGCCATTGTGTGGGAGTCAAGGGTAGGGTCAAGAGGATGGGGACGGATGCATGCACACACACCCAGACTCTGCATTCGTGCGGACCGACTGGGCGATGCTCGCTGTGATAGGTGAAACAGGCGGACGCGAGACATGGCGAAACATACCTCGTCACGTGCCGAAACAAATCGTTTTTTTTTTTCTTCTTTCGACTCATGCATGCCCGTTGCATCCATGTCTTGCCCTGCATCTTTCTCTCTTTTAAACGCGCCATCATTTGACCATGGCCGACAGCACTTCAGCCCACGCGCAGACACAGGCACTGCCAGATAATCAGGTTATTCTGCAGCGCGCTGCTGATTCATGTCGGGCCTTGGACGATCTCAGGATGAAGCTCCACAAGATCCAGGGACAGCTCGCCGCCCACAGAAAGGCCACCGCACCAGGCGCTGCTCAAGGATCCGAGGCTGTTGTAAGGACTTTTCTTTCCACGACTTTGATTCTCAGTAGCAGCAGCAAACAGGAAAGAGTCTTACTTTTCTATTTTTCGAAAAACAATTATAGATTCAGGAAGGGACATGGACCGCATTGTTGCAAGAGGCCTACTTGCTACAATTCCAGATCTCGACCTTGCTGTCCGCAACTGAAGAACCCATCCCAGAGAGACAAAGAGTCGCCCAAACGACGAGTGCAGGACGCACCTGAGAATAGACCTAATGGCATGGATATATACCCAGAATCGCCGTCAGCGCCTTCCTCGATGCCACCAGCATCTCGCCTCCAGGGCTGATAAAAACTTTCGCCATTGTGCATAGCATGCTTATCGGCGGTTGCACCAGCAAGAAGCAAGAAACAACTTTCATTGGCAACCGATACGGCTCCGCATAAACTACCCTGCCGACGACTGCAGGACCTACTGCGACGCGATCGCGACGCGTGGTCCGGCCGTTGTTGTTGTTTTTAAGGAACAATAAAGAGAACAATCTTATTATGTATTGTATTGCCCCCACATCCGAACCGACAATCTTTCGTCCAGCCCAGGTGTATTGGCAAGCAAGGTTCAAACTTCAATGAGCAGCCGAGGCGGGCGGGAATGATGAGGGTGCAGAGTTCCATTCTCCATGACTTCCTTTCTTCTTTACTTTCCTCCATCGTCATTCCCTCCCCCCCCCCCCCCCCTTCACCCCTCTTCATCCCTCTCATCATCTGTTCAAGGCAGAGACACAGCTATAAGCAAAGATATCATGACTGCCTCTTCCAGCGCGCATCTCCGCCTGGCTACGGTCTCTGCCCACCTAGCCTCCGCCGCCGCAGACCCTATCAGCTCGGTTCTCGAGTCCAGCCTGCCGCCTGTCCAGATCAATCGAGACGCACTCTCAGTCCTCCTCGATGGTGAAGACCAGACATGGCGCAACTGGGTAAGACCCTTTTTATTTTCACCCCTGTGCTCAGTCAAACGGTTGTCAGAAAGAAGGAAAAAACATTGATCCGATTTTGGTGGTAATTCGTGGTTTAACAACCATAGATGTTTGAGCAATTGAAGCATCCTTTGTTCGAGTACAAGAACAACATTACCAAGGAAGAAGCTGTCCGTCTCAACCAAGAGCGTACCCGTTATCTCGCCAAGACAGGATTCCGCCCAAAGTGGGATGAACCAAAGTATGCCGAACGAGGATCCGTTTGCCAACTGAGTGTTACTCAAGTTGGTAGAAGCTAACTCCCGCTTGCTCTGCATGTGTAGGGAGAAAAATCACAAAAAGTTCCTGGCCATCGGGGATGCCATGTCATACTATGACAATTCGCTTTCGACCATGAATGGCGCCCACTATGGCCTGTACGTAGGATCGATCCGTGAACTTGGTTCAGACGAGCTCAAGGCAAAGTGGCTGCCCCCAGCAGATACCTTTGAGATCCCCGGATGTTTTGCTCTGACTGGTAAAAGAATGAACTCGCATCTTCTTCGGTGATATAGAACCCACAGTGCACTCGTCTATAAAGATGCCTCACTGACTTTTCTTCTTCTTGCCATGAACTTTTGTGCCAAAAGAGCTCGGCCACGGAAGCAACCCTCGAGGAATCGAAACAGAGGCTCACTGGGATGTCAAGCAAGGATGCTACATTATTAACACGCCCAACATCACTGCCCAGAAGGTAACCCGAGATGAGTCCGATTTGAACATGATACTGTACACCAGTTCGTAAAAAGTCTACTGATGCACCTTGTTTTCTTCATTTTTCCGCAGTACTGGATCGGTGCTGCTGCCGAAACTGCATTCATGAGCGTCGTTTGGGCTCAACTGTACGTTCCCGATCCCTCCAACAAGGACCAATGGCAACATCAAGGAATCCACGCCTTCCTTGTCCCCATCCGTGATCTCAAGACACGTGAACCCTGTCCTGGTGTAACGATCCGCAACTGTGGCGCTAAATCCGGGCTCAATGGTATGGATAACGGTCGTCTCTGGTTCGACCATGTCAAAGTGCCTCGCAACATGTGCCTTGACAAATATGGTGGCGTGAATGAGGATGGCAAATACGAAAGCATGTTCCAATCCAAGGACCAGCGGTTCGGAGGACAGCTCGTCAACCTCTCGGAAGGTCGTGTGGGCCTGTCTATCTCTTCGGCGAATTTGGCCAAGACGGCCCTGACGATCGCGATCCGGTATGGACAAACTCGCCGACAGTTTGGTGCCCGACACCCAGGAGAGCAAGAGACATTGATTATGGATTATAATCTGCATCAGCGACGTCTTTACCCTCTCTTGGCGACCACGTATGCTCAGCATTTCGCTGCCAGGGCCATCATGTATATGAGAGATGTCGAGGACAAGGATTTGAAACAGATCAAGCAGTTCCATGTGATCTCTTCTGGATTGAAGTCGTTGCATACTTGGCATCTTTTGGAGACGTTGCAGGCAACCCGTGAAGCTTGTGGAGGTCAAGGATTGAAATCCTCAAACCGCATCGGACACATGAAGGCTGACTGCGATGTCATGGCCACCTACGAAGGTGAGATTTTTTTTTTTTTTTTTTTTTTTTCCTAAATATCGGTCGATATCGGTTTTCAACTGCTTGTCGCAATTCTAATCAGTCAGTGGATCGCGTTACTTATTTGATATTATATTCACATCTATAGGAGACAACCAAGTCATGCTGATTACCGTGGCCAAGGGATCCATCTCTGATTTCACTCCCAAGAAGATCCCCGCTCTCGCCACTTTTGACAAAGCCCGATTCCAAAACCAAACTTTCTCGGACGCGACTTTGCTCTCTGCTGAGTTCCAATTAGAGCTTTTCCAGCACCACGCCTACTCTGCTAGCCAACGCCTCACTGCCGCTGTGGCAGCCACTCGTTCACAGAACGCCGACAAGAAGCAAAGCTTGGACAGTATTCTCGATCAACACTCGGCTCTTTCGCAAGAGTTTGCGCGTGCTGTGATTGAACACTTTATTCTTCAAGAGATTGTCCGCAAAGAAAAGGAATCTATGCCCTCTTCGTCCTCTGTTTCACCCTTGACCTTGGTCCGCCAATTGCATGCCCTCTGGAAGTTGGATATGGACTCCAATATGGTTCGCAGACGCTATGTCGATGAGTCGGTTCAGGAACGAATTAGGGATCTGGTTGGAGCTACGATTCATCGTGTTCATGAGAATGTGGACGCGTTGGTGAACGCTTTCGGGGTACCAGAGCATCTTCTCGGACCCATTGCTGGGGATTGGATCCAGGCCAATGTGGTGGAAGGCAAGGAGGACATTTAAAAAGATGAATTAGAACTTTTTTTTCTTGTGAAAGGACCAAAAATGGAACAAAATATAGCTAGAATGTACGAAACCCAAAAAAAATGTTTACTGCTGCTCAGTAGATGAACTCGTCCCTCTGTTTTTTTTTTCTTGAATGCTCGCTTACTCATCTGCCGTTTGTCAAAGGTCACAAGTTCTCCAAACTGAGGACGGAAATGATAACGTTCAAATATCAATTTCTCGTTCTGAAATACTCTCTACTTGATGAATCTAGCTCCGCATGTGGGCGGACTGAATTAACACTCGCACCCCCGTCAACACACGGATAGTAAAGGGTGATTCCATACTTACGTTAAGTATCATGTGATCCCCGACTTTGAACAGCAATGTCTACTAGTAAAAAGTCGTCGCACGCGTGCAAGACCAAGTGTGTAGGCTGCTTCTCATCGAGGAGCATCGATCTGGATGATAAAATCGAAATTACCTTAACTTTCCTATGGTGGTGAAAAGACACCCGGTTCTCAAATCCGCGGCCCACACTCAAAGTTACCGTAACTGTCAGGTGACCGTCAACTTTGAACAGCAAATGTTGACTAGTAAAAAGTCATCGCACGCAAGCGAGACCAAGTGCGTTGAGTGTTCCTAGCCAGGGACCATCGCTCTGGATAGTAAAATCAAAAATCCCTTATTTTTACTATGGTCGTGAAAAAACACCCGATTCTCAGATCCGTCGCCGCACTCAAAGTTACCGTAAATATCAGGTGATCGTCGACTTTGAAACCGCAATGTTGGCTAGTAAAAAGTCGTTGCATACATGCGAAACCAAGTGCGATGAAGGTTTCTAGCCGAGAAGAGTTGGTATGGGTCATAAAATCGAAAATCCGTTATTTTTACTATGGTCGTGGAAAAACACCCCGATTCTCAGATCCGCGCCCTGCCCGATCGTACGGTAAGTGTCAGGTGATCCTCGACTTTGAACGGCAACGTGGACTATGTAGTAAAAAGGTCGTGGCCCACTCGATGAACCAAGTGCGTTGCGTTTCTGTCACGAAGGAGCATCGGCTCAAATCATGATATCAAGGATCCGTGATTTAAACCCATCCTAAATGCCATCACCCGTCCAGAAAGACCATGCATGTCGCGTTTCGCTTGCGCGCAAAGACATCATCCATTACTTGGGAAATTTTGTCCTATTTGGCATACAAGCAAATGAGAGAAATGTAGCAGGTTGACGCAGTTAAACGGGATATATATTCTGTCTGTTTGTTTTTGTGAAAGGTGCAGCGCGCTTGTTTTCATATATACTATTGTTGCGATGTCGCGATATTGTGACCTGATTATCTCTCATATCTTCCAATGTTCTGTCGCCACATGTTCGAAAGTAGCCTGTACAGGTTCTCGGTGCCGTAAAGTTCACTGCTCGGTTATCTCAAGGTTTGCAAAATGTCGCCAGAGCATGCGTGCCCGTCGTCTCGAGAACCGAACACGTTGCAACAGCGGACTCTCTCGTGCCCAGAGATCCCAATAGAACCGATCATTACAGGTATCACGATCCAACCCATCCATCCAGCTCCCGCTCAGTGCTTCAGCGATCTTTGCGTTCGAGGCGGTCCCGTCTTGGATAAGGCCGTCATCAGCCGAGAACGTGGACCATTGCTGAAAGTCTGACATGTCCTGATGCTCCACGTCCATTTTGCTTCGCACTCGCTTTGCCTTTGCGGCCGCTACAGCCGCGGCTGCAGCGGCTGCCGTTGCTGCTGCTGCTTCGCTGAGATAATGATCTAGTTCGTCCAAATCCGCGTCATGTTTTGAGATTCCATAGTTGGAATTTTCATCTTCGGACAGGCGAGGGGGAGACGTCGAGCGTGTTGATTGTCCCAAGAATGTTGCAGGTAAGAAACCATGGGCGACATAGAGGTCGTTGCTCGAGGAACTTGCTGATGAGGAAGAGGACGAAGAGGCCGACCTAAAGCCATGGTTTCTGACCTCTTCTTCCGTCTGATACATCCACCCATGGAACGGACACTCTTGGTTTTGGAATTCGTCCACTTTCGGTTCACCATTTTGACCACTGGTATCCAGCGCTATCGTCTCCATGGATGCTTTAGGCTGTGGAGGAGGGTGACGGCAGGACGCCGTCAGGGGCAGACAATGGTCGTGATAATACTGCAGTGCCACGGCCAAATGGCGGTCTAAATTGGCAGGTTGCTGTCCAGCCTTTGTGGCCATCATATCTGCAATCACGGTTTTGACGACTTGGAAAGCCTTGGCTTGTGTATGTGAGATGTTGTCTTCAGGAAGGGTGGAATTTTTCCCCGGCTTTGCAGAGACTGTCTGTGAGGAGGCTGTTGCCGTTGTCGCAGCCACTCCCGCTCGTGATGGTCGTTTCAATGTTGAAGGAGGAGGACATGGAACCTGGATGCAGAGGTGGAGCAGGGCAAGATAGATCTCATTGGGAAGTCGGCGAGCTTGGCCAACAGACTGAGAAAATGTCGGGCTAAGGTCTTGTAGAACACACGAGTATTCTGCACCTTCCTGGCCACAGGCCGAAAGATCGACGGTGGCTGCTGAAATGGTTGACGATGTCCTTGATCGGCTCGAAAGCTGGAAGAACATGGATATGCCATCATTCAACGATGCTGTGGATGGCGTCCTTGGTATCTTTGTTACAGGGGTTGAAGGTGCGAGGGTGCAGAGTTGAGGCAGGGAGCGGATCGGTGCCATATTCCTCATGTCTGCAAAGATTTCAAAAACCAGATCCAGCAACTGGCCAATGGACATTGGATTCTGATGTGAGAGATTTTGAGTCTGGTGAGTCTGGTGCATTGACGATAAGGTCTGATTTTGTTGCTGCTTTGGCTGGGATCGAACGACTGTCAGGACTGTATCATAGATGACCTTCACCATACAGGTCATCACGAACGGATCTCGGAGTTGGGCTTGAAACTGTCCAGTGGGCTCGTTTCGCATTGAGCTATAGATTCGGAAGGCCTTCATATACCGTGACGATTGCTCTGGTGAGTTAATGGCGATCGTCAAGATATTGTGCAGGAAAACTGTCAAGGACGTGGTGCCGATACTCGCGGGCAAGATCTTCAGTCCAAGAACGCCCGTACCGACAGTAGCGCTAGATATTACAGATGTTGACGTGGGGGAGATACTGTCGGCCTGCTGTTGTGGCTGCTGCTGTTGCTGCTGCTGCTGCGAGGGTGGCTGTGGTGTGGTCCCTGTTGGAGAGGTGGCGGGTGTGGCGTTGAAGAGAAACAAGGATGGATTCATCGTGGATTTGTTGTAAATGACCCAAGCCCTGGCTTCCCAGATCTCGGGGTCCTGACGCGATTTTCGATTCTGCTCTAGCACTGCAATTCGCTCCTCGATCGTCTCGATAACTCTTTCCTTCAACCTCCCCTCAAGGGTGCCATTGTCCCTCCTCTCCTTCTCTTCCTCTTCCTCCTTGTTTGAATAATCAGAAATATCTTTTCCCTGGTAGTGGTCGCCCTCTGCAAAGTACATGTCTCTGGGCAAGATGTTGGGAGATCCAGGCAGATTGGGTCCGAGTCCGCCATGTCCCAGGAATGCACGTTTGCACAATCGCATAGCGATTTTGACCGTATCCCTGTCCTCTAAAGCGGGTCCCATCCGTTCGTAAACTGTTCGCCAACCATACTCGAACTGCTTGTGGTTCACACATTCCTCCAGCATCCCGTTATCCAATATAGTGAGATGTCGGTTCATGTGAATAGGAATAGAGCTAGTCCCAACAGTCAGAGCAGGCGCACTAGCCCTTTTTCCTGTATCCTTTGTCGAGCTTTTAGAAAAGAAGGAGAACGACGATCGTTTGGCCTTTGTAGCGGTCGCGGTTACGGTCTCTGGATTGTTTGAGTCGACAGATGGTAGCGTTTGTTGTTGGTCGGAATCGGATTCAGGTTTGACACTAGTTGCTGTCATTGCGGATGCTGTTGATGCTCTCCGTGGCATCGGTCCCTTGATGCCTCCTATCATCACTTCATGCGCCAATGTGCTAGATGAGGACGGGTCACCAGGCTCTTCTTGTAACGGGGTACCTGTGGCAGATAGTCGCTCAATATTCGCGGGTGCTTCTACCAGCCTTACTCGACTTCGTTCATACTGGAGACGAATCTCCTCCCATTTGGAAGCATCCAATTGCAACCTGTACCACTTCTTGACCACTGCCTTGTCAACTCGCCGTTTCTCCTCTTTGCTCTGTACAGATAGAAAGTCGGCCCTATCGTCGGTACCGTCGGTGTGCACAAGGTATCTATCGAACAGGACTTTTGCCTCGTGTAGATGGCGTGGCTTTGAAAAGAGATGACAGGAGATAGCGGTGCGGAACACTGCTCCGTACCAGTGATCGATATTCTGGAGACACAGTAGAGCCTCCTGCATTTTTTGACGGTCAAACAGGAACTGGGCGACATGGATATGATCATCATCCTGTTCTTGTGTAAAGGATAATGTCTGTTAAAAGGTGATATCAACATTTAGTCACTAGAGAGAGAATATGGCCCTTTGACCTTACCCTCAGTGGGAACCCGGCGCCGACAATGGCTTGGTAAAGTTGCAGATAGACGGCATCGGAACTCATGACGCCCTGCCGATCAATCTCTTTGGCTAAACTCTCGGCCATGATGGGACCCGTCATGATCCTGACGAGCTGAGAATACATGGCCCCTACTTTGTTCCTGGTTTCCACTTTGATTTGCTCATTTTCGACCCCGTCGTCACACTGAACTTGCTCGTGTGCCTGTTTGCTGTTCAGCACATTAATGGCCGAGAGGATCGCTACATAGGACAACTCCATGTCTTTGTCCTTGGTCAGACAGTGGATCGCGACCATCACCACAGTCTCGCTAGCTACGTCCCAGGAATGCAGATTGGCAATAGACTCACTCGAGATCACACGACGATTCTGAATATAGTTGTCAGCGAGAGAAAGGTCGGATTGGATCTCGGATGGGGTGTCAACCGAGGTTGTTTGATTCTGGGAAGGCTGTTGCCGCCTAGGCTGCATCCCTGGCATGTGGTTTTGTATCTGACGAACGTCTGGCACAGTGTTGATGTCTACTTGTAGATGCTGCGATTCAGTCTTGTCAAAGTCCTTGACCAAGATGGCAAGGGGAACCTCCCAAACAGGGTCGCGTAACTCTAACGCGTTCCTTCGCGAATCCCCTGTGTCTGCAGTGGAGTCTTCTGTGGTCAGCGCTGTTGCGGCCTCAGGGGAGGCCTTGTTGGGTTCAGTCCAGATGGACTGTTCGACAGGAGGATAAGGCTTCTCGGCCAGAGAGAGTGAGAAATTGATTGGGGGCATGACAGCTGCTTGGAGTGGAGTGGTGGCGTGTAGTTGCTTTGCTTGTGGAGTTTGCGGATGTGCGATTGGGGCGGTGGTCAGGACCGCGTTTTCGTCGACATTGATGGTGGCAGTCAATGAAGGAGTTTCGGGAACGATAGCCTCCTTCCCTTTGCTTGATATCGTCGCTCTGTCGCCAGTCACTTGTTTTGGGTGGGCTTCTGCATCCTCGACAAACTCATTTTTCTCCTCCTCTTCTACTTGAGGCAGAATAGCGACAGGCTCAATCAAGGGCGTTGATTCTGCTGATTCTGCCAGCTTCTTCTTGGCGGCCTCTCGTCGCTTTTGATTCTTTTTTTGACTTGCTGACCTTTTCGTCTCTATAGAGATAGAAAAAGAATGGAGTTGGCGAGTGGGGCTACGGTTATGATCTATCTCTTTTTTTTTGTGACCAGTAGAGCCTGTCTGGTAAGGATCTCTATGATCGGGCTTTGTTCCTCTACCATTGCTCCTTCTGCCGAAAGAGTGGTGCTATCCAAAGTCTCCGAGGAGGTATTTTCTACTCTACCTGATTCGCTCAACAGCTTGCTGTCCGCAGAAGTGGCGCTCGAGGTAGAGTCTGCAGAGGTTGGGGAAGAATCAGCTGTCTCGGACATGTTTGCGGAATCTGTTGCGTCCTTTGGTGGCTGTGGTGCTGTGATGATGGGCTCCAAGGGCGTAACGATCTCGCTGACGGTTTCAACATCCACTACCGACCTTGATGAGACCGATGCAATATCGATGGAGGATTTCGAGTGGCGCTTTCCACTTGTGTTGGAGGCGCGTCGTTTAGATTTTGGGGCCATGCTCCAAGTGCTATCAATAACGTTGGGAGGGTTGCCTTTGGCGGTACACTAAAACGTGGAATGTGTATGCGCGTGTGTTTGTGGTGTAGTGTGGTGTGGTGTGGTATAGTGTGGAGAATGGTTGTTTGGTAGGATATAAACACAAGAAGAAATGAAAACTGACAATGGAAAACGTTCACAAAAAAAAGAAGATTGAAGAAAGTCGTTCCTCGCCGCCAGTTTCTCGAGGACCAGACTTGTCAAAAATCGAGTCCCAAAGCACCCTGACCCAAGAGAGGGGCACGGCAGAGAGATATTGGTCCAACAAGTCCTTCCTGTCCCGCCTTTTCCTCCATGCTTGCCTGCACTGTGCATATGAAAGAGTACACCAGACCGACACACGCGGGCAAAATATAAAACACAGAGGGGTCTGAACAAGGTCGGTGGCAACTGGAATGTGGAATCTCAGTCCCTTTTGGTCGAGAGCCACAAACCCACTGGGTTCAATCGCCATGGAAAAATAGGGTGATCACTCCCAACTGCATTCATCAATTGCCGCGCTCATTGATCACACGTCCTTCTTCGGGGCTTGGGTTTCTGATGTCGCACGATGTTGTGCATGCTAGGGGTAGATGATAGATCAGCAACAGGATTAGTTGAAGGTGTTGGTGAGAGGTGTTCGGAAGCAAGAGTAATCGTTGATTCTAGGGAACCAGTCAAAGGCAGTGCAACAACAAATAAACAGCAGTAACAACGTGCATTGTGGAGCCTCAGTCATCCTCTCAAGGAAAACGAACTGCAAAAAATGTGGACGATCGATCGATCGTTGTCGCCCTTTCTTTTTTTTTTTTTTTTTGCCTCCTTGTGGCGCTCTCTGCACTGAATAAAGTAAAACCTTGTTCTGCGGGCTCTGCAGGCGATGACGGGGGCGACAATCCAGGACAATCTTGTTGTCTTTTGCCATGCGGGCAGGCCAGGCGGGGACCGAACAGGTCGAGAAAGATGGTCAGTGGCATCTTTTGAATTTGAAAAACGCGGTCCATGCTACGCGACACCTTGCGATCCCTGGCGAGACATTCACGTCTTGAAACTTTACAGTGAAGATCGCCTTCATCCAGCAGGTGTTCCTCCAATCCAACTGCGACATGTCCATCTGGAGAGAACTTTCCCATGGTTTCTATCCCATTGACGAGAGGAGAAAGAAGAGCGAGAGAGGAGCGAAAGAAGAGCGAAAGAAGAGCGAAAGAAGAGCGAAAGAGAGCGAAAGAAGAGCGAAAGAGAGCGAAAGAAGAGTGCTGACGAGAGAGTGCGAGAGCGAGAAGTTAAAGGGGAGATGATTGACGGCGAAAGGCATCTCGTCTGTCGATCTGTGTCTGTCTGGTCAGATCTCCCCCTTGCATCCGATCGAAAATGTGGCGATTGAAAATGTATCCATCGAAAGAGAGCAAACAAGGAGCTTCGCGTCCTCTTCCTCCTCCTTCCAATTCATGTTCCTTCCATCTCCTCCGAACGACAGGACCGGACTAGACTGGACTGAATTGTATCGGACAGAGTGCAAACAAAGGCTAACGACACACCTTGAAGACAGCCACGGCGATCACTAGCCAAGAACATGACAAGAATCGTCCGCCCCTCTCATGTTTTTGCCCACCCCACTCCCGCTGCCGACCATGTCCCACAGCCATCAGCGAACCATCGAACAATAGGAACGAGATTGGTCCCGATCTGATCTCTGTCAGATCTCAGTTCTGCCTCGTGCATCGGGGTCTCTTTTTTTTTTCTTATTTTTTTTCCATCTCTCGTTGGACTGCCGTCAACCTCGCATGCCCCGACTGAAAGAGGCCTAGCGCCGAGATCATCGCCGGTCCTTTGGTCGTAGACTGGGCGTGCGATGGATGCGAAGGGGGTGCCACCGGGAGCAAGAGTCTCTTGTTCCCTTCTTTTTTCCTGTTTGAACAAGAGTGCAAAAGAGCGAAAGAGGGGACGAGGACCGGACTACACACTGGCGGAATGACTGCTGGACCGTTTCTCTTCTTCTTTCCTTCCTTGTTCCTTCGTCCACCAAAGACTCTCTTTTCTCTTTTTCCTTTCTTCTTCCTTCTTCCCTTTGTCCTCTTTCTCCCTTCTATCCTTCGTATCTCCCATCATCATCATCAACATCACCAAAACAGTCCTTTCTTCTTCCTTGCCTCTCATCTCCTGTCGACTCTCTTTTCTCTTCTATTCTTTTATCTCCTCCACCCCCGTTTGCTGCTTGCTCCTCTGCTGGTCCCCGGCTTCGTGTCCATGCTGTAGCCACTTCCTATGGACCAAAGCCCCGGCGCCCCCTCTCCTGCCTTCCCCCATGCGGTCGCGAACCATCCGCCGCCGCTGGCCCAGCAGGATCCGACGCAGGACCCGCTGCTCCAGAACATGATCGTCAACGCCGCAACTCTGGCCGAGCCGCCTAGTCCTGGTGCACACCCGCAACAGCAAATGATTCTTCATCACCATTCCCAATTCACCACGGCCGGCATCGTCGCCGCCCCAGCACCGGCGCCCGCCCCGCTCCTTGATTCTCCAAAGAAGTTGCTGCCACTGCACAGACCCGTCTCCTCCGACAATTCTCCCGCGTCGCCACCTCCTCCCCCTCCACCACATCACTCGCCTCCGCATTGGTCACCACAACAACCCTTGCAGACTCAGCGCAGACACAGAGATCTTGACAGGCTAGAGGATGCGCAATGGCAGGTCTCTCCATGCGGTCTACAAAGCAGGCCAACCTCATCATCCATGTCACTGCGTGATGAATCATCTTCACCGCATCCATACTCTCCATTCGAAGCCTTGCCCAACCAGCCCCCTTCGACGTTTATTTCTCGCCCGAGCAACCCCATGGCGCGCCCAGTGGTGTTTGATCGAGGCTCCTACGACCAGCACAATCCATTCCCGACCAGACAGACCGATTCAGCCCAACATCCGGACAACTCCGCAGAACTGCAGCAGCGCACTCTTGTCTGGAGCAAGGACCTTGGAAATCATTCAACCCTCCAGTACCAGCCGGGCTATCATTCTCGCACAACAAGATCGCAGGATGAACAGAGTCCAAATCCGTGGCAAGAAAGTGATCACGATACGCAGGAGCAGCAGCCTCGTCAAGGCCACGTTGGTGATCACGCCCACAACAACGGCAGCAACGTCAGTGGCGTCAACGACAGCGGCAGAAGCATTGGTTCTGCTGGCAGGAGTCAGAGTCATCAACGTCAGCACTCTCGGCAGCACGGCAGCCACCGCTCTGCTCAGTCGCAGCCTCTGCCATCTCCTCAGCCACAGTCTCACCACCAATCGCCATACCATCACCAGCCACAGTACCCAGGCGACGGGAACCATAGCCACCGGCCATCGTCGTACTCGCCTCGTTCGTCTGCCTCTGCTTCGACGCCTGACTCTCAGTATCAATACCAGAATTATCCAGCGCCACAGCAACAACGACAACAACAACGCTTAAAGACACCGCCCGTGCCAATGACGGGCTCTGAGGCTCATAATCACCATCGCTACGACAACAATGATCGCAGATCGCTCGATCACGGCTTAGAGCAGACAGAGGCGAGCTCGTCGTCTGACGTGGAGATTGGACGTCGATACGACCACCGCCCAGACTGTTCCCCTGGCTATCCTCCCGATCACCGCCCGATGCATCGCCCACTCTCCCCGCCCCTCCGAGGTCAGAATCAACAGCATGGTCCACCCCCGTCACAGATCGGACTCCCCTCGCGGCCGCAATCTCTCCCAAGGCCGCCCTTGCCCGTCTACCAGGAGGGGCACCAGGAGACACCGTCCCAGCTTTCCGACATCATCAAGCGAGACAACTTTTCGCGTCAAGCTCCTCCAAGTCATAGTTCAAGGGCCGATTGGGCTGTTGACGATCGACGCGATCGACGCGATCGCCACTCTGAGTTGTCCAGTGACCCTCCGGGTCATTATCACGATGAGCAACAGATTCATCAGTCCCGAGATAGGGATGCAGGACCACTACGGTCACAACAGGGGCATGCACGCCCTGACACTGCCCCCTACTCTCAATCGAATCGCCAGCTCACTCCTCCTTCTCTTGCCCCAAGTTCTAATGGTCAGAGCTCATCGCTCAAGAGCCATTGGCATCGGGAAGAGTCGCGGGATCACGCTGAAGGAGTCCACAATCTAAACAAGCCCTGGATCGATACCAACACCGGTAGCAGTAGCAGCGACGGCGAATCCAATTGGAGGACAAAAACTCGAACAAAGGAGGATCTGCAATTCAGATTTGGGACCGACATGCCCAAGACAGTCGATCTCAAGTCTGCAATCGAAACCTGTGATACCCTCTGTCAATTTGCGCTTCATTTTGCTAGCCAAGATCCCAGCGAGATGAGGCACAGTATGCAAGAGGACGATGAGACGCCTGTAGATCCGAATGACCGAGCCACCCTTCAAATGATCCGCAACCTGGCTGGGACGATGCTCGTGGGCATTCAGCAGGCGGGAGGCAGTGACATCAACACGCCGTCTCCAGGTGATGACCTTCAGCCAACTGAGAATGAGATAGCGGCATTTGAGACAAATGGCGACTATACGCAACTCAATGGCTCTGCTGGTGCAACGGACCGAGAACGGGAGGAGGCCCCACGATTTGGAGCAGGTCCACCCTCGAATGAAATGGTGCATGAATTGGCCAAAGCTGCGACCTCAATTTTTCAACTCGCCATCAGGATCAAAGCCTGGGTGAATATGACTTCAGGGGAACGGGAGTTGGACGAAGAGATCAACATCATTCGAGGAAAGCGTTGTCTATTTTTGGATGAGATGACACCATTGTCTATGCAGCCGACCCAGGATCTCAATGGGGGGGTGTCTGGATACTCGCAGCAGCAGCCATCTTCAACTCCATATCACACCAACGCGAACAGCGGCCCTATCCCGGGTTTTGGTAGCACCAGCTCTTTCCAATCACCAGGGACGAAGAGACCCTTGGAGGATTCTCTGTCACATCCAGCGTTCATTCGGTTTGGCGGCGCGATCTCCAAACGTGGCGGTGGCAACAAAATGGCCAAGCTTCTGAAGACTGGGATAGAAAATGATTCTGATACACTGCATCAAAAGTACAGGAAGCGAGCCAAGAGAACCCATCCTCTTGGCCGATGCCTCTCATGCGATACGACAGATACCCCCGAGTGGCGACGTGGTCCCGATGGCGCACGAACATTATGCAACGCCTGTGGTCTCCGTAAGTGTTTGACTTTTTGTTTTTCTTTTTATTCGCTTCACATGCGGGAGCTGTACTTTGTTTTTGCTCAGTTGACCATCGTGCCACTTTCTTAACCTTCACTGTGTCCTTGTCTCTTTGTTACACTTTCTTCTTTAGACTATGCCAAATTGGTCAAGCGCCAGAAGCAGCAGCAGCAACAAATACAGGGACAGGATCTAGAGCAGCAGGATCCAACAGCAACAGTGACAGAAATGTCTACTTTGAATGAGATACCAACAACCACATACACGGAGTCTCCGAATGGGGTTGGCGCACTTGTTGCTGGACAACCAATGCGGTCAGCAGAACCTAATGTGCTTGACTACACTGTAGGGTCGGGGCCGTCTCGACCTTCTGCCCAGTCTCCATCTGAACATCCTATAGATTCTAGCGACATGGATGACGATACAGTCATGAGTTGAACCCGCTCTTCATCTTTTGCCAATATCATTTTATTTTGTTTTGTTCGTTCTCCTCTCCTCTCTCTATCTTTTTCTTTCTCTCCCTCTCTTGATTCTTCTCCTATTCCTTTCCTTCTCATTGTATCATAGGCTCGCTCTTACGTTCCCATTGTCTTTTTTTTTTTCACCTCACTCTTGTAAATATATTTCTTTTTTGTTGTTTTTGATGAATGAGCTCGAAAATAAAATGATCCACTTCCATGCAAAGAAAAAAAAATGGAAGCTGTCAAAGAGGGGAAAAGGAAAGAGATTACTTAGTAACAAAGAGCGAAAAGTCGTGTTTGACAATCCTCTTGGATGGCTATGGTGTAAAAGGTTGTGGGTAAAAAAGCAAAATAGAGAAGGCATTGGTTAGTCGATATTTTTCTTAAGAAATGATATAATAATGTCCTTGAGAAGAAAGGGTATAAAGCAGACATTACGTTCGAGGCGGTCGCCCATCAGAGCGTTGATGTAAACCGCAGGACATGCTCCCGCGTTGGGGACTTGTTCGCCGTACCAACTGCAATAAGGAGCGAAAAGGAAAATGTGAGGTCAGATCTTTGCTTTGGTGTTCTAGATCGCACAAATGGTCGCACAACAAACGCCCTATCCCCTCCCGATCCTCATCATCATTACCTCTTGATCCAAAGACGCTGATCGCTATAGAGTCCCAAGGAACTAAACGCTTCCCTAAACCGATCGACCAGTGTTCCGTCGATCAAGACCAACTCTGATCCACAGGCGGCACAAGCTTGAACGGCTTCTTGATATGTCAAAGGAGTTTGGATCACGAACGACTGCATGTCTGGCAAATACACACGATCCCGGGTTCGACAAGGGGGACCTTGTTGTTGTTGTTGTTGTTGTTGCGGAGTTTGGAATTGAAGCTGGTTCTGGTTTTGGTTTTGGTTAGAGCTCCCTGCAGCGGCATGATTCCCGACTTGAGAGTTCCAATCCAACCCTGGGACTTGGTTCTGAGGGTTCTGACGATGGTGGCCGTCAAAGAGACCGGAGAGGATCTGACCGGCCTGTGCCGTCGTCGCGAGGGCCGTCAGGCACAATGTCACGGCCAACGAGAATGTCTTCATGCGAATAGTTTGGACAAGTGTTCTTTCTTCTTCTTTTTTTTAATGAAGAACGCAATGGGGCCAAAAGAAGTGAAAGGTTGGAGGGAAAGAGAGATGAAAGAGGAATGAGCATGTCTCGCTCTTTTCCTTTTTTTGTATGGTTCCCAGTCACGAAATGAAACCCGAAAGGGCCTTTTTCGCACCGCCACGTTCTCTTTCGGAATACTTTGCTCATCAAAAAACGGGTTTGAACGTAGGCACCGAGGTGCACTTCTCGTCAGGATTTGGGAGGAAAAGGACCTCGTTCTAAAGAAAAAAAGTGAAAAGTGATGTCGTCCAGCGACAAGAGACTGTGTCTTCTCTTCATTTGTTGTGGAAGGTTCACGAAAGTGTTGAAGAAGATCGTTCTGATCATTTGTCTATTTGCACATTTTGTGGGAAAAGGAGGATACTACATACAAGAAAAGCGGAATAAAGGCAGGGGTTGGAGGTCGAGAGTGAAGGGGGAAAGGAAAGGGTGTTGCCTGACTCCTGCATGACAAAACCACATTGGGATTGGTACGGTGCCAGGTATATCCTTGACGGTCTCTGAGTCATTTACTTCCCAAGCTTCTTGCGCAAAGCCCGGGTGCGCTTGCGAAGCTTTTGGTACTTGTGCTTTCTCATTTTGATCTTCCTCTTGCGCAAGACACTGGTCACATAGAGGCCCTTGTCTTCATCCACAGCCGGGTCCAGAATCGACGATCCTGTTATTGACTCTGTTGACCCTGATGTTGCTGATGTGGATGATGACACGCTGCTGTTCTGCTGATCCAATGGAATTCGGGTCTTATCCTCGACCAACTTGAAGAACTCGTCCACGGTCTGCTCTACATCGGGCACGGTCTGCGGCATGCTCGCCCACGCAGTAGCTGAAGGGGTTGCGGCTGTTGATGGGGGCAATGGCGTTGGAGGCGAGAATGGGTGCAGCGTCGAGAAGTAGTTGGTCAGGTCATCCACAGGGTCTAAAAATAAAAAGAGTACAAAAGCCGGTGCAGCATCAGGTTAGGATCCCATCCCAAGGAAAGAGCTTAAAAAAACTGAAAAAGGTCCATGCTTCTTCTCTTGCACTTTCTCCAACTGAAAATGCTCAGAAAAGAGCAGGTCATATGATGGTCCACTGACCCTTTTGTTAAAAAGGATCCCGTCCGTCATTTTCGTCCATGGACCAAAGAGAGGCGATCCGAACAAAAGATCAATGAGACTCAAGATAAGAAGTAAGGGGGGATGAACAAAGGGAAATTGCGGATGGTGCCACCGCATGTTTTGACGCACGCACACCACACAGCCTCAGAAAAAACAAATGAAAAAAGAACAAAAAAAGCCGGTACTTGCCTTCAAAGTCTTCGTCGTTCAGCATGTGGGCATGGTTATTGTTGCCAAACATAGGACCATTTGTGATCCCGAGCAGAGGGCGATGAAGGGCAAAGAAGGAGCCGTGGGCAAGATCGACCTGATGCAACTCAAACGAGGCATTAACGGGCAGATTCTTGTTCGTGATCGGGTCCAGGTCCGAGCTCGACTTTTTTGTGGTGGCGTTAGTGTTGCCATTGTCGTTGCCGTGGCTTGAAGAGGACGAAGACTGGAAACGACGGGACATGCTCACGGAGGAAGCGCTTGTTTGCCATGCTTGAGGTTTTACGAGACGGGTGATGACGGACCCAGAGGGGGAATGCACCCTCCTAATGGGGCTTGTGAGTCGGTTGAACATGGGAGAGCGTAACAGAGCAAAAGAGGGGTAGAGACGGACTAGCGTAGAGACGACGTGAGGGCAAGGTAAGGGCGGAGTGATTAACAAGGAGGGTGAAGATGGGGACACCAAGGATGAGCGAAGGGGATGATGTGTGGTTTGTTGGCTGGATGGAACAGATGCACACACATGAAAACCTCGTGCGCAGTGCCTGGAGCCCGGACACGATTATTCGAGATGTTTCATATTTGACTATTTTTTATTTTTTATCAAGACAAATCTACTCGAGGTCCAGAGAATGTCTCTCTCACTCTGTTGCACACATTCAGTCAACCCGTCCCATTTCGACACAAGGAGGATCCGCATCCCCTCCTTTTGCTGCACTCCTTCGTCGTCTGTTCCCCCTTCAGGTCCACTCCTCCTCCAACAGAGAAACAACACAAGACCAGCAACAGCGAGGTCGACCCGTACAGCAACAGGGAAAACAAAAGCAAAAAGAGCCTCGCTCCCCCACTCCCAGCGCACACAACACACACACAAACACACACACACCGTGGATTGGACTGGATTGGACACACCCACAACCCCCCTCTCTCCCAAGCAACAAAGCAACCAAGGCAGACGCACGATCGTCGTCCCTCTCCTCCCATAGCCCGCTGTCGACTGCAATCCTCTCTCGGACACTGCATCCTTCCCTTTTGTCTCGTTCCTCACCCGCATGACCAGAACTGCACCGTGAGATTGACACCCAGACCATCGACATCCATCTCTGCTCCACTTTCCACTTTTGTTCTCTACTGCGACCCTATACCGCCCTTTTTTATCTTTTTTTTTTTTTCCACTCGAGCAACGCACTGGTCCCATTCCCACTCTGCTTGCCGCTCAAGGACAAGTCCATTGGCTGGAACACTGGGAGAAAGCAGCACAGCGTGCGCCAACAAAGGACCGCAACTCTTACCTTCCAGACTCGAGACCACCAGGCATACCACCATTGTGCGTAAAAAGAAAAAAACCCGGGCAGCACACGAATGACCTCCTCTCGTTCTGGGAAGCGGCCGGCAGACTGGGCAGAGTTCTACAAGAACGGACCGCCGCAGGAGGTCATCATCATCAACGACGACACGCCACCACCCTATGCCTCGTCCTCTGCGTCCTCCTCCGTCTCGTCCTCGTACCATAACCAGCACCAGGTGCCCAGCCATCACTACCATCACCCCACGAGCCATGATCGGACTCTGCACTACAGTCAGCACAACGCCAACAACAGCAATAGCAACAGCAATGCCGCCCACCGTCACCGACAGCAACAGCAGCATCAGCAGGACTTTGACTATCGTAAATCCTCCCCAAGGTCGCACGGGATCATAGCTCCCCCGCCTCTCTCTTCGAACCCATTGCACCACACAGGTCACGGCGAAAACAACAACAACAATCACCTTCATCGCGACCGACTCTACAGCCCAGGGAGCAACCTCTATCATGATAGTGTCACCGAGATTGGGAATGGCAACGGTCGCCAACATATCCCCAACATATCGTCAGCAGCGCCAGTGTCGTCCTCAATCTATCCAACGTCAAACGGGACTGGGAGGGTGACAAGACGGTCCGTGAAGCGACAACCCTCAACAGATCAACACCCTTACGGGTCAACCAATATGCCAGAGTATATCTACAACGGTCAATCGTATACGCAAGAATTGCCTCATCACCCACAGCACCATCACCCGCACCATCATGAACAGCCTCCACTGGACTCGGTCTATCAGCACGACCCACGCGACTATGGATACCTTGAGCATCCCTATTCGTCTGGTCATCATCCACATCACATCGAGGTGGTTGATCACTATCGGAAAATGACACCTCCCAATGGATACCCTGGAGGCCCAAGTCTGGGATCCTCGCCGTTGCCAAAGAAGAGGAGAACATCCAATGTTCCGCTCAAATATGGTGTGTTTGACCCCCTGGATCCGCCTCCACAACAGCGCGATCAGGATACTCTTCATCCAGCACCGTATTCTGGATCGAGACATCCCTATCGTGAAGAATCACCCGTGTATCAGGTGCACGCTGGATATCCGCCTTCAGATTCGATCGCTCAAGCAAATTTGAAGCGCAAGATGAAGACTCAGGATTTGGAATGGAATACCAAAGAACGTCATGGCAACAAGTATCGCGCGCCGCCAGCACCCTTGTTAGAGAGTCACCACAACAGGGCTTATTATCATTCACAGCAATTGCCGCCGCCACAGCAGCCGTTGCCACCACCATTGCCACAGCAGGTGCATGTCGCACCTACACCCGTCTCTCGCGCCGTAAGAAAAAAGAGTGGCTGATAAACTGAAACGAAAAACTGTCATTGATATGACGATAATGAGAAACAATGACTAATGGCTTTATTTTTTTTCTGCGGAATCTCTTTCAACTCTGACGGGTATTTTGCAATTTAGTCCGCACCGATTATACCCCCTTGGGATGACAAGGAAGGACATTACATTGTCACTCCAAACGAAGATCTCACCCCAAGATGTAAGCGGATCAAATTATTTATAGAGCCATTTCTTTGGATCTTTTATGTAGAAGATCGCCTGATGGATAATAACCCGATCTTTTTTTTTTTCCTTGTGAATGCCTCGTAGATAAAATCGTTAGGCTGCTAGGACAGGGAACGTTTGGAAAAGTTGTAGAGTGTTATGATCGGGAAACAGGAAGACATTGTGCCATCAAAGTGATTCGGGCCGTGCAAAAGTACAGAGACGCCAGCAAGATCGAGGCCAGGGTTTTGAATACCCTCAGGAAGAGCGATCCCAAGAATACCTAGTAAGGAGGCCTGTTCAGTGGACTGAGGGGTCGTTTTCTTGGATTTCGTGCTACAGCAAACCCTCTGGGATCAACTGACGATTACTTTTTTTTTCTTTGTGCAGTAATTGCCTGCACTTGAACGACATCTTTGATTTCCGGAATCATGTTTGCATGGTGTTTGATCTACTGGGACAATCGATCTATGACTGGCTCAAGGACAATTCATTTTGTCCGTTTCCGCCCAACCATATTCAGCTGTTTGCTCGGCACCTCTTGACCAGTGTGGCATGTATGTTTTTGCCCAATCCTTCTCTTCTCTCTTTCTCGCATGGACGATGTGTATGATACTAATATCGACTGGCACTTCATTTCCTCCGTGACTAGTTTTGCATCGTCTTCGGCTGATCCACACAGATCTCAAACCTGAAAATATCTTGCTCGCCAATGGAACCTTCAAGAGCGTTTCGTACAAGGTAAATACAGAGCCAACCTGCCAGCAGAGAGAGCAATTGAAGGGATAAAAGTATGTTAACATCTTTTTCGTCCCTGAAAACAAACCATAGACGACGGTAAAAGGACCGTACAAGACGAAAAAAGTGTTGTTAAACCCGGATATCCGACTCATTGATTTCGGAAGCGCAACATTTCAGGATGAACATCATTCGACCGTTGTTAGCACTCGTCATTACCGAGCCCCCGAAATCATCCTTGGTAAAGAGACACTTTTCGGTTGGAGTGAATTGGTGGCAAATGCCAGGGGTATGTTCTCACGCGCTTACCAAATCTAACCTCCTTTTTTTTTACCTTCATCTCTCTCTCTCTCTCTTTCTCTCTCTCTCTCTCTCCACTCGAACTTCTTTACAGGACTGGGATGGTCGTATCCATGCGACATTTGGTCCATTGGATGCATTCTTGTGGAATTATTGACGGGCGAGGCGCTATTTCAGACACACGACAATTTGGAGCATCTGGCCATGATGCAAGCAGTCCTTGGACATCTCCCCGACAAACTGATCCGAGCTTCAAAGTGAGTTGTTTTCTTCCCCCTCTTCATCTTCTCCCTCTTCCTCTCTGTCTTCTCTTCAGTGACAATAGGATCAAAGTTCACCACAGTCTTTTCGGTCGCTGATCCTCACTGCTTCTTTGTCTTTTGATTAGTAAAACGGCGCAAAAGTTCTTTGTGAACGGACGACTCCATTACCCAAACGAAGAAACGAAGCGTAACAGCCGAAAGTTTGTGAAGGCTTTGCGTCCACTGCGGGTAAGTCTTTTTTTCTCTTTTCTTTTTCTCCTTGCAGCCCCATGTTTTGATCATTGGGACAATCCAGTTTTTTCCTTCTTTTGTTTTGTGATCTTGACATTCTTTGTGTTACCTTTGATGCTTAGAACTACGTCATCCCAGCTGGCAGTAGTCAAGACCAGCAAAACTTTGCAGCGGAATTCATGGACCTGCTGACACGATTGCTCGCCTATGACCCCTCGGAGCGGATCACGGCCGCGCAGGCGCTTCGACATCCTTATTTTAATTACCTAGTGGATGAACAGGGACAAGTCTTGAATGTTCGACGGACCTATGCTCAAGCCCAAGTTCTTCGTCATTAAGGAGGGGCACTCTTTTCTTTTTCTTTTTTCCTCTCTCACACACATACTTTCTCTCCCTTGTTGCTTCGTGCGCAAGAGACCTGTTATTTTACATAGCTTTTATTTCCTTTTTTTTTTTTTTTTTTTTGCTTGTTGTAGTAGTTCTCTTCTTTTCTCCCCCTCCCCCCCTAGTTGTTCTTATTGCTTGCTCTCGCATCATGTATAATAGAAACCCTTGTCCTCGCTATCCTGAGCTTTGCACTCGAACTAACAAGTTTTGGGAACAGCTGTCGTTTATTGGAGCACTTGTTTGTTTGTTTGTTTTTGGAAGGAGATTGTGTTTTTTTTCGTATATGGCAAAAATTGAGGTAGAGTGGGATATCATTGCAAAAAAAACCAAAGAAAAATGACCGAAAAAGATGTGGTTGAAAATAATGATAGTTAGGGGATTTCTGTCTGTCCTTCTCCTGTCCCAAAAGGAATATGATGCGTTCAAAACAAATAGAGGCGAAATAAAATGATAGATAAGAAAGAAAGGCCTGTGCAGACAAGTTTTGGAGTCAGGGACAACACACAGGGTCAAAACCCCTCTTGTTTCTTGCTTGTTGTTTTAGACCTTTACACCTTTCCAAAGAAGGTCTTGCGACGCTCCGCACGGACGTTTCGAGTCCGTTGAATGACCATGATGTCCTTCTCGCAGTACGCTTGGTTCTCAAAATTATAATAAATATCCGTCAATGGCGTCTTGCACTCCACACAAGAGAAGCATCCTGGATGGAATCGCCAGCCCTAATTGAAAAGAGGTGAAAACAGAATGACTTGTCAGCACACATATCCAGGACACTCTCACTCTGCCCCTTCATATTTTCCATTTCTTACCTCCATGGTCTGAGCACAAGGTCCTTCGATCGGTTGGTCGCAGCTCTTACACAACGAGTTATTCAACTTGTGGTAATGGCGTCTGCAATAAGGAGCATCCCCAAAGACATAGAAACTCTTGTCTGGGAACGGCTTTTTACAAGTCTGGCATCCGAAACAGGCCGCATGCCATTTGCCCTCCAATTTGCCATCCTGAGCACAAACAGCCTCCTTTTCCACAGGTAAACCACAAGCTCGGCACTTTGGCAAGAATAACTCTCCGAAATCCTTGGGACAATAAACCCGACCATTCTTCTCCACATGTCCGACCGAGGACTGAATCGCCTTCTTGCAGTGATGGCATTGCAAATGACGCTCGTGCCATGACAAGCCCAACGCGTACACGGGTGACTCGTTCTGAATGGGTCCATCGCATCCTGCACAAACAACTGCCGTCCGGCTTCGAGAGGAAGAGCTCTTCTCTCCGCCAGCAGCACGAAGAGCTTCCTTCTCCAAGACTCGGTTATAATCCTTCTCGCACAGCAATCGTCCCTCGTATTCGTGTCCTTGTCGGGGTGAGTCAATTGGGCGTCGACATCTTGCGCAGTTGAAGCACTCGGCATGGTAGTCTCCCAAGGTCATCTTGACCACTGTCGACACTTCATGTGGCTGAATGTCGTGCTTGCATCCCTCGCAGTGCTGGACACCTCCTCTGCGGTGGGTAGAACGACTGCGGGTCGAGGACCTGCCCGAGGCGCGTTCTCTTTCCCGCTCCCGTTCCCGCTCTCGTCCCTCACGATCTCGTTCACGGTCGCGATCACCACCTCCACGATCCGAGCGCTCACGGTCACGTTCACTTCGTCTCTCACGCTCGCGGTCGCGGTCTGATCGATCTGAGCGTTCTCTGTCCCGGTCCCGGTCACTTCTGTCCCGATCACTGCGATGTTCACGCTCACGGTCAGCTCGGTCGCCGCGGTCCTTCTCGCGTTCACTGTTGTGCTCGCCTCGTCCAGAACGATGGCTCCTGATGCTGTCAGATCCACTGGCCAGCTTGGGAAGGCCTGGGGTTGGAGGTGGTGATCCCGCCAGTAGGTCGCGCTGAGAGCGACTGGAGCCCGATTCTGGCAAGTTGGGACGAGATCTCGAGCGATGGGAGGAGGCGGGACGGGCAGAGTCGCGCGAGGAAGCTGGCATCACATTGATCTCCTGGATCAAATCGTCCATCAAGGCATCGAACTGGTCACCATTAGGCTTGCGAGCTGGCGCTGCTACGGAAGGGCGGCGTCCTGAATAATCAAGAGAAGGGGAGAAGAAAAGTTAATCGAAAGAACCACAAACCCAAACTCTCTAGTAATTGCCTATAGAGAAACACATACCTCTGGTAGGCACGGGTGAAGACATATCTGGAGGAGTTGGGGGTCTGTAGCTGGATTGTTTGCTCGCACTCGACGTCATGTCACCTGAGCGAGTGCCCTCTGGAGACACTGGAGGTGAAGGTGTCTTGTAAGCAGACGACCCATCCTGATGACGACCACCAGAGCGCGATGAAGAAGGCGTCAATTGATTGTAACGATCCCTCTCGCTTCGATCTCTCTCCCGCTCACGCTCGCGCTCACGGTCTCTGGTTCGGTCCGATCTCTCTTCTTCGGGATAACGACTGCCGCCAGATCGGTCCTTGTCCGAAGATTTTTCGGATCGCTCCGAACGAACTGATCTCGCTGAGCGCTCTGAACGTTCCGAGAGTACGGTGTTGGATCGCTCTCTCTGGAAGTTTCGCTCAGCCAGGACAGAAGAGGCCGTTGAACCTGAAGAACCAGAACGGTTAAAGCCGTTGCTGGCCGAGGGCGGTGAGGAACCGTAATCGCCTCGTTGCTGTTGATTTTTTTCCCAATCTCGGTCTCGAGGATCGCTGCGGTCCCGGGGATCTGCTGAACGTCCGTACTCATACCCATTGGAACTACCGTTCATGGTCGGTGATTTGATACGTCCGTTCATGTCCAATCCATTGATGCCTAGTCCTTGTGCAGAAGCAATCGAGGGGCTGCGAGCGTTTGACTTTTGAGGCAAGGCTGGTTGTTGCGATGCCCTTACGGAACTGGGGCTCGTTGAGAATTGACTCGAAGAATCAGGGGTCTTGGATCGACTCGCCCCAGGAATGTTGGTGGCAGAAGAAGGGTATCGGTGGTCATCCATAGGCGTCCTAGACCGAGGGTCTCCTCCACCTGCAGCCTTGGGGAAATAATCGTTCTGCTCCCGCTGGTGATGACCATTGGAGACGCCATTGGCATAGTTCTGGCGGTCATGACTCGGGGCAGTCGGGGTTGTAGGCGAGACCGAAAGAGGAGAGCCCGTGAGGGTATTCGTTTGGCCATTGCTGCCGTTGCCGTTGCTGGTATTATTAGGCGCAGGGGGCGAAGATGCAGCAGACTTTTTCTTTTGGGCGTATTTCTCCAGGAAGGGAAGTGAGGGTCGTGGTGAGGCCGTGGAGGGTCTTCCGGGCGAGATGGGCGATCCATTCGCATTGCCGCCATTGCTGATATTATTATAGTGAGACGGTCCAGGTGATCCAGGCACAGGCGAGCTGATGGGGATGGGTGGCGGTTTGTATCCTGGTTTATACGCGCCGGAAGATGCACTCGAAGTTTCTGTTGCACACGATACGAGAGCAAAAAAGGATGTTAGTCCGACAATGGCGCCTTTTTAGTCTTTGTAATAGCCAACAAGTTGAAGTCGTACCGTTTCGGGAAGGAGTTCTTGGGGGCTGTGATGATGTATCTCCGCGGGCGGCTGGAAGTGAGATATTATGGCCGTTAGGTAAAAGAGACAAAGACGGAGACAACCCAGTCCGGTCGATAGTAACCAACAAAAAAAACAATAAAACGAGGATGAGAAGCACGATGATGGTGATGCAGAGAATGTTCAGGGGAGGAAAAGCAAAGCGAGCAGATAGACAACAAACAGGCAGGAGGTGAGGGTGGCCACGACGACGCGCAGAGCAAGAGCGGACAAGGGACGCATCATCAGAAAAGCGAAAGTCAGGGAGAGAAAGAGAAGGAGGAAGAGAGATAGAGATTGAGAGAGAGAGAGAGAGAGAAGAGAAAGCCAGGGAGAGAAAGAGGAGGAAGAGAGAGAGAGAAAGCAGGATCTGGTTAGTAAAGGTCAACAAAACAAGAGCAGACGATCGTACTCTCAATGTCCGAGGAAGCAAAAAAGATCGAGTCGAGTCGAGAGTGCACTTGTGTATCCTTGTGTATTCCCGTCGGTCTGCTGTTCCTGTCTGTCTGTCTGTCTGTCTGTTCCTGGCCGTCTGTTCCTGTCTGTCTGTCTGTGCCTGGCTGTTTGTCTGCTCGTCAGACGTTGGACTCGATTGTCTCCTATTCGTGTAAACTCTGATTGACTCTGTTTCCTTGTTCTCGCCTCTCTGCACCCACGCGCGACAGAGACAGAGAGAGAGAAAAAAAGAAGAGACGAGAGAGAAGGAAAAGAGGGCAACTGCTCGACAATAGAAAGAGCCGCCTGGCAGTCAAGAGGAGGAGGAATCTGAAGAGGATGCACTCTCACTCACACTCACTCATACACATCCACTCACTCAAACACACACACAGTGGAATGGGAAGAAGAAACACACCCCGCAGGTCTCATCATCATCACGTCGCCGAAAGGCGTCTCGTCTCTTCTTTCCTCTCTCTTTCTCTTCCTGTCTGCTCCTTCGGCTTCCTGGATGCTCGGCGTCCTTGCCCCTTGACCCGGCACATTCACATTTCCAATGCAACTTACACTTCACCGACAGGGGAATGACTGGCAGGGCTGGCATGGGTGGTGCAGACGAACACACGTGCTCGCCCAGCAGACGAAATTCGACATCATGGCCACAGTCCGAGCAGCGGATGACGGGGAGGATCTGGGACAGGCGAGGATCCTTGACGCTCATGGAGGAGTGTTTTTTGTTGTCGTGTCGTTGATGAAGTTGATGATGATGTCCTGAGCAAACGTGTGTGCGAGAGGGTCGTGTTCGTTGGTGTGGTTGAAGAGAGGCCGTTCTTTCCCTGAGACTCTCTGCTGGTTGGCTGAACTTTTCTTGGTTTCTGATCCCGAATGGAATGAGAGCAATAAAAGAGAGAGAGGAGGGAGAGGAGAAAAGAAGAGAAAAGAAAGGAGGGAAGGGATGGAGTTTTTAAAAGGTGGACGATGAGGAACAAGGACAAGGACGAGGAAAAGGGATGAGAGAAGAAGAGATGATGAAGAGAAAAGGAGAGAAAAGGGTTCTAGTTGCTTGCTGCACAGACAAAGCGAACGAAATAAAGGAGAGAGAGCATCCCATCCCTCTTTCATATTCCACGCTCGAGTAGCACCAACCACCCACGCTCGCCCTCGCTCTCGCTCCCTCCACTCTCAACCAACCAACCAACCGTCTCGGGCCAGCGACCATTGGCGCGGGTCGTGCCTCGTTCTGAACCTTTCCGCTTTGCAATCGAGCGACTGAACTCTGAATGAATGCTATCTTTCTTTTTTTGTTCCTGGCCTGTCCTCCTCCCTTGGCCATCATGTATCAACAACCCATCGCTCTTTGGCGATGTTCCAGCAGCAGCAGATTCAGATGTGCTCGGATCACACGCGACAATGATCTGGCCAGGGGTAGACAGCCCCACTCCTTCATTGTCGTCATGGCCATGGCAGCTCTTCCTTTCTCCAGCTCCTTCTCTTCGGCCTCTCCTTATCGCCCTGCACATGTACGTCTTACCGAGTCTCGGAACTCGGCCCTGTTCCTTCCTTCAGTTCATTCTTTCACTTTGAGACAATCGACATTTTGATGCTCCTATTGTTGTTGTCTGCAACAAACACATTTGTAAGAGCACTCAAAAAGAAGGTGAATGCACTTTCTCTTTGTGTTCCCAGACCAGCAGGCATTCAATTAACACTGTAACAAAGCAGTAATCTCTTTGCAGTAGATCAGAGTGCGGGGAACAAGGTCCGAGGAACCCTCAATCCTCTGTCCATTGCATCGTTCAGCATGCCTCCATCTTTTGCACCACATAACCACGCCTTGCACTCCGGCTTAGCAACTTTTTATTTTACTTTCTGTTTCGCGCCCTGACACACCAAAATGTTCAATCTCCATTCTTTTTTCCCCTCTCGCGATCGCTTACATGAACCAAAACCTCATGGCGTGTCTACTACAGACTATCTTGCATGGCCAATGTTGAGCTATTGGGTCGCCGATTATAGTGTCCCTGGCATCGTCAAAAACAGCACCTATTTTTACGATTCTGCTGTACCTGTCTTCTTTGGGTAGATTACTCTACGGCTCACTTTTCTGGCTCTGTCTGCCCTGTTGATGTCACTCTGTCTCTTGCTACAGGTGTATATTCCCCTCATCACCCCCGCAACCACTCCTCTCTCTCTCTCTTCTCTTTCTCTCTCCATCTCTCTCCTCTTTGCCCCTACTTAAAGAAACGAATCTGAGCTAACTGTTTCTTTTTTTTTTGTGTGCCCTTATTCAATTATTAGAAATGATTGTGCTCTCATCACAAAAACAAAATCCAAAATGTTGTCTTTGGTGCCAAAGTTGTTTGCGAGAGAAAAAAAGTTGACCCTGCGATGACAGGAATGCTCTCAAAACCTGTACCGTACCAGCAGACAAACCAATTCTTGAGCGATATCGAAACGGCTCACATTTGGAGACAAATATATCTCCAAAGAGACATCACCCAGCAGCTCATGAAGGGGGCTACATTGGTAAAAGTGAAAGAGTGCGTGTGTCTGATCTCAAGGTTCAAGCCCCTGTTCTCAACTCGCGCTCAAGAAAAAAGAGATCGTCTGTCAGTAGAGCTCTTTGAGGATGCCAAAGAATGTGCTCAGAAAGCAGGTGCCAAGCAGGTCTAAAAAGTGAGGAAAATATGGACGTTGAGGCTAGTCCCGTCTAGGACTAGGTGAACCCTGCCTGGCAAGAATTGAACAATTCAAACCCTTTTGAAGATATTCATTGACCTTTCTTAATACTGTAATGTCAGCTCTAGATTTTATCCACCCGCAATGTTCGAACAACTATGGAGTGTGGAAACTCACATGTCTGGAGCTCACCGACGAACCAAAGTCCTATGCGGAAGATTGCTTTGTCAACCCATGACAACATAGCATGATACATAGAAAGAGACGCGTCGGTGGATCTGGCGCCGGATGGAAGCATGGAAGCATGGAAGCATGGAAGGCGATCTTTGATCCCGTCTTGCAACCCCGCTTCGCGTCGAGTCCTGGAAGGAAAGACTGCATCAACCGTCCTCCTCACGCAAACCGCGCGAGGCGACCAGTGACTGCGAAATGTCGCCATGGTGGCGAATCAGAGAAATCAGAGATCGAGTCACGGCCGCGCCGGTTTTTAGAACGTTGCGGACGCCCCTGTTCTCCTTCACTCCACACCAACCCCTTCAACACAACCCACCATGCTCAGGACAGGTCTATCGTCGGTCGGACGGAGGGCCTACTCGACGAACCACAAGCCCATCATTACTGCCGCAAAGGTACCTTGCTTCGGATGGATGTCGCGCATGAGTCGGCTCAATGCAAAAACAGCGACGAGGACTGACATTCGACCTTCTTGCTAATGCTTGACACTGACCTCCCCCATTGCCCTGTTTGTCAATAGGCTGTCGATGGCTTTGTTGGTGCTTTAGGAAACACCCCTCTGGTAAGCAACGTCGTTATCGTCCTTCTGCAATATTCCGCCTTCTTACCTTCTTTGAGTCTGACCTTTTTGCTTTGGCCCAAACTCATAATGGTTAGATCCGTCTTGCCCGTCTCAGCAAGGAGACTGGAAGCAACATCTATGCCAAAGCCGAGTTCATGAACCCTGGTGGATCCGTTAAGGATCGTGCTGCGCTCTATGTTGTCAAGGATGCTGAGGAGAGAGGTAAATGATCAGCAACTCTTTCTAGCTTCTTTCTAGATCCTTGATGGCACAACACGGTCGCTAACGCAATCTGGGTCACGGATTTTTTTTTCTTTTTTTTTGTATTTATCAAAAGGCCTCATCAAGCCCGGCGGAACCGTTGTTGAGGGCACTGCCGGAAACACTGGAATTGGTCTTGCTCACGTCTGCAGAGCCAAGGGTTACAAGTGTGTGATCTACATGCCCAACACCCAGAGTCAGGAAAAGATTGACCTCCTCCGCATGCTCGGTAAGTCTAATATGGAAAGAATCTCACAAAAGCTTGGTTCTTTCTTGTTTGCTTCCTCCCCCTCCTTTCGGAACCGAACAAAGATCGGGTCAATTTTGTCGGATGGTCACTTTTTTTTACGCCTTCCTAACCTTGTTTGATATATTACATTGTTTCCCACGACTGAAAAAAAAACCGTGTCCAAACAAAATAGGCGCCGAGGTTCACCCCGTGCCTGCCGTTGCGTTCGACAACCCTCAAAACTACAACCACCAGGCCGCCCGTCATGCCGAGGCTCTGGAGAATGCAGTGTGGACCAACCAATTCGATAACACGGCCAACCGTCGTGCTCATATCGAGACAACGGGTCCCGAGATCTGGCAGCAATTGGAGGGTCAGGTGGATGGATTCACTTGCTCCACCGGCACCGGTGGTACTTTGGCCGGTATTGCCAGGTACTTGAAGGAAAAGTCCCAGGGAAAGACAAAGATCTTTTTGGCCGATCCCCCAGGCAGTGTTTTGTACAGCTACATTAAGAGTGGCGGTACCTTGATCGAACGTGGTGGCAGCTCCATCACTGAGGGTAAGCAATCTACTATTCCTCGTGCGATGTACTGCGCTTGACAGAGAACACCTTGTATACCTATTCTGACTTTTTTTTTTAACAATTCTAGGTATCGGTCAGGGACGTGTTACCGACAACTTGAAGGGAGATATTGAGCTGATTGACGATGCAGTCCAAATTCCAGATGCAGATTCTCTGAAGATGATCTACAGGCTGCTGGATGAGGAAGGTATCTATGTGGGTGCGTCCTCGGCCCTGAACGTTGTGGCTGCGGTGGAGATGGCAAAGAAGTTGGGACCCGGCAAGAACATTGTGACAATCCTCTGTGACGGTGCTCACCGGTACCAGTCCAGATTGTTTAGCAAGAAGTGGATTGAATCCAAGGGATTGACAGATGCTATCCCTGAGCATTTGAAAAAGTATGCCACCTTGGATTGATTGTAGAAAAAAAATGTAGAAAAAGTATTAGAATAACAATTTGAATGAAGGAATACACTGTCTACGAGGCCCGTATCAAGCAAGGACTTTTGCTTTTATTCGAGAAAGCGCTGCAAAAGATACTATGGAGAGCACAGCGCACTAGACGCGTCAATCTTGGATGTATGACATTGCGTTCGTGATGAAAATCGCGCGTTCATGATTTACTACCATTTCACACAGAAAACTGCTCTGTTGCGATCAGTCGATACTATTTGTGATAGAACCATCTGTTTTCAACATCCTAGAGTTTGCGGTTTATACCAGAGATGCTTATCGTTCTCATCACAATCCTGGCAACACTTTAAGATGGTCGTCGGGCTCTATGTTTGTTGTAATACATTGTATGTGAGGAGGGGAGCACGGGTGACATGGCAGCCGAAGACAAATGTTTGGTAGTCCTCTTGGTCTTGGATTGAAGTCTGACGAGGTGAACCCTTGTTTGCAGTATTCAGTTGTCAGCTCAAGTTTGGTCTCCAAGCTGTACAATCCTGCCCTTTCCTCAGAGGTTCCAAATGACCCACTGGCTACCTCGCCACCAATATGGCCTTCTCACAAGAGCTGGTGTTCACGTCTACATCTCTCCTTCTCTGTGTTCTGGTCTATATCTGACCAGGCAATCTTACAGAGATGCTTTGTCTTCAATGAATGGCAGTAAGAACACGCATTACTAAAAATGGCCATGTCGCTCGCTGGTCACCTAGCCGGCAAGAAACCCGCATTGTCGTGGATCATTGAGCCGAGGGGTAGGGCCAGTGCCGCACGTCTTGCGTTCAATTGAGCTGCTTGCGATACAACGGTCCACTATCAGAAAGAGATCATGTTACTTTTGGCGCGTCTCACAGTGTCTGACCTGTAGTTGGAGGCAAACATGGGGCAATTGCGGTACAATTTTGGAATACGAGACCTCTGCGACTGTCAGAGTCGAGAATGGTCCAGATCTGGCCATAGTCCTCGCGTCTTATTTTACCGATCAGTACCTATCTCCCGTTATTGTAAAATGCGAAAGGAGAAGGCCAGCAAGGCACCAGCGGCAAGCCTTTCTCTAGGGCCGATCACGCACGGTCCATGTAACACCGGATGATAAAAAGACCCACAGGGGTGGTCATTTTTCTTTCTTTCTTTTTCTTTCTTATGCTTCTCGCTCTCGTTTTCTCCATCTTTTCTCTACATTTTCCTCATCATGGATTGGCCTCAGGGACCGACCTTCAAGCAGATCCGCGGTACCAGGTCATCACTCTTCAATGATCTTTCCCCCCAATATAATCGATTTCAGATCCCACCCCGCGTGACGACAAGAACGCGTCGTCTTCCCACATCTTGACCAACCTCGCTCTTCCAGATCAGCCTTCCTCTTTTTTCAACAGCTGGACAGTTTACTCAATCGTATCACAGCAGCTCAAGGCTCATTGGAAATGACTGCAGCCGACCCTGTCGATTCGGTCTACTTTCAAATTTGATCTTTTCGCCCTTATCCTTCTCGGCGGAGCATTCTCTAGCCCACCTACCGACCCATCAGTTGTTCCGGAAGGCTGTGGTGGACAAGTTTGATAGTTTGATCACGTCAGACTGCCTCCGCCATTGCCGTCAAAAGACCGAGAAGAACGGTCGCGCTACAGGAAGTGATAACGTCGAGAATGATATACTGATGGGACTTGACTTCTGTCCAAAAGCCCGTTACTCTTATTCTGCTCACCCCTCCAGGACATTAACAAAGCAGATGACTGGAATATGGTATACGAAAGAACATGAGCCTGTCCGAAGCGACATCTCTGAACTGATTGAAAAAAAAGGGTTGCAATCAATCGGGGAGATTCTGGAAAAGAATCCGTTCAAGCAACCCTTTATTGTTGTTCAAAAATAAAGGTGTAGTCGTTGTATCATCATCATCACGAGAGATCTATCCGCCGACCATGGGAGGATTTTTCTTTTTGGGTCGCCCATCTGTCGACCCTGCCATTCTTTAACCATCTACCTTTAACAGTCGACCCCTCTCTAAACTGCTAATTTTTCTTTCTTCTCCGTATCCGCCGACCAGACTATTCCTTAACCACCGATATCTCCACGCGCCGACCAGTCTTCATTACACTGTCGCGTTGTCGCGTCCTCCTTTAATATAGTTTTAGTTCTTCGCATAGTAACTTGAACACATTCTCTTAATCACCTCAATCCTGACTCCATCTCACTTCCCTTCACCAATTCCTTCGCTGTCATTGGAAATATCTTCCCCCTTTGTCTTGCCTAGTCGTGATTCTTGAGGACAGTCGGTGGGTATTATTATGAAGACTGGTCGGCAAATAAGAAAAAGAGAAGTCAGCAGATACAGTTATCAGGATGGTCGGCGGTTAAAGGATGGCGGGGTCGACAGAACGCGACCCAAAAAGAAAAGTCCCCCCATGGTCGGGGGATAGATCTCTCGCGTTGCATCGTCATCAACATCTGCTGGCGGATTGGTCAAAAGAAAAGTGCAAAAGAAATGCTCACTGCAGGGATCGAACCTGCGGCCTTTGCGTTATTAGCACAACGCTCTACCGACTAAGCTAAGCGAGCGAGATAAAGAAGCTGAAAATTTGATGAAAACAAAAATCTCTGAACATCTATATTTTGTGCATCAAATTACTTAAGGGTTTAGATCACGTGAACAATAAATTGGTCACATGATATATCACCTGATGGGTCGTAAGGCGCGAAATCTCCATTTCCACTTCATTCGGTGGTCTGCGGTTCAATCCACGGAGAGAGCATACATTTGAGACAGCCTTTTTCTTTTTCTTTTTTTTTTTTTGAAGTGGTAGCCTGTGCTGAAATGGTGAATGGATGTTTGGGACACCCTCCTCAAAGCTGATGAGCCTAGTTTGCCATTCGAGCGGGACAAGAGTAAATGGTCATGGGTAACTGAGGCCCTGTATCTCTACTCTCCTCTTGACGAGTCCGTATTGCATTCTGTGGGTTCGCAAATTCCTCTTCGAGAATTCCTCTGCTTTGCTTACCTTTTTGAACTGAAAATGAGAACGGATGATTCTTTGAAGACTATTTTTTTTTTCATTTTTTATTTGAGAAGTGGACTTTTTTGGAAGCTAATGTACATGAATTTACGGACTGAGGAGTTTTTTTTCTGAGGAGAGGACGAACATAGTTATGAACAAACAAACAAAGAAACAACAAAAAAAAAGATGGGTGACAGGGTGACAGAGAAAGCAAAGAAAAGGGATCCAAAGAAAAGACAGAAAGAAAGGAAGGGTTTTTAGGGGGTATATTTTTTTCTGCTTCCTTCTTTTCCATCAAACATCTCCATACTCGAACGTATAGAAAGTTCAGGTGAAAAGAAAGAAGTAGAAAAGAAGGGGTATAGAAAACCGATTTCGAATCTCGCTTGACTTGTCCAAAAGGATGTTTCTAGCACTGTCGGGTATATGGGTGAAGACGGGGTCTTCTTTGTGATTGCGCGGGGTATTTCTTTTAGTGCATGCCAACGACAACACTGGCTACCAGTTCAACAGTCGTCATGTGCAACTTGACCTCGGCCAAATGTTGCTGCTGCTGCTGCTGTTGCTGATGGTGATGTTGCAGTTGCTGCAGCTGAAGCTGGGTCGCCTCGTGGGCCGCCATCGTAGTCGGATTCGAGGACGTGGGCGTTGTGGACAAAGAGGAAGAAGAAGAGGAGATGGCAGCAGCAGCAGCAGCAGCAGCCAGGGTCACTGCTGCAGCAGATACAGAGGCCGCATCCATGGACCCAATTGACTTTGAAGCCGAATTGGAGACGGGAGGAGATGTCATGGTCAAAGTTGGTGCTGGTTCGTACTTGATCGACAATGGGGTCGAAGGTGGTGGTTGAATATCATCTGAGGAATCCTCTGCCATTGCGCTATCTTCTTCATAAATCGTTGGGTGCTGAAGCTGATGTTGATGGTGCAATTGCTGACGACGCTGGTGCAAAGATTGGTGGCGGTAAGCTGACGATGGTGACGATGAAGTTGAAGAAGAGGAGGCAACTGCCAACTGCATTGATCGGCGGTGCTCTTGTTCCAAGTCACGTCTGAAAGAGCTCAGATCCAGGTCCAAGTCGTCGTCGTCCTCATCTTCGTCCACGTCGATCTCACTATTGTGAGCATGCATATGCACGTTTCCCAAATCAGACGAAGAAGGGCAGGGGCCATCCAAGATCAACGACAGATCTGAAGGGGAAGGAGACTCCCCTCCCATCACGCTGTTGGGGGTCGGGATCGATGAGATCGAGCTCTGGGATGGACGGTACTGTAGCTGTTGTTGCTGAACACTCGATGCGACAACTGCTGCTGCCGTGGCAATAGACGAAACGATGGCCTCTGTCGATACACCATTGCTTGTCATCATGGCTGGAACAGCAGAAGGAACGGCCGAGGTCGTGCTGGAGGTCAAGGCCGAAGACATCAACGAATCGGACAAGAATTTGTGTTGCTGTTGCTGCTGGCGGAACTGATGATGTTGGTGATGGGCTTGGTGGATGGATTTTTCAAACAGCTGGGTCTGAGACAGGACAGGCGACGAAGCCCCTTGTTGCTGTTGTTGTAGGGACTGAAGTGAGTTGAGAGAAAAGGCTGAAAACTGAGAGTAGTCTTGAGTGGCAACATGTGAGGACGAGTTGGACTGGTAAGGAGGCGAATACTGGCCAGTTGAGGATGCAGGGGATGACTGTTGTTGCTGTTGGGTTTGGTGGTGCGTCTCAGATACTTGTCGGTGAGGATGGCTGTGTGCATGCTGATTGTACGACAACGTTGGACTCTGAAGAGCGCGAGCAAAAGCACTGCTGTCACCATAGCCGCCATGCCCACCGCGATGATCCGGCGACATCAACTCTGTTGGACTTTGCAATCCACTTTGTTGCTGCTGGAGAGCAGCGTGCTGTTGGTTCTGGTGTTGGATCATTTGATGGAGAGGAAGCTCAAGCCTACTCAGAAGAGTAGGGGTAGAACAGGAACTCGAGGAGGCATCCAAGTCATCTTGTGGGTTGTTGTGATGGCTATCATCTAGTGTCGTAGCGATATCTGACAGCTCTAGGGTCATGTTCAAGTGTGACGCCAAAGCCGCCTGGTGTTGCTGTTGCTGTTGCTGCTGAGCGGGAGTAGGCGGAGATGGTCCATTAGAAGGACAATGAAGATGAGGGTTGCCAAAGAACCCAGACCCAGAATGGCTCATCTGAGGCGAAACGGGAGAGATTGTTCCATACTCTGCCTTGGTCCATGTCTGTTGCTGTTGTCCCTGTTGCTGTTGCTGCTGGGCATGGTGCGAATTCTGGAACCCACTTGTGTTGCAGGTCAGATGTAATTGGTGATGTTGATGTTGATGTTGATGCTGCTGCTGCTGGTGTAGTTGTTGTTGCTGTAGTTGCTGTTGCTGTTGTTGCTGCTGTTGTTGTTGTTGTTGTTGCTGCTGCAATTGTTGCTGTTCGTGCTCTTGCTCCAGCTTTAATTGTTGCTGTGCTGCGAGTTGCTCGCGGTGTTGTTGTTGTTGCAGCTGGTAGAGATGACGTTGTTGTTGTTGTTGCTGTTGATGGTGATGATGTTGTTGAGCTTGAGCGTGGTGCAGTTGATGGTAATGATGTTGTTGCTGGGCAATCTGATGAGCAGTCGGCTGACTAGGGTATTCAAACTCATTCAAGATTGGACGCTTGTTCTTGCTGTATTTCCGTACACCAAGACAGGTCTGACAGTTCTTGGTGAACAGCGAAACCAACTCTGCCGGGACTTTAGAATACGATTTCGTGATCTGTTGCAGGTGGCATACGTTGTATATGTGGAGTATGAGGGATGGCAGCAAAAGTTAGGGACCGGACCACTTTTTTTTTGGTGGAGTTGCAGAATGAGAGTGATCAAAGATCAATGAATAGGGGGGATAGTGAACCACACTGAGGCGTGAGGAGGTGAGAGGAGAATGTGGCTTGCGTGTGCGTGAGGTGGAACGAGAAGTAAACCCAGTATATTTTTTTATAGCAGTGGCAGGATGAATGAAATAGGGGTCCAGATATGAAGAGCAGCAAGGTTGAGCAAAAAGCCAGGCTTCATACATGATCCCGTGGACCAAGAAAAGACCAAAAATGACAACCCCGATAGACGCGTCTCGTACGCGTGTTAACCTCGTGTCTCCTTTTTCTCGGAATGATGGATCTGGTATGCGCGCGCGCTCGACAAATAAAAGAAAACGCCACGCCCTGGGAATGTTGAGCCCACGCTCCCTTCTTCAACGCGTCCAAGTCTCCTTTTTGAGTATCTCTTCATGACCCTGAATTTCGTGAAATAGGGTACTGAACACAAAAATTTCGTTGCGGGCCTCATGCAAACAAAAACAGGTGGCAGGATATGTGTAAAAGTGGAGGCAAATGGCCAAAATAAAACGCGAAGGGCACAGACTCGGACACAAAGGTCTGAGTGAAAGGACAGACACACAGACACAGCAGTGCTCTCTCGATTTGTTAGCAACTGATGGAGATCTGTACTTACAGCTGCAAAGGTCTTGTCACGTCCTCCATGTCCGATGATGTGATGGAAATAACAGACTTTGTCGTACAGCTGTTCCCTCACACAGACAGGCTTGCCATTCTTTTTGTCCATCAGGATCCTTAGTTCGCCCACCACAGTAAACACGAAGTGTTTTCGCACCCACCATCGAAACTTTGGGTTAAAGATGGCTGTGTTCTCTGGGTTGGTCAAGACCATAAGACAATCATTGGCGAGCTGTTGGTTGATCAGGGCCTTGTTGCGTTTGCGGACATGAAGCTGACTGATGTAGCCCTCTACCAAAGTCTCAAATGTTTCGGGGCTTAAGAAGGAGTAGGTCTGAGGCAGATAGAGGCTCCCTGACACGGCTGCTGCTGTCGCCGTCGCTGCTGCAGAGATGGAAGTAGAAGCCAAGATAGGGGATGGAGCAAGGGCAGAGGATGAAGTGGACGAGTGGCTGGAAGCCATCGCGGAATACATATGCGACGCGAGAATTTTCGGTGATGGGGGGCGGGGGGGATGGGGGTGAGGGAAGAGGAAGGTGAACGAAGATTACAGAGGGTGTCCGTTACTTGGGATGGATTGTAAAGCTAGGAAAGCAGAGATGAATCGGAGTGGTAAATGAGAGGAACCGGTAGTTGGATGGAAGCTGGATGCTCAAAAGGACTGATCGCCACCGCGAAAGCACAAAAGGGATAGCCAGGTCGGTGATTGTTGTAATAATAAAAAAAGGTTCCCGAGCGGCGAGTGGCCTGAATGAGAGTAAGAAATCAAGAGAGAAGGAGAGAAGAAAGCGAGGGAGAGAAGAGATGGACGGGGAGAGGGAGATTCTGAGAAGTTCCAATCTTTATATCCAAACGGAGGATTGAGAGTGCTTCATTGCAGCTCTCGAGGCCTCTTTCCTCGAGATCAATTGAGGAACTAGAAAGAGGAGGAGGAAGAGGAGGTAGGAGGAGGAGAATGAAGGGAATGAAGGGTGCGCGAAGTAAAGGCCACAGAAAGATGAAGAGTGGAGTCAACTGGAATGTGGAATCTTCAAATGGAATGTGTTTTCGAAATGCGATAAATTCTCCTATGGATGTGGACGAGTTCATGTACTATGAGCAGGAGAGAGGCCCTGCCTGCCTGCCTGTCTCCTTAGGCCTTGGATTGCAAGGGAGCATAGCTTTTTCCTCTCCCTTTTGCCTCCTCGCTCTTGCCATTGCTCTCTCCCGACCAAGAGGAAACAAGTAAAGGGACCAAAGGAGGAGGACGAGAAAAGGGACATTGACCCAAAGGGGTCCATACCCGAGTCCTCTCTGAATCTTTGACCACATCCTTTTGCTGTTGTTCTTAGTCAGGTCCAGGGCATCTAGGGCAGATAATACATCCTTCCAACTTTCTCTACGCTTTTTACATGGCAAAAACCGAAGGAATCTTCTTCGAGTCGGTTATTTGCACATTGTGCTCCCAGACTCCTTTCCTTAATGCGCCTCTGTCGCACAAGCCCTGGAATGAAGGTGGCGGTGAACTCTTTTGTCACCAAATGAGCATACCATCCATGCAGACTGTAAAGCGCAAAGCGCAAAACGTAAAGAAGGTCGTTCATCTTACGTTTCGTCCCCATGGACCTTCATGAGCCACGCCCTACATTCTCAATAGAGAGGTCATTGGGTCTTCATTACCTTGTTTCCGGTGGTTTTTGCACAGGGTCAATGACAGGGCAGAGAATGACGCGAGATGGGTTTGGGTTGCACGCAGGAGAGAACCTGAAGTGTGGTCTTGAAAAAAGGAGGAATGTCCAGTCCCTCGCGTGATGCAAAGCCTCGGTGTCCAAGAGAGGCTTGACGTGTGCAAGAGCCCACTATTGCCGCACAGCCACGCCGCCACACCGCCACAGGAAAGCACACTCACACCCACGTCCAGAGGAGGGCGAGACTGAATAGAGAAAGAGAAAGACGCTTGGCCACCCGCATGTTTGCACAGGCATGCTCGAGAGGCCAAGACTGTCACCAAGACAGCCTCTGCCAACTGCTCTCTTCTCTTCCTTTCCCCACTGTCCTTGACTTGATGGGGGCCACCTTGCACCTTGCCAGCATGCTTTTGCACGCGCCTCGCACGCGCTTGCGCGTGAGCACTGGCGGGGGGTAGGGATCGGATCCTGGGAAGGAGGTGGGAAGAAGCACGGGCGAGCGGGATTATTGTCATGAAGTTCTTTCTTCCCGGCTGGATCGAATGCCTCTCCTCTCCCTTCTCTAAACAGGGCATTGGGTCCACATGGGACGTAGCCAACGTCCTCTCCCTCCCCGCGCCCGTTAGTTCATTCTCGACTCCGTCTGCTTCCCCTCATTGCCATCTCTTCTCTTCCTCCCACCCCTTGCACTCATTCACCGGCGTCATCAACCCACAGTTTTTTTTCTGTCGTTGTCTGTGACCAACCATGCATGCATGGGTCACCAGCAATTCTTTGTCTCTCTTCACACTGCCAATCTGCCAATCGTCCGAGCCATTCTCGTTTCATTCAACTTGTAGTTCCTCCTTCTCCTTTCCTTCATTCAATTCTCCATATACCCTAATCGACAACTCATTCTTCTCTTCATCAATCTTCAAAGCAGTGACTCTTCAGATACCCTATTTTACCAAACGATCTCCTCTCTTTGATAGTGCTCACATTCTTCATTCTTGGGAAGCCGACACAAAGGCACTCCTTTCTGTCCACTGTCTGCCAGTGTGACAGTCTGACCACGACCGTACTGCTGTCTGTCTGTCCCCTCCCCTCTCTGCACCCATGAACGCAGCTCGCCTCCCTTCATGGAGTGGGTCCGCCGTCGCCCCAGCGTCTCCATCCGGAGGTGCACAGAAATGTCAATCACAAACGCCCCCAAAACGGCCTGCCAAGGTCACTCAAGTGGCCCAAAAGGGTTCGGTCTTCGCCGTCTTTCCTACCATCAAACCTCCCCCAACGGCCAGCCATGGTATGTCAAGGTCGCAACAGCAGCAACAACAACAGCAACATCCTCCGCGGCCACTCACACCCTCCCGACCCACCGTCAAAATGGCAACGGCGTCGCGTTTATCCAACTCTATCTCGGCTTCGGGAACTGTACGAAGCGCGTCTTTGGGGTTGACTCAGGGTGTCAGTCATCCACAACAGCAACAGCAACGCCGGCAACAGCAACAACAGCAACAACAGCAACGACATCAACAGCAACAACATCAACAGCAACAACAAGAACGACAGCGGCACCGAGAAGGCGTTATTCGATGCGTCAGCAATGGCTCGGCAACAGGTGATACTGGGGTTTCAAGGAGGAGCAGCGGTGGAACAGGAGTGGGTGTCAGCGTAAAACCCTCTACTTCTGCTGGGGCCTTCGCTGCAGCAGCGTCTGCGTCAGCCGCAGCATCAACCGCAGGAGCAAGAGCAGGAACAAGGACAAGAGAGGGCGGGGCGTCATCTAGACTGGCGAACGTGCAGGGAACGGGACATGGGCGTGAGGGATCCGTGACCTCGTCCGATGATGGCACCGTTTCTGGAGACTCTGCCGAGGATCACATTTTGTTATTTTCTGGTGGAGGTGGGATCCATCTCAACAACCTGCCATTCGGCGTACCCAACCGTCAGGAACTAGCATCTTTAAGAGGAGCCACGAAAGCCAATGGCCAGAGTACATCAAGAGCAGGCGAACTCTCCTCAACCAGGACCCTGTCTTCAACTCGGATGGTTCGAGCCTCGCCCTCTTCTTCCTCGGTCATCTCAGGTTATAATGTTGGAAGAGGAGAGACCGGCGGAGAGAAAATACAAGGAGTAGGCGCCAAGGCCTTGAGAATCGCTGCAGGAGCGTCTATCAAGGTGGGCGGCACGATGAACAAACATCCTAGCAACAGCATCTCTATACCCGCATCGTCCGCTCTTGGCCTATCTTCATCGGCGACTTCTTTTGGCGCCAGTTTATTATCATCATCATTCTCATCCTCGACTTCTTCCTCATCTCTGTCATGGGTCAACGGAACATCTTCTTCTAAAAGAAGCAAAATCGTCGTCCAAACGGCACCATCTTCTTTATCCCCTCGTTCTTCAGAGGATGACTCGGAATTATCCTCGCCCTCAACACCCACCAACTTCAACCACAGCAATTTCTCGCAAATTCCACCTGCGTCCTTCACCCCAACAACAATGACGACAGCGACAACCTCTCCGCAATTTTCGACATCTCAAACCCAACTTTTTAATTCCATTACTGCTTCTCCGAGTGGATTGGCAGCTAATTTGGTGGCAGCTGCAAGAAAATTGGCAGAGGAGAACCGGAGATCAGGGGAGGCGGCCAGGACGCGCCGCAAGATTGCGGATTTGGAGATTTCAAATGCTTCTTTGCTTCAGTTGAACCAATCCCTGGAGGCAACCATCCGCAAACAGGCCGCAGAGATGCAGGAGCTTCGGATGCGCGTTCCGTAAGTACACTCCCCCCTTCCCATTTTTTTTCCTCTTGACAGCCCGTTGAAAAAAAAAAAAAAAAAAAAAAAAAAAAACTAATATGACATTTTGCTAGAACACCGTTTGAACTTGGATTTGATCTGGATCAGGACCCAAATTCACAATGGGATGATGATGTTCCTTTTTCGAAAACGTTCCTGCAACGGCGAATACCACAGGACGTCAGTGATGATCGTCATGCCGTTGCAGATAATGATGATGGGGCAACAACGTTCCAAAGGATTCAAGAGATGAGGGCGGAATCAGAGCGACAGGCAGATTTGGCGTTCAGACGAGTTTGTATTTCGATCGAACAAATGATTTTTGAAGCGCGGCAGGCACTGGACCAATCGACTAGACCTTCAGGAGTCAAGGTCTTGTCATCTTTTGATATGTGTAAGAGTAAAGTGTGGACGTTTTTCAATGGAATGAGGTTGATACTCATTGCTGATCTCCCTACCTTCTTCCACCCAAAACATGGATTCTCATGTACGGATCAAAATCCTTAAAATAGATGAAAAAAAGACGGCGTACGACGGCGTCGACATCCATGACGACGACGACGATACTAGCCTGGATGACGATCTCAACGTTGGAAGCCACAGTCTGTTACTACCCGGGTATGACTCTGAAGAAACTGAGGTTAGCGAGGACGAGGAGGAGAAAAGACATCATGGCCAAATTGACGACAGTGATCATGAGGATCAAGTAGCAAATCGTGCCCGCGTCCGTGTTCATGTTGTAGATTGGGATAAAAGCCAGGGCAGAGATGTCGCCAGGAAGAAGTATTCGGCCATTGATATTCTCAACCCTGGATCCTTAGCATACAGGCCGCCATGACTGCGTATTCATTCTTTTCTGAGTATCCTTGACACCTTCAGAATGTTTTCTTTTCAGTATTCTTTGTTGACAAAATACAATCCGCTTCTGTCAAAGGGATATAATATTCTGGGCCAAATGTACTTTACAAACAGTGCCCTCTTCAGAGAGAAAATTCTATATAATAGCTATATCGTGTGAGGCCTTTCAAACAAAAGAGGGAGCGGTAGCGGTTGGGTGACGGATCCCACACTCTCCACGCTTTCCACATGCCTCGATCCACTCTGTATGTCTCTCAATCAACGCAGGTACGATCCTGGATTCAATCTCAATATGCTTCACCTCGTCTTCCTCTTGGGTTAGTCGAATCTCGGTCTCGTCCTCAGTCGTAATCATCTTCACCACCCTCTTTCTTGTCGTCAGGATATTACCAATCACAATCTGATGGCCATAGCGTTTCAAGGCCTGGCGGGACTTTGATGGCAACAAAGCTTCGTCAGTCTCGAGCTTGAACGAGACAATAAAAGCCTTGGGAGTCCAGTCGTTCACAAGTGGCTTCAAAATCTTGGGAACCTGATCCATGGACAGGTTCAGCAGTCCATCGCCGGATTGGATCTTGTGTTCCGACATCTTGTCTTGCGGGATAAAGAAATCCGATACGGCAGCAGCCAAATAGTACATGGCGTTCACATCCATCTTGGAAATGATCTGAGCTGCCTCGCGAAGCAGAAACAAGTAGTCGTGCACCGTCACGAAATCGAGCGTCAACAGCATTCCGGCCTTTTGAGTCTTTGGAGAGTTGGAAAGAAAAAAAGGGCGGGAAACGAGATTGGGTTAGATACAAGCATGTTTTTTTTACGTTATTGATGTCTATGTTATCCATCTTCCCGCTTAATCCTTACTGCTCTGTATTTCTCCAGGATCAACCTCATCTTGTCAACATAAGCTGGCATGACTATAAGGAAATTCAATATCATATCATTAGCATGTCGCGGCTGCCCGTTCAAGGTTCCTACTGTTACTGCCGGTATTTATCCAACGGTGAGAAAAGCAGATAGTTTGCTCACCATGGATGCCTTGATCATCGGCCTCCATGAACTCCAAGAAGCAATTGCGGGCATGGCTATAGTGGCGCGAATAAGGCTGGAGACTGAACTGGCGATGCATGAAAATGACAGCATATCCTTGCTCCAAAAAGTACTCTGCTGAGGTAGCGCCACGAGTTCCTGCACTAAAGTTGTCAATGAATCGAACTGTCTGTGTCTCCAAGGGTACGGTCGTGCCTCCGCTCTAAAACCAAAAAAAATATCGGATGTTGTTTGAGTTAATGATCGGTATGAGCCACAAGCAAGGCCGAAGCGATGGGGAAGAGGAAAGGAAAACGTGGGCGCATGTTTTTTTTTGTTATGAATGCTCTCTGATGGGATATGACGAACAGTAAGAGGACAGAACCCAACAAAGAATGCTCGGACCCTCCTGCCTTGTTGCCTTATCAGTCCGCTCTTTGCTTGCTGTCCATTCATTTGGCAACCGGATATCCGAAAACGGTGACCACGATGACAAATGGAGGAGGATTCCACGATAGTTTTTTTTTTTTTGGTTTGTATCGAAGATCGTCTCTCAAAAAAATGGTCATAAGGGACATGCATATATATCCTCCAGCTCCAAAGAACAACGAGGGCGGCAATAGAACAAAGAAAGAGGCACTCACGGTGACAAGGACGACCCGGCGACCTTCATGCATGTGTCTGTCAACGAATGCGCGAATTTTTTCGGCATTCTCTGGCAATGACTTTGGAGCGACATGGGACGCGAAGTAGACTTCGGCAGAGAGGGGCCCAGGGCTGGATGTCGAGGCCGGGGTGGATGCGCCAGAGATGCCGGGGGTATGGTGGAGGTGACTGTCGCCATTAAGGAGGGGCTTTCTGGGGATGGGGTGGTCGAGGTTGAGGTGGTGTTGAGAGGATGCCATTGCGAAATGAGGCTTTGAGTCTGAAGAATGTAGATGAAAGAGAGGAACGAGAAGAAAAAAAGAGAGTGGAGAGGAGATGAAGAGAGTGAAAGCAAGCAGTGACAAAGAGAGCGAAGGAGGAGAAGGAGAAGGAGAAGAAGGAGAAGGAGAAGAGAAAGAAGAGAGAGAGAGAGAGAGAGAAAAGAAGCGCGCAGATCGGGGTGGACTGTGGACTGTGGACTGTGTTCTGTCTCTCTGATTCGGTGATTCAGATCACTCTTCGGCGACAGGGCGTGGATCCACGGTCCATGGCATGGATCAGATAAAGAGCGTGTGCAAAGAGTGTGCAAGGGTGTGCAAGAGAGAGAGAGAGGAAGACACGGTGCAGACACAGACACAGACACAGACATCCTTCGATAGACCATCCAAGGGCGGGTGGTCCCCCTCTTAGAAAACACAATTGCGAGCCCGGGGGAGGGTGCACAGCGAGTCGGCGAGCGGGCCGCATTGAGGATTTGTCAAGTTGGTTCGTTTGTCCGTCCGTTCGTTCGCTCGTTCATATGAAAGGGGCGCCCTCTTTCTTTTTCATCCTCCTTGCTGCCGTTCTCTTGTTCTCTGGTCCTGTTCTTCTCTGTTCTTCATTCTCTTTCCTCTCCTCCCTTCCCTCCTTCCCTCCTTCCTTCCTTCCTCTTTGTCCCCACTCTCTGTCTCTTCCTCTCTTCAGTCTCCTGTTCACTTTGCAAGATTCCCCTGGCCAGTCTTTTTTTCTTTCTTTCCTTGATAGTTCATTCATTCAATTCATCTTTCCATCCCTCCCTCCCTCCATTCCTCTACCGCATTCCATTCTACCTTAATAAGGACAAGAGGCTTGTTTCTAGAGCTCCTCTCCTCTCCACTCTACTCTGTCACATCCACTCAATCTTCCAAGCAGTCCGGAATGAGCAACAGAATCCAGATCAAAAAGTCAAGAAAGATAGGTGCCTTGGTCACGTACACGGCCCTCGCCTGCGGTCTTGTCTCCTTGGGCGTCTACATTTACAAGCAGCAGAAAAAGTCGGCCCCCACCGGAAACGATATAGCTAGTCGTCGCCGCACATCGGATCAGAATGACAGTCTTGAACGCCAGGACGTCGGTCCGGATGACGGCCCAGTGGCAGAGGTAAGAACAGTTCTTTCTACTGCCACAGTTCTACTGACAACTCTTTACGCCATGTCTGCGTGCCTGTGAATGAACACTACCCTCGTTATTCGGCCAGACTCTGTGGAAAAAAAACGAAAAGAAAAAAAAAAAAGTTCGCGCGCAACATGACATGTGGTTCCGCTTCTGATCGATACTTTGCTCTCTGTCCTGTATTCTCGACTCGCCCCTGCCCCGCGTGCTTAATCCTGTTTGTGAACCAAAAAGGCTCAGGCATCGTCATTATCACGGCTCGGATCAAAGATTGCCAGGACGGTCAAGAGGAATCGCAAGATCATGACCATTTCGCTCAAGAATGTATGTTTCCTCTCTTCTCTTCTTGTCTTTCTGCGCTGTGAACCGACCATTGGGGGCAAATCCTGCAGGATCCGACCGGAATTGAGCTTTCGACTGACAAAAATATTATTTCACTCTTGACCAGACCATTCTCTGGAACCCATCCCCAGATCCAACCGCGCCTAATTATGGGTTTGTCGAAGGGGCCATCCCCCTGTTATTTCATCTGGCCGAAAACTACAATCTGCACCTCATCTTGCTCTGTCCGCCTCTGCAAAAACAGCAACAGCAACAACAGGAGAACCCAGACAGCAATGACAAGCCAAGGACACTCACGGTACAGGAGCAGGACGACCTTAAGCAAAGACAGCGGTTGGGCCAGGAGCGAGAAAAGGAACAAATCTTGACCATGCTCCGGAACGCGGGTCTAATCTCTGCCCTAGGCACCAAGGGACCCAAGCTGATTGACCCCCGGCAGTTCCTGATCTGTGAGACGGAAGAAGGAGTCGGCCATGTGGTCCGCCACCTGGAGAGTTATATCCATGTGGAAGCAAGACCCAACGTGGTGGATCTTGTCCAAGGAGTCGTGCCCCGAGTAGTCTTTGTTCAAAAAAAGGCGGGACACAGCAGGACTTTGTCTGTGGCAAATGAAGATTTAATGACCCGCTCGCATGTGCGCGTCCGATCCTCGTCTTCAAGTTCCTCAGCAGAATCTGGATCTGGATCTGGATCTGGATCGAGGAGGCATTCCGAGGAAGAGCATGAACATCAAACGCAGGAGACGGGATCATCGTCCTCAGCGGCAGCAGCTACGCGGTCTCAATGGATGGGCGACTCATTTGTGGAGGTGTTGCCGTCCAGTCAACATGAGCCCTTGGTGTCGGGCTATGTGACGCAGGCAGGCAAAAAGGGATATCTGGAGGTGACGGACCAGCTGATGCATAGTAGCCTTAACCCCGAGTTCAAAAGCTGAAGACATTCTCGCAGAGCACACAAACGACACGCAAAAGAAGGGGCAGCATAGGACTGGAGGCGTTGCAAGGGGCGGAAACAATGGTGTTCATCTGGCATGTGCAGCACACACATTTATCTGCAGAAACAATAAAAATGGATGCTTCGCCCCGACGACGACTGGCAGGTGGTAGAAGGTGGGGCTGTGGTGAATGGCTGAAGGTCGCGTTTGATAGCCGGACCAGAGGAAGGAAGGACTGGAAATGTCTTGACAGAGTCGACGGCCGGCCTGCTACTGAAACAACGCCGTGAGGGCGTTCGTTGGTCCCGGTCCTTGGAGATCCTTGGAGGTCCTTTCCTTCGCGAAAAGAAGTTTAAGCTTTTTGGGTATTTTTGTCTCACTTTTGGTTTTCTTCCTCTTCCACTCTCACTGTACACCCATCCATCCATCCATCCATCCATCCTTCCTTCCTCCATCTTCGTTGTCCTGCATCTCGCCCTTCCTTGCCGAGTGTGCTATCCTCTCCCTCCCCCCTCTTCCCCTCTGACCTGAAGGCGCTTGCAGAATATACCCTCTCCCCCCAGTCGCACATTTCAATACTCCTCTTTCTCTTGTCTTTTCTCTCTTTTTTTGCGTTCCACTCAATCTTTTGCAATGGACTTTGTTACTTACCAATTCGAATCTTCCGCGCAGTTTTATGCCGGTAATTACTCCTATGAACTCGTCTCTTATTTGATCCTCTTCTGTGCATCCTGCGGAGGCACTTTCTCTGCATTCCCCGATGGAGTCAACGACTGACCCATTCTTATTCCTTCCCTCTTTCACCGAGTAGAACTAAGCGACCTGCTGGAAGAAGGTGGATTCCATGACAATCCAGAATCCCAAGTCAACACCTTCATCTCGTTGATCGTCCAGTATCAAGGTACAGAAGCAAAAAGAGAAAACAGACAACAGAAAAAGCAGTAGAAGGGTTGCCAGAACATTTTTTTTTAGGATCGCAGCTTTATTTAAAAGGAGGGCCGAGAGACAACAAAAATGCGCCCGCCTGGCCGTTGTTGTGCTTGTGTGCTTGCCAGACTTGCACCCCCTAGCCTTTTTTTTCTTCCTCTTGACATGCGAAGGGTGGCTGACCCGTGGATCTCCCTTTTCGTTGGTGCGCATGTTTCTGACCATCTATTGCCTTTTAATTTTTGAACGAATTGCAGACGAGTTCCTGGACGGCACCTCTGGACAGGATCTCGCTCACTGTTGCTACCGCCTCTTTGATTCGGATCTGTTTCTAAACAACACTTTGAGCATCACTACCTCGATAATTGACCGGGCTATACAGGTAATACCTTTGTCCTTGTTTTTGTAGTAAGACGCTCGTCCGTACCAACAGGAGCAATGCACGTAATACCTTGGGAACAGTCAGGAGGAAGAGCGAGCAAAAGCGAGAATCAAGTCAAGAGTCTTGTTTCCGATAACGCACACGCAAAGAGACCTTCCCTCCCAGCTCGTCCCTCCCTCCCTGTTCGTCCTTGTCTCTGTGCGACAGCTGCACCGAAGAAGTCGAAATCGATTTTAGATTTCTTGCTCGCGCCCGCTCCCACGGAGGATCTTCCGTGGAGGTCCTGATGACTTCCCCAACGCACGGAACGAGAACCGAGATGTGTGATCAACACTCTGTTTTTTCTAGACTGGATGGAGGCGTTTGAACGGACTGGGCGATCTCTTGACAGCATACCACAGAAATTGTGCCTTGTCCATTTCTGACTCCTCTTTGACTGACAGTCGTTGTTATCTTTGTGCCTTTCTGTCATAGAGCCCTTCCGAGCAGGACATGTGGATCACATACCACATCCTGCTTTATGCAGGCAAGGAGTTCCCCAAGGTCTATCACTGGATGCTTCGAAGTGAATATTTTGCAAAACTCAAGTACCAGATCTTTCAATTTGAAGGTACGTATTATTGACGCTGGACCTTGATGATGATAGCTTCTCGTATTCACTTTTTTTATTTATTTATATGGTGTAGCGTCCAAGATGCAGACATTGGCCATCAACATCATGTTTGAAATCTGCAGAGTCCAATCCCTGAAACCGTGCGACCTGGGTAATTATATTGAAAGAAGCTGTGGCGCTAGTGTCTTGTCAGCTGAACCCAATCGTCATTTCTTCCCCTTAGTCGAATATTAACGCTTGGTTTCATTTGTAATAGTTCTTATCGATGAAGACTTTTTGCACTTTTTGCTGGATCTCGTGGAGCGAACCCGGACCGACGCGGACGAACTTTTGAACTACGGCACCATCAAATTACTATTGGCCTTTAACGAGCAGTTTATGCTTCACAAGGCGGCTTGTCAAGCAACTGTGGCGGCTCGAGCCAACAGCAACGGCAGCAATGAGCGTCCTTATACCCCACCCGTCACCAAAGTTTTGCATTACAGTGGCAACCCTCTCTTGTACGCCCTTGCAGATAGACCTGGCGCCAGCACTACGTTTGGCGAGAATCTGATCTTTATGTTGAACAGAGCTGGTAAGGAGGACCAGTTTTCAGCGCCGAAGAGCTATTGAAACATTTGCCTAACCATATTTTATTTTTGGATCTTTAGAGGAATCATCGTTACAAATGCTCATCCTTAAGCTTCTGTACCTGCTCTTGACGTCGACATTGTCTTCACTCCAAGGATTCTTTTATACCAACGATCTCCAAGTCCTTGTTGATGTGGTAATCCGAGAGCTTTGGGACCTCCCTGAGGAAGAAGAGTCCTTACGACACGCGTACTTGCGTGTCATGGGCCCGTTACTCACCAACACGACCTTACGCTCCTCCTCTTACAAACGGACCGAGATCGTCCGACTCCTGGATGAGTTGGGAGGAGGCAATCTGAATAGAGAACTCAGAAACCTTCTTCGAGAACGGGAGGCAAAAGAGAGGTTCTTGGAGCAATCCAGGCATTTGAACGCCAAAATCACCTACCGGGATCGACAAAGCAGCCATTCCCCCCTCCTTCTTGCGAGTCGGAATCATAGTAACGGATCCTCTTCGTCGCCGTCCTCATCACCATCCATAACTTATGCCACAACATTGAGCTCAACAACCTCGGCATCAGCGGCGCATCAGGCTGCAGCAGCTCAGGCGGCGTTGGCAGCCAAGAGCAGAGTTGACTCTGGATCTTCAGCCGGCTTTTCGTTCCCCAGCTCGGCTGGAATGGCGACGAACAGCAATAGCAGCGGCAACGGTATTGGCCTCAATGTCGGTGATTATCTTACCCCTGGAATTGATGGACGATGGACAATGACACCCTCAGCCTGCCCGAGTCCAGTTCTGGTGGCGGAGACAGTGAAGAAAGAAAAGCTCAAGAAAATGGGAAATGGGGTGGGCACGTCTAGTCTTCGATATGGATATGGTGAGCAGCAATTACAGCATCAACCATCCCAGGAAAGAGAAGATGGAGACTCGACGGGGTTCACGCCACCAGTCAATAGCAGCGGTGCCGGTGCCTTACTTGTGCACATCACGACACCTTCTGGCATTGAGCCACCGATTCGACGGGACTCTCAGCCAAGACCGGCGAGTCCGACGACATTGAGACTTGTGGAGCGGGTGCTTCGAGAGTGGCTCGTTACCTGTGATGGTGACCAGAATGGATCGAGAGAACTTCCCTTGTTATCTTCTCTGTCACTTCAAGAGGACGATACTCGCCATAACAACAATACCAACAATACCAACAATACCAACTTCAACACTGGCAGCACGTCGTTTTCTCCTTCAGCAAACGGCCTAATCGCGACCTCGCCTACCTCTATGAATTCTACTTCGCCTCTGGGACGAACGAACTCTGACCCCGATGTCTGTGAACAAAGTAGTAGTAATGTGACCGTTCAAAGGATTGCAATCCCCGTAGCACATTAAATATTTGCTTTGAAAATAACGGAAAAAAATACAGGAATATTGTGCTATTAATGATATGTTTTTCAGTAACTAATCTGCATCATCATTAGAGTTGTAAGAGTGTCGTCCACGCCAGTCAGGATGTCCTCGTCTCGACGCTTCTTTGCAACAAAGACGTACATGTCCTGTTCTCGTCCAAAGATCCCCGATTGTTCCTCATTATCATCGCTCTCATTGTCCATCTCACCGTCTTGCTTTTTTGGATCGGACGCGCTTGTGTTCTTTGCCTTTTCGATCCGTACAGCCTCCATCTCAAAGAATCGTCCAAACTGCTCCCAGAATGGCGACTCTTTCGCATGTTCACGATCCTTGTACCCAAAGATGATCCTGGTATCCATATCCGTGATTTCTCTGAGAGTTTGCAATAAGGGTGGATATAATTGAGGAAAATAGACCAAATCGCATGCCAAGATGTAATCCACTCGACCTTGGGACAAGATCTTGGCGGCATGGGCCGAGTCACCCCAAGCCAGGGGTTCGACATTGAGATTGGCACATGCTGGCTTGGGTTCTGATACAGGTTCTGATGGTCCTGAAGGGATCAATGACATTGTGGCCGCGGGGGCTGATACATCGCCCTTTAGCCTCCAGTCCTGGGTATCTCGCACATTCTTTTCTAGCAACGGAATGACCTCTTCCAGATCTGTCAACACCAAAGTTGCCGATGAGTTTAGCCTCTTTGCAAGAGCAATCCCGACAAGACCCGTTCCAGCTCCAAGTTCAACAATCCTGATGGGTTTTAGAGAGGGTTTTTCTACCACATGAGGAAAAACAAATAATAAATGAATCAAAAGTCTTTGTAAGTACGAGAAAGAAGGGGGGAGGGGGAAAATTTCTCTCGCAACTCCTGGATTTTCAGCTGTTTCAGTTACCTTTTGCTACCGAGGTCGTTGTTGAGCTTAAAAAGTACTCGGGGGGTATCGGACATTTCGGTGTGAATGTGAATTGTTCTGATGGACTACGCAGGAAGGCATTAAGAACATAGGTACTAGAAGTTGAAGGGAGTAAATCGATGTTTAATTCTACTGGCATTTGTAATCTCCATGTGTCACATCCCTTTTTTAAAAAAAAAACTCTTGTCAAACCTTTCCCAGATTCGTCCAGCGATTCCAAAGGAAGAAATGTCCTGCATTGTAGTAACCATGGACATGAGATCATCCTCATCTGGAGTCACGGAAAATGCGAACCCCTCAGGTGGGCCTCCGGAGACGTGAATGTCAAGTTCCTTTGGATGATTGGTCATTATGATGGAGGTAGAAAGGCAGGGATCTTTACGTATATATATATGATATGAAATATGAAATGTATGACGTCACAGAATTGCAAAGCATGGCCGCCCCCTAGAGCGATTCTTCCTCTCTTTAGCTTTGCCACCGTTCCTCTCTTCGCTTTGCCACCGCTCCTCTCTTCAGTTTTGCCACCGCACCCACGCCTTTCATCGCCTTTTGCTGTTATACCCCTTGTCTTGGCATCATCATCCTTTCTTTCATTATACCCCTTCTCTCCTTTCAAACATCACCTTCTTCCTCAAACTTCACTGCTCTCTCTTCCCATGCTTCGCAACATAATGGCCAACACCTTGACTCTGTTTTGCCTTGTTGATGGAGAATGGACACCCTTCCCCGTCGAGATTGAGTCCACCAAGACAGTCGGCGGCCTCAAGGAAGCCATTAAAATCAAGAAAACACCCCGCTTCGATGATATCGCTGCCGATGAACTCGTTCTGTGGCGCGTTTCAATTAAAGATGACGGTGACGACGACCTTCCCATTGTTCTCGACTTTCAGCCTGAAAAGACCAAGCTCAGGGCGACAGCAAAGCTTTCCAAAGTCTTTGATACCGAATTGCCCGAGGACACTATTCACATCATAGTCCAACGACCACCATCAGGTGATGTCACGCTTTTGCTTTCAATCAACATGTGTGGGTTTGCTTCATCGTTCTAACTGCAGCGCACACCTTTTTGTCCGTCATAGTTCAAACCCCTATCACTGTCCCTGTCGGGGTCCGTGCTCGCAGCTCCACTCCCTTCTCGGATGATTCTCGTCCTAGCACGCCGTTGTCTGGTGAGGACCGTGTAATGACGTCGCATTCATTTCCGCTAGAAGGATCATCTGTTGCTAATACGTCTTTTTGTAAATGCACTTAGGGGACCTCCGTGCTGACCTTAAGAAGATCACAGACAAGTTCTTTGCTCCACAATCACGAACCGCCAACTTTCTTGACTCGTTCGTGAGAGGCAAGGGTGAGCTTCCAGTCACTACAGGGCCTATCCGAGGATTACCGAGAGCATGGCGACGTACTTTCGGAGTCCCTCCTAGATCTCGTCCTAACTTGTTGTTCATGGATCTTCCCAAGCCTTCGGCACCTGATTCTATATCCAGGAATCTTGCGTCAACATATATCTTGGACATGGTGAAAGAAAATAACAGGCCTCTTATTCCTGGTAAGCCACATCAATTCTTTTGTCAATTCTCTATTTAATACTCAAGTGTGTCTCCTCTCTAACTGTTGCTTCGTTTTACACTTAGTCTTCGGCGTTTCCGGGTGCGGCAAAACTCGAGCTGCACTTGAACTTCTGTCACAGCACTGGGGCTTCTATTTTAATGCATCGAGCGACGACTGGGGCTCATCAGATATGATGACGCTTCACTCTACTGTCCAAATGTACTTGAAAGGTACCCGAGAGTCCCCATCAACCGACCGACAAGTCAACAATGTCTTCGCTAGAATGACAACATTACTGCTCTTTCTCTCTCGACTTCTCATCTTCAAATACTGCTTGAACGTTCCCAACAGCAGCGACACGTTTACAAGTGCAAGGTGGACTCTCCTTCAAGTGTGCCCACATGTATTTTTCAAGGATGTTTTCAACAGCCTATTTCGACAGCTTCTCAACCTTCGACATCACCGTGAAATCGACCTCTCTGATTTGGTCCGCAACCAATTTGAGGACATAAAACACTATATTATCAAACATGGAGGCCTTCCAAAAATTAAGGAGGACACTAGACTTCTTGTTGTCCACGATGAAGCCCAGTTTCTTGGAGACGAATTCAGCGGAGACTTCCAGTCTATGTCTTCTTCAGACGAATCACCGCGACCTCTCTTAAGTCCGATCCTACACGCATTTCGAGATGTCGGTGGAGATGACCTTACGCTCATAACATGCGGTACCGGATTATCAATTAACACTCTTTACTGGGTCCAGAGTTCCGGCTCAGGCCTGAAGGACAGCTCTACCAATTTTGAGGTACGTGATTAGCAGAACATTCATACCAAATGAACAGGATTGCTTAAAATATATTCATCTACAATTGGAACGTTTCATAACTAATAGTATTATATCTTCTCATCTTCTATCCAAAACTAGTACATCGAATTCCCCGGCTGGACTGATCAAGAGTCAATTAAGGCGTACGTAACGCAGATACAGGGATGCCTGCTGGATCAGGAGTCGAGAAAGGTTTTTCTCGAAAGTCTTCCACAAGGAGCAATCGCTTTGATGCACGAAAAGCTCGTAGGGCGCTTTAGGCCGATTGCGGTCGCGATCGAGAAAACTATCGAGGGTAAACACGGTCCATGGGAGCTTGCTATTAAGGATACCGAGGACAGGTTGGTACTCTGGGAGCATCGGGATATAAAAGGAAATCTCTGCTATGAGCTCGAACGACTTGATTCGAGGTGCAGAAAGCACTCTGAAAAGCTTGTCAATTCTATCGACCGTATCCTACTCCCCGCCTTCTACGAGTACTGTCTCTTCGGTAAAGCCAAGATTTTCGTCAATCAAGCAGAGCCGCAGCTGGTTGAATCCGCCTTGGGTCGCATCAAAATACTTCAAGGACAAGTCTACACCGCTGTAGACGAACCTTATGTCACTAAGGCAGTGGCGAACTACCTCAGAGCAGTTGACCCATACTTCAGGAAGAAGCTCATGCGGGATATGGAGTCATCATCCCCTCAAAACCAAGGGATGCTTTACGAACCGCTCATGATGGCCTACATCTACGAAGCACTCATGGCACAAGACTTGTCCAAGTGGTCACATCAGCCCCCAGTCCCGGAAATGTGTGATGGTCTCGTCGGCAAAACGGAAATCTTGGGCTGGAAGGAATCTGGATTCGAACACGGCATCAAAGATATGAATATGGATGACTTCCTGAATGCACACATCTTTCACCAATCAACATGGAACGGCAAGGCTATCCCTGCATTCTTGTTCCCCAAACCCAAACCATCCGGACCAGACATGGTTTTCTGCATCAGGGTCGACGCTGCAAGAGTTTTCCCCGTCTTCATCCAGGTTTGTATTCATGAACTTGATGTCCGTCCCCCTCCTCCTCCTCCGCCTCCTCCCTTTCCAAATGGACTCGGCAGCGACAAGCTCCGCTCTCCTAACAATATGTTAAGGGATGACGTCTTCTGTCAGACTCGATCGCATCTTTGGCTCTCACTAACACAATTTTTTGTTTCCTTGTACATGTTGTAGTTCAAGCTAGAGCAGAACTCTGCGACTTTTTCGGATGTCGACTGGGAAGATGCACTCAGCACGGTTTCGGAAGCCAAGATCAAGAGACACGCAGGGAATTTCTCCAAGTATTGCCCTGAGAAGACCTTTATCAGCATGATTGTTGCTTACCCCGCCAAATGGACATGCGATCTGCCTGTGCTACAAAAGACTCTGAACAATACCAGCGCTAATAACGACGCCAACAACGACGCCAACAGCAACGACCTGAAGCAAGTTGTTATTAATATCAATGATAGCAATTTCCGAAATATCTTTCCCCCAGCACTCGTTGAGTTTATTGATAGACTCAAGGACTCGGGAAAGCGTCGTATCAGAGAAGACGACGATGACGATCGACCTAAAAAACAGAAGGCTTAACATGGTATGTAACCAACATGATTGAATTACGTCACCAAAATGTCGAAATCATGTCCCTTCCGCCGATGTCGCCGAGCCTATTGCATGTAGACGGATAACGCGTTGATATCAAGGATATCATGTTATACCACCTTCTTGGAAGTTCACAGCATGGACTTTCCCTGTGGGGCATTATCATGACTGGTACAAGTCATCGTTGTCATTGTCATAGTTTCAGCTAGTTGGCGGCGCTTTTTATTGCAATTAAAGCATTCTACGAGTTCATGTGTCTCCTGCGGTAGTTCGTGAACCATGTATTCAGTTGTCGTTCAGTGATGGATGCTTGTTGGCACAGTTGGACTTTCTCTGCTTTAGTGGGAAAGGGATGGGCAGTGTGACTCTCAGCCCATTTTCGAAGAATGTCAGTGTAGCTGTTCTTCAGCTCTCTTCTGGCCAGCCTATCGTCCTTGACCTTAGGGGTGTTCTCCTGGACATAGTGTACCTGAGGCGCCAGAGACAGGACATTGTTGACAGTTCTCGTGGTGCCTTGTAGACCCGAAATTCGTTGCAAACATCTGTCCCTGTGTTCGTTTCTAACGATCTTTGCTCCCCGAAGGAGTAAAAAATTGCCCTGGTCAAAGAGGTGGACCGCTTCTTCCTGCATTTCTTCATACATGGCAAGAAATCTCCTCCGGTTAGATAGGACCTCTGTGATCGTAGGTGCTTGGCCGGCGTCGTTAAAAAGCTGGTGTAGCGTAGTTGCATACGGATATAGAGGCGAATTTGAGAAAGACTCAATATTCGGAAGTCGATACTCGTCCTTTTGTGCCTGTCTCATAATGTTGGTCGAGGGTTTGCGAGAGGGGAAGAGCATGGTGTCAAAGTGAGTTAGCAAATGTGTTTGGAACAGAAACAAGAGACAGTGGGCCTTCAGAGACAAGGCCAAGACACAACCTCTGACAATATGAGACTGCACGGTGTTGATCACTGACAGGACCCTGCGTCTGCGTGCGATAACCCAGAAATCATCACGAGAACAAACACTCGCATCACCAAGGAGTTTATTTTTCAAGTAGCATTTGTTGTAGAAGGAAGGTTGGTGACGGACATTGACCAATGGCGGCGATGCGGCGGCGAACGCGCGTTACTTGCAGTGCTGTGGAACAAGGGGAGTTTCAGCGCACGCAGGACCGCAGCCCTGAAGGTTTTCTTCTCTCGATCCCCTGGACCATCTGTCCGAGTCTCGGTCTCGGTCTCAATGGCGGTGGCCCCTCTGTCCCTGCATTCCGCGACCTTGTCCTCTTCTCCATCCTCCCCCTCTCTCTGATCTTTTCCACCGAAGGTGTGGGAGACTACTTCCTCCTCCAGAGGCCCAAGCCTCGGCGAGCTGATCCCAAGCGAAACCATGCTCTTGGACCGGAGCTGTGGCGGCCTTTGCTTACGCGGTTGTCTCTTCGGGCTACGAAACAGCCCCTCTTTCTGTGATACCTCTGGTAGGGTGGACCCGCGGTCGCTGTTCGTGCTCTGACTCCTCCTCAGTCCTGCAGTTATTCTGGATTTTGCAGAGACTGGTCCTGAAGAATGTAATGGCGAGTGCTCGCTCGTAGTCGTGACTGAGGGCGAAATTGAAGGAGTGGCCACACCATCCATAGAAGATTCAGACAGGGATGATTGACGATTGAGCTGCTGCTGCTGCTGTTGTTGTTGTTGGGGAAAGAATTGTTTCTTGATCTTTGCACCAATCTGGTTCAAGGCCACATGGACAAATGGCAACGAAGTTGTTGGTAAGGCCGGTAAGGATTTCTGTCGATGATGATGAGGTTGTTGACGGTGTTCATTTTGTTGTTGCTGCTGTGGTAGCTGTAGTTGTTGACTAGGATGGTTGCGGTTTTGATGAAGATCCCGAAGACAGTCTTGACAGATCCTCTGTACATAGCCGAGTCCAAAACAATCATCGCAGGCTTTTCGGCCATTGAAACAAAAGATGCATGAGGTAGAGGCCGATCCAAAAGGGTGGCTGCCCAGGGCGCACACGGGTGACGAAGGGCAGCTCTTGGAGTGGATCCGGGGGTCCACGGCCGATATCGTCGTCGAGATGGCCAGTGATCGAGGAGAAGAGGTGGTAGAGGACGAAGCCAAGAGGGGGGAGATGGGAGGAGAGATCATCGTGGCCACAGTCGTTTCCATGTCTGTCGAGGAAGTGGGGGTCAGAGTAGAAGAGGGCAGAGTCGAAGGCAATGTAATGATCGAGAGCTTGATGTCTTTGGACGGAGCTGGAGTGGAAGGCGTGGATGAGACCAGGGAGCGTTGAGGGTGACCCGACGGTAGCGGGAGCTGATAGGATATCGAGATCGTCTTCACTGTTGCCACAGTGGCTGCTTCTGCTGCTTCTGCTGGTATGGACGCGTCATTCAATCTCAAACTCGGGTGCGTTGACGAAACCAGCAACAACGGCACTCCTGAGCCTGCTGTAGACGAGCCCATCAAACCCACAGTCGACACTGACGCAGGAGATGGTGAAGGAAAAGAGCCAGACATTGGGGTGGAAGACAGAGGCTGCTCTTTTGATTCTTGTTCCGGGAAAGTGACCGATGATGGACATCCTTTCAGGAGCAACGAGGACGTGGATGCATTTCGATTACGCTGATGCTGACACATTTCACAGGCTAGGGATCCATTGGTGCACTTTGGGCACTTTTCTCTTAGAAACCCACGGTTGCAGCCTTGGCCATTGTTCTTCGCGCTGCAGGGCTTGATCTGGTTGGGCTTGACAGGAGGGAACGGCAAGGACATGTGAATTAAAGTATTAAAAGGTTATTAATGAAAGAAAAAAATACAGGGGCACAGAAAGAGAATGCAAAGAATGAAACAAGGTCAAGGGCTATCTACGAGGGAGAGGACGAAGAGAGAGGGGAGGAAAGGGGGAAAGAACAGGTTAAGGATGAAAACGAGAGAACTAGGAAAGGAACGAGGAGGAGGACGAGGGGTCAAGAGTCTGGCACCGTGACCACAGATTTCCTTTTTGTGATGGCAAAGAAGATGGCAGAGGAGGCCAGTGTGGACATAACCATTGGCAAAAAAAAATAAAGGGTGAATCCATTTGCACGAAAATGAAAGAGAAGTTTTTGCATCGTGCACAGGGCTTTTGGACTGCTGACATGACAAACAAGGGAACACGAGGCTATGGACAGAGAGGATAGGGATAGGAGAGCATCAAGAAGAACAAAGAAGGAGCAGGGGGGGAAGAAAGAATACTGAGGATGATGGCACACAGCACTCGGGTGCAGGAATAGACCAGGGTCAATGGCAGACTGCCACGAGACGAAGGCGGGGGGAGACGCGATCGATCCAGACAGGAACACTGTCAGCGCGTTGCCTCTTCTTTCCCTGTTTCATACACGTGGGGTTTCTGCGATCGATTGTCAGAGCAAAGTCTGCGCACGTACACCTTCTTTCTCCCTGCCGTGCACCATGTGTTGTTCCCAAGGAAGAAGGATGTCTTGTTTTTCGTGCCCGGTGATATCAGTCATATTGAGAACAGACATAACGATGGTCATGTATTCACGACTGTTGAAAAGAAAAGTCGAGTCTTTTTTGTGTTTTTGCTCAGTGATGTTCGCTATGGCTGCTGCTGGTGCCGGCACTCATCTGCTGGTGGTATTGCTCCACATAGCTCTCAACTGTGACCGAGATATGACTCTCCAACGGCGCAACCTGCTTCTCGGCCATGCTCGGGAAGGATCCTGTTCCGGCTCCGGAATGACCATGTGCCCTACGGTCCATCGAGCCTCTTTCAATATACTGCTGACCAGACCGGCCACCTCCAGTTCCGGATCCGCCTCCTCGGGATGTTACCCAATGAATCGTCATTGCGTTCAAGGTCACATCGACCGTGCAAGATGCCTATAGTAAACATCAAAAGGCCATGTCAATTACTGAAAAGAAAAAAAATGAAGGAGAAACGCCATGGGGAACAAAAAAAAGGACACCTACCAAACAAATCAAACCACGTTCATGGCCCTTGAACAATACCAACGTGAAGACATTGGCGGAACTTAAGCACAGGGCAACGACTGAGCCCATAAGGGTCCTCCGAGCTACATCTCGGAGTTTGCCTTTAGACGGCCCTTGAAGCAATGAGGTCGAAGACAAGAGGGGGCGGATAAAGAGAGTGGTCAACCAGGACGAGATAAAAATGTCGTACAGGATTAAAGTGACCGAGGCTGGAGGCAAGAGTCCGATCTTGCACTGACCATCAGGTTGGAGTTGGGAAACTCGGAAGATGATCATGAGGCAAAAGATGCCGAGATAAGGGATCAACAAGGCAAGGTTGACCCGGTAGAGCTGAAAAAAGGGAGAGTTTTGGGAGGGTTAGCCTTCGTGCTATCCTCTCGTGTTTTCGTACAAAGCAGTAAACGGACGCGAGATATGATTGCAAAAGTGTTGCCGTCTTTTTTTGGTTTTTTCTTACCATAAAGTCGAACCGCGTGGAACCGACAGCCGTGACGACATAGACCTTCTCCATGAGGAACAGGTAAATGAAGATCTTTGAGCAAGCGTAGAGGATGATGCACGAGTAGACGGACATGGTGCACGAGATGATATTAAAGTTGTTGGTCTGGACCAACATGGCGGCAACAATCGAGAAGGTCCAAGAGACAAGATACAGTATAATGACCAAGCCTCGAGCGTAATTGACTGTTGACAGTTTTGTGCCGGCTGTCTTTCGGCCAAACAGCACAGACATCAGGGAGATGCATGACAGAGAAATGAAGAGTGAGATGGACTCTGTTGGGTGGATGGGGGGATTGGAAGAGAGCAGAGAGGTGGAGGATGTTAGTGGTCGAGATTTGGTGGTAAGGATGAAAGAGACAAACAAAGGACTGAGGCGAGAGAGGGGGAGTGCGGGCTCGAGGAAGGAGGAAAGATTGGGCGAATCGGGCAAAAGAAAGGAAGATCGATCACAATGGCGCTTCGTTGTTGTTGTTGTCGTTGTAGATGGTTGTCTGTTTGCGCTTTTTTTTTTCTTTCATAATTGCGTTCATGCAAACTATACCATGCACCTGTGGAGTTGCGTTCTTCTCTGTTTTGGTTCATCCCCCTTGATTTTCTTTTCACATCTTTTTTTTATAAGGAGCCTGGGGGGAGGGGAGGTTGTTTAGGGGATGAGGCATTGGCTCTCATCACCTAATCACAAGTCGAGGTTGCACGACGAGAGGAGCCATGGGGGTTGAGCAGCAAGTGGAGTATGGGGCAATTGAGGGGCAAACGAAGAGTGTGGACTGGCTAAATGCCAGTAAGAGTGTAGAAGAAGAAAGGACTTGGTATCCTTTCCTCCAAAAAGAGCAAGGAATGCGTGTGTACAGGAAGCGATCGTTTGAAGGTTACCTTCTGGATCTGGTGAGTACATGGCCGTGTCTTTTTTGTCCGAGATAAATCGGTAGGATAAGGGTCTCGACCTTGAATGATTTCCGTTGGGTGTTCTTTGGAGGAGAGTGTGGTTGTGTTTCCTTCCGTGTGCGAGCGATGAGCGAGCAGAGAAGCGTAAGGGAATGCAAACGAGGGGAGAGGGTAGTACTGTCGTTATCGAGCGAAGGAGGTGCAAATGCAAGTGCAGGGTATGCCAGCAAGTTAGAAAGTGAAGAACTCTTGGTGAAAGGGGAGGCAAGGGGGGTATAAAGGGATCAATGGACAACTGCAGGCAGAGGGAGCGTTCTAAGAAAAGAAAGAGCAGAGTCAATTGTGTTGTTTCCAACACAGAGCACTCATCATGCAGTTTACAGACGCGCGTACGGGGAAAGTACGCGAGTTTTTGCTGCACCGTCGGACTTACGTTGCGCTGGGGGAAGGCAGCGATGGTCAAGCGCGCAGAGATAAATATGAAATAGGTCGTCAATTAAGGATTAGGTCCGGCCGACAACGGTCAGGAGGGATCGACAAAGGAACGGAGAGACAGATTGAATCAGGAAAGGAAGTGGGTCAAGTGTTGCTGGAGTGGAAAGAAGGGAGTCAGGGTGGGAGCAGGCGCTTTCCTCTTTCTTTCTCAGAGTAGAACGAGTAGAGTAGAGGGAGGAACTGAAGGAGGCAGGGGGAGGCAAAGAAAATTTCAAGATGGAAGACAAAAGATCATTTTGTCCAACTGCGAGTGCTCCTTTTATAATCGGGGCAAGTCCCAAAGTCGCGAAAGACACCTTCCCCCAACATACACAGAGTCCCCAAAGACTGGCACAGTGTCACCATGTCGATAGAGCACCACAAGAGAGAACAACATCCAATGCAACAACAGCAACGACGACGACAGTTGTTTTGTTTTCAAGGAGACAGACGCTGAGAGATCCAAAGTGTCAGAAGCTGCAACGGACGGCAGCCAGCCGACAATAATTTTTTGTCAACATGTCAGAGTCGGGGCCACATCCACTCGCCCAACTGAGCTGTGTGTTGTCTTGGTTTGAACACTCGGACCATCCATGTCTGGAGCAAACACGATCTCGTGGAAGAACAGAAGCAAAGGACAGATGGCAAATGGCATCAGTTTCCCCGCCCCTTCCAATCGATACGAGAGCAAGGTATGGTCAATTTACGACCGAGTCTCCCCTCTCTGAAGGAATTCTGTCTTCGTTTCTCTAGTACACGAACAGATACCATTGTGCATAAAATAAGTTCATGGACAGATGGGGGGCACATGGCTGACGGAGGCTGCTCTAGCCGCGCAATGCATTGTTTGTTCAAAGGTCGAGGAGCGAAAGATCAACTTTTTCTCTGCTGCAATTGGACCCGTTGTCGCGTCATTCGGCGCCCCACCGTACTGTTCTGTTCTGCACAGTAATCTATAGTTCATTCTTTGTGGAGAAGGACTTCCTTTTCTCCTCTCTTTCCTCGAGCACATTCTATGGCATGTAAATCTTGTTTTTATTTTCCTTCCCCTCCGTCTCCTTTCTTCTTTCTTCCCTCCGAAAGATCGTCCTATTTTTTTTTGTTCTCGGTCCATAGTTCGTTGGAACAATGTTGCAACCGCAATTGTGATGCAAGAGTAGATGGAGAGGGGACACAATAAACAAAGGGGGTGGAAGGAGGAGGGGAATTGCGGACGACCGTTGTTACCCAAGGGCCAGGAGGATGAGAGGAAAGGAGGAGGAAGGGGAGGTGGCAAATAAAGTGTGGGGGAGAAATGGGGTCTGGGACCCTGAGAGCCGCTTTTGGGTGTGTTTCTTTTTTCAGCAATTTGCAACACGCGTCGCAGTTGCTGTGCGCTATCATTTGAAGCAACAGCTGTCCATCCTTGATGCAGTCAATTTGGGATGCAAAACAACAAATCAGGGAAAGAAAAATAAAAAGCTGAAAAAGAGGAAAGAGGAGAGTGAAAACGAGGGGTTGTCGAACCGAGGAGAAGATACATCTAATTGTCTCGCGTTAAGAAGTCTTCATTTGATTGCTGGACTGACCATGCACAAAAAGAAGCTTTTGCCCATCATTCCCCGAACAAGACCCAAAAGAAAGAAAACTCCTCTCAACAGGCCAATTGGATCCCGTTTCAAAGAGAATGTCAGAGTTTTCAGTTACAGAGATGTGCGGATTCGAAGAGCGACCCAAGGAACAATACCCATCATACAAGTCTCGTAGCTGAGCTCACCCATGCATGATGGCCTTTGCCTTAGTTGACCCGTGCACAATTGCAACAAGAAAAGAGAAAAACACGGAGGTGAAGAAGATAGAGATACCTTTTCAAGCCATCCCTCCGCCCAAAACCCCTGTTATAAAAAAAGATGAATGAAAGCGGAGAAACATCATGCAAACGAACGCCAAAATGAAAATAGCATGCCTGAGGCCTTACTAACACTTGCCATTTAACGGCCTGTCAAAGCAGGGGTTACAAAAAATGGTCGAGGTCGAGATCTTTTAGAAAACAAAATATCAAGGGTGGGTTCATCAATCTTCGGCAGGCTAGCAAAAACAGGACACCACTATCCCTAGTCAGGGCCTTTCGCTGTCCTTTCGGAGACCCAGAAGACCCTTCTGGAAGCACCCTTGTGGGCAAAGAGGAACGGATGCGCAATAACCTGACGACAACAACAACAAAGACTCTCTTGCGTCCAATTAGACAAGATTAGGGGGTGGTTGCAGCCAACGAATTGCACGTTGCCTGAAATCCAGGGGTGCAATCTCTTTGCATGAACCAAAAAAAAAAAAAAAATAGGGATGTGACGCCTCACTCCGCAAGGGTTAAAAAGGTTAGCAACCTCCCCCTGCGTTTGGTGCCACCAAGGCAAACAGCATCCACAACATCAGCCAACTTTCGCATTCGCAACAACAAAAGGCAGAGCAGGAAAGAAATGCACTCGGTTCACGTAGATTATCACGCCTCTCGTCTCCTTTCTGTGAGGGAAGAGATTCAACGTGCGACTGATCACGTATGTCGCGCCTCGAGAGGTCCAAGCGTCGGCTTCCATCTACGTATTCCATCGATTGCGTAGCACAAGACTCTCTGAACATGTTCTAAAGACCTCGAGGAGTGAAGGGCAGGAATCAACACGCCATTGCCATTTGTTGCGTAGGAGGGCACGCCATGAAGTCAGAAACAAGGAAGATAGCCAGATAATAACATTATCCACAGCGAGATGCGAAGGTATCCGTTATTTTAATAGTGAGCCGGTATGATGACTATTTGTACAAAGAGAGAAGTCGGCCAAGAGAAGGATTTCTAGTAAAGGACTGACCCGATTATAAGTACAGAAGAAAGCAAAAGAAAAAGAAAAAAAAAAGGTATGTCTAGAGTGCTGCAAAGTAAAAGAGGAGAGAAAGACTGAAGAATGCCAGGATGTGTTCAATCCATGGCCGCGTAAACAGCCATGGTTCCTGGATGGTTCTGCTGCTGCCAGAACTTTGGCTCACTCGCCATCATGGCCATCAACGTCGTCGACGTCTCGGAAGCATGCTGCTGTTGCTGGCGGTGGTAATGGTGTTGCTCATCCTCCTCTTCAATATCGGAATCATCGCCACCAATGTTTTGAATGTGTTGTTGTTGCTGCTGTTGGAAGTGATGTTGTTGATGATGATGGAGCTCGTAGTCCTGGCCCATCATTGATCCGTGCTGACCGTGGTCATGTTGACCATGGTTCGAGGACTCGTCCCCTCTTTGGTACACGTATGAAGACGCCGTCAATTGATCTTGCTGCTGCTGTGCAGACGACGACGACGTGGTCGACCAAGGGTACTGCATTGGATGTCTCGACGACAAAGACGAAGACGAACCGTTCTCCTTGGCTGGAGGCGAAGAAAGAGACAGGGACTGGAAGCCACATTCTGTTGTAGGAGTGTTGACCATCTGTTGCTGGTGATGCTGTTGAGCCAATAGTACATTCATTCGCTGCTGTTGCTGATCTGGCGACAGCATCGCCAATGCCTCTGCCGCATTAGGGTTCATCCCCAGACGATGACGCAACACATGGCATCGGTTCTCCAGAACGTTCAGAAACTTGTACATTTGACCCGGACGCATGTGCTCTACCAACACTTGGAATCGCATGTCGTCAAAGATAAGAGACTTTTGGTTTGCGCTCTCTTGGGTCTGCTGTTGTTGCTGCTGTTGCGCGGACGTCTGATTTTCGGAAAGAGCCATTGGGGGCAAGGCATAAGGTGCCATGGGTCCCTGACCCAAGGAGGCCTGCGGGACCGAGGATCCAGTCATGGGAGAACAGAGCGAACTCGAGGGCGAGAACGGACCACACTCACCGAGCAGCAAGGGCGAGTCCCCTCGAAGATGTTCCTCTGCCATAAAGCCTGTCGGTGTGGTCGAGGGAGTCAGCACATGGTGACCGACCGCTATGGACGAAGAAGAGTGATGGGAGAATTGGTGCTGCTGCTGCTGGTGGCGGTGACCAGAGAGATCCAGAGGATGGAAAGCAGGTTGCCACTCGTTCATTGGCGGCTGGCCAATAGGGATGCCCATGTAGGAGTCTGTATGGATCGGTCCCGTGAAAGAGCGAGTCTGGCGATGACGCGAGGCTGCTTTCAGGGCTTTGGCGCTACTGCTGTTACCGCTACTGCTGCTTCTCTTAACGCGGGCGCCATCGACAAGGAACGAAGATGAAGTCGTGGATAAGTCCGCTTGACCTTCACTGTACATACCCTGGCATTGCTGGGTTTCCTCCTCGTTCGAAACAGACTCGAGCTCCTGTTTGGAAACCGAAGGAGATGTCGAGAGAGCAGGTTCAGTCCCCTCGCCATCGGCAATAGGAGCAGAGTCACCCGACTCTTGTCCTTGAATCTCATCTTCCTTCTCTGGAGAAGACGACGATGATGGGACCTCGAGCTCCTCGACCTTGACACTTGCGGGAGATGAGGGCGACGAAGTAGGAGATCCTGGTGAACCACTGTTGGCATGGGTGTTGTTGCTGTTGTCAGCAGAGTCCTTCTTGGAAGCGTCGCCAGTAGAAGGGGGAAGGGTATAGGGCGCGGCATTCTCGCGTTGCTGACTCTGACTCAGCGATGGCTTGTGACGGATGTGCAATGGTCGATGGCCATTGTACTGCTTGTAGTAAAGACCACAGGCGTTGCACAGGGAGTGCTTACGATCCAACGTTCGACGCCAGAGGGGCGTCGTGGTGACTTTGCAATTGAAGCACTCCAAGGCTCGGGGTGGTCGGACTGATGACTTTTTGGCCTTGGCGGTCCCCCCTGTAGCGGCAGCGGCAGCAGACGCACCGCCCTTGGCTTTGGCTGCCTTTGCATTGACCTTGTTGTTACCGCCGCCAGTGACATTGCTGCCGTTGTTGTTATTAAGATGGACCGAGGGTAGGGCGACTGCCAGGGAAGACCAGACCTGGTTCGACGAGATCATACCCCCTTGGAAGTGGGCGATCCCTGCCGCGTTAACATCAGGGCTCGTCGTAGAGTTGGTCGAGTTTGCAGAGTGTTGTTGCTGATGAAGGTGATGTCCCATTTCGACACCTGGGTAGCTGTTGGCCAAGAGCTGACTATGGGACATGTTGTCCATGACCACATAGTCACCAAAGGGGTCCTCGTCGTTGCGCTGCTGTTGCTGCTGCTGCAGATGTTGTTGATGGTGGTGGATCTGAGCTTGGTACATCATTTGGTGATCGTAATGATGTTGCTGCTGCTGCTGCTGCTGCTGCTGGTATTGTTGGTGTTGATGATGATGCATTGGGTTCAGTGGGCTCTGTTCCTGAGGCTGAGTAGACACTTGCTGTGGGGGCTGCAGGAATTCTTGAGCGCACGGTTCGTTCAAGGGATTGGTTAAGGTTTGAGCGGTTGTCGAGGTGTTGGTGTTGTTTGACTGTTGTTCCCAGGAGGAGGCGTTGGAGGAGGAGGAGGAGGAGAAGTCGCCTGTGGATGAAACGGTGGATGGGGCGATGCTGTTGTTTGCAGCGGCTGAAGAGGAAGAGGAAGAGGATGAAGAAGGGGTGGGCGTCGTCAGGGTGCTCGTAAAGAAGGGTTGTTGCTGTTGTACAGAAGGTGTGGATGAGGCCTGGTGAGAATGGGAAGGTCGTTGGAGTTGTTGACGTTGAGAGAATGAGGCGCCAAGGTTCTGTCCTTCTATACAAGAGACCAGTTGAGGAATGGGAGGGAACAAGAGAGAGAAGACGAAAAGAAAAAGAAGAGCAGCTGTTAGGATTTGGACGGCGTTTGTTATATGGGCCAAGGCAACCGAACACGAGGCAGAAGGACAGGGCCAAAGGGAGGGGTCGATCAGGTCAGTAAAGAGAAAGGGGGAGAAAAACCACGCAAGACTAGAGTGTGCTAAGAGTTGAACGTTCCACGCTCGCAAAGAGGAGAGGGACAAGAACAGCAGCAGCAGAGAGACGGAGGCAGGAAGGAGGAACGAGGAGGATAGAGTGATAGAATGGAGGGGATGCGAAGGAGCCAGGCCGTAACCAAAAAATGACAGAAACAGGACGTAAAAAAGAAAGGGGAGAAGAGCACACATCCTTCTCTCGCACCAGCAGAGGAAGATAAACACGACCCCAACCTGGTTCCCAATGCTGAATTGTTGTCGTTATTGGCTGATGTGCTGCATAGAAGTATGGGCACTATTGCCTCATTGAACATGACATGTATGCACGAATACATGCAAAAACAAAGAAAGGGAGTAGTAACAAGCAGGAATGAAAAAAAAAGAGACGGAGCAGTTCTTTGGGTCGTTCATGGTGGTCGGATCACTGGGAGAACGACAACTGGCCAAGTAGAACAAACAAAGATGCATGGCTTGGTATGCACCAGGAGTGGAGGGGAGGGACAGGGAGACAGAGAAGCCCATGAGACCCATTAGGTGGACAATGGGGTCAGGCCCAGGAGGGACAGAAGGCAGAGTTAAGAAAAAAGGAGAGAAGGGGACAGAAAAGGCCAAAGGGGACGACGAACGAGCAGGGGACAACAAGTTGAACAGTGTGGGATGCTTGAGGCTGTGAATGCATAATGGGCCACTCTAGGTCAGCCGGACCTTTGAGGAAGCAGAAAGGGAGCAGGCAGAAAAGCAGCGCCTACAAGGTGGGAGGAATAATGACAACAACAAAAGGAGAGGAGAGGAGAGTCGAGCGCAAAAGGGCTTCTTCCCAAGATCAGGAGAGAGCAGAGTGAACGCGCGCGCGGAAAAGGATACCAAGGGGACAGACAGATCCATTGACGCGTGTTGATCCTCCGTCCTTCGCACCCTTCACCCTTTCCCTCAGGCTCACAACCCAAAGGGAGCAGATGAATGAACGTTGAGGCGCGACACGGAAATGGAAGGAAAAGAGGCTGTGACGCGTCGCAATGAAGCCACACGCGCGCAAGACGGCTGGAATGTGCACCAAGGGAAGGCGAAAATACGGTGTGTAGACTGCCAACCCTTTGTACTGCACTCCTTTCCCACCTCCTCGCTTCCCCCGCTTGCACCCTTCTTTTTTCTCCTCTCTTCTCTCTCTCTCTTTTCTCTCTCACTCTCTTTTCACTCTCTTCACCCTTGGACCTCCCCCTGTCCAGTTGGACTGTGGACAGGACAAGCCGGGACAGAACAGACCTGGTCCGACAGTTTGGTTGGTCCCAAAGAATTGCTCGTGAGCATACGGGGAATAGATGGTGTGTGTGTCTGTGTGTCAATCAATGTCCGTGTGTTGTGCTCAAGTCCGTTCCCCAACTGTCGGGAACTTTTGGGCTCGAAAAAGGGACCAAACCTCTCCAACGAAGACTCCAGTCTGTGCGACAGCAACCACACCCTCTTTGCCTTGCTTCCCTCCCAACCACCCTTGTTCCCTTCCATCCTCCCTCCTCTTTTCCCTGCGCGTGCAGGTGTCAACAGCATGTGCTGTTGACGTCGTCCTTCTCCTTCTCCCACCCTTTCTGTGTAGCACCTGTCAATCACTTGCGCAAACACGGCATGCAACAAATAAACCAAAGAGCGTGCGAGGGATGGATGGAATGGGACAGGAGCGGGAAGAACAAACGACGAGCACAGTAAAGGAAACAATATCGTCCAAATACACAAACACAAACACAAACACTCACACGCGCGCGTGTCGAGCCCAAAGAACTAAACTTCTGGCAGTTAACAGATCCAGTTTCCAGTTTTTTTTTTCTTACCTGAGAAACCGTGCAGGAGCAAGAGCGACCTGTTGTCTCCTCCTCCTCCGCCTCCCTGGGAGGAGGAGAGGGAGGGAGAGGACGAGGACGAGGAGGATGAAGAGGAGACGGATGCAGAGGAGACGTTCTGGACCATCAACGTTCTGGACTGCGTCAGCATTTGTTGCTGAATCATCTGTTCGGGGCTCAAGGGTTCGAATCCAAGGGGGATCTCTGGGCTCCCAAAGTGGCGGCTCAGCGGCCAAATTGTCGTCATCAAGCCCGAGACGCCACCAAGACCCATGTTGACGCCACCATTTGGGACAGATGCGGCCGCAAGCGCTGCTGCTACCTGGGGATCGAGCTGGTCCATTTTGAGGGACATTGAGGCGGCTGTGTTTGAGGAAGTGTCAATCGTGGTGGTCGATGCAGGGGCGGATGCTTGTGGGAGGTTGTTGTTGGCGCTATTGAACATGTTGTGGTTGTGAATTTTGCTGCCGACAAAGGAGGTGCAGTTCTTGTTGTTGTTGTGTTTGTTGTTGGTGAGGTCGTTGTTTGGGTAAGGACTGATCAGGGGGTTGTTCTGCGTCGAGAGAAGATCCATTCACTGGGGGAAAGGGGGCATTGAGGGGACAATGAGACGCGTTGTTAGTCAGGGAAAGGTAAATCTCGGGTGCTGTAGGCAGGGGAATGGAAGAGGAAGAGATCGGGAGAAGCAAAGAGAGGAGGGTAACTGATTCCTCTGCACCATGGTGTAACTGCAGCCGACATGCATGCAACAAGAGATGGCTCTTGACCCACTGACCCACTGACCCACAGACGGAGACGGAGGCAACGAGAGCAGCACCACCAGCAGCAACATGGTGAAGAAGGGAAGGGCCCAGAACCCACAACCCGAGGATGCACAGAGGAGAGAGGAGCGTGCGACCCATAGTCCAAAGAGGGAATTGAAAAAGAAGAAAAAAAAGGTGGGGGTGCCCTCAGCTGAGCTGAGGGCCAAAGAGAGGGAGAGCGGAGAATGCTTTTTCGTCCTTCTCTCTTCTCAACAAACAAACGAAGCCATTGACAAGCGACGAATGGCACTCGTCCGTCTCTCTGCAGCGTGTAGGCGAGGGCGAAGATGGATGGGTTGGAAGGGTCGCAACCGACATTGTTCACAGGCAAACCAGTGACAGAGTCTCCTCCTCCTCCTCCTTTGGTCGCCATCTCCGTCTCTTTCTCTCTTTACAGACAGACAGAGTGTGTGTGTGTGTGCGAGTGAGTGAGTGGGTGTGGGGGTTGTGAGGATAGTCAGTGGGGGAACAGGCCAATTCCTTTCAAGGAAGGCAAGCCAAGGCCATTCGACCAAAAGTAAAGTTCAAGAGCAGAAGAGGGGATAGAACGAGAGGCGGATCGCGCTGTGAAGGGGCGGAGAATTGTTCACCAGGCAAGGGACCCTCGACCTGGTCCAAGGCCAGCTAGCCAGTACCGTACATAAATGGGCGAACTTTGTCGAGAGCGGAGAGAAATGGAGAAAGGGGATTGAAGGAGGGCAGCAGCGAAGGAGAAGCAGCCAAAGAAAAAAAAAAAAAAAAGAAATGTAGGACCAGGGGTACAGGGACCGAGTCGAGGACGTGTGGGCAAGAAAAAAAAACGTGGTGTGGTGTGTGGGTGCACTAAACAAGAAATTGTAAACAGAACTGCTGTGGGGGGGAAGAGGCACTGCAGGCAGCAGAGCAGGGGAGAGGACATCCGGTGTTGTGATGTTGTGAAGTGACAGAAAGGGGAAAGAACGGAAGGGACACAAGAGCAAAGTCTTACCTGGAGGTGGAAGCGTTACGGGAGGAAACCTAGTGAAGGAATGTTGCTATTGTCGGCGGATTGTTGTCGTGTTGTTCCAATGGCTGGTCAAGACGAAAGGAAAAAAGGGCAGAGGGGTGAAGGAATATGAGAAAGGAAGCTTCGCTACTATCAGAACGAAGGAGGTGAGGGAAGTACGTCGCTTTTTTCTTCAACAAGAGCGTCTCGTTACGTTGAATGGTTCAAGGGAGGACGTGACGGAAGCGAGGGCAAGAAGGGGGAGGAGAGTTGAGGTGAAAACAGAAAAATAGGGAATGAGTTGAATGGGTATCGATTTTTTTGCTGTGTTTCGAGAAGTTGATCGAGGTGTCGAGTCTTGGAGAGTGGGGAGAGAGAGAGAGAAAGAGAGGTAATGCAAAACAAAGGTAATGAACAGAAAGCGATAGGATGATGACGGTGAAGAAAAAGAGAAAACAGGAGAATAAAAAAAGCAAAAAAAAGGGTGGGAACTCGCTGTGTTGTGCTGGACTTTTATACAGGCGATGGCCAGCAAGGCAGGGGAGCGTTGAGCGCAGAGGGTCTGTCGCATAGCACCCATCCAAAGACGTGAAGGGAGGTAGGTGGTCATCCAAAGACCATCAAATTGAGGACCGAGGCCAATGGTCCATTTCTGCCACCTTTTCGCTCGCCCTGCTTGCCCTTTGAATGCTCTGCTCTGCTCTGCTCTTCGAGGGGTCTGTCCATTCACTCTATTCAGTCCATGGGCAAAGAATCTATTCAGTCCTCGACACCTGTACAAACAGAGAAGGATACTCGACTCTACTAAAAAAGTAAAGAGAGAAAAAAAAAAGAGAGAGCGTCCACCCGTTCCTCCCCACCTCTCCGTACGACCATAGTCGATTCAATCCTACCAGTCTTTAAAATAGGCAACCCATTGGACCTGCAATTGCGAATAAAATAAAAAAAAGAAAAAAAAAGGATGCTCTCACTATTCTGTTATTGCCATGATTATTCGACTGCTCTCTCTTTGCTTCATTCCCCTTGGATGGGCAACGGCACTGCAGTGCTGGGCCCAGGGGCGTTCCTTTTTTTTTCGCGCGAAAAAAAGAATATTGACCAAAGAGAGGGAGGGCAGGACAGGGTAAAAGAGTGAACTTGAGGGGGGGGGGGGAGTCCACCCCTTCTCCTTGATCCTCCAACTGCTCTTCGAAATCCCTGCCTTCACTTCTGCCCCTGGAACAGGAACAAAATATCCACGTTCGAGGATGACAGAACAGTGTCTGTTGAATTGTTTGATCAACAGGTAGAAAGTAAAAGAAAAAAAACAAAGGGGACAAGGAGGAATTGTCGACCGAGCACAGCTGGCCGGATCCCCCTTTCTACTCCCGCCCGGACAATTGTTGTTTAGTCGAACGAAATTCAAAAGAATTCTCCGCCCAGAACGACGAGTGGCAGGGAAGGAGGGGCAATACCTTCTCCCCAGCTGCGCCAAGAGTACGACACAGAGGGTACGTGGATGCCTGTTCTTCCTTCTTTGATCAAAGTACTCTGTCCTGGCACCGCCCGACACACACGACTGTCCTTCTCTCTTCCTTTTTATCTCTCATTGTCCCGCTGACTAACAGTGTCTCTATAGAAGTCTTCTTTGCGGTAGAATTGAATGGTCACGTCCTTCCAAATCACACTCAGAGATCAAAAGAAGCGGAGTCTTCTGCTTGGAACGCCACTTGCGAATGAGGAATAAAAGATGCTAGCAGAACAAAGTAATTGACGCGAATCATTGGGTATTTTTACCCTATTTCACGAACGAGATGATCCTGTCGAGGGCGCGCGCGAGAGAGAGGAAATTCGATCCATAAGCCCTTGGTCGCGGCATGGCCAGTTTTGGACTCTTCTCAATGCAAAAAAAAGGAACATTGGGATCAATTGCTCTGCTTGGACCATGTTGACGGCTCCCAATCTGCCAATCGTTTGTCAGAACCTAGGTGCATTCCTCATCCTAGGCTATGGATAGGTGAGCGAGCCCTTGTCCTCTGCGCTAAAGTGACCAATCCTTGTTGATCCTGCTTTTGTTGGTTAAACAAAGCTGCGACCATGTCAGCTGGAGAGGGGGATGAGCGGAAAACAGCCAATGTCACTTCTCTTCCCTGCCTCCACGGGTCGTTCGAGCTGAAGGGTCATCAACAAAAAACTGAGCTTGTAAACAAATAGTCTATTCAGGAAGGGAAGGGAAGGAAGTGCATGCCTTCTCTTTCGATTAGCCCTGTCCAATGATGTTGAAAGTCTTCTCCACTTGGGCTTGGACCTCTCTTTGGATTCGTTTCAGCAAAAAGCCAGGCGTCATGTCGATCGGGGGGAGGCGTGTCTTGTTGTTCTCATTCTCTGTCTTTTGTCGGAGAACCTTCACCAAAGCTGGACGGGGAGGACAAGGAGAAGAGCATGGCACACAAACAAAAGCAACGGTATGGAAACAAAGAGGACATGGGGACATGGGTCATGAGTCTGTTTGAAATTAGCACTGCTGATCAATCATACCTCGCTCTTAGCGTGGAAGGATGACTGCAGTTTCTCTTTCTGCCTCGCCTTTATCCATTGATGATGGTCGGGAGTGCAAAGACAGAGACGTGGGAGCATGTCTCGACAGCTGTTTCTTCCCTACATCACTCATCTTGACGCGACGCGTGCGCTTCGACTTGCCTAGAGCTGAGGGATTTTTTGTTTCAAGAGTTGTGAAGCGAAAGGAGGATCTGACCCTTCAGGGGTACGGGTGTCTCGGAATAATCAGTCCTCTTTTTTTGGGCTGTCCGGGGCGAGGGCGACAAGAGAAAGCAATTATCCCAGGTTGTATTGTTGTATTACCAACGGCGGCACATACACAACAGCAGCAATATCAGCAATAATACCGTCGTTATTTACCCATGCACAGCATGCACACGAGAGCAAGTGGATTGGTGCGAGGAGACGCGTCTAATGCAATGGAGGGCGGAGAGAGAGAGAGAGCGAGGAAGAGGAGTTTGATAATTAGTTTGTCCTTGTGTATGAGGTCAGCCGTGTGGGGATACCAATGTGAGTGGTAGGGGGGGTGGATGCATTGAACGCAATTTAGAGGCACTGCTCGGAACTTCCATTTTCAACCTCGTTTTGTTGGCTCACCATTGCAATGTCCCTGCGAGATCCGAAGGCTGTATCCTAGTGTCTGCTTGCTTTCATTCTCGCTGGTCGAATGTACAGGAGTACAAAGGTTAGTTTCCAACAAGCGCAATAACGTGTCGCGGTTTATTAAAGGTTTTTCGACTCGCTTCTTTTCTTCTTTGTTTGCGCGATAATGTCTCAAGATAATGCAGTCTGCAGATGAGAAGGAGAGAAAAGATAAAGAAAAGAGTGGGGCCATTGTTTTCTCTCCCTGTTGGATGTAACCTCATTTCCCTTCTCCACGTCAATGTTTAACCAAAAATAGCCAAAAGTGGTGGATCAGTCAACGGCTTGAAAGTGAGTTTGAAGCACAAATGAACCTGAGTGGATCGAATGCTTGCAAAACGCGTCAGTCTCGCGCGCATGCCTTCTAATACTAAAGTCTCATCTTCCACAGTGGAGGTCAGCTGCAGCCCTAGCAACCTAGGATGTGCACTCGTGCCTAGAGCTGGGATCGACCCTAGGTTCATCGAACGCTCCTAGAGTCATATTTCCATCACTACCTCGCGTCTTTTGCCACTCCCCACAAGATCTCCCTCGCGTTCGTTCTAATTAGCTGGACTTTTTTGCAGCCATGGAATCTCGCCTCCGCAGGGCGGAAAAAAAAAAGATCAAGATTGATCCAATGAAGAAGAATAGAACCAAAAGAATGAGAATGGAAACAGGGCCAGTCGGGAGGGGGAAAAGCTCAAGGGCACTTTGTTCCGCCACATGCCATTCAAACACGTTGTCGCCATCACTCGATAGACAATCACCATGACTTGAAAGGAGATCATCTTTCATCGGCGGTGACACATTATTTCTTCGGGAAATTTTTGTTTTGTTTTCTTTTCCAAAACAACCCTCGCGGCTCATCCCTGCTTGACGCTGTGGGCGTTTGTCATCCACTCAAGGGGGCAAGTTCTTTTCTTGAGCAAAAAAACCAAGTGAGCCAAGAGAATTTTTAGTCGGGGTTCCTCCCCCCCCTCCCCCAAACCCTTCACCACCACCCCTTGCACTCTGGTCACTGTCCCCTGCTGGTGAGCATGGCATTCCTTCTACAGATGACAAATGAGGAGAGGGGAAGGACACTCGCCCTCTTGGACCCGCCGCAATTGCTCTTGTTTCGTTGTGAGCGCAAAGAAAGAAGAGAGCAATTCAAGAAAAACTATTCCAGGTTCTTGCAAACACTCAAGTCAATGGGGTTATTTTTAAACGCTCTCAACGGGAACGAGGTTGAGCGCGTTCCTGGCTCTCACAAATGTTTTGGCGTCCTCCCTCCCTCCTTCCTTCCCCAGTTGTGTTAGACTAGTATTGGGGGAGGGAGTGGGGGAGAGAGGGACGACAGTCTGTCAACCTTGGATTAATTGACTCTGGGGGGAGAATAACGAGGGAGGGCGTCGATGACCTCCAAGGGCCTCATTGGTTCCTTCACTCTTTCTCCCGTCATCTTAATCCTCTGCCCCAATTTCTTCTGGAAACCTGCTTGCTGCTCTCTCTTTTTTTTTCAGTTTCTGCATTAACTCTTTTTATTTGCTGTGCCGTCGCAATTACAAAGGAAAAAAAAACTCCGAGTCCTCTTTGTGTCTGTGGCGGTATAGTAATTTCCGGTTGGCAATTTGGGACAAGTGTTTGCATGGTTCAATTGACAGGGTGCCAGTGCTTTAGCAGTATACCAATAGGGGGACCTTGTGAGCCGTTGACACTCATTTCATACTTTCAATACTCATTCAACCTGGCCCTCCCCCCTCCCTCGCCCTCATTCTAACCCCTGAAGAGGATGATCACTTTGGACAGTGGGTTGGGTCAAAATATCTCTGGGGTTGGATGCTATCCTTGCTCTAGCCCCCTCCTATTCTACCTCCCCCCTGCCTCAAGTAAGGAACAGTTCAAATGAAGTAGAAGAAGGAACAAAAAAAAACTTGCTTCACGATTGAGCAAGTGACTGAACGTGTGGTTGGAGACTAGAGGGCGCGGAATGGACTAATTTCCGGAAGAGGTACCAATGGAGTGGAAGAGGACCACCGTCTTCTATGATCGCGCTACCTACTGTACACCTTCTCAACTTCATTCTAGGATTGTTGAGTCAACCTCAGCCAGGAACAGGGGGCGGCGGGGAAAAGAAAGCATGCATGCATGTCCATTACGCCGCGTTCATCTATTAGCAGTTATGGTAGTACACCCCTTCATCAATGGATGATCCAAGTAAAAAAAAAAGGTGAAAATCCTTTGTTCGAGACCCTTTTTGGGCGCCCAGAAAGAAGTAAAGCGTCTATTCATTATTTTTTTTGGTGAAAGCGTTCTCCTTTGTCTGCGTCTTTGCCTTTGGACATGATTGTTGCACAGGTTGAGCACAATGGGTCGCGCTTTCATTCTCCCTTTCTTCCTTCCGTTTGGCAATGACTCGTTTCTCAATTAGGATAGTCGCACCGAGGGCACGGAGAGCCATGAAGAGATAAAGAAATGACACACACACACACACACACACACACAAACACACACAACGCCCTGTCTTCTCGATTTTTGTTTGTGCTCAACTGTCTGAGTCATCCCCTCGCCAAAGGCCATGTCACCCCCTCCCCTCTGTGTTCGCGTTTAAATGTTGGTGTGTGTGTCCAAGAACGCGTTCCCTTCCCCCCACAACCGTGTCCTTGAGCCATTCGTTGACCACGAGGTATGATCATTGTGTAATCTATACACTAGATCCAAAACATCTTACTCATCGCACAGCTCGTTCCGTCGATTGAAGATGAGGCATTAAAGCATCTCTCCAATCTTCTTTGTCGGACATCAACATTTTTCAAACCCCCAAACAGTTCTTTTTGGGGGGAAGAAAAAAAAAATTGGAATGAGCGATGACAACGTACATGAGATATGCTGATGCTGGAAGAAAGAAGGAAAAAAAAAAGGAGTAGAAAGAGTGATAACAGTTGAAGAGGACTTTGCGCGCGCATCTTGCATGCATGTCCCCTCCATTGGTACGCTCCAAGGACTACAAAACGAATTCCTTGAGCTGATCGAAACCACTAGGGTCTTTTTGGAACAGCTTGCGTGCGAAAAAAAAAAAGTGAATGGAAGAGACCAATCTAGGCCTAAACACGCAACGGAGGGAGGGTCAACGCCCCTCGTCTTCCCCGCAGTTCCCTACCGAAAAAAAAGCTGCTCAAATTATGAGGGCTGAGATTTTGAAAGAGGCCTACCAAAATGAGAACTCTGCATTTTGCATGCATGCAAGTTTTCGGCTCGGGAGAATGGACTTGGAAGAAGGGGATACTGGGGGAGCGGGGGTGTCTGTCGTCTGGCCTTCAATTTGGACTCTATTCACCCGCCCTGCATCGATCGCCGTGGGCGAGGCGCTTCTTTGGCTGCTCCTGATCGAAAAAGTGAAACAAAAAAGAAAAAAACGCGAAAGAAACGCGGAGGTCAAAGAACGGTTGATTCCGATCTGCGCCATGGTTATGGTTTAGTTTACTCTTACTTTTTATTGTCGTCTCATCCGTTTGGCGGCAAAAAAAAAATTATTCAAGGAAAATAAGGAGGAGTGACGATCGCTGTGCTTGTTTCTTTTGCAAAAAGGGTACTTTTCTTTTTGTAACTGTGATATACTAGCAAGGGGGGAGAAACTGGAAAAAGGCAAGGAGGAGACAAGGAAACAATTACAAACCCGCGTGCTCGATTCTGAGCAAACAATTGGTTCCTCCATCGTTAGTATACCTCTGCCCACCAGACCGACTTGTTCTCTTCTGTTTTCTTCTGGTAGTTCTTCACGCAAGTGTTTCCCTCGTCCTTTTTGCTTTCTGAGAAGGGAGATACATTCACCTAAAGAGGTACCACGAAGTACTGTTCAGCACTCGTCAGAAAAGCGAGAGCCGAAAGAAAAAATTGGTTCTAAAAGAACATGAGAGTGACCTGATCGTTTCTCAGGTCCCTTGTATTTTTTTGATTTTTAGTTTTTTTTTCTCCTTGAGGCGTCTGCCCATTGAAGGTTACACAGAAACCTTTTTCGCCATGTGGGTCTCGTTTCTTGTTGTTGTTTGTATTGTTGTGTTTTTGTTTGTTTCTTGTGACACCTCCTAAGGTTTCGTCCACAACAACAAAAAACCAGGGGGGGACAGAGAAGGAGGGAACGGAAAGGGGGTGTCAACACTCGAGCAGCGGCGGGGAGGACAAAGACTGGATGTTGTGTCAAAAAACGAAAAAAATGGAGGGAGAGTGGAGACAAAGAGGGGGGTGGGTTTAGGTGTGAGAGTTGATAGGCGGATGACGCGCGCACACGCGCGTGCGTGTCTGTCTTGCCAGCGCGGGAGGGACAACACTTCTGACATTGATCCTTTTCGGGTTGGATCCCCACAAGCAATAGGTATGATTTGCTCACCCCCCCCTCAATGGCAAAGGCTGTGGACCATGGGTCGCTGTCTTTGTGATTCAATTGAGTTTGGTTTGTTTTCTTTGCAAGTCTGCACACCCCCAAGATAGTCTATGCCCATTGTGCAGGCACAGTGACGCTGGGCCTACGCCCAACAGTCAAAAAGGACAGCAAATCCTCCGACACGGATGCCATGACGACAACTCTCTGACTGTCAGAACCTTCCATTTTGCTCAGATTTTTTTTAAGGAAAAACAAAGTGCGAGAGAACGTGCGTGAAGCGTGAGTTTTTTTTTTCTCTCTTTTTCTCTGTCCAAAAAGGTCTCAAGGTCTCATGACCTGACACGTTTCGTTGCTAAGTTGTTCGCCCTGATGTTTTCTCCTCATTCTTGCTCTGTCATCCTTTTGAATTCCAACTTGTTGGTTGCACCAAAAGGTGTTCTGCCCCTGGAACGCCGTGTTTTATGGTTTGCGCCTTTTTCTTTTTTTTTGAAGAGTCGTAAAGAGGAACAGGTTGCGAGACAAAAAAGAAAAAAGCAAAAGCCAAGACAAAGGTGGAGCAAGGGAGAGAAAAGGAGGAACGTGTCAGTGGCATTCTAAATGTTTTAGTCCGCACCGACGAAACCCCGCGACCCTTCAAACTCCAAGCACAAGCGAAGCAGGTAGAAACGTCTAAAGAGGACGTCAACAACAGAGAAGGTGCGATGGCGCCATGTCCCACCTGTACTAATATGGATCTTGGAATAGAGACGACGCAATCAACTTGGACAATGTCACGGTCCGTTCCTTGGATGCAAAAAAAAAAAAAAAACAAACAAAACACATCAGGTGAGAAACTGGACATCGAAAGATCGTCAGATATGTTCACAACTCAACGACGGTTGAGATTTCCCTCACAGTTTTATTCTTCATCATAACAAGTTTACTCAAACATCCAAGGGGGAGGTGGGCCAGCCATCCTCAACTGATGTGATTTTTTTACCAACAAAAAAAAATGGATTAAAATTATGAGTAATTCAGGCGGTCTAGATCGTCAGCACAGGTGGCAAAGGAGAGAGCAAAGAAAAGGGTCTGAGCATTAGGGTCAAATCATGCAAGCTTGCCGAGATCCAAGCACACCACACGTTCTATGCCTCTGATGCACAGGGCTGCGAAGTGTGCACATCACTCTCCTCATCAGCTAGGCTTTGTGGAGTCGCAAAAAAAGAGAGCCTTCTTCAGCCCGTCTCACACGAATTGCCACACGAATTGCAAAGTCCCTTGCTCAGGAAACTTATTTTGGCGGCTCAAAGAGTGAATGGATATGGAAAGGAGGGAAATAGTTCGTCCCATAAAGTAGACAATTTTCTCCCGCCCTCTTGGTCCGGGGGCGTCTCCCGCTGGTAAATTTTTCGTGTTCCTCTACACAGCACAAAAAAAAAAGTTTTCTTCTCTTCGGAAACTGGTTTTCGCTGACCCCTTCGGCAAAACACCTAATTTGGACAGACAGAGCGGGGAAAGAAGGAGGAAGAAATAAAAGATAATGGGCGTCATCCAAGCTGTGTTGGCGTTTGGAGAGATAGTGGCAAGACGTGAAAAAAAGGCACTGCATGGACACGGAGGGAGAAAAAAAAAATTCATGGGATCGCGTGCGGTCCTTGGATTTCAACGTCCGCACCTTTCTTTCCTTTTAACAATTGACTATTTCCCATTCAGTTCGGTCCTTGGCAACACCAATCCATGACTCAACAGCTTGATTGAGTAGACCACGTCCTGTGGTGAGGTCTGTCTGTTTGTGCTGTACATGTGTTTCGCTCATTGAGCAATAGAACAGGTTCGAGAACCCAATGAGTAGACAAAAATATAGCGCTAAATTCTCGTCCTTTCTTCCTCTAACCTCAATTGCATCTGAGCAGGCAGATCAATGGTCAAAGACTGAAGACCGTGGGCGATCAGTAGTCTAAAAAAGACAAGAAAGCAAAAAAAAAAAAAATTGTTGGGCTGATCTACTCCACAAGAGCCTTGGACAGGGGTAATCTATTTCGCTTTGCTCATAGTAGACCATTCGTCCTCTTTTCACTCTTTTTCCTCCATCCATCGCCCACAAAGGGACGCGCGCTCATCATTTTTTCGCGTCGAGAGCGCGTTATTTCACGGTGAGCACGTTGTAAAAATAGGTATCTCCATGGGGTGGAACTAGGGCATGGCTGTCTGTCTGTTGACGGCTAAATTTTATGAGCATTTTTCGATCATTATGTTGCGAATCCATGGCAAAGGAGAAGAGTATGGAGAAAGAATCGCTCACGACGCGTTGATGTGTGAGCCCTTTTCGACGGCGCACTTTTGTTTTTGCTGTCGATACCTCAAAAGGAAGGTCCCCACCTTTTTTTCTTTCTCTCGTCTCTTTCTTTAGCGCTCTTTGTCTGTTGTCGTTGTGTCCGTGGAGTAGGAGACACAAAAAAAAGCTCTCTTTCTCTTTCGGCTATGCTTATTCTCCGCAAAAACCAATTGTCCATCCTTCCTCTTACTCAATGAGAAATTGGATCTGATAAACATTCTTCTGTTTAGAAGTCTCGTTTTGCTGCTGCTGCTGCTGCTGCTCCCTCTTCTTTTTGAGTGGAGATCCTCTTTTGGACGTTGATAGGTCCATGCAATTGCCATCCCGTCACAAATCGTAACCTTCACGCGCAATGACGACTGGTAATGATTTTTTTTGATGTGTTTTTTTTGCGCACATATCGAAGATGGCAATTAACCCTCTCTCATGGCTTACAGTAGCAACTGTCCATCGTGACCTCGCCGCAATTATGATTGCCCACGCCAACATCTGCGAGTCATGATGATTATTTTCTCAGTAGGGATCAACTTTGATTCATTGGGTGCAGGAGCAACGATTAGAGTGTGGTCGCTCGGAGAAGGTCTTTTCCTATCTCTAATTCCTTGGAAGAGAGCCGACTCTTTATGTGGTTTCCTTCTTTCTCGTCTTTCGTAACAGGTTAACAGGTACATCTTTTCACCGTTGCCCTCCCCCTCGCCCTCTGATCTAGACTTGATCAGGAGAAGGAGAAGGGGAGGAAGGAGTAGAGTGAATTTAGCTGCATGTACATGAATTTGCACTACAACATTTTCGAAACCCATGGAGCATCGTGGAAGCGGCGAGAGAGAGAATCAGCCAGGCATCGCAGCTAAACAAGAACCAATCAAGGAGAGTAAAAAAAAAGCTCGGCTTGATATGACCAAACTTGGAAGTCTTTTCGATTGAGGTATTCGTCATCGCGTGCATCTTTGTTATGTCGAGTGTTGCTTGTATTTTGGACCTCAGTGTTCTTGAATACGGATTGAATTGAAATTTTATTCCAGCTTTTTTTTATGGGTCAGAGTCGCGTCAGCCCAGTATGGCAGTATTCAATTCAATTGAAATTTGCCACCCCGCGAAAAGAGCCTGTGCAATGTTGCCTTTTGAAAATGTAACACCCTGTTTGTAAAACCTTTGCATGCAAGTTTGGCGTCGTGGAACATAGAAAATTGAGGTGCCATTTGTAAGCTGCCCAAGAGGACCAAGCCACGGGGGCGAGGGGGACGGCGGGGGTGACATTGGGTGTGCAATGGTAGTGGTGGCTCGGCGACATTACGGAGGCTTAGGAGAAGGCGTTGTCAGTGTGTTGATGGGGCAGTGCAAAAGGGTGCAAGTAAGTGGAGGTGTGTTATTTGAAAGGGGGTGGGAGAAGATAAGGGGCAGGAGTACAGTACAGCAGCCTGGCTCTTCTCTAGTGCACAAGAGACTCAGGTCAACTGCAGCTCGCTTCATTGCCACGTTAGCAGAAGCACAGCGATCGCTGTGTTTTCGAACCATCGAACAAAGGTAAAAGGAGAGAGAGGAAAACCATGTTTGTAAGCTTGCTGTGTCAAAGAGAACGTGGAGCACAAAAGAAAGGGTGCCAAGGTAAAAAACGGCGATTGACACGAGTCAGAATGTGGAGACGAGAATCTTTTTTTTTTTTTTTTTTTTTTTTGAGCCGGTTTGCAAAAAAGGGTGACCAACCCGCTGGCATATGACAGTAGTTTATCGATGGGCATCAGAGAGCCAGACAGCAGTATGAGTGAAAAGTCACAAAAGGGAGATCGCAGGGGTCTCTTCACCCCCATCTGCGCCACTAAGCGAGGCTGTGATGGGGCACTTGATGTGGAGGACAGTGGTTGAGACCCTTTGGCTGTGAATGAGCATTCATATTTTTGGTGGCGTCTTTCTCCGTCATTGCCCAACTTATAAAGAGAGCGTCCAGGTCCAGCATGGGTGTTTGATTAGGAAGTTTACTACAGGTTTGAAATACAATGATATAGAAAGAGGAAAAATGGAGGGGGGAAGGGAGGAAGTACGTCTATCTTTCTAAAGATGGCTTCTCAATTGACGTCTCTAAGGAGGAAAGCCAGCAACTCTTCATAAATATGGGAATATGGGGAATCAAGAGACGATGTCCTGCGTCTCTTGCCTAGAAGCCAAAAGTACGAACTTGTCCTGTGTCTCTCGCGTTTAATAGTTGTAGTGCGAAGACATGTCGTTGATCATATCGTTGAGAAGGTCAGCTCCCTTCATCACTGCGTTTCCAATAGCAGCAAAGTCTGCGCTGAGTTGATCGACTACAATAAAAAGAAAACAGGATGTAAATAAGAGTCAACCGCAAACGGCTCTTCCTAACCATACTTTCATATCCAACTATTGTGCAATCCAGGCAATCCAAGTATGCAAATTACCTTCATCATCAACAGGTTGCTCCTCATCACGTCCAAAGTACTGGCTACTGCTGATAGCGGTGGCTCCAGAGAACGACTGAAGGCGGGTATTGGCCTCGGCCTGAGCCTTGGCATCGTAGTTGTTGCGACCAAAGAACTGATCCGAGGAAATTGCCTTTTGGGTGCCAAACTTTTCGCGGGCAGTTGTTTGTTCGACTATGAGGTACGAAGAACATTTGGGCAAAGAAAGGTCAGTTAGTATTCACACAAGGTGCACCATATGTGTCCCATAAGCGCCACCCGATGGCGCAGATGATCAACTGTTTTACCTTGAGGAGCAGAGTAGTTGGAGCGAGCTGAAGGAGCAGCACCAAAGCCCATACGACCCATTCCCATTCCAAGTCGTGCCAAACCCTCATCATTTGCCTTGGAGGCTGAGCTTCCAGCAGTGTTGGCCTGATAGTAGTTGGTACGGACGGGGGCTGCCTGAGGCTGCTTGCTGGCATTCTGCAAATCAGCGGCTCTCTGCAGTGCCCTGTCGGCAGCAGCCTTCTTTTCCAATCTCTCCTGCTCTGCAGCCTCAGCGCCCAAAGCAGCGATCCTCTCTGCTTCGGCCTTGGCTCTTGCCTCGGCCTCCTCAAAGTTGGCTCCTCCGACCTTCTTTACTCCGAGCTTCATGGGCTTGGATGCACCCAAGGTTGTCTTTTTAGGAGTTAAAGTCGAGCGTTGAGGGCGAATCAATCCTGTGCGCTGAGGGGAAGAGGTACCGGAGCCCAAGCCCACGACGGGAGGAGGGGTAGAGGATGAAGTAGGGGTAGAGGATCCAGAAGAGGGCTTTTTGGGTTCGTTCCAGGTGTTGAAAAAGTCATCCTCGTCAGCAGCAAGAGCTGCGGTGGGTGTTGCAGGCTTGGCGGCCTCGGGAATCATACGTCCAGGGTTGCTAGAAAGTTAAGGATACAGGTCAGACATCTGCGGATCATTGACATGGAATGGATGTCCTGGTGTCACCCTGCAGGGACAGGTAGCTGTTGACCACCAACTGCAAATGCATCAAAAATCCCGATTAATGGGCCCTGAGCCTGATCTCTGCTGGTGGCTGCAGGAGAGAAGGGAGGAGGGAGAAAACAGATATACACCACCACCATACACACAAATCAGGACAAGGGATGCTTACCTGGCGATATCCTCCGCCTTGCGCTGCTCCAGCTTCTCCTTGTAGGCAATGGCGGTCTTGGAGGTGTACTTTGTCTTTGCGTCCTTGTTGCTGCTGCCAACTAGCGACTTGTTGAAGAACTCGTGCAGAGCCGCGTTTCCTCCGACCTTCATGGTACGGAGCTGATCCCAGGACCAAGTGTCCAACAGAGAAGAACTAGAAGGATGGAAAAATCCTTTTGGTTAGGGCCACCTTGGAAAGTGCGAGACATGGAGGGCTGGAATGCATTTGACATGGGCGATCTCTTACCGAACAAAAGAAATGTGGACGCCGAGGTTACGATGGACCGAGCTGCACTCGAAGCAGAGAAAGATGCCAAAGGGGATACTGCACCAGTCAGGGTTCTTTGCGTTACAGTCCGCGCACATCTAATGGACAGGGGGAGAGGGTTAGTCGCTGTGAGATCACCTTTTGTTTGCAGATTCAAGGCTTGTTTCATTGTGCCATCCTGATGCACTGCAACTGAATGTGTTTGTAGGTGTGGGTGTCGATGTTGCAGCAAGGACAGGAAAACAGGAAACATTGACCGACCGACAGACAGTAATAACAAGGGAAAAAAAAGAGTTGCTATGGTGTGCATGTTGCCCATTCCAGAGGCAAAGTCCATCATCTGGCAATTGCAAAGAGCAAGAGAGGCAGAGGGAGGGGACAAAGTGTCGACAGGCAGATTATCGGGGCGAGGAGGCAGAAGGGCTTTGACTTGCCTTGTTGGCATGCTGGGACTTGAGGCGCTTGAACAAGTCGAGGGTCTCCTGCTTGGTGGGTTCCGAGACGGTCATGGTGCGGTGCGGCGGTCGGAGGGGATGAAGATGTGAATGTGGATGGATGATAGGCGGACCTGCAGGAGAAATATTAAAAAGAAAGTAAAGTGTGCCTGGAGCGAATGAGTGAAAAATAGATTTCGTCACGTGCCTGATCTGCTTTTGATTTCGCCTTCCTCTCTCTCATTTCATCAATTGTTCATTCATTCATTCCTCATCCTCGCTTGTCATGTCTGCCTCCAACACCCGCGCCGCTTGCGCCAACTGCCTGGTTCTGCTCGCAGGGGAGCCTCCCTTCTACATTCCCAACAAGGCCGTGCCCCCACCCACGCCTCTGTCCAACACGATCTGTAAGTGACTGGACTGGACTGCACCATATCGTTCTGGCCATGATGACTTGGCCTCATCAAGAAGCGCGTCAAAGGATACCCTCTCTTCTTTCTTTTCCTCTCTAACCTCTCCTCCTTCTGACCTGCTTCTAATGTAGATGGTGCTGCTGCTCTTGACAACCGCCCTCCTCTCAAGTGGCCCATCCACTTTATCCTGGGCGATGCCCCCACTCTCAACCCCAAGGACACCACCAAAGTGCAGGTAAATCTTCAATCCTCGATCGCATCCCTTGCAGCTTGAAGCGTAATCTTTTTTAGGCTCTACCCCCAGCCCCACAAACAACTCCCAACCAATGCCACCACGTTTTTGCTGTGTTTTTCCCCCCCTTATTCATATATTTTTACAGGTCTGCAAGGCGTGTCACGATCTGTTTGACAAGGGCGATGGATCTCAGGGCGATCCCAAGGATCTGATCCCCAGGACTCCTCGTTTGTCCATGTTCTCGCGCATCCCTCGTGAGATGCAAGACTTGACTCTGGAACAACGCCGTGCCCTGCGCCTTGCCGCATGCCCCACGCCCGCCAAGGCCAAGGGTAAGAACGTGGAGGCGTTGCTCTTCCCCTGGTTGTATCCATTGAACACGGGCATGTACGCCGACGGCACCAAGGGACCCAATTGCAGGACTTTTAAAGAGGACATGGAGATGAAGCTCAAGAGTGCGGATTCTCGATGGAGGGATGACGATGAGTGGGCGACTTGGGCTGGGTTGAAGGCTGAAGGTAAAGACGGCACTGCAGACCTCTTTAAGCCATTGTAGTTGTAGATAGATTGTAGGATTGAATAGAGTATGAATCCTCTGGTGAGTGCACTGTGCACAAGAGAAGGGAAGAGAGAAAAAAAAGATAAAAAGAAATATTGATGTTGTTGATGTTGTTACTGTTGTTGTTGTTGTTGTTATTGTCTGTTATCCATCTATACGTCGAGACCCTTTTGGACGGGAGAAGAAAGAAGAGACGTTGTGTTCCTGGCCAGGCAACTAGAGCCCCGCTCCCCCTTCCCCCAACCGGGACAACGGTCCGTGAGCAAGAAGTGGAGAGAGAGAAACAGAGCAGCAGAGCTCCGTGTCGATCTCGTCTCCACTCCACTGTTGCAATTGAATTCATTTCCCCGCCTGTTGGCTTTTTGATACAATTCTACACAATTCTACATAATACTCAACAATAACAATACGACACTACGTACTCTTGCAATTGCCTCAATGGGAACCACACAGCAGCCAGCCAGCCAAACAGCGCACGAATAGGAGAGGAACCAGGAACAGGAGCAATGGAACACAAGACCGCTCCTCGCCGGGCCAGGGGTGCCCGGGAGAGGATCCTTTCACGTGATTCGTCAATGCATTTGTCGTCCCTTGAGTCGCGAGGTACAAAATGTGTTCTCCGCCCTCTGTTTCTCTCTTTCTCACTTTCGTTCGCCCTCTCTCCTCTCGTTCTTTTTCTCTTCTTTCTCCCCTCCGCCCTCTTTCTCTCTCTACTCTCTCTTCTCTCTCTCTCTTCTCCACACGCTAGTCCATCCACTACAGCCATGCCTTCCTTCATCGGCGCCATCGACAACGGCACAACCTCATCGCGATTCCTGATCTTTGACGAGAATGGCAACCTGGTCATCGGCCACCAGCTTGAATATCGCCAAATCTTTCCCCAGTCTGGGTAAACACCACTGCCGTTTCTCCCACACACTCGAGCGGCCTTTTATTGTTCTTCTTTTCATTTCTCTTCATTTTCTGAATAACAATTGACTCTCTCTCTTCCTTCTCCTTATTCAGATGGGTCGAGCAGGATCCCATGGACATCCTCGGCAGCGTCATTAGCTGTATCGAGGGTGCTCTCCGCAAGTTTGAACTCCAGGGTCACGATCCCAAATACTTGAAGGGTAACAAAACAATCTCTCCCTTTACTTCTTTTTTTTCCCCCCTTCTCTATCTCTTTCGACTGACTCTTTTTATCGAATCTGCTGCTCTAGGTATCGGCATTACCAACCAGCGCGAGACTACCGTGGTCTGGGACAGACACACTGGAAAGCCCCTCCACAATGCCATCGTCTGGTCCGACACTCGCACACAGGAGATTGTCAAGAAGTTGGCTGGACCTGAAGAAGGAGGAGCGGACGCCTTAAGGGTAAAAAAAACGCCGATTATGCCCTATTTTTTTTTTTTTTTTGTTTTCCCTTTTCGCCAGGAAGAAAGGAACCATCATCGCCTGCTAAACAGAAGGACTGATTCTTTTCTTTCTTTTGTATCACTTGCAAAACGAGTAGGATATCTGCGGTCTCCCTATTACCACGTACTTTAGTGCTCTCAAGTTGCGCTGGTTGCTCGAGAACTCGACCGAGGTCAAGGAAGCCCATGATAACGGCAGCTTGATGTTTGGAACTGTCGATTCTTGGCTCATTTATGTAAGAATGAACGTGGGAAGCGCGTGAAAAGAAAAAGAAAAAGAAAAAAAGAAAAAGATGTGTGGGGTTGTGGGTGAGCTCGTGGCAACCGTAGCACAAATTTCCACGAGCTAATGCTCTCTTTTTTTTTCTCTTTTTTCATGTCTTGGGAACGAATTTTTAGAACCTCACTGGTGGCAAGGACGGCGGCGTGCATGTCACGGATGTGACCAACGCCAGTCGAACCATGCTCATGGACATCAAGACTCTGAACTGGAGTGATAAGTGTCTCGAGTTCTTTGGTGTCAAGGCCGAGATCCTCCCCGAGATCAAGCCCTCGTCCACCTTGTTTGGAAAGATGAACCACGTAGAGTTGGACGAGCTCAGAGATGTCCCCATTGCTGGTTGTTTGGGTGATCAACATGCCGCTTTGGTCGGTCAGAACTGTTTCCAGGTCGGGGAGGCCAAGAACACTTATGGAACCGGTTGTTTCATGGTCTTCAACACTGGAACTGAGCCCATCCCTTCCAACAATGGACTCTTGACCACTGTCGGATATCAGTTTGAGGGTGAACCCGCTGTCTATGCTCTCGAGGTAGCTTTTTTTTTTGTTTGTTGGTGGTGGCAGTTTGCGGCAGTGGTAACAAGGATATCGAATTCAAAAAGGATACTAACAATGACTCTTTCTTTGGGATTGACATAACATAGGGTTCGATTGCAGTAGCAGGATCGGCAGTCAAGTGGCTTCGTGATAGCATGGGTATTATCAAGAACGCAGAGGATATCAACGGCTTGGCTGAATCGGTCAAGGACAATGGAGGTGTCGTCTTTGTCACTGCCTTCTCGGGACTCTTTGCACCTTACTGGAGACCCGATGTTCGTGGATGCATCCTGGGTATCTCTCAACACACCAACAAGGGTCATTTGGCCCGCGCCACCCTTGAGGCCACTTGCTTCCAAACCCGCGCTGTAAGTTGTCCTCCTCCCCTCCTCCTACAAAAGTGCGCATTTGCTGCTGTGTTTAACAACATTATTCTTACTCTTCCATGAAAAACCTCCTTTCTGTTAATTTTATTCACTCTTAGATCTTGGACGCTATGAACGCCGATTCTGGAAAGCCCTTGAAGGTGCTCCGTGTGGATGGCGGTTTGTCCAACAGTGATATTTGCATGCAGATGCAGGCCGATATCCTTGGCATTGACGTTGTCCGCCCCCAGATGCGTGAGAGCACTGCCTTGGGCGCTGCCACCGCCGCTGCTGTGCACTTGGGCGTTGGCATTTGGAAGGGAGGCTTCAAGGCCTTTGCGGAGCGTGCCCGTACTTCCACCGAGTCCCTTCAAACATTTGCCCCTGCGGTCTCTGAGAAAGGTAAAGAACGAGTTGGATTTTGGAGGAAGAGGAGGTTGATGTTCATGTTCGGGTGTTATTTGTTATTCTTTGGCTTTTTGAACTTGTTGTCTGACTTTTTTGTTTTTGTTCTTTTTGTTTTATGATTTTTGATAGAGCGCGACCAGCAGTATGGATTGTGGCAAAGGGCCATCGAGAAGACTCTCAGCTGGACTGTGTAAACAACAAAGAAGAAGAAAGACAAGGAAGAAAAAGAAAAGGAAAAAAAGAACCAATTTTCACTAGATACCTGCCATGTCCATTCCGCTTCCCAATATACAAATACTATTTTACTATCTTCTTGGGATCCTTTGGTCAGAATGTGATATTTACATCTGCCACTTGTCCAACATCTCTTTCTCCGTCTCTCTCACTCAATGCCGACTCTTTCTTTTCCAACAAGATATGTTTATTTTTTTGTTGTAATGAAGAGTGGAAAAAAACAGGGGAAATGAGAGATAGAGAACCGGCAGGTAAGAGTATGAGGGTGGGTGACAGAGGGAATCATGTTCATATCGAGCAAGGTTAACAAAAAACGAACATCAAAGAGAAAAAAAAGAACATCAATGTTTATCATATTTATGGGTCGTTTCCAGAAGGAGAGGCAACGGTCGGTGTCGTTGGGATTGGCGCCGATCCCGTACCTGCTGTTGTAGTAGTAGCAGCAGCACCAGGGGTGCCGCCCAGTGATGGTGCCCCCGACGTAGGCTTTCGAGTCATCAAAGACTGGAAGAATTGCTGAACCGAGGGTGACGTCGTCAACGAGGCCGAAGAACCGGCCATGCCTCCCAAGGAAGCGGGATTGGTCGAAGAGACTGGGGGCGATCCTGAAGTCGTCCGGCCCTGCTCCATCATCATCATCATCTTTGCGTTCGGATTCATCAGCCCGCCACTGCCTGGACCGCCTCCTACACCAGCCTCTGTCAAGGACGGTCCCAGCAACCCAGATGAGGATCCACTGCCATTGACTTTAGACTTTGAGCTCAAATGCTTCAAGCGTCCCTCCACATCATCAGCGTCATATCCATTCAATCCACGTCCAGCTCCAAGACCACCCGAAGAAACACTGGCCGACAGGGGTGGAGGGCTGCTGGTATGATGACTGTTCAACATGGAGGTATATCCTGATCCTAGAGGTCCTACCACAGGAGGTCCACTCACGCTGCCATGTGATCCATGTGATCCGCCTCCCATTCCTGACGAAGCGCTACCACCCAGGGCGACACCAGCAGGCCGTTCATTCGCCTTTTGTAACGTGTCAAAGAATCGATCCAGGAATACTTGATCATCCTCAGCAGTGATAATGGGTTGTATCGTCACAGGCTAGTAAATAAACCAAAAGAAGAAAACATTGTAAATGGCCAGATCTCTCATGTTGTTGTTTCCTCGGGAACAAAAAAAAAAACTCTCTCCTTACCGCATGATTGAGTTTTGGGTTGATAATGACCTCCTCGTAAACCTGTCTTGCGCTCTCCAGGGTCCCGCTTGCTGTCCTAGCCCTTTGGCCGACACTGCTTTCCGACTCCTGTGCAGTTCCCAGGACCTGTGAATCAAAATCCCAACCCCTCGCAACACCCTCACAATCGAATCCATTTCGGAGGACCTTGATCTTTCCAATCGAGTCCCAGCCCGCAGGGACCATGACCTGATCCCTCTCCACCACCTGTGCTCGTCTTTTAAACGGCGAGGACGAAGGTTGTTGCTGTGGGTTGTTCAGGCTTGAGGGCGTCAAGAGTCGGTGGAGAATGTACTGGCGCAAGTGAGCAAAGGTATGAGGGTGGTGAATCGAGGTATAGAACAAACTGGCGCCGTATTTCAAGCAAATCGTTCTCAACGACTGCTGGATATAATCAAACGTCTCCTCCTGAAAATCCATCTCACGCTCCAAGTTGTTGATGTGGTCAGACTAAAACCAAACAAGAGTAGGGTTGTTTGCACCTGTTAGTCTCATTCTCCACTTGTGAACCCAAGAATCGAGTCGTCGCATTGTTATTTTACCTTTGTACAGACAATGACGATGGGCACGCCTGTGTTGTCGGTCAGACATCCTTCTGTGAGGGGCAGCAACACGGACTGAGGGTCGGTAGATCCCAGAGAAAAGGTCTGGCTCTCACTAAAGGCAGCTGTGGAGCCATGTGCTGGCTGTGGCTCGACATATTCCTGTAAATAACGCCCCACTATAAACGACAAGGAAGAAGAATAAGAGGCGGGCAAGGTAAGCAACTCAGTCAAGGGGCCTTAGTCTGCCATAACTAGAGTGATAAGAAACGAAAATAAAGAGCGCGTCGTGTCTTGACCATGTGAAAGTGGCCGCCCAACTTCACGCGTTTGCCTGTTGCTTCAGCGGGGTGGAAATGTGATCGGTCAAGCGGACAGCGGACAGCGGGCAGTGGGCAGCAGACAACAAGAACAAGAACCAAAAAGAAAGAGGGCGACCATGGGTGAACACGCCTGGGCTGAATGGATGACACATACACACACACACACCCACACACGGGCACATTCTCACCACATCCATAAACAAAAAGAATAAACATCCAAGGTCCAGTCAGAGGCCCAACAAATATGTCCACAGTCATCGCTCCTTCGGCACCACCACCACCACGACGTAAAAAAAGGGCCTTGCATACATCAAATATCAAACATCAATACAACATACGTTTCTCTTGCAGCTCTTCCATTAGAGCCTTGCCCTTAGTCCAGTTGGCCGTTGACGCGATGGCTCCTTCCTGACGGATCTGTTCAAGGGCGACTTCCAGGACCTTGATCCACCGTTCCAGTGTCTCCATGAACGTCCAGGGTCGGGACCAATCCAGGACAATCATTACAACCGAGTCTGCAACCGTCTTTGTGTTGAGGCAGTACTTTAGCAGCGCATGGTAGCTCTTGTGCGATCCTGCAATCTGATATATTCCCAATCTCGCCACAGTTTCTTTTTGTTTCAAAGTCGTCGTCGTTGTTGTCGTCATTGTCGTCGTCGTCGATGATGATGATGGTCATCCAGAGGAGAAAGAGATACCATGAGAGATACAGTAGGGAAAACAGGTCGATGGAAAAAAAGTGAATAAGAAGCATTGTCAGGCTATTACCGAGCATACCAAACAGATAAACGACGATAGCGCGCTTCGCGTTCAATGTCCAACAAGTGTCTTCCTTCCTTGTTCCTCATAGCAATGACAAAAAAGAAAAAAAACTTGTCCTCGGTCCTTGCTTTTCACTCTGTCATAGTCAAAAAAAGTTCCTTACCCTCGTTTTCATCATCCTCCACGTTCCAGAAGGAATAGCTCAGGGCCAGGTCGTTCTTGCGTTGGCCGACTGCAAACATATGATCCTCGCTCGTGCCCGTGCCCATCTCGACCATCACCGGTGCACTCCCGTTGCCATTGTTCGAGGCAGTTGCGACTCCACCTCCTCCATTCACCGCTCCGCCGGGTCCATTCACAACCCCATTGGGTCCAACCACGCCGCCGGCGGCTCCAGCGCTGTTCGCGCCCGACTTTAACGGGCCATCCAGACCATTGGCAGAAGGGTCCAGCGGAGTCGATTGGGCAGTCTTGAGAAGATCAATCAGGGTGGATTTGCCCGAATGGGGGTCTCCAAGGATGATGACATCTTTGGTCGGCACCAGTCGAGATGAGGCCACGCTCTTGAGGAGACTCGACCAGACTTCGGTGCTGCTGACGCTGTTGTTGCCACTGAGGGTATTGTTGTTGCTAGCTCCGTTGACAAGGCCTCCGTTGGCGGAAAGACCGGGGGTGGCGGCAGCAGCCGTCGCCGTGGTCGATGACTGGGGTCCTGTCGCAGATGCTGTGGTTGTCGTCGCCATTCAGAAGGGTCAGAGGGACAAAAAAGCAGTGTTTTTGGTCTTGAAAAAGAAGGACTGAAATAAAATCCCAGGTACGCGGTCTCTGACAGAAGGGATGGAATGGGATGGGAAGAAGAAATGAGATAAAGAGAGATGCAGACAATGACGGGGATGTTTTGGGGAGGAGAAACGAACGAGAGAAGGAGAGAAGGAAAGAAAGAAAGAAGACGCTACGGACGAAGTGAGCATTCTTTTTTTTTTTTTTTTAGTCGTTGGTTCTCTTTTTTCTGAACATGTCCACAGTGCGAACGTGACGATCTCCTTCCCTTCCCTTCTCTCAGGGGCAACCAGGCCGACCCATCCATACACAATCCCATGGCCATGCATGCTTGCTATTACCACTTTCTTCTCTTCTCTTCTTTTCTCCTCTGTGCAGTGTTTTGTGTATTCATATTGATGTTTTATTGTACATACAAAACTAAGAGATTTCGCGTCTCCAACACATGGCTATCCCGACAAACATGATCCTATCCGTCTGTCCAATCATCCTCTAAGGTGACCGGGAGCGAGAGGGCGAACGAGATCGAGAAGACGATCTAGAACGAGACCGCGAGTGCGACGGCGACCGCGAGCGTGATGCAGATCGACCACGCCTTGTAGCCTGACGACTGGACACAGGAGAGCGCGAGCGAGATCGAGACACGGAGCGCTGGCGGCGACCACCTGCCTTGGATGACGACGACTTTGGTGCCGGCGATCGCGATCTGGAGTAGGATCGACGTCTAGCATCGGCCGCGGGTTTCCTTGCCACTGGCGAACGTGACCGCGAGACTGATCTAGAGGGAGAACGACGACGACTATGACGGCGAGCTGGGGAAGGCGAGCGCGACAACACTGAGGCGGACCGGGAGCGAGAGCGACCACGAGCATTGTCAGCAGTGGCGCCAGCCTTGGCCGCGACGGGGGAAGGGGATCGAGAGCTCGAGGGGGTTCTCTGTCTTCTCCTTCTCTTGGGTGAAGGTGAGCGCGATCCTGAACTTGAGCGAGAGCGGGACCTAGATTCAGAGCTGGAGCGACCTCGACGGCGACGATGAGATGATGAGCTCTTTGACTTGTTCTTCTTCTTGTTGGCTTTGGCCTCTGCTGCTGCCTTCTCGGCTGCGGCCTTTCTCAGCGCTAGTCTCTCCATGTTCTGTTGGTGACGAAGCTCTTCTGCCTTGATAACCTCCGCCTCTCTCCTTGCCTCTGCCTCCTTGGCCGCTGCCTTGGCCAGCGTAGCCTTCTCCAAGAGCACTGTCAACTTTGTTCTCAATGCGTTGACCTGCCTTTCAATCTCATCGTCGTCCATTCTGATTGTTGAATACACAGAGATTTGTTTTCCAAATAGCACAACAGCAGAGAAAGACGTCCACAGGTTCGTTTTTCCAATTTGTTTGTTTATGCGATGGGCCGGTCAATCGGTCAGTCGGTCAGTGGCGTCCATGGTGGTGGGAATCGGCAAGGGAGGAGAGGATACAAGAAACGACAGACGTTAGTTGACATGACTTTGGTAAGAAGGCCACAAGTCCTGAGAAGCAAAAACTAAAGGTCTAGGAATAAACCCTCAACATACCCTTCATCTTCCAGTTCTGCCTGCAGGGTTGCGCATTTGACCTCGACGGAGCGCTTTTGCTCATGCTGCAAAAGCTCTGTATTGGGCCTGTGATTCTGGGGTTCGTCGTCATAAGGATCTGAGGGCTTGAAGTCGTTTCTGCGTGATCGTAACGTACTCAGATTGCGGACTACGTAGCCATTAGTGCCTGAACCACGAGCCGTGCTAAGACCGATGCCGTTGTAAGACATGATGTCGCTTTAAAAACAAAGAACGAGTGAGAGGGGATCCCGAAGAGGTGTGGCGAAGGTGACGTCCTGCGGATGGGCTAAATTCCTGAATCCTGAGCAGAAAGAGGGCCAAGGGTAGTTTTCTGAGAAGCGGTGAAGGTAGAAGAACTGATGCGCCTTCAGAGCATCTGACTATGTTTCATTCCATCTGGAGGATGCTAAGCCACCGTGTGCATCACGGGACTATCTACTCTCAAAAAGGGGTACCCACTGAAGCATCCTCCTGCAAGCACTGAAGCCTCCTCCTTCCTTGCAGGGTCTGGATCATAACGACTACAGGATGTAGTATTTGTTGTCATTGGATGGTATTCTGGGGTCCTTTTATTATCAAAGAGATGTCGACATGGCCAATCGTCGCTGTTTTGGCCTCTATTCTGACATCACGGTATCTTTCATGTGCAAGTGCTCCAAGTTCAAGAACTTGATAGCGTTTCCACTCAGCAACTTGATCTTTTCCTCATCCGTCAGCCACTGAGCATCCTCAATCATCTTGCCCGGGTGGAGCTCGCCCAAGGGGAACGGATAGTCGGATCCAAGCATGATGTTGTCAATGCCCATCTTTTTGATCAAGAACTCGAGCGTCTCCTCGTCATGCACCAAAGAGTCCACAAAGATACGGTTCATATAAGTCCTAAAAAAAATGTAGCAAATGACGACAGAGTCGGGGTAAGTACCGCGGACAAAACGATGGGACATGAGGCGAGATATAAAAAAAATAAAATCCAATCAAGTCTTCTTACATGGGGCCCTTCTTGGTTCTGGTAGCGCACAGGTCCGGGCGGACATCGAAACCATGCTGGATACGACCCACTGTGGCGGGGAAGGAACCGCCTCCATGAGCAAACGAGACCTTCAGCTTTGGGAATCGCTCCAAGACTCCTCCCATGACCATGGCACAGATCGAGATGGTGGTCTCACAGGGCATGCCGACCAACCAAGGGAACCAGTATTTCTCCATGCGACCCTTGCTGTCCATATCCCAAGGATGCACAAAGACCACTGCATTCGTTTCCTCGCAGGCAGCCCAGATGGGGTCCAGCTCGGGTGCATCCAAGTTCCAGTCATTGATGTGGCTTCCAATCTGGATACCCGCCAAGCCCAACTCTTCACGGCAACGCTTCAATTCCTGGACGGCCAATTCGGGGGCCTGCATGGGCAAGGTGCCGAGGCCGACAAAGCGCTTGGGATCCTCGGCCACCACTTGGGCAATGTGATCATTCAAGTACCGGGCCAAATCCAGGGTATGTTCAGGACGGGCAGCATAGTTGAACATGACGGGCACAGTCGAAAGGACCTACAAAGTAAAAAGAAAAATAAAAGGGTCTGTCAGAGAAAAGGGGATACACATGGGTGTCACAGGCACAAAGGAAGAAGGGTCAATGACTTGATGTTACTCATCTTACCTGCACATCCACATCTGTCGCATTGCATTCCTTGACTCGCTGTTCTGAGGACCAGCAGTTACATTCGATCGTTCTAAAGTTCTTTCCGTCCATCATCATGTTGGCCTTGCCCTATGAGGATTCATTGACATGACAGAGAAGGTCAGCTAGCCGTTAGTCACCAAGGTTTTCTCTTGCGCTCACTCTCTCCATTCTCTCTCTGTCTCTGTCTTTCAGTCTTTTTGGCTTACAGGCTCAATATGGTCCAGTTGAATCCATGAGCCATAGCCATACTTCTTCTTCAAGTCTGGCCAGTGCTTTGGGAGAATGTGACTACAGGACAGGACGGACGGACAAAGAAAAAAAAGGACAAAAAGTCAGCTATCAAAAGAGCTCTTCTCTTTTTTTTTAAACATTCTTTGCTTCACTCCTCCTTCTCTTCTTTCTTTTTTGTAACCCTCTTCTCATAATCGAAACAAGATGGAAGGGGAGTATTTCTTACGTATGCATATCGATCTTGAGGAACTTTGTGTTGCGCTCAATGCCCTTGAGGTCCTTTTCGGCCTGGACGGCAACAGCGACATCGGCGTGGTTCATGCCTGGGGCGGGTCCTGCCATTGTGATTGTATGTGGGAAATGTAAAAGAGGGGAGAGAATGTGAAGAGTGAAGAGTGAGGCAGTGGTCGCTTGAAAAGGGTTGGAGGAGCTGGAAGGATAAGGAATGAGGAAAAGAAAAAAGAGATGGGGAGAGTCGGATGAACGACGTTCGGGAATGGATTTTTTTTTGTTGATGAGACAAAATTCCTCTTAAGTGCTTTCCCACGGACAAAATGTTCCTCTTCAATGCACGAGCCACACCCTTCCACCCGTTGCGGTGTGGCTAGGCTGGCCAAGGGGTAACCCTTTCGCTTTCCTGTCCTCTTATTAAACAACGCCCCATCCTTTCTTTGGGGGTCAATGGCCCATAGAGTACAAAGAGACAAGAGCTTTTTTTTCGTTTTATTCGTTTGTTCTTTTGGGTGGGTGGAGGGGAATAATCGATGGGTCGGCAAAGAAAAGAAAAAAGAAAAATACACCTTTCACCGGTCGGGTCATTGCTCTCGCTGTATTGAATGATGTCCGTGTTGTAGTTGTGCTGCTGCCTGTGCTGCCTGTGTCGCCAGCTGCGCCTTCTTGAGCCGAATACAGTCCGGGAGATGGAGTCCTCTGTACTTTGTCACATAGCCTCCTTCTTCCTTCTCTGTCACCGTCTTGTTCACCTGTCATCAGAAACGAAACACATGCAGATGTTAGTCAAACGCACACTTTCTGAACACTGTTGCACAAGTTCCTCCCTATCCTTTACCCCCTTTTCCCCTCTTTTCTTTTTCCTAGTCATCTGTTTGTCCAGAAACGTCATTAAACCAGCCAGGGTTAAAAGAACCTACCGTGCATCCTGCATTACTGTTGGAGCATTTGTAATAAATACTCTTACATCCCGTCTTCTTTTGGATCGTGTTTCCGTTATTCTTCCACAAAAAGTCATCCACATGAGGTTCTGCAGATTCCACAATCGTATTCACCGGCTGCATCTCTCGACGCTTTCGTTTCCGCTTGTAATCCATACCGGCCGTCGATGCTCCTCCAATGCCTCCAGATGATTTCGAACCCTTTCCTGCAGATACGGATCGTGTCAAGCCCTCTGCGCTTCCCAGGATAAAAGTCGCAGCCGATGAAGAGGTTGAAGAGCTCGAGTTGTTATTGCTGTGGTTGTTGCCATTGTTATGCTCATGATCATCGTCGTGGTCGTGATCATGGTGATGGTGATGATGTGGATCATGACCCGAGACGGATCCTAGCCCTGAGAATTCCAACGTCAGCGAAGTCTCGCCATTGCCCCCCGTATTGTTGTGCATGCTTAGGGCCGAACCTGGGCGACTGGCCATTCCCATAAGCGGATGGTTATCATAGTCGTCATCCTCCGAGTCCTCGTCTAGAATCAACAATAAAATGAGGGGTTAGTTCAGGTTCAATTGGTACAACTGGGCTCATTAAATCCTTGACCTTGTTGCTGTCCTGTCCCACTTGCCCCATCTCACCCATGGATTGTGGTTGTGGTTTTCTGTTCTTTTTTTTTTTTTTCTTGTGCTCATTTTCATGCACCTGCATCATGTGTCAGCAGTGAGCACTCGTTTCTCGCCACGTCAATGTATGGTCCGGGGTAATCCAAACGGCGAAAAGGTAAACCGAAAAAGAGAGCAAAAGCAAACATTGACCATTGGGATGGGCGATCAAACACACACCATGCAACGCACATACGCTCACATATACAAAAACACAGCAAAGTGAACAACAACATGCCCAAGAAAGGATGAAAAAAACACTCACCACTGTCAACCTCCATGGTCCGGATGGATGCAGAACTCTCGTTCCTGGGTCTGCCTGCTACCAATCGCTGTTCTGTTATGGTGGTCTGGCTCGGGAGCTGGCTCGGGTTGATATGAGAGAGCGAGCTCGTTCTCCGGATCACTCCATGGTGGTTCATGCCCGGGAGATTCGAGTACTGTTGAGCATGCGTGTAAGCATTGCCACTCGAGAACGAAGGTGGAGGTGGCGGTTGTGACGCGTGGTGTTGGTACGACATATGAGGTATTGGTTGTTGCTGGTGAGGATGCTGTTGGAAAGGATGTTGCTGAAGTCCTGCTTGTGCATGGTGCTGTTGTTGTTGTTGCTGGTATTGTTGCTGTTGCTGTTGCTGTTGCTGATGTTGCAGCTGTTGTTGAGGATGTCCAAATCCTTCAGTACCGTTCCCTGCCACGCCCATCATCGACATGTTTCCGAGTTGACTGGCCGAGGGCATGGCAGACATGGATTGGGACCTCATATGGTGTACCTCTCCTGCAAAGGTCACCGATCGTTTCCTTGTTAGGCTGGGGTCCACAAACTGTCCAAAGCCTCCACCCATGGTCTGTCCCATCATCTGCTGCTGCTGTTGTTGCTGCTGTTGAGAAGGGTGGCCCATCGCGCTCATCCCAAGCATTCCTCCCATCCCAAAGGCGTGTGTCTGGGAATACAATGGAGGAACGCCCATAGAAGCCGTGGATCCGGCGGCAGTTGTAGAAGGGTTTGCTGCTGCTGTCGACTGTGTTCCTGCGACGGTGCTTGTTGCTACTCCAGAGAGTCCAGGGGTGGATCCTGATGCTTGCTGCTGTTGCTGTTGCTGTTGCTGTTGCTGTTGCTGTTGCTGTTGGTTTCCTGGGAAAGCAAAGACGTTCGGGTGACCATAGCCCCCTTCGTCCATGAACCGCTTTGCATTCATGTTCATCATTCCTCCAGGCACATTGACGGGCACTCCACCAAGAGCCTCGTAGCCAGCCATGAATCCCAGTCCACGATTCTCGCCCCTCATGATCAGATCCATCATTCTGTACCGTGCTTCCTCTGCCCAGCGGCGATCTTCCTCGGTTTTGGACGCAATGATCAGCTTGAGGAGATCGGGCTGGTTCGCGTACTTTGCCAGGATCGTGTCCAGGTCCGTGCTTTGAGGCGCCAACACAGGCACCGAGGGATGCCCCCCTGCAGACGCCGCCGACGACATCATGTAGGAAGATGGGCCCAGGGCCATCATGGCATTGTTGATTGCCGCGGGGTTTCCTCCTGCCATTGCCATGCCCATATGCAACTGCTGTTGGTGTTGTTGCTGCTGTTGCTGTTGTTGCTGCTGCTGCTGTTGTTGTTGTTGCTGGTTGATTTGATGCAGAATAAGCTGACGCCCCGTGGGATTGGTATTGGCTGTCGTGTTCGCAGCCGTGGCGGCCGCCAGAGCTGGCGAGGGCATGGACAGAAGCGAGTTGGGCTGCCCAGGGCCATGGAGCGAGCCAGACGCGATCGAGGATACGGTCTGCTGGCCCTGGCTCGCGGTCCCTGTGATATCGATCTCGCCATCGGCGTCAATGGGCGATTGTGCCTCGTTTGGGTGGGTTGGTGGGGAGTGGACTATGTGGTTATTGTTGAGATGGTTGTTGTTGTTGTTGTTGTTATTTTGGTTGCTATTGTTGTTGCTGGTGCTGGTCGGGTGAGCATGGTCTATGTTGGCATGAATCGAGTGTTGCTGTTCCGGAGACTGCTGGTGTGAGGACGAAGGCGACTGCTGGGGTGAGAGTTGCTGGTGCGGTTGATGTTGTTGCTGCTGCTGCTGTTGCTGTTGGTGTTGGTGCGAAGGCGATTGCGAGGAGACATCCAGAGACTGCTGTGTCTGTTGCTGTTGCTGCAGATGTGGCGAAAGCTGTTGTTGCTGAGGTGAGAGCTGCTGTTGCTGCTGCTGGGATAGCGACGCCTGTGCCTGGGATTGGGAAGGCGAGGGATAGGGATGATGGTATCCGTACTGAGTCGCGTTCATGGCGGACCGTACGCGTGAGTTGCTTTTCGGGGAACTTTGAGTTGGCTGGCTGCGTGCGGTTGGACGGGTTGTTGACGTTGTTGAAACTTCAAGGGCCAGCTTTTTTTTTTTTGTTTGTTGGATATTCTTTTTTGCTCCTGCAGGAAAAACAGCAACAGTGGGAACAGAACAACGGGCGGGGTGGATGAACCGGTCTGGACGTAAGGGTCCCAGGTCGAGGAGGAGGAGGAGGAGGAGGAGGAGGAGGATGTGGAATAGAGAGCGCAGGAACCGGAGAATTGAAGACTGTTGCAAAGGTGGCAAACAGAACGAAACGGGAGCAGGGGGTCGGTGGGAGCGGTAGGAAGGAAAGGAATGGGAAGGGAAGAGGGATGGAAGGGATGGGATGGGATGGGAAAGGAAGGGATGGGACTGGGAGAAGGAATAGAAGAAAGAAAAAAAGAGCTGTTTCCCAAAACACGAATGCTCGGCCAATGGTGGTTGTGTGTGAGAAAGAGAAAGGGAAGGAGAAGGAGGAAGAGCAGATGATGAATGGAGATCCATCGAACGGGAAAGAAGAAGGCGAGTGATGGATGACTCTTTTGTCCTCGTTGTGCATCGTGCGGTACACACGCCCACCAGGCAGCCACAGACAGACAGACAGAGAAACAGATACAGAGAGATACAGACACCATGGCCCGTCTCCACGTCCTCGAGCAGAGAGAACAAAGAAGAGAGAAGAAAAAAAAAAAAAAAAAAAGGGAATCCAAAACAACGCATCGATCGCACACACCGCCAGACCAGACCAGACAGAGGTTTCTGTTCCACACTCTCTTTTCGCTCTCTCTCTGCTCCATGCTCCCTCCATCCCGCACCCGCATGCCACGCTTTGCGATCTGCATGCTCTGATCCAATTCCCCCGACTGCTCAGATTTAAACACCACATGGGCTCGATCGGACCCCTGCACCATTGCCCATTCGCAGCAAGCAATGCGATGCCATCCCGCTCCCTCCTCTTCTTCTTACCCCGCCCACACCCCCCCCCCCCCCATCGCATGCTGTCAGCGATGAGAGCGCTCTTATTTTTTTTTGTTTTTTTTTTTTTTTTTTTTTCTTCTCGTCGTTTCTAACCTTTCGTCAGCCGCCCCGATAACCCCCCTTTTTTTTATCTTCTATTGTCCTGCCTTTGCTTTTTAGGCATCTTCAACTGGCTGGAACCCCAACGCAAGAACTCCCCCTCCCCTTGCAATCTCCTTGTTCAAATGCCTCGAAAGGATGGTTAACACGGGTTCCTTTCTGGCCCAGTGGAGTAGTCCATCTTTCATCTCTGTTCTCCTTCTTTCATTCTCGAGATATATCGCTCTCATGCACCTCTCGATCATCGGTTTTTTCGGAGAGTAGAAAAAAAAAACCTGAAGTGGGATCATGTTCAAAGCACCACCATGACCCATCACCTTTTTTTTTTGCTCTCAGATGTTGACCAATTGAAGATTATTGGCTTCCCTTACTCTTTTCCTTTCACTGCCCTTCACTTTTTTTTTCTCATCGGCGTCATCAGGCTTGTTCATGGCGACCATCGATGCGTCTGTGTGTACGTGTATGTGTGTGCGTGTGTGCATGTGTGTGTGTGTGTGCGTGTTGTTGTGGATGCTCTTTTTCTCAAGGTTGCACTACAGGGTCTTCCTTGCATGTCTTGAGATATCGGTTTTGTAGCTAGCTGTTGGGGCAAAAATCATCCTGGCTACTTTCTCTCGTTCGTTTCATGCACAACATCACAACATCAACAACATGCGCACACACCTTCATCATCCAACCAAACGCAGGAACTGCGCTTATTTTTTTTTTTTTTTTTTTTGTCGAACACAAAGTTGGAATTGGGGCTAGCAACAAAAAGGGAGGACGTGGTTTTCTTCCTTTTTTTTTTCTTTCGTTCCTGCAACCACCTTCAGTTGCAATTGAGAAGCCATTCTTCTTCTTTTCCCACAATCATTGTCAAACCCCAGCAACCCGTTCTTGTCATGCAAACGCAGAAAAAAAAAAAAAAAAACACGGAGGCGCGAACTGAACTGAAAAAAAAACGTTATTTGACGGACGCGCGTCGGACGCGTCTTGTCTCTGAAACGGTTCCGCTTTTCTTTATCCTTCTCGGAGGGCAAAGATCCCCGAGGGTCCATCGCGGGGATGGATACAGAAAGTTAAATGATGTTCAGCACGGAATATCTGCAGAGAATTGAATCGCTGGACACTCACTTCCATGGATCAGAGAGAAGAGATGGATAGCTCTTTTGCTCTCAGAAACCCGTTGCCACCAATTTTTTTTTCTTGAACCACAGATGTACCACAGACATCAACATATACATGAACACGGCTCTTCCTTTCTTCCTCTCTTTCAACAGTGCAGCCATGACAAACACACCACCGGGCACAGATCCTGCACCGTGCGTACTCGCTAGGCCCTCTGTCCCCTTCCTTCCTTTGCCTCATCTCCCCATGGGGGGGCGACATGAAAGACATGAAACAAATGAATGAGCGCTTTCCTCATCAACCAGAGTGGGACAAACAAAAGCCTCGTGTCCAGATTTCATCCCTTTGCCAGAAAACCACTCCATCAGCCCAATTGTGGCACTTCCGAAATAACGACATGAGCAAAATTATAGAGCAGAAACGAAACCACCTTGCTCAAGAGCGTGGGTATGACCTGCCCTGTTGGTGACACAGTCAAGGTCTCCGCTCCTATACATCTCTCTCTGTGGGTATTTCTCGGGAGTTTTTTTTAATGTTTTCTCATAGGAAACGCAATTGTCGCCACGCTCTTGACTAGTTCTATTTCCCTACGCAAGGACACGCCCTAGTTCAGAGTAACAGCCAAAGTGCCCGAGGGAACCAATTGAAGCTCGTTCAAGGTCTTTTCCATCTCTGCGCCATCCAGCACCTTCCTTGGGAAAGTTGTCATCAACTTGAACGCACCATGTTGATGCTGTCGCATAAAGTCATACACAGCACTCAGCTTATCCGATGCTTGGAATGCTACAGCGGATAAAAATTTGAAAAAAAAAGACCAACCAAAAGAGTAGACAGAGTGAGAATGACAATCAACCATCCAATAAAAAGGGAACGTCCATTGTGTCCATTAGCAAACACAAGCAAAAGTGTCGACAACTTACTGTGAACAACAGGCTGTCCAGCCGTAGTGCGAATTTGCAAACGAGTCTCTGTGTAGACCTTGGGTGGTCCAGCCTTGGCCGCTGCCTCCGCTGCTGCCTGTGCTGTTGCAACCGCCGCCGCCTGTTGGAAGCCCAAGGTGGCCTCTTGCTTTTTACGGGCTCTCTCAGCCTTGTCCGCATCAATCCTAGCCTTGATGGCCAGTTTTGCCAAGCGATCCTGTTCCTTCTCACGCTTCTTGGCTTCGACCAACTTCTTCATCTCCTTTTCCTCCAGACGAGCCTTGACTTCAGTGAGGTCCTGTCCAGCCTTGCGACGAATCTTTTCAGACATCTTTTGATCCTCCTTGTCTGCCAAAGCCTTGGCTGCGCGCTTCTCTGCCAATCGTTGCTTCAGCTCTGCGATTTTGGCCTGTTTTTCTTCCTCTCTAAAGGTATAAATTACGGTGTCATTGAAGAACAGGTATAGTGTTAATGCATCAAGTGCCGTGTCGGAAATCTCGGACGAGCTACAAACAAATCATATACAAGCACTTTACGTCAATGGCTTGATCACCGTAGTAGACTCGGCAAAGTTGACGTGCTCGGTTCTCATTGCATGTCTCTGGGCAGCGTCGGCTATGATTTGAAAGTAAGAATTGCTTTAGTGACAATCCTTTTAGTCATAATTTTTGTCATAATTTTTTATGGAGACCATCAGGGTTATTCACGGTATACTACTGTACCATCACGTAGAATCATTTGGCAGTCCTGGCAGATAAGAGACTGTGCGGTTTGTTCCCCATCCTGGATAACATCGCCCTCTAATTAGAACCGTGAAAAGATGAAGGGAAAAGGTATCAAAAAAGGTGAGTAAAACCAACTCCTATCTCTGCTTGACCTCACCATGAGCACCAAGAACAAGAGGTCAATGCAGGTCAAACCATCCTTCTCTCTCTGCCGCTTCATGACTATAGTCCTGCCAGGATTCCATTCTTTTTCGTAATTTTTTTTTACCTTTCTCGGTCGAATCCTCATCACCACCGGCAGCAGCTGAGGAAGAAGAGGCTGCTCCAAGGGCCCCTCCAATATGTTCTTGGATAGGGTCATCGATATCAGCGTCTTCAGAATGCGCCACAAGCCTGAAAAAGATCGAGAAAAGGAGAAAGCAGGTTGTTGTCAATCACCTTGTAAAAACCGGATACAGCAGTAGACCATGAATCCTCATTTTGGTCCGCCGCTTCTGTTCCATTTCTTTCTTATCCAGATAAGCCATTCATACCAATCCATTGCAGGTTGAAGTCCAGCGTTCTTGGTAGCCCTCATGGCCTTGAGTCTATCGTGACAGGACGCAAAAACATAAAAGTGCATACGTCAGGGTCCTGAAAACTGCGGCATCGTCATGGACCTTGAAGGAAAAAAAAAATAGCAAGGGGGGCTTACACACGGTTCTTGGGGAAACCCATCTCCACGAGCTGGTCTGCGTCAGATGCCATGGTTGGATATATGTTGCGAAGGGGGGAGGAGGAGGAATGGGTCGAGGGACAGCGGGTGTGGAGAGCAATGAATGCAAATGTGGAAATAGAGCCGCGCATGCCCCATTATGACGCGCCCGCAATAATCACGTGATTACAAGGCGCTCTTCGCCAGAGTCCAGTCTCTCATGGCAACAGTAACTACAACAATGTATTATACAGCGCAAGTCTTCTTTAGAGTATGCCATCGATATCTATTCCATGAAGCAGTCGCACATGGGTTCGAAAACGCCTATCTTGGTCTGCCTCCAGATATATCTCTTTTTCTCCAGTTCTGGTCTATTTCTTTTTTCATTTCATTTTTCTTATCACAATCGTTCAGAAGGTGCGGATAGAACTGTTTTTATAGTTTACACATATGATTCAACAAGGGTACTACGCAAATCTTGTACAATAGCTGTGGGTGCGTTATGATCCTGAAGTTTGAAGATATTTTCGACCACTGACAGTTCTGTCGCTGTCGAGTCCCATCCTGCAAACGCACACCAGTCATTCACCAATAGACCCGCGCCGATAACATCCGAGCCTCGGTTAATCGTTCCAGAGACCACTGCAATAATAAAAGAAAAGAACAATGTTAATGAAAAATCGTCCTTTTAAGAGTACCAGGACTTTAAGAGTGAAGATGAAAAAGGTCATTGCGAAGGGAACACTTACAAGGTACTTGCATCAACGACGACAACTCTTCCATATCCCGGATAGACGTCCTGGGGTGGACCAAAGCACCTTGATTCGTCATTTTCAGGAACGCGCCCACGAGGACCTGATCTGCGACCGTCTGTCGAAAAACTTCGACCTTTAATACATCCGCCACAATTTCTTCCGTCTCCCGATCCAGGTCTGGGTGGATTAACGCGACGTAATCATTGCACACAATCACATTGCCCAATGCCGACAACCGTTCCTCGACCCTCTGGATTCGGATCGAATCTGGGAGGGAACTCCGAAGGTGGGCCAACTCCTGGTCGGTTGTCGTACTGGGTACCAAGAGTCCATGGCGGTTTCCAACACAAAGTCGACCCAAGATCCGCGTGCCTGCAATCGATGTTTGGACGATAGGAATGATATCCTTTAGTTCTGTTTCAAAGATACTATTTGGAAATAGGCAATTTTTTTTTTCATTAGCACTCGGCAAAAGATGAAGAAGAAAAGAACAGGTTGGAAATAGATAGATAGGGTTCACAGTATTCATACCTGTAAAAGCTCTCGGAACCGCCACTGGCGACGAGACAATAGCTATTTGTGAGCATGGCAAAGACACCAATCTCGTTGTTGTTTTCGAATTGAGCACCTGGAAAGGAAGGTACATCTTGTCAGCATCCTCCACGTCCTTTTTGCCCTGGCATCTTTTATCGCAAGCGGCAAAAGGATGATAACTTACGGACTGCCATTGGAACGTGGAAGAAAAGTAAAAAGTGGTGAAAAAGACGAGCAAGGAGCAAGGAATGGAAAGTGGGAACGGGGGGTATAAGGCGGGACAGGGGTACAAGTGCGGTGCTGTGTCAGGACCTATAAAGGCGAGATCCTGGGTTTTTATAAGAGTCTCCCACAAGTTGCTGCGTCTGTGGCTTGGAGGATCCGCAGCATGGGCCAGCGAGGCGCAGAAAAACCTTGATGAGAAAATAAAAATTGTCTCTCCCTCCGCGCGTGTTGTTCTGCCTTGTACGCCCCGCATCAAGGAATAAAGAACCTTCCTCCAATCAGATGCTGGATGTTCTGGGGGCCAGCCTATGTCACCCCTTCTTCTTGTCGAGGACAGATGACATGGTTACCAACAGTCTGCCAACGTTATGGCTCTCCTGTGTCGAACAATTGAACATGCAGCAAACAACACAAGGTTCAACGTTTAGTCGAAACCTTCTTTTGCCACCGTTCTTTATCCATTGAACACCACGCGACCCAATGCACACAAGCAGACAGGTACCAAGAGTTCTCCCAGCATCCAAACAAAAAAAAATCAAAACATTGGCGTGGGAGAACGAGTTTTTGGTTATGATACAATCTTTTTTCTTGAGAGAAATTATATTTTTTTTGCTTTGCTGAGAATGACGATGAACAAGAGATGAAATGAAAAAGAAAAAGAAAAAGAAAAAGAAGCAAGAGCGAGAATAAAGTAGCTAGAGAAAAAAAAAGAAGAAAAGGGTCTTTTTACAAGAGGGGATAGAAACAACAAAGGAGAGACAGCATTGAATTCCTCTAATGAAGTCCTTGTGTTTCTTCCGTGTTTTGTTTTTCGTATGGTATTGACAACGGAAGGAAGAGGAGGGAGACTAGAGTAAGTGGGGATGAGGCGACGACAAGGAACAACCGACAGAGAGAGATAAAATAAAACGACAGAGAAAAAACAAAGCACCTAAACAAAAAACAGCACTTGCTTATTGCCAAGTGCAGTCTATCTTCCGACTCTTTTCCAGACCATCATCCGGAGAACAGTCATCCAAAATTCTCCCTGTCCCAGTCATGACATGTTGACGCTGACGCTGGTGACCTTAAGGTGATGAGCTGTCGTGGTCGTGCTGACTGTGATGGTCCGAGATAGGTGCGGGATATTGATATGGTGCGTAATCGCTCCATCCTTGGGTCGACGGAGGCAACCCATGGTGATGGATTTGCTGCGAATGATTGGATTGGGGCGATCCATTGGAAATGTTGCCGAAGGTGCCGGGACTTGTGGGTGCTGGTGATTGGTATCCCATCGAGGACAGGTTGCTAAAGTCATGGGTAGAGATCTGGTGGGCGGGAGTGCCGTTGGGTCCGGGGCTGGGCATCATCATGGCGGGCGATCCTGCATACTGACCCCCTGGAGAGATGCTATGACGCTGCTGTGATGACTGCGGTGACTGGCCTTGTGATGTTGAAGGATAAGGCATGAAGGGCTGGCTCCTGGGCATGTAGCGGACGGGAGGAGGAGTGGTCGAGGTCTGGTCCTGGGCCATGCCGCCATGTCCGTTCGAGACTTGACCATAGGTGAAGTTTTGCTGGAACGAGCTGTGCTGGGGGCTGTAGGGCGGGTTATGATGATGCTGACCAAGATGTTGCAGGCCGTTGTGATAGCCTTGTTGGGTATGCATGTGGTGGTGAGACTGCTGCTGTTGATGGTGATGGTAGGGCTTGGAGAAGACATCCAGGGGGGAGGGGCCTCCGACCAGATCAGACTCTTGCTTGGGCCGGATATGATTGCTGAATCCAGCAGAGGTGAAATCGGCACCGTTGGCACCCATGGTGTGGAAGGGCCCGTTAGGGGTGCGGGGGCTATGGTTGCTTGACCCGGGGGATTGGAGATGATCGCCCACTATGGAGAATGAGGGAACGATAGAAACAGGAACGGGACTGTTAGAGGCAACGGACAGAACGACCATCGAAGGCTCGATACGAGGAAGAGCAACCTGTTTTCGGCTTTTGCTCTTCTCTATTCCAATCTCTCCATCTCTGATTCTCTTTGTGTGACTCTGCAACCATGTCATCTGCTCAACCAAGAGAACCCAGAGGAGAAAGAGAGCTCCTCGTCTCTCCTCTCCTCTCTTTCTCTCTCTCTCTCTCTTCCGCTGCTCCCCTGCTTTTTTTACGCCCTACCCTACTGGTTGCTGCTGCTTTGCTACTCAACTCACAGGCACAAAAAAAAAACCACCTGGCGAGTCCTGTGTTCTCTCTGATTTGTCAACAGAAAAAGATGCTCCCCAACCCAGCCCCCTCTCACAATTCGCCCTCACTCTGTTCGTTTGTGTGCTCTGACACTCACTCGGAGCCGTCATCTGGCCTTTGCATCCAACAAGGATTGCACAGCACAGCACAGCACAGCTTCCTTTCTACCTTATCGCCCCTAAATGCAGTTTGCCGTTCTGCCAGTTCCGCTTTGCTCCCACTCCAGCAGCCCCTTCTTCAAAAGCCGAGAACCCTTTCTTTTTTGTCGTCAGTGTGTCCCGCCCCCAAACCTTCACTTCCTCTGCTCTTCGGGGTGGTCGGTGTGAGTCTGTGTGGAAAAAGTCAAAAGTCTAACTAATGCGTCGAATGCATATCCTCCCTCTCTTGTCTAAACTCTGATCCGGGGGGGGGGAGGGGGGTCCATGTTTGTTGTTGTTGTTTCGAAGTACTTACGATCATATTGCTCCACAGTGGGTGGGATCCTAAAGTTCTGCTTCATCAGGAACTCGGGACTGATCTCCAGACCAGCAAACTCGGGCACGGACGAGGGTGTGCGCAGCTTCCCTGCCAAGACATCGTCCTTGGAGTAGTATGAAATGAGATGCTGCGACACACCGTTGACGACAATCGACATGGTCTTCTTCACAAGACCGTTCTTCTTGAACCGGTAAGAGTTGGTTAGCGAGCCGACGAGAGCACGCTCCTTGTTCTTTTCGATGGCAGACTCGACATCACTCGAGCTCGAGCGCGAGGCACGGTCGATCGGGGAGGCGTCCTTTTTGCCCGAGGCATTACGCTTATCCAGCTCGCGGTAAACCAAAAAGTTGCCGAGTATGCGGGAGGGTGACCAGACGAGACCGTCTGTCCAGCGCTTGATGCCCGACTCTCGCTCGTCAAAGACAAAGACCGTGCCGGATTGGACGATGCGACGCTCCTTTTCTTGCAGGCGGCGGCAGATGCGGGGAAGCAGGCCACGACGACATGCCTCAAAGATGAGAAGGGTGTCCTGGGTGGTCTCGATGTAACCATGAAAAGTCTCGACAATACTCATTGTCATGTATAGGCCAGTGGGCGGAAGAGGGGAGAAGGAAGGTTTGAGGGGGGGAAAGAAGAGAGTCGGATGGCGTCGGAAGAGGAAGGGTTGAGCTCAAGACTGATGGGAAGAAAAGAGTGGAGAGAGAAAGGGAGAAGAAAGGTTAGCCGGCTGTCTCTTCTTATTATGGGCTTTTGAATGTTGAGGTCATGGATGGAGGGAAAGGAAAGAAGGAAGGGACGAAGAACAGATGAGGAAGAGCGAAAAGAAAGAATAAAAAAAGGAAGAATAAAAAAATCACCAAAGCGGGAAAACGGACAAAAAGTGGAGGATATGTCCCGGAGCAACGGACAATGGGCGAGAGAAGAAAAGAGAGAGCAGGAAGAAGAAGAGGAGAAGAAAGGAGGAGGGCAAAGGCGGAAAACACAGTGACAGGTGAAGGGGCGGCGTCGTTGTCTTTCTGGAGACGACCGACTTGCAGGACAGAGAGACAAGAGCGAGAAACAACAAAAAAGACCTTGGCCATGCAGCAAACAAAGCCATCCTCTCCTCCCTCTCCCGCCTCTCCGCCTCTCTCTCTCTGTTTGTCTCTCTCTTTTTCTGTCGCTTGCCACGAGGACACAAAGATCGCCGCCTCTTGCTGTTGCTGTTGCAATGTTGCTGTTGCCATTGTTGAGATAGGCTTGCACTCGAAGGATGACCCGACAGACAGTGGCGCAAAAACGGAACCAATCCAGCGTGGAAGAGGGGTTTACCCATCCTCCTTCCTTCCCTTGCCCTCCTTCCTTCCTTTTCCTTCACTCCTTCTCTTTCTCTCATTCTCTCATTCTCATTATTCTCACCACACCCAGCACACACACTCGATCGATCGATCAGCCCCCCTTCCTTCTCCCTTAGGAGGTGTCTGTGTGCATGTGTGTGGGTGTGAGTGTGTGTGATTGTGTGTGATTGTGTGTGTGTGCCCTGTTCCTGAATTCCCCTGTCCACCACAGCGATCCCACCCAACCCTCGTTGTCGCCCCCTCTCCCCTTTTCCCGCCTTCCTTTTCTTCCATTCCCCTCTGATCCCCGATTTGTGTTCTCCCCCGATGGCTCTGCAACGGTTCTCCCCGATGCAACGCGAGCCAACCACAATAGAACAAGACAATGAAAAAGAAGAGGAAAATATTCAAATCTCTGCAACCCCACTCTCTTTCCCCCTCCCCCCTTTCTAATGTGCGATATTACGCAAAAAAAAAAAGAGTCCCTAAGAGTCCCTTTCTCTCCTTCTGTCTTTGACAAAGGCGGGACAGGGCTAAGAATCGCAGAGTCGCCATTGTCGTGTTATGTTAGGAGAGTGTGGCGCTGTGGGTATGTGTGTCAGGGGAGATTGCGGATGCATTCGCAATGATGACACACACACGCACGCACGCACACATACACACACACACACACACACACATACACACACACACACATACACACACACACACACCAAGAGTCGAGAGAGAAAACAGGCGGGAGCGAACACGAGAAGGAGACAAGGAGAGAGATTGCGCGCACAATGATGTCGAGGGCTCACTGGGGAAGGTCGAAAAGAAGGGAAGAAGGAAATAAGGGAGGAGGAGGGGGGAAGAAGAGTAGAGTAGGTACAGTCTGTGTAGTAGGGAGGAGGAAGGAAGGAGACATTCCAGGCTGGGCGCTTCGATGTGTGCCCTTCTCACTCACTGACTGATTGACTGACTGATTGACTCTTTTCACACACACACATCCCCACCCTCTGAAAAAAGTGAACACAGAAAAAAAGCTCACTCTGTGTCGGTCAGGTGTTTGTTTCCTTTCTGTCAACGCACAGCTGCCCTCTTTCCTTCTCTCTCTCTCTCTCTTTCCTCTCTTCCTCTCTCCCTTTCTTTTTTCCTTCCTTTAAAAGGTCGAGGGGGTGGGCGTGTGAAGGGAAAGAAAAAAGACACATTGGAACAATAACGGTGGAAATGCAAACCACCAAGAAAGTTTTCTCCCCGAAGGCACAGTCGTGACAAAGCAATAGCGATCCAAACTATGTGACCAAACCAAAAATAAGAGAACAACAACAATAGACCGACGGAGGGCGATCTCGTCGCCCCAGAATGATTACAGCGAGGACAGAAAAAGTAGGGCGGGATGGGGGATGGAGGGTGATAGAAAAGGAACAAAGGAACAACAAGGGAATAGACTCTCAACGGTGCTGATTTTCTTTTTTTTTCTTTTTCTAATGGCTTACCTTTTGAATAGCAGTAGCAAATCACTCGGGATCGAATCAGGGTCGGGTTGAGCAGCAATCAAAGGCGATGTTGTTGTTGTTGTTGCGGAAAAGAGCCAGGTGGTGTTCGAGGGAGGGTGAAAGGGACAGGCTGAACGGGTAGTTAAGAGTTGGAAGGAGAGGAGAGGAGGGACACGGAGGAGGAGGAGGAGGGTTTGAGTTTGCGTTAAGCGTTTTTATGTTTCCAGGGAAAAAAAGTAAAAAAGAAAAGGTACAAAAGGGAATGAGATTCGACAGCGAGAGGGTGAAGAGGAGGATGAATGGATGGAAGAAAAAAAAAAGAAAAGAGAGAAAAGACAAGAAAGAGAAGGAGGCAGAGAGGGGAGGGGCTGATCTGGAGGTGACAATGAGATGAAGAAGGAGAAGAGAAGGAGCTAATGGGCCATCGGACAAAGGAGAGAAGGAGAGAAGAGGGAAAAGCAGAAGCAGAGAGAAGACAAAAAAAAAAAGGAAGGAACGGGCCAAAAAAAGGTTTTGGGGTTTTATACGCTGGGGAGACGGACGGACGGACAGACTGACAGACTGACAGGACAGGAGGGTGGATGGACGGGCAGAGAGGCAGCAAAGGACAAAAGGACAAAAGGACAGAAGGAAACAAAAGGGGGGAGGAACTCGAGAAGGAAAGGTATTCTATGTGATTTATCGCGACTAGTTTCTCTCTTCAATCGCTCCGATTGAATAGGCCGACCGCGTCGACTGAATCGCCGCTTTGTTTACTGCAATTCCTTTGGCCATTGCCCCATTGAATGCCCGCACTTCGACTGAATAGCAAGACCCTTTCTCTCTTTCTTTCTCTCTCGCTCTCTGTCCTGGTCCAATCGCATGGCCGAGGACTGCACCAATCCAATCGCTCTTCATTCTGTTCTCATCCCTTCTGTGGGGCCGCTCTCTGCTGCTGTCAGTCTGTCTCTGTCGCTCTACTCTCTCTCTTTTTCTTTCTCTCTTTCTATCACATTCATCTCGTACTCTCTCTCTCTCACTCACTCTCTCTCTCTGGTTCTTGCTGTCCATCAATGGCCTGAACCGAACTGCAACTGAACTGGAAACCAGCTTCAACTCTTGCCCGTCTGGACATCATGAGAATGAGAGAGAAAGAGAGAAAGAGAGAGTGTGTGTGTGCCGACGATCAACCGATCCAATCCTCTATCCACCCATAGTGAATTCTCATCCTCTCTCACGATCATTCTCTCAAGGCTCTTTTATTTCTGGGTTCTTCCAAAGGGACATGTCCAAAAACAAAATAAGCGAAACTATGATCCCCACATGAAAAAAAACCTTTCCGGTGGTTGGTGTGTTCTACGAGGTCTCACATTTGAAAGATGACCAGAAATAAAAGATCCAATTATCGATTCCTTTTTGGTCCTTCACCTCGTTCACAGGTACAGGCACAACGTATACCCTGTTTCGCACTCTCTTTGTAATTCAGCCAACTATCCGTTCCGGCGGCAACGGGTCATCGTGGAGGGAAGAGGAGAAAAAAACACAGAGACAAGCCCAATGGCCCATTCCCCGGAGAATTGATGACCATCCACAAGAACAAGCACCGTAGGCTAAATGGCATTCCGCCTTCTTGGAATTGAAAGTGAAAAAAAAGTCGTGGCTCTTTCTCTTGACTTGCCTCTGTGTGTGTGTGTGTGTGTTCGGAAAATTGAATAATAATAAATTACAAATTATTCGAAGAACCGAACAACCCTCATTCTCCTCCTCCTTCTTCTCCTTCTTCTCCTTCTCCTCTTTCTCCTCCTCTTGGACTCACCCCCTCCTTCCTTTTCTCTCCTTGGTTGCCAGCCTATCCCATTGGGACTCGTCATCAGGCATGTCAACAAAAAAAAAAAAGCAATAACAACAACAACAGAAACTCAAAGTCGGCCTCCCAAATAAAAGATCGTGGGATAAAAAAACTATACGCGAACAAAACCAAGGAGAAAACAAAACTCTCCCATAGCCCTACAGTACTCATCTTGACACTTCCCACCGCCACAGTCGCCACAAGTCTAACACAGCATTCAACCCTCATGCACACGGACCACCCCACTCCAACTCCCGCTCCAAAGGGGCAAGGAAGATCATGAACGCAAAGCAAAACAACAAACAAAATAACATATCACGGATCAGTAGTCGAGAAAGGAACAAGATAGGAGAGAAAACAAAGAGAAGGGGGCTACGGGAGGGAACATGACGGGAAATAGCACACGCATCAGAGGAGAATGAGAAATGGAGGAGAGGGTCCAATGTGGACGGGCGTCGGCTTCAGATTACCAGTAATTCTCCCGGGTTTTTTCATGTCTGCGTACTGATGACCATCCCGGTGGAGTAATCCCGGTGGAGTAAAAAAAAAAAGAACCTCCTTACGGTCTTACTTTCCCAATGGTGCTTGATCATCATCAACACAGAGACAACAATCCTTTTTTTTTGTCAATTGCCTACACAGTGTAACTCGGGGGGAGGGGGCAAGTTGGTTTTGTCCTATCTCTCTCTGGCATTCTCTCCTAAAGGAGGACAAGACTGGAAAAGGTAGCGGTGTAGCAACTGGACAATAAAGTGGTCCGAGTCCTCTCTATGATTTCTGTCCGCGACCGAACGACTGTCGATTTTAAAATAGAGAAAACCATGTCTTGCAAACTGTTTAAGGATATCTAAGGAGACGGAGGGTGCTTGGGGTCAGAGATGGGAGGAAGGCGGAATACATTACAAGTCGCGTAACAAACATTCTTTTTCCCCTCAGATTTGCGTTTCGGAGAGGAATGCAGGGGAGAGAAACAGGTCCAGAAAGCTGAAGTCGATCTGAGAGGCAATTGGGCACGATTGAAGAGAAGAAAGAACTCTCCCAGTTGCCCTTTCAGGACCGTTTTGGAAGCAATTGGACGCACCCCTTCCTCCCCTTTTAAAGTAGATATTGGCCAATTTTCTTGTGCTGCCAGGGCGTTGGATCCAAACATTGTCAAGACAAAGTAAAAGTCTGGAGCGAGGAAAGAGGGGGGGGAACCCTGTTCCACAAAAGTGTTCCATGTAACAAAACGCAGCCCTGATGAACAAGATTGGGAGGAGTAAAAGAGAAAAAAAGGAAAGAGCAGGGGCGGCTGGAGGGCGAGAAGAACTTTTTTGCATTTTGTTTGTGTATTGTCCATCTATTCCATGCATTGCTTTCTGAAAGAATCATTTTTGAAATTTTGAATCTCAACTTGTTCAATGGATGAACAAGGTAAAAAGCAAGGTGGACAAAATCATGGACCGCATTGGGATACATTTGTAGAAACCCCCAGTGTAGGAGGGTGGAAGGCGACCAGAATGGAAGGTGTCCAAAGAACCCCGCCTTAGTGCTTTTCCGAAGGTTTGAAATTGAGGGTAGGTGCACAAACAAAACAAAAACGTTAAAACTGAATTTCTCTTTTTTGTCTTCCGTCTTCCAAGGATTGGCCACCAGAAATGGACGGCGTAGTAAAAATCGTAGTGAAGACCACCTGTTTTAGTTCTCGCACACGCCTTCCCTGTTGGAATGAGCAGAACAGGGTTTGCCTGCAAGAGAATTGGGAACCACCGCTTGGTGCTCTCGATTTTTTTTTCTGGCCCTGCCCTGCAATCTAGCAGATTCTTTTTCTTCCCGCAAACAAGGAAGGACACTTGCTTCAGGACATGGTTACACGTTGTCAATCGCCCTTTAAATTCTGATGATACACCTTGTTTGAACTTTCTCGCCTATATCCCAACATCCTGACCTCGCGGGGGAAGTTATTAACCCACTGGTCTAATTGTGTACCTTTTTTTTCTAGGGGAGGCAGGAAGAGAGAGAAAAGGGTCCGCCAAAAGGCCCAAAGGTGTTTTTGTTTAGTCATGGTCTTTCTGCCATTCGGGAATACCTTTTGGACACTTTCCACATTTCAATCTCCTTTTCTTTGTTGACAACGATTACTCATGGTCCAAAATGCATCAGAATGTCCGTTCCTGAAAAGAGTTTTTTTGTGTTTACACAAATGATGCAACCTCCAAAGATAAAATTTCATCCGAAAGGATTGTTTACAAAACGGATCCGAGCGCTCTCAAGTTCTCAACAGCCAACCATCGGGGGTTGTAAAAAGACGTTGCTGTTGTTCGTGCCCTGCTGCTGCTGTTTTCTTCTTTTTTTTTTTTTTTTTTTTTGCGCACCTACCCTTGTTTGAACCCTCAGTGGCTGGCTCTCAAAAAGAATCTGTTGTCCATTCTTGACTCTGTCGGAACCTTCCAAAATGAAAAGCACACAACGGATCAATGGGTTGTATTAACGGACCATTTCCGTTGTTTGTTGCCCTTTTCCTCTCCCCCTAGATTTTTTCCGTCATTCTTTCATCATCATCAGCCTCTTTGCTTGCCGTCACCCCTTGAATGATGACTGCGGCATATTGAGAACCGGCTCTTTGACAGAGCAGGATGACAAGCGCTCGGTCTTGACTGGGACTCGACTCTTTTTTTCATGTTTTTTTTTGTTTGATCAAATTTAGTCGTCGCGCCTTGAACCATGAGCCATTTTGACCATCTCCTTTTGTCTCCTCCCACCCTCACATCCCCGCTTTCAGAAGGTTCTCTGTTCGGGAAGTCAGATCAGGCAATCAAACCTTTGTAATATTCTCCGTCATTATCCTTTGTTATTTTTCACGGTTCCCGATGTTACTTGGAGGAACCCATGAAAGAAGCCTCGTAAGCAAGAGCAGCCGTAGCAACAAGACGAGAGGTCCCTCGAAAAAAGTAGACACGCTTCCTAGCTAAACAACTATTGAATAGAATGGAAGAGTTCGAGATCCCTTTGTCGATCTTGGTCCCCGCCTTTGTGCCCTTTTGTCAACGATAGTCTGCATCTCTATCATCCAGATTCCACCTTTCGGTGTCTGATACTCCATCTCCAGGAGTAAAAAAAAAGGAGCAGGGATCCAACTCCAAGGAAAATTGACAAAACGCGTCATAGTCCTCCTGCTGCAGGTCCGTTTGCTTTTTGCCCGTCTGACGGGTCGGTAGCAGGGATCAATTGGATAGCTCCCGCTCCCTCTCTCTCCTTTCATCCTCTGTGCTCTTTCCCTCTTTCTCCTCCGCGAAAAGAATAAACGTCCCAATGGACAAATCAATTAACCGAGAATCGTCGACTTGAATTCTGTATATGGTTTTCCATTGTTCTGGCAGATGAGACGAACTAGAGGTCATGATCTCCAGCTTTCTCGATTCATCTGAGGCTGGAGAAGACAGTGAGAAAGAGATAATTGTCCATCTCGATATTTCAATTGCAGCACCGCAGCGCGCGGAAAACGCGTTTGGTGCGTTTGGACCACCATCTCGTTTACACTCTATCGCTCAATGGATTTTGCTACTCGCTGCTCAAACTTGTTAAGCCTCATACTGTAATCAAACTTACTCTGAGATGGGATGGTTCATCTGCAAAAGTGTGTCTCATCTCCACAATTTGCGCACACAAACCACGTTTTCTGCTTGCATGCTACACACACAACTTTCCCAGGGTACAAAACAATAGTGAAAAAGAGGGAGAGGCACACACACACACACACACACACACACACATACACAGACACACGCACACAACCACTCAATGGGCTTAGTCGAACAGATGAAAAGGCCATCTTATCAGGTCGATTAGGTTCTCTCATCTCGATGGCCCTGACAGGCGAGATGAATGTTTTTGCCCTTTTGTCGCTTGTGCAATTCCTCCTTCCAACCCCTTTTTAATTCATCAAACCATGTTCAAGAGCGATGTCAAAACAAACAATGACAAAACAAAGGTACAGTGTTCCGTCCAAACATTGAACCTCTTTTTTTTTTTTTTTTTTTTTTTTGAATCCCAGATGCTTCCTTTTGTTGCGTTGCCTTTGTGAGAGTTCGAGACAAACAATCGACTCGCATCTGGGGAAAGAACTCTGTTTTCGGTTCTTTGTGTTTTTGTGGACCCATTTTCATCTGCGAACACCGCCCGGATATTATTTTGCCGCCCTTGCTTTGTGCTGTATTTTTGTCCTGCTGCTGAGCTGAGTGAGGGAAAAATAAACAAAAAGTGTAAAAATATATCTGGAAGTTCCTGAACCTAACCTTTGTTTGGGATACATACACGAATGCTTGGGAGACCCATTGCCGCTGTTCCTGTTGTTGGCTTGCTGCAAACAACAGCACCAACATCATAACGGAAAACCAATGTGCTGGGCACCAATGCAATTGCGTTCCGGAGCATCCGAAAGGCCCTCGGAGCCTCCCCTTCCCACTGGTTCTTCCTCCCAAGTTCCAAAGAGCGATTGCTTTGCACACACGAGTTCACCCGTATGGGGACATGTTGTGGGCTGCTGTATAGATCAATTACCCCGCAAAGCCTAGAGGATGTACGCCATACCTTGTCCGTTTGTCGTACATACCGTATTACGAATCTATGTTTGGGTATGAAAGACTAAGAATTGCTCGCCGCCGTCAGAGAATGGCCTCTGCAGGCTTTGGTTGCTACATTTAGACCCTCACCTGCGCCCAACCAGGTTGCCTGCCAGCCAGCATGTATGTAGTCTACCGACTGATTGCGCAGAGCCACCCCACTATCTTGATACACTGTCAGCAATTGTTCCAATCTCACTCTGTCCGCCCTTTTTCATGTCAGAATCACAGGTTTCACCATGGTCTGATGTCGATTCTGCAATCGATCGCTTTCTTTACATTTTTTTTTACGCCCAATTCCGGCAAAAACGATCATTTTGTTTGTTGTCCAGATTCGAGCATAGGCCCCTGCGTGGTGCGCTGCTGTCTATCGGTCCTTCCATCTGCCTGTCTGTCTTGGCCTTTCTCCTTTTTTCAGATGAGCTGCATCCGCTGATTTTGGAGCGGCGACTTTTTTTTGTTTTTGTTTTCTGGTGTCGAATCTCATGATGACTTGCACGCGAGAAATGCAAGCTTTTAAAAATAAACCAACACACTTCTTCGTCTCTGTTCCTGCTCATCACTTGCATGTGCACTGTACTGTGAGGGTACTGCACTGTACTTGTTCATGTACCGGTACAGTAGCTGACCTTGGGCCGTTTGCCCTGGACGAGAGGACGAGGAGGAACCTCTTTCCAGGGCGGCAGATGAGCCAATCTGCAATCAATCGGCTCAACGTCTTTCTTTTGTTTTAGCGCAAAAGGGCCAATGCTCCAACTTTTTTTTTATTTCGCTTCTTGTTGTAATTTTTTTTTGGGACACCTTCAGGACCTTTTCACACGGTAACTGCTTAACGAATGAAAGGGTGTGTCTGTCTATCTGCAAGCAGAAAGGCGACAGGAGGTTCGTTTCCGGACTAGGAATGAAAGGACTTGGGTACGTAGATCTTTTGGCAAAAAGGGCCAAGGTTCTGGACCCCTCCTTGCCCTCAACTCCGTCCCCCACCCGGAAACACTCACGACTGGCCCATCATCTCTTCCTATCATCTCTTCCTATCATACCTTGCTGGGTGAGAGAGAGGGGAGGAAAAGTCTCCAAAGAGTAGGAACGCGTAACCTTCCTGGTTCCTGCCGCCCCTCTCACATGAATGACCCTCCCTTCCTTCATTTCCTCTGTTCCTCTTCTTTTCCTTTGATCTCTCGGAGAATTTATCTTTTTGACCGTGCTTGTGCTAACAGATAGTCTAGTCTAGGATGAAGGATGGCTATACTTTGGCAAAGATACCAAACAGAAAGGCAATGGGAGTCAGCAGAACCCGGCAGACGGGAACTAGCCCCGCCCCACCCTCGTCCTCTTTTCATGGGAAAAAAAGAGGAATTGAGAGAGGAGGGGCTGGACTGCAACGAAAAAAAGAAAAAAAGGGATCAACCCTTCAGGTTCATCCCCAAAGAGCTAGTGCACGTTTTTTTGGTAGGATAAAAACGTGAACGGTACCGAGAAAAGTATACCTTTTTTTTTCTTTATTATCAAAAGAGCTCACTCATTTTTTTTTGTTTTGTTTTGGATCCACTGTCGATCTCTCTTGTATGCCGCAACCCCGCCCCCCCTCTTTCAGACGTCCAGCAGAGCTGCAAGAAGAGCTCTTCTAGACCCAAAAATCGAATAAGGCAAAAGAGTGTTTCCAACCTCCGATCCCCTTGGAAGAGCAATGACATCTTTTCTTTCTTTCTTTCTAGCATAGCCCAACGAGTAAAGGAAACTAAACCCCAGCTGCTGTAGGACTTTGGCCCTTGTTCTCAAAGGTCGCGATCGAACCCCCCCCTCTCTCTTCCTCTCCTTGTCCTCTGCAAAGTGAGCGAAGAAAGGGAAGAAATAATGTCGGTGGGTGAATCAGTTTTCCTTTCGCCCCTTTTGGACAACCCTCTCCCCTCCTCCTCCTCCGCCCACCTTCTCCCCTCACTTGTAATAAAGAGGCGCGCAAACTGTCTTCAATCTACACCTTGAAAAAACTCTCTCCATGTGTGGATCATTGAAAGTATTTCTCCTTGTGGCAATAGAGTTAATTGATCACCAACAGGCACCAAACGTTTTTTTTTTTTTTTGCCATTGAGTTGAAAACCCCCTTCAGACAGTTGGTTGACCTGGGGTTGGGCCTGTTGGGGGGGAGCGGCATTGACCGGAGCAAAAGGGACTGGTCAGGTCTCAATTGAAGAAACCCAAAGCGCCGCGATGTAATTTCATTGATGGATCTGTCAAATGACAAAAGGCCGTTGGGGAGAGATCAGTTATGATGATTATTATCACAGGCAGGCACAAGTCGAACAACGAATGGATGGCCTTGGGTTAAAAAAAAACGCGGGCGATCAAAAAAATGCCTACTGCTGCATGTAGACCAGTCAGAGAGGTTCGGGGGACAAAGTGGAGAGAGTCGAAAGAGTGGACGAGACTGGACGTTGTTTCTGGGGACAATGAAGAAGAGAGGTTTTTTAGGGGGGGCCAGGACTATTGTATTCTTCAAAAAGTACAAACAGATGGGCTAACGGGTAATTGCATCACGTCGGCGCTTCCTCAGTGGACGCAAAGATAATCGTATCAATTTTGGGGTATCGGGGCAAGGGCGGTTGGGAGATCATGGCGCGAGCAAGAGATCCGAATGGAGGAGAGCGTGTCGTGGGTACAATGAGACAGACTACAGTACAACAGTACCGCACTGGTGCACCCAACGAGACCTCCCATCCTCAAGTGTGTGCAAAAAAAAAGAAAAAGAAAAAAAAGTGGAGAACACGCCAGATGACCTTCCAGTAGTTCCAAGGGGTACTTGGGTGACTAGCGCGTGCAGATGTCCAATTTGCTTTGCTTGCTTGGTATCTTTTTTTATATTTTTATCCTAAGTGTTGGGCGTACATTCCTCCGCGGGGAAACAAACATGCACAGGCGAGATCACGACGATCATCCAGCTCTTGAAAAACAGGGCGCCTTGGCGTTGCATGGCGCCAGGTCGAAAGACTTTGTCTGGCCCAAAGGGCTAGACCTCGTTTTCTGTTCTTCCTTGGCGTCAATCACCTTGTAAAGTAAGCAATGGTGAGGGCGCTCAGAAGAGAACATCAGCAACAACAATAACAACAACAACAACAACAACAACAACAACAACAACAACAACAACAACAACAACAACAACAACAAGGATGACAGAAACGTGGAGAAATAGGTGAATCAATGAGTTTCGGATGTGTGAGAGCAGGATTTCACTGAGCAAAAACAACCCGCTTTCGTCCCTAGACTTTTTCCGAACAGCTCTTTGTCGATTCGATGCAAAAACAGGGCGAGAATGTGAGAGTGTTGAAAGAGCCAGAAAAGAATGAAAACGAGCACCGTGGATGTTCATTCCCCTTCTTTCTCCTCTTCCCCCTCAGCTCTCAGCTTATGGGAAGCAAGAACGAAAGCGAGGTGAGAAAAGGGTTGAACAGAAAAGAGAGGAAGGGAGATGACCAAGTTTTTCAGAGCTCTCATTCAGCTCAATGCTCTTGTCCACTTTGCCAAGGCTATTGTGTGCGTGTGTGATCAAGTTCAGTGCATGCCTTTAGGAAAGGGGGGGCCACGCCACACGAGAGGATTGAAAGTTGCTCAGCGATTACATACCCATGGTTTTTTTTTGTCTTTGACATTCGACTTTTTGTCGAACCGTTTGTGTTTCGTGCAACCATGAAGGAATCTGACAAACGTAACGAGCAAATCGGCACTTTTGTCATCCTGCAAAAAGCTGGCTCAAAAGAAAAGGTCCCCAAAGGAGCAGAGCCAATAACCTCACAATGGCTGCTGGTTTTAATCTTTGTCCTCCTCGAGGGCGTCAAATGCTGTGGTTCTTCCTCTTCTCAAAGTGCGGGCGTAAAGTAAAGGAAACAAAGGAAAACTCGAAAAGAATAATCCTCCTCTTCCTCCTCCTCCTTCTCCTCCCGTTCACTCTGCAGTAGTCTATGAGAATTGTTTGCTTCCACCAGTTGGTTGTTTGTTTGTTTGTTTTTTTTGTTTGGCCTAGATCTTGATCGAGAGATAATGACCAAAGCAACGCGAGTTTTTTGGGTCCAAGATTTCAGGACAAGGTTGAGGTGCATGTAATTGTTTGGACTGCTGTGCGGCCCATGCCTTGTCATGCACGTCAACAAGAGAGGAGCACATGGCAAAAGAGACGAGCGTGCGATCGAGTGGGAGAGACGGAGAAAGGCTCTCTCTCTCTCTTTGTCTCTACTCCCCCCCTTTCGTCCCCTGCCCGCCTCGAGCGAGAGAGAGAGAGAAAGAGAGCCAAGGGAAAAGACGGAAAGAGGAGGGTGATGGTCCAGGGCCAGGCTCTCGGTCTCTCCTGTCAACATCATCCAAATAGAATAAAGGAATAATATTTTAATAAAGAAAATCTCGGAGCTCACGGTCAGTGGGTGATTGAGAGTCCACAACCCAGTGCTCGCATGCGAGTGGTCCAACAGCACAGGTCAAAGTGGAGAGACCCCGCTCGGCGTTTTGAGTGGCAAAAAAAAAAAAAAGAGTTGGTCAACGACAGCAAAAGTACCTGGCTCCAGCTCTCAAGATTTGCAATCCGGTTTCTTGCATCAACCTATTTCGTCCTTAACTGAAACTCTCTTCCCATTGCTCTGTAGTTTCGTTAACTCTCTCCCTTGATCTCTCTGAACCCTAGGGCTCAGGAACAGCGTTTGGCACTATAGTGAATCATCAAAGGGCTTTTCTCTCTTTCTCTCTGCTGCTCTCCAAATCTCGTACCTTTCGACGTTTATTTGAACGGACGGTTAAATTGCCATGTGTGCATCCGGACAAGAGCTACCTCATCCGTCCCTCGGTCTATTATCAAGATACGGAGAAAAAAAAAGGGGGGGAACAGACCTCGTCCTTGATGAGGCTTTTCCATTCTCTTCCCCACTTTTCTTGACGTTCCCTCTCGCTGGCAATCTGCTGACACGAGGGGAGGAATTGGAGTCGTACAAAAAAAGTTCATTTTTGTTGCTGTGCATCTTGTGTTCAGCACCCCTTTGACAAAACAAGACCAGTAGGTGTGTTCAGCACCCCTCGGACAAAACAAGACTATCATTACAAGGGTCAATTGCTCCTCCAAAGGGAATGGAGAAATGAGGTTGGTATAAGCCCAAAGACACTGAACCCCACTAACTGCTGTTAAAGTGGACTACTGCTCGGACGAGTTAACAGCAACGTGTCTTGTGAGCAAAAAAGAAACGACAAAAGAAAACAACGAACGGTAAAATTATTCATCATCAGCGTTCCCATCCAACCGGATCGGAGGCGTCGTCGATCTCTTTCACCCACACACACGGTTTGCACACTCATGTGTACTATTGGTAACTCCTAGATGAAAGTCATTAAGGGACCAATGGACTACTCCAGCAAGGTTCAAAACTCTCTTTCCCAAAATCTCGCTCAACGACTAGCGAAACCTTCCGTTTTGAAATGGATGTCAGCAGCCGGAGCAAAAAAGAGAGAGGACAATGAAAAAAAAGCGGGGAAGGTTTTCCTTCCGTGTGAAGGAGCAAACTGAAAACATCGAATCAGAGACCGCTGCCCTGCTGGACAAGTGGCAAGTTCGCGTGGAGCAGCAAACTATGGATGGGTGAGTGGGTGATCAAATGAGCTGCAGGTCCGTTGCTAACTGCTGGGTGAGGCGGTAGGATTTGCTCTCCTGGGTTTGATGGATCCACTCAACAACACAGAGGCCCAGCTAGATAAATCCGGCCCCACATGTGAGTCGTGATTTTTTTACTGGATCCAAAACCAATCCCCACGCATCGAGTCTTGGCGCGATCGATCCACCAAACAAAGGACTTTTGATCCAACAGTCACCTTTAGAACCTTGGGGGAGGGGAATCATGGCAGAAAAAAATACCTTTCGCTAGAATGAGCCATTACAGCCAGATGATCAAAGTCAAGTTATACTTTGTTCCATCAAAGGGCTCTCGCATCCTGCCCCACATCCACGCGAAAACTTTCTTGTCTGTCAAATAAACGCGACAATGCAGGAGAGTTTCCTTTCTCCATCCTCAGTTTCCTCAGTTGCCCACCTACAAAAAAAATCCATGTTCGAGTCTTTGTTTATTCAGCCCAGTCTTTTTCCTACAGTGACACCTACTCGTCCTTTGAAGGTGGGGAGATCCAAGACAAAGAGTGGGGACAAACTACAACAGCCAGTCCTTGTTTATGGCTCTCCGGCTGCCAAAACTTCCTGGATCCTGACCCTGAGCTCTTTAGAGATCGGGTCAAAGACCTTTGGCAAATTCTCCCACTCGGACTTCACCCGCTCCTGGATGTCGGAATACAAGGGCCAGGACTCCAATGTGCCCTCGCCCGAGAGAGCTTTTCTGTTGGACTCTGCCGCCACAAAGTCCTCATGGGCAGTAAAGTCGGCCGGAATCCTGCCATGGTCATAAACCACCTTCAAAATGTTGTCCTTTCGTGGCACACCATCAGCAGCACGAGGGTACACCATGGGAATCTAATACGGACGACACGAATGGATCAAGTTGTTGGTCAAAAAATCATCGATACTTTGGTGAATGTCCAGCAAGAGCCTAGGTCCATCACTTACTCCTTGTTCATTGCGGACAACATCCAAAACACCAGGTAGACTGATCTTGTCAGAGTCCGTCTTGGGGTGCTTCATCACATCGCGGGTCGTTCCATCCTCATAGACAATGTGGCACAACTTTGTCGCAAATGACAGAGTGTCACGGTTGAGCTTTTGGAGTAGTCCTCCACCCATGCCAAAAGCACAATTTTGGGCTGAATAGCCGGCAGCGATGACAGCGTCAATGATTTGACCAAGAGTCTTGAAGCTGACGCCATCTCCTTGAATAACGCCACATCCACGAATAACCTTGTATCCCTTCTTGTTCAAGTCGTAGCCAAACACCTTTTCAGCGGCACTATCAGAAAACAGGTTACAAGATCGCAAGAATGAGTTTCGTGGCAGTGGAAGGACTCAAGTGAGCAATCGAGTAATATTGTCTTACCGAAGTCCCATAAGGACAGACTCGACAATGTCGCCACTGTCGGGTCGAAGAACTAGGAATCCGCCCTTCTCCAACTTGAAACTCGCGACCGAAGGCAGGACAGAGTCAAGGGCTCTCTGGTAATCGTACGAGTCCATAACGCAGGCAAACACGCCTTCGCCAAAGTTTGAAATCATGGCCTCCATGGCCTCTTTTTCGGTTCTGAAGGCTGTCATTACTGAATGCTCACTTGCAGGGATCGAATTTCCCACGGGCTTGCCTTTGTTCAACTGGAACTGGGCATAGAATGCAGCGCTCATGGTATCGGTTCCAGTAAAGTTCAGCTACAACATCAAGCATAATTCAGAAAGTGCATCCGGTTAGCTACCATCGGCAACTCTTCAAAGGATAATCCAAGCGTGGTAGTCAACTCTTGAAAACAAACAAAAAAAAATCCGACATACCAAATGGGCAGTGCCACCAATCACAGACTGCTCCACACAGGTGCATCCACGGAATCCAAAGTCGTGAAGACGGCTCTCCAAGGACCAAAAACCATCGAGATCAACACTCTTTTCATAGCCTGCTTGGATGAGATCACGGGAACGACGGGACAAAGTGGCAACAGTGATGGGGTACTAAGGTTAAATTGTGGAAAAAACTTTCGGGTAAGTTTCGGGCGTTCTTGTGCACTGTCCAGCTTTTTAAAACAGGAATTTTGTGGACACAATTGACCATTCAGGGTCGACAGTCGTCCAAAGCTAGGTGGGCTGAGCCCTCCAGCCCTTTGTGTACATACCCAGATCATCGTCAACAGGGTTTCCAAAAACGTAACTAGCCGACTCATCTCTCCTTCAGCAGTGATTTGATAAGCTGGGACATGAGCGTGGCAGGCGGTTCCCTCCGGAAGAGCTTCAATTTTGACAGGAAAATATCCATCGTGCTCAGTGACAATCTAGCGAGTGGTGATGACGCGCAGTCAGTGTTTTGATAGGATACAACAAAAGCTTACATCCGAAAAGAGTCATGAGCAGTCCAGCCCCCGCATGGTAAAATAGTCGGCTTTTGTTACCTTGATGAAGAGGTCCTTTGGAAAGGGAAAGGCCGTGAACCCTGCGTTGTGAGTTGAGAAAAAGACCTCGGCCTGAGCAACGTCGCGCATGGTCCACTTCTTGGCTACATAGTTCTCGATACTGCCAAGGACAGGGTATGGTTAAGAACCCAAAAATAGAATGAACCAGGGTCCATCACGCAGAAGCATGCATCATTTTGTGCATGTTATAGTTCTCATTACATGTAGCGGATTCCATAAAAGACGATGCGATTGTCATTGGGGTCTTTGTCATAGGCCTGACGCATCTCGCCGTAGGCGACCATTCGTTGGGCCTTGGGGTAAATGAATGGATGCGTAATCTTGTACGAATCCGTCATGACTGCGAAGGGCACATTAAAGGGAGCCATGACTGTGTATGCACTGAGTGTGGGAAAAAGTGGAGGAGGGTATTGGTTGAATGAACTGCGGTGAAGGGGAAATGTAAGGTGCAAGGTGGGCGATGAGGAGAGAGAGTTGCTCTCGGTCATTTTACTTTTTTTTTTGGGCTGAGGAAACAACGTCAACGCGAGAAAAAACGCGCTTGTCTACCACGTGATCAATGCTGCATGCAACTGATCATCCAAGCAAGAGACTATCCGACTTGGTTCGCGTGTCGGGGTCGTTCGCGATGATCCAGATCCAAGAATGGTACCCGAAGATCATATTCTCGCTAATAGATATCAGGTAAAAAGTATTCATCCAGTGATGAGTTTGGGATAACAAGGTCTTGATTGGTGATCGATCTCGACTGGAGAACACAAACCTACACGTCTCGACCTTGTCAAGACTGGAAAGTCAAAAGAGAGATCATCCTCGAGGGCAGACTGCTCATCAAACACCACTCCATGTGGTAGATCGCCATGTCGAGTACCCTGTTGGTGGCCATCCGAGCTAGACTTGTGTGAAATTACCGAAACTGGTGGTTGCTCGCTTTCTATCACCATGTCTTGATCTTGCGACGGATTGTGCTGCAAGGTGCCCGAAGAATGTTCCTGCCTTTTGCTGATAGCGTCAATACCTGTAACGAGTTGTGCTTCCAATACTGTCCGACGAGCTTTGCCAGAAGGTCGACCACGACCACGACGACCAGCGCCGATACCCTGACCCAGATCTACTCCGCGTCCGCGACCGCGTGGCCGTCCACGTCCTCGTCCACTACCATCGCCGCTTTTGCCAGATTCCTTTGCTGTGGTTGCTTTCTCAGTAGGTCGTAGGAGAGGAACAATGACATTGCTCGAGTTGCTTGCAAGAGTAGGCTCCTGTCCTTGCGCGCTGTGCCGTATGCCGATAGAATTCCCTCCACCTGAAGTGCTAAACTTTTGCGATAGAATGCTCCTTGTAGCAGTCAAGTTGCGCTCCTCAAGAATTCGGCGATTTTGCTAAAGTGGATAAAAAATTATAGGTCAGTTCACGCTCTATCCAATACAAAGAACGCTGCTGGCTATGGCCGCAAATCTCAAGCTCACCTCCGAGATCATGGTCAGCATATGGGATTGCAGTGCGATCGCGGACCTCAACGCATTCATCTCTGAAGCAAGCTCCTCCTGGACCTGAGCCTTAAACTTCCATAGATCCTCTTTCCACTCTCCTTGAATCTCCTGTAGCTTGCCAATCTGCTGCTGCCAAAGAGTTGTCATCTTTCCCAGTTCGTTGAGCAGGTCCTTTCTTCCCTCATCAAGATGTCGTCCCTGCATCTCTTGTACCGTCACGGCTTGCTCTTTCAGGCGTGCAATAACTTCGGTTCCTTGCCGCTGCAGAGTCTCCACGACTTTTTCTCCAGCTTTGGATTCAAACATTGACAAGGCGTCGTCCTTGCTGACCATTCCATCTGTTATTTGCTTGTGATAATCCACCATCCTGCGGTCGAATCCATCCAACGTTCCATCCAGCGACGTGATTTTGTCCAGTAAAGTTCGAATCTCCCGAGATTGAGAAAATAGACTCGACGCCATGGATGGGTGACTTTCAGAGTCTCCTTGGATCTTGTCGAGAGTGCTTCGTGCAACAATGGGTTTATCAGATATATAAGGCCGCAGATATGAAGGGATGGATGGATGCAGGACAGCTGTCGACGTATCCTGAGCGGCCGAATTTTGGTGCTGAGGCTCCTTATTTGTTTGCTGCTGTTGTTGCTGAAATCGAAGACGCCGAGATTGGCTTTGCGACTGCTGTTGTTCTTGTTGTTGTTGTTGACGTTGCCACTGCTGCTGTTGATTCTTCTGAGACTGTAAAGTCGAGCCCATCTCTGCATCGGTTTCCTTCTCGCTCAAAAGTGTGGGAGCTCGACCGAAGATAGGAAGTGTAGTCATACCATCATATCCAGTTTTCATTCTCTTCCCGTTTGTCGTCGTTGTTGTAGAGAGGTGCATGAAGGAAGTTGACGAGGTTGCAGGTGGCGCATGGCCCTGAGGAGCGGTGCCGGCTGGAGAGTACGCTTGTCGTCTAGATTCCTGCTGTGGTCGTGATCCACTCGATATATCGTTGGTCCAACTCTGGGCGAGGGCTTGATTACTGCCACCAAAGCTTGAATGGTCTTCTGGGATGTAAGGGACGAAAGGTTGCTCTTGCTCAAAGGAGAGCTGCTGCGTGGGAGTACCAAAGCTCAGACTCTGCTGAGAGTGAAACGCTAGGGAGGGAGTTCTCTGCATCATAGTGGAGATGACTACAGGAGCATGAGTGAAGGGAAGGAAGAAGTGGATTTTAGCAAGGAGAGAAGACAAAAATAAAACGCCTCTTTGTGATGCTGTGATATCGAGAAAAAAAAAGTTTATTGTTCCTTTCTCTTTTGAAGGGTATATGACAACACAGAGCGTGCTATCGTTCAATCTGGCGGAGGATCTCTCATCGACAGAACTATGCGCGACATCCTTGGCAAAAGAATTCGACCTCGGACTTTTCGTAGCTATTAACGGGAATATCAAAAGAAATTAGCGTTGGTTTCTTTCCTCACTCTACATCAAAAATCGCATCCATTGATCTGCCTTGCGGTTTACCTCGCTAAGCAGCACGCCCGGCATGATGGCTCCTGACAAGAAGTACACTGTACCATACAGAACTGGCACTGAGGTCTTTGGCAGAATGTGCATGGGGTGATCATGGCCTGGTAACGGTCTGCCATGCCTGGGATCCTGCTTGTCTCGCAGCCATTGATCTCGCCTGCACAGTTCGCAAACGTATATCCTGTTCCATTCAATACGGTGTTATTGGAAGGTGAGCGTTGATCCTGTGATGGCGCTCTCTTGCCGACCATAAACAGCCGTCTCATCGCTTCTGCTTGGCTCTCCCTTTGCTGAATTTGCAGCTTCTGTTGCTGCAGTTGAAATTGTGCCTGTTGTTGGAGTATTTGTTGCTGTTCAAGAAGGAGTTTTTGTTTCTGTTCAGCCAAGAATCGACTCTGACCTTGTGCCATCATGGTTATGGTTCGGTCTATTTCCAGGAGATAGGCATTGGGGGAGTATTTAGTACAAGAATCTTCTATTTGTTCCTGAATCGAAAATAAAAAACAACTCGAACAAAACATTGGCGGACAGCCGTACCATAGACAATTTCCTCCTCAAGACCAATTCCTGAACGCGTCTTTGTGAACAGGGGTGATATATCTTCGTAGCTTGACTTTCGTTTCCGAGACCCTGAAGACTGCATGGCGGGTTCTTGTCCATTGAACTGAAAGGGTGATGAAGAAGGGGCAAAGTTGTGCAATGAAAACTGTCCGCCAAGCTGGCCATTAAATGGAGAATTGTTCATGATGGTGGTTGGTTTGCAATTCCTGTCGGTTGCAATGCAATATGCTGATCTTGTTCCCTAGGAAAGATGCCTCGAGTCGATATTGTTCCTGTTGTCTTGTCGCGGTCGTTGAATGAAGAATGCACGCAAGGTGGCATTCGCGCTTTTCAGGCGGCTTAGATTTCGAAAAAAGTGTGACTGTCATCTGTGCCACGAGCAGATCGAGCCAACGAGTGCTTGGGAAAGGTGAAAGGGATTCAAGGGTAGCACCTGATCTCCAAGAGAGGTGGGTAAACCAGTTCCGACGCTTCAATGCGCAGTTGGCTTTCATGGATCATGAGAGCGGGTAATTGGTCTACTGGCGGTGTTGGTGCGCAGGATCAGAGGAAGAGAAGAGAGAAGGAAGCAGGGAGCAAGGAGAACAGAAAGCACAAGGACATCAGAGAGACAGAGTGTGTGTGTGGGAGAGAAAGAATGAGAGCCGATGTCTCTACCAAGAAGCAAAGGACAGACAGAGAGATAGGCAGACAGGCACAAAGAAAGAAAGAAGAGTGAGAAAGAGAGAGGAGGATGGCCTGATTCTTCTCACGGTCAGGTGATGCATCTGATTCCCCCTCTTCCACGCCGTGCAAATCTAATCTGCGGCACGCCTCTCCACTCATTTCTGTCACCCGCTCTCTCCTGAGAGTGTGCCAGCAAGCAAAGAAAACACCAACCGCGGCCGTTCTCCGTGTCCACTTCGTTTTTTTTTTCACTCTCCTCTCCTCTCTCCACATCCTATCTCTTCTTCTTCTTCTTCTTCCTCTTTTCTTCTTTTTCTTTTCAGATCTTCCATCCCCATCCCCATCCCCATCCCTCCTCTCCTCTCCTTGCCCCTCTTGTACATTTCTCCATCCTCCCTCATCACAATGTTTGTCCAAAGAACAATGCGCCAGGCCATCAAGGCCCACAACGCCTTCGCCTCCTCCTCCTCCTACAGCGCCAAGGTCCTTTCCTCCACCACCTTCTCTCGCTTCTACAGCTCCCAGGTGACTCCTTTGGACGCCTCCAAGCTCCAGGTTGAAAAGTCTTCCAAGCAAAAAAAGCTCCAGGCCAATTCCGAGTTGGTCTTTGGAAAGACTTTTACCGACCACATGTTGACCGTCGAGTGGGAGGCCGGTAAAGGTTGGGGTACACCCCAGATCAAGGAGTATGGAAAGCTTCAGTTGGACCCTTCCGCCGTCGTCTTCCATTACGCCTTTGAGTGCTTTGAAGGCATGAAGGCTTACAAGGACAAGGATGGAAAGACCCGTCTCTTCCGTCCTGACATGAACATGAAGCGTTTCAACCGTAGTGCCAACCGCATTGCCCTTCCTGTAAGCACAAAACAACAAACCCCCTTCCCCCCCCCCCTACTCTTTCCCCTTTTCCTGTCTCTCTGCCTTGTACCTGAGAGAATGTTTTTGCATTGAAATGCTGACTGACATTCTTTATGATTATATTTCTTGTTATCTATTAGAGCTTCGAGGGTGAAGAGTTGACAAAGTTGATTGGCGAGTTCTTGAAGGTGGATGATCGTTGGATCCCCAAGGGTCGCGGTTACTCGTTGTACTTGCGCCCTACCATGATTGGTACCCAGGAATCCTTGGGCGTCGGTGCTTCCAACAAGGCCATGATCTTTGTGATTGCTTCCCCCGTCGGTCCTTACTTCCCCTCTGGATTCGCGGCTGTGAACTTGCTGGCCACGACAGAGAAGGTTCGTGCCTGGCCCGGTGGAACCGGTGATTCCAAGGTCGGAGGCAACTATGCTCCTTGCATCAAGCCTCAATTGGATGCCAACAAGGAGGGTTTCCAGCAAAACTTGTGGTTGTTTGGTGAGGACCATCAGGTCACTGAGGTCGGTACCATGAACTGCTTTGTTTACTGGAAGAACGAGCAGGGCGAGACCGAGTTGATCACCCCTGCTTTGGACGGCCAGATCTTGCCCGGTGTCACCCGTGACAGTATCTTGTCCTTGGCCCGTCAGTGGGGCGAGTTCAAGGTCTCGGAGCGCAAGTTCACCATGAAAGACCTTGTCAAGGCCGATAAGGAGGGTCGTATCATTGAGATGTTTGGTAAGTCTCCTACTGAATGTTTTTTGTGTGTGTGTCCGCAGTTGGTACCATGTGCATTCGATCATTGCACAAAAGGGGGAACGTTTGCCATGCATGCAATTGGATGCAAGGAGATTTCTTGTGCCTGGAAAAAGTTTTCCATGTCGCACAAGAAGTAGATCCTTGATCGCCAGAGGTTACTCATTTGGGTCACCTTTTTTTTTTTTTTCTTTTTTTTCCTTATCACAATTGAAACAAATACTAATGACAAATGTACCGCCTTTTTGTTCTATGCATTTCCTTTTGCTATAGGTGCCGGAACTGCTTGCATCGTTTGCCCCATCAAGAGGATCCACTACGATGGCCACGATATCCACGTCCCTCTTGATCCCTCGGACAAGACCTCCCAGGCTGGAAAGTTGACCAAGCGTATTAACGACTCGATCATGGATATCCAGTACGGTGATGCTCAGGGACCCGCCGGCTGGTCTGTTGTTGTCTAAGTCGGTTGTTCGTTCCTCTTTCAACATCTCTTAGTTTTTTGATCCCCCTTCTTTTACCCTCATTTCATTATTAAAAAATCGCGTTTATATTATTTACAAAAGCTTTATGGATAAATATATATTTTTTTTCTTCTTAGAATGAATATGCAGATGATGAGGAAGAAGCAATAACGGGTGGCAATGGTTGTGAAAAAGCAGAATGCAAAGGTGCTCCAGACGCGACGACGGAGGCATATGAAAAGGGTAACGTGGCCGCAGCGGCCACAGCGGCTGCTGCAGAAGAAGAAGAGGCCGAGGCTATCGACGAGGACGAGGACGAGGATGGTGGAGAGGTCAGGGAAGGGAACGACGTGAGCAAGTCTGTTTTTTGGTGCGTCGTCAGATGGTGACTCGTCCTGCTTGTGATCCATTGGCGACGACCCTGGAAGACGACCTCGTCTTCTTCATCAGACTCACTCTCATCATCATTGTCGTCGTCCAGAGGATGGCTGCTGCCATTGGAGGCAGTCTTGGACTCGACTGCACAAGACACTGAGGGTTCTGGGATGTTGGCTTGGCTGAAGGATGTCAGGGAGCTCAGGTTGGAGGACAGCTGCTTGGCTTTTGCAACCCCGGCGTACGTCAGAGTCGATTGCGCCACTGGAGAGGAACAAGTCATTTGAGAGGTGCTGGTTGTTGAAGGGGATGAAGGAGAAAGAGGCGGGAACGCACTTTCAGACGGACCTGAAGGCTCGGGGGTCGTCGTCTCAAAAGTTTGCGATGACCATGTAGAGGACCTAGGAGTGGTCTCCAGCGATCCCTCTTTCGCGATTATTGGCTCCTCCATCTCGACATCCAGAGGACTTGCACCATTGGCGGTCAAGGTCGAAAACGGGACAACACGGTCTGCAATTCCTTCTTCATCCTCATCCTCGTCGTCATCTTCGGCAAGGACTGAACGACGTGGAGAAGCCTGGTATTCTGAATCTGCATCGCCAATGTCGATATCTTCGTCCTCAGCATCAGGTACATCGTCCCAACTTGTCCTGGCAATTCTTGTCGCGACAGGTTTCCTCTCTTCCTCTTCTTCTTCAGAGCTCTCATCACTGCTGTCGTCCTCATCGTCCTCGTCATCTTCGTCACTGCTCTGGTCTTGGTCCTTTTGAAACAGCAACTGGATCTGCACTTTCTCGCCCTCCCCATGCTCATCGTCATCGTTCTCAATGTCAATCTCTTCCTCCATCGTGGCTGGCTCTCCATGTTTTGGATTCTGGTGGAATACAGGGGAGACCTTCTTCTTCTTGGATGCAGAAGTCTTGTCCTCATGCTTTGACTTTTTGGATGACCTTTTCTTCTTTTTCTTGGGCGGCGGGTTTAGTTCGGCCGGACCCCCAGAATAGATGCGAACATCTCGGTCAGGATCCTGCTGCAACCTCAACAAAAGCTCTTGGATCGGCTCACAAACGGGTGCATCGCCATAGAATCCATTCTCCACGATCCAGGTCACGACCCTGGCTGTCCAGATCCTGACGTTCGCCACGACATCAACGGCCAAGTGATCAATCATCAATGGCATAAAATGCTGCTCAAACTCTTCGATCGGGATCCCTTGGTCCAAAAGAGCCTGGATAATTTGAACCGCCACAACTCTAGACCTGAATCCGCCATGAATGCCAAAATCGGCCGTCTGAAGAATCACTTGCTCCTTGAGGGTCGTCATTTTCACGTTCTTCTCGGTTGTCGGCAAAGGGGTGGGCTCCAAGGTTGTCTCATCAGAGACATCGTTTGTAGTCGTGGTACCGGTCATATCTTGCATCTCGACATCTTCCCCTTCAGTTGGTGCAACCTGTGCTTCCTCCTCTTCCTCCTCTTCTTCCTCATCATGTTCGTCATGCTCTGGAATAGGCACAAGCCCAACGCGCTCACTCGCATCCCAAAGGGCGGGAAAGCTCATTACTCCCGATTCTCGAATCGTAGAGACGCTGTCTGTGCAAGCCTTCACGCACAATGGCATCAAAAACCTGACCAAATCCTCTGCCTCTGCCAATTCGCACAGGGCAGGTAGGTGACCCGCCAAGGAATCACGCAGTCGCCAATTGCTCGATCGTTCCAAATCAGTCCAGGAGTTATGGAGTTCCTGCAGGGCTTTGGATCTATCCTCGACAGAGAGTGCGGCCAAGAATTCAACCACATGGCCCAAGACACCTTCTTTGACCTCATCTTCGGCAGCAAGGCAGTCCGAAAAGGCCACGGCCAAGTCTCGACCGGCCAGTTCAGGACCAAGAATCTTGGCCACCTCGTGCAACGAGCAGGCAAGAGAACGTCGGATCGGTGATCTGAATGTGCCAGCAAGGCGCATGTACACGGGCTTCATGAGCTCCCACTTCGACCGACCTGCAGTGAAGATGACAGCTAAAGTACGATTTTTAAAAAAAAGGGAAAGAAAACGCCAAAAAGCGAGTATGAGCAATTGGCCTAAAATTCCTGATTCCTGCCCGGTTTGTCAAAGAGGCGACAAAAAGCCCTATAAATATCGACACGCTTACCTGGGAAACTAAAGGCACACATGACGGCACGCTCATACTCATTGATAGGATGCTGACCCATGCTCAAGAAATGGTTCAAAAGGGAATCCGGGACCTGTTCTCTTTCAAACTTTGCAATCACCTCGCCCAACACTTCCATGATGGAGTTTCGGACGCTGTAACTGACATCGGCCGAAAAGATGTTGTAAACCTCCTCAGCCTTGCTTGCTTTCATCTCCATGGTTGGAAGGGCGCCGATCAAGGGAGCGAGGATGGTACAACAGGCCCGACGAATGTGCCAGGTATCATCCTGAACAAAGGCGTCATAAATGGGCAAGAGTTGGTTCTCGACTACGGACGGGTCGACGATCGAACAAAGAGTTCCGAGAGCCATGACAATCTCCTGTTTGGTGAATAGAGAAGCGAGTTTTTGCCCGACACGATCAGTATATGGTCTTGCTATTCCTTTTATGGCCGTGGTTCCTGTGGATCCAGAGGGCACAGGACCAGAGGGCGCAATGGCGACTGTAGCCGATGTTTGTCCTAGAACAGTAGTAGGTTTGTGGATGCTGACCTTGCGAACATAGAACTCAGAGTTGTTCATAAACTTTTCAAGCGTAGGGATGACAATGTTTGTACATCTGACAGGTCCCAAAAGCTTGGCTTGCGTCGTCAAGAGCTACGTTGGGTAAAAAAGGAGATCATACCCAGGGGTGAATTAATACTTGTGCAGATTTTTTTTTTTAAAAAAAAGATATCTCTCTCATTGATGGCCTTACCACGACAACGAGCATCTTGGCGAGCTCTCCTTTCCGTTCTTCTTCTTCCTGAGCCGTTGTATTGCCGTAGCTGAATTCGTTCTGGTACAGGCTCTCTTCAGCCTCTTCATGGTTATCCTCATGACCATGGTTATTGTAAAGATTTTCCAAACCAGCAATGACGCCGTTCAGAATCTCACTCTCCATGATTTCCTCGGACACGTTCTCAGAGACAGAGGCAACGGCTACTCTTGTCTGATGAGCAATACCAGAGACTTGGTCCAAGAGAAGGTTCAGAAAGATGGCTGTAAAGACCCCGTGGGGCAAGGGTCGTTTCTGTCCAGGGTATTCGTCCTCCAATGGGTCCTCTTGGTCATCCTCAACGAATTCTGTTGGGAGACTGTGGTCGATTATGGTATTCTAGACAAGAAAAAGTTGAAGTCGTCTGAGATTCGAATTCTCTACCGCGAATAAGAGGGACGAACGAAAGCATGCAAACATGTCTATAAAGAAATAATAGAGTTCCTTTTGAGGCAATGTGCCTACTACAAGAAGGACCAAAACTTACATTAAAAAAGTATAGTACAATCTTGTCGAGCTGTGTGGCAAGGGCTTCTCTGACTGCATCCATAGCGTCTGTAGAAAAATCCTTGACGATGGGTATGACATGTCTAATAGCCTCGCGCATCTCCATCTGTGGCAAAAGCGTCGTTATTTCTCGAGCCAAAAAGGATCTAAGAAGAGGAGTGGAGAGCGATTTCAATTAGTGACAATAGATGCAAGCGACTTGTCGAGGTCGCACAAAAGGTGCAGAGAAGATGCCAGACGAAATTAGAAACTCTACCGACCCTCCGCTCCTTGTCACCATCCTTGTGTTTGCCACGAGCACACAAGCAACAAATGAGCAAACACAAGAAGAAGGTCCAACAATGCTCTCTGGACTCAATTTTGTGTTTTCACTCTGGTACAACAAAGAGGTTCAGCCCAATGGATCTCCATCTTCATCCACACTTTTCCTCCGCGGCCCAATTAAAAACAAAGGAAATCCCAAAGGAAATCCCAAACTTACCGGTGGAAGTGATATTGACTCTGAGAAAGTAGCTGGACTTTTTCGAGTGCGGTGAGGTTTGGTTCAGAAAGGAGTTGAACTACATTTGTTTCTTCGTCGAGCTCCATGCGATGTGAAATCAATGATCCTACACATTTTGAAGATAAAAAGATATGGATGATATTAGGTCGAGTCAACAGTGCCAGCACAGAGGATGTTGTTGGATAAACAAAAGAGGCAAGGGGAGCGAGGCAGGCAGGAATTGGTTACCAGCACTCATTTGGGCCAGCAAATTTTCAGTGTCGACTGGGTCAAAGGCATCGTCCTGGTCTGTGGCGAGCACCAGGTAGGAGAGGGCCTTGTCCTCCTGCTCGAGTTGCTCCTCGTCCTCGTCACCAAAATACAAGCCGAGATCTGTGCGCGGATGTTGTGATTGTGCCATGCGATGTTTTTGCCATGCGAACACAAACAACATTGGAAAAGGAAAGAGGCGAGAGAGAGAGAGAGAGAGAGGAACAAGCAGGCCGTTAGTATATCGAAAACAGGCGCAACAACAACATTCGTCAGACGATCTTTTTTTTTTTTTTTTGATCGATTGGATGCGGGGTGGAAAGGTCCCTTGTCTCTTTTTTCTTTCTCTCCATCTCTCTGCATCAGACATGGGTTCGCCCCAATGTCGATTTGATCCAGGCACCGTGTTTGTGTTTGCATATCGCATCACGCACACATGCACGCACGCACGCACGCAAAAGCACCACCTTTGCTCTTCCTCAGTCATGTCACCACCCCTGATCCACATCTGCATTGTGTCGTTGGCTGAAACACAAATCCTCCTGCAGACGTTTCCCTCGTTAGGCGGGAAAGAATGGCTGTGCCAATGTTCTCTACCGTTTACTCTGTCTGTCAAACTCTTTCTCTTGCTCTCCTCTGACAGGAAGGAAACCACCCCGCTATTTTTCATTTTGTTACTTTGCTCCTTTTCTGCCTTCCCAATTCTGTCCTCGGCAGACCTCGGGGGAGGGGGCAAAAGGCAGGGCAAGGCAGCATCTCAATGATTTTCCCGCACTTTTAGTTTGTTTTTTTTTTCTTTCTTTTTCGTCCACTCGCTCATTCGATCTCTACCCACTCTTTTGTATTTTTTTTTTTACAAAGCCAGAGGCACATGCACAACACAAACTGAGAGGGAGATGGGAAAAGAATAAAGATATTCAGCTGCTTTGGCTTGGGTAAGAGAAAACAAACAAACTGGGTCCCAAATCCCTCCGACTGACCGACCGACCCAAACCAAACAACACACACTCCACTCGACGACTCTCTCATCGCTCGTGCAGGTGCAGGACCACCACACCACATGCGCGCTCACTATGCATGGAAGCAAAACCATAGCCCTGCGCCGTTGCTTGCTCACGCCCACTTTCACAAGATGTACTCTTTTTCCACTCGAAGGGGCGTCTCTTTTTTTTTCTTCTTCTTTTTTCTTTCCCTGGGACCAGGGCAACGAAGAGAACGAAAAGAATGGAAAATAAGCTTGCAGTGTGTGTTGTGTTTGTGTGTGGGAGAGAGGGGAGGGGGAGGACAAGGGCTGCAGCCATACGCCGCTAGCCCCGGCATGTCCATCTCACAAGACAGAAAAAAATATCACAAGGGAGGTTTTTTTTTTTTTTTTTTTTTTTGTGAATGTCATGTTTGTTCTCGCATGGCTCATTTCCACGACGAACAATGTGGAGATGCAGCTCTGATGCTCTCTCTCTGTCTCTGTCTCTGTCTCTCTCTCACACACACTGTTCTCAGTTGTGCTTCATAAGGGTATCAAGTCGAAGCACATACCTGCCATAGGTTAGAATGAGTGAATGAAGAAGTGAGGGAAGAAGAAAAAAAAAATAAAAAAATAAAAATAAAAAAAAGGAGAATAGACAATGAAGTAGGAAGAAGGAAGAAGGAGGGAGAGGAAGGAGGAGGACGGACTTGTTGCAAAAGAGATAGAGTGAGGGTAGGGGGGGGGGGGGAGAAGAAGAAAAAGTGATGGAGAGGAGAGGAGGGAATGGGAGAGAACGAGGGTCATGAAAGGAATCAAGATGCAAAAGGAAGAGAGAGCCGCTCTGTTCCTGTGTGTGTGTCTCTCTGTTCCTGTGAGTCTCGTCCGCTCTGTCACCGACAAACGACTGAACTGATAACACAAAGTTTTTTCCTTTTAGTGCTTCCACCCACACATCTCTCGTCTCCCCTTCTCCCTTCTCCAGCATCCACTGCCCTGCGCCCTACCACTGCCATGTACCCTGCTGGTGGCTCACTGACTGGCTGACTGGCTGACTGATTGACCGGCTCACCGGAAGGACTGACAACATACATTATCGACTACATGTACATGCCATGACTGACTGACTGGTCCACGCACAGACAGGTCCACGAACAGACCCCCACCAACCCACCCAAAGACTAACACAGCAGGCACAAACCCTTTTCTGCCTGCTCTGTCTGCTCAGTTCAGGCACCGACCACAATCTTCTTGCCGCCGCCATTTCTACTGCAAACCTTCCCCGCCCGCTGCACATGTCTCTCTGACTCTCCTCTCGTTTCTCTCAATCCTCTTCTTCCCCTGCTGGCCTACTCTCGCTCGCTTGCCTCTGCCTTTAGTTGAATTATATTTTGCTGCATGTTTGTTTATTTTACGCCCGTAAATAAATTCGCTCCAATATTTCTGACCCTTCAGTCCAATTGCTTAAAAGTCTCGGTCCAATTAGACCTCGTCATCCTCATAGTCGTCGTCAATCAGCGTGTTGATTTCAGAGTCCACGGGCAAATTGTGGTACGTCTGCGACCGCTTGGGACGATAGCATTTGGCGAACAAGATCACAAACATGTCCTTGATAAAGTCAAACGCCTCTGCCCACCAGTGGTAGTTGGGGATCTGCTTCAATCCACGAGCATGGTGCACCACCCGGTTGTAGGCAATGCCGCCCAACAAATACACTGCCACCACAACACCGATACTATGAATAACAATAATAGTGGGTTAGCACTGACAACACACCTCTCATTCTCTCTTGTGAGTCCAAAAAACAGAAGACAGAAGACATGAAACGCGAGCTCTTACATCGTGCCAAAGACTCCACCGCCACTGCCGCCACCTCCACTGGGGCGCTCCGTTGAACAAGCCTCAGGGGTACGCCATTCGAACCAGAGATGGCACTCGTTGTTGTTGGCGATGAGAATAGGGTTACCCTATAATTCATTTTTTACATTTTTTTTTTTTTTTTTTTGCCAAGACAAGGAAAATAGGAACAGCATTTTCAAACAGTTAACAAAAGTTCGTGCCACGTATCCTTTTCAAAGATCATGTTCATGCCTCCCCGTCTCATTATATTTTTTACCTGTCCGCTGACAGTAGGATCACAAATGAATCGGATCAAGGTCGATCTCTTGTAGTTGGAAGCATCAGGGCACTCGCTGCCGCCTTCATATTTGAGAACCAGGTTATCACCTATGATGGGTAGGGACATAGTCATAAAATCCAACAAAAAAAAGGTGGTGTATGTCAGGCTTCAGTTCTTTCGCGTTTCTCTGTTTGCAACAATCCTAGTTTCTTTTCCATTCCTGTCTCCAGACAACTTCTTTTTTTTTACCTTCAAAGAAAGGTCTCGTGCTCACGGCGCTATCATGAAGAGAGTGAGAGAATGAAGAGAGAATACACGAATATGTTATGTTTCCACACTTTACGACGAAAGAATGAGGCAAATGTCTGTTTTTTAAAAGTCGATATCTGTCTTCTTACCCATATGAAAATCCTTTGCTCCGTTTGCCCCAGGACGCGATATTCATTCCAATAGGGTCCTTGACTCCCAACTCGTCATGAAGAACAGTGTGGCAAACATTCAACCGGTATTCAGTCGACTGGTCACTTCCAGTATCCGGCATCCAATCCTTACTAAAGAAAAAAAAAAGAAATGTAGAGTAAGAAAAAGGATTTTAGCGTGTTGAGAGAACCATGATTGCTTTTTTCTTGAGAGTCCGAGTTGAAGCTTCGAGTCTTTCTTCTCAGTCTTCTTACTCGGAATCCTTGGTGCGGGTCAATGAGCGCAGGTCGTAAAACTTGTTGGTGGTGGGATGAGTCGCCGTGCATTCAATGTCCTCGGCAGCCACCACGACCAAGGTGACGGTCGCGAGGGCGAGGGCGAGGGCGGCCAGGCACTTTGAGGCAGAAGTCAGCATGGTCGCGCGAATGTCCAGATTTCGAGATGGATGGAGAAGCAAAAGAAGAAAAAAGCCAAGCAACCGGCGGGGGGTGAAGAACGGTCTGGGGGGAGAATGAGGGGAAAGGGGATGGGCGGACTGTCATTTTTTTTCTATTCTTCTCGCTTTGATTCTTTCGTGTTCGTTCCTCCCAATGTCCAATTGTCGCTTCCCCCCCTTCCTTCCTTCCTTGGTCGACCTTCGGCTCTTTGTGTTCGCCCGCATCCGCTTGGTATTTGTATTAATGATAATATTGTTTGGTTTATTTGATGTACAATGATTAGTGCGAGATATAGAATATGCTGGACAATGGCAACATCCGAGTGCTGCAATTACGGGTGACTATTAGTATGTTATACAATGTTGAGGCGATAGGGCGGTGTGCTTTGTTCTTTTGGTGACTCTTCTCACAGAGAAAGACTCTAGAGAGAAAAAGAGAGCCAGGAGAAGTGTGCAAGAAAGAGAGTTGCCAAGGGGGTTTCGACCATGACGCAAATAATGACAACGGATCGACCCTCTCCCTTCTCCTTTTCGTCCTGCTCCCTTTGTCTACTCTTCTTCTCCCTCCTCCTCCTCCTTCTCTTCCTCCTTCTACCCCTTCAAGAGTCCATGGATTCAAACTCGGTCTGTGCCCTCATGGCCTCGACCCATTGGGCCACCGGGTCCGGCATCATCGTCGGTCGACTCGTTAGCGCCGCTGTTTCGTGCACCAAAAGCACCACATTGTCGCCGTCCTTGAGCGCAAACATGTACAACGCCTCCTGATCGCCCTCAATGATCTCCAATCCGGATTCACTGCTGTCGTTCCTGCGAAACAGAGTGAACTCTGGCCAGGACTCGTCTTCTGACCCTTCCTCAAATGATGGATTCAGCTGTGAATAGAGTGTCTTTTTGAATCGACGAACTGTCTCGAGCTAAGTGGTTGTAGAGAAAGAAGAAGAAGAGAGAGAGAGATGCAATTGCAAGGGGTTAGAGAGAAAGAAAAAACCACAGAAAACGATTATAGTATTGATATGTTTTTTGTGCAAAGGGCAAGTTTGCATGGTTCAGGTGGGCAGACAAGGTGAGGAGGCCGATCCATGGTCGATTTACCACACTCTAGAGAATACTATTTGTGTTCTGTGTGAGGGAATAAGATGAACAAGCGTTTTTCTTCTTTGCTCCTTACGTTGTCTACAACGACCTCATCGCTGGGTCGTCCTGGGGCGTTCAATGATTTCCATGACAGAGTTTCCAAAGGTGTTGAAAGGTCGCCCAACTTGTATTCGACATTGACTTTGGCAAAGTAATTGACATTGGATCCAATACTAAAAGACAGAAAAAGAAGTCATCGTCTATGTCAGCGCTTTTTCCCTTTTTTTTGCATGTAGTCTGTTTCTGAGTTTTATCCACAAAGACTTGGATTTGGACTTGATAGTAAGAGGTAGGATCGCTTTTGGTAAAGAAAATAGTGCAAGACCAACGACCGTTTTTTTTTTCTTTTCTTTGACACAAATCGAGGGGTGAGTGTCAGAAAAGGCGGTAGGGTTCAAAGAAAGGGAGAGAAAGATGGATGGTAGAGAGAAAAGAAACTCCAAAGATGGGATGTGAAAAGAAAGAGAGGGGAAGGAGGAGGAGGAAAGAGAAACAGGACCGAGGGATATGATCCAAGGACCTCTTTTTTTTTTTTTTTTTGTTGTTTGCTGTCCTGTCTGATCTGTCTCCAAATGCACTGGACATGAAAAACCCCCTTTTTAAGGTGTGATAACAAAGAGTTCCGAAAGGATGTGCCCATACCTTGTTAGATCTCGGGTGCCGGCGCATCGTCGCAGGCCGCTTGAGAGTGGACGCGACAGAGGCGTAAACAAAGAGTCGTCAATTTTTTCGGAGGAAGAGTCCGAGTGCAATTTCGAGTCGACGCGGGCATGTGTGGACTGGAAAAAGTCGCCGGCTGGGAGTCGATGTTCGGCCATGGTCATTTCAAGAAGAGTCGTAATGGCGAATATGGCAAAAAAAAAAGGGAAGAGGAAGAGAAAAGGTGAGGGATATTTGTCAGAAAGAGGGTAGATGGGAATAAAAACGTGGGATGGAGATCAAGTTAATAGGGAGAGGATGGGGTGGATCAAATAGAGTGAGGGAGAGGTAAAAACTACTGAAAGAGAAGAGAGCGGACAGAGAATTAAGAGTGAAGGATAGGGTTGAAGATCAGGGTTGATGCGTGGAGTAAAGGAAAGGGAGGGTTCAGGGATAGGATGGAGATCGTTGCAACAAAAAAAAAGAAAAAGACTGTTGAGAGAAGGAGAACAAAGGAGAAACGAAGGATACAAAGAGAACAAAGAAAACAAAAAAGAGAGGGAAGAATGCAGAAGGTGCGGCCGATATAAATACGAAAATATCCAAAGGGCATTGGGTTCATGGCCATGCACCGTCCACGATGGAGAGCCAAGAACATGGCACTCGCAAGGGCTGGTTCCTATTTTTTCTTCTTTTCTGTTCGATCCTTCCTGTGATCCTCCCTTGGACCCGATCCCGCACATCCACTGTCGTTGCACAAAACGGTTCCCCGCACGGAACACAGCTCCACTCAACTCGCCCTTTTTTTTGTTGCTTGCACACAAGCTTGACACCACGGTTTCCCGCCCAAAAAAAGTGGTGTGTTGTTTGTTGTTTTTGATGAAGCTCGATGCAACACCAAGGGGTCAAAAGGTCGAACAAAGGCATCCTTTCTTCACTCATTCAATTGGAAAGTGAAAACAGAGTTGTGCACGAACGAACGAATGCCCTTTAGCAAGTAGGCAACAACAACAACACGGAGCAACAAGCAACGCAAGGAAGCAAGGGAAAGAATAAAGAACAGTGGGTCCAAAAAAAAAAAAAAAAAAAAAAAAAAAGGAGGGAGAGCACAGAGAAGCATCATCATAATCATCATCATTTTCCATCATTGCTCATCGGATCCGGGTACCGTACTTAACGATGAGCAAAGATGAGGTGCCTCACGCAAGGAACCAGACAAGAACCCGATTGTATCTGACGAGTGTGCGACTGAAAAGGCACCTGTATGCCGAGGGTAAGGCACAGGCATGGCACACCCAAACCGTCCCCGATTCGCAACGGAAAAAAGAGGTAAAAAAAAGGGGGGGAGAGAAGATGGAAGGGTTGGTTGGTTACCATGGTCACGACAGGGGGTGGGGGGGGGGGGGGGGGAGACAGGATGGGAGGGGACAAGGCGCGAAAGAGCGAGAGAATGTGTTGCCTTCAAACAAACGGCAGGGGAACGCACAGGAATAAAAAAAGACAAATGGCACTGATTCTCTTGCATTATTGCCATATGGTCACTGGGTGAACAATGGGCATGGATGATCAACCTACCGCGTTGATCTGACGGTTGCAGAGTCTTCATTCCTGATGTAGGGTTCGCAAAAAACAGTCGGGTTCAAAGAGCAAAAGGCGTAGCACGAGTCCAAGACGGAAGCGTCAAGAGCGACAACCAAAAAAAAAACAGGGGTTGATCAGAAAGAAGTAACAAAGGCTGGAGCAAGCAAGAAAGAGAGGATAGGCAGATCACAGGGGGTGCGCCAACAGCAACAAAGGTAACGATAGAGCGGGGGATGGGAAGGGAAAGAGGGAAAAGCAACCAAACCAAGCGAGGGACAGACGACTTGTCCATCCCTTCCCTTCCAGCCACAGCGAGGGAAACCGGAACATGGAATCAGGCGAGTGCGAATGTGGTCTGACCCAACGACAATTGTGAACCCGTTCCGTTGCTGTCATGAACGGTCTGAACCTCGACTTGTTTGGTTTCTCTCTGATCGGCCGGGGTGAACTAGAAGCTGACAGGAGAGGGCGGGTAAGAAAAGAAAAAAGGGATCAGAGATGGGACCGCAGCAGGGACCTGTTCCTTCCAAGGGACCAAAGAGATCGCTCCAATTGCATCTGATCTGCATCTGCATGGTTGCGCTGCGGGGTCGGGGGCAGGGCCAATGCATGGGGTGGTTGTCCTTCCTGGGGTCCTGCAGGGAGGAGACCGTTCTCTTCTTTCCTTTCTCTCTCTCTCTTTCTCTCCCTTTCCCGCTCGCTCGTCCGCACCTTCTGGGCTGTTTCTTTCGACTCTGTGCCTGGGTAGAGCAAGGGCGAGGGCAGAGGGGACCAAGGGGTCGTAGAAACGTACACAAAGACAAAAGAGATTGCCGACGCGTCTTACAAACAAAAAGATCTTTGTGGGCATTATTGACGCGTAATCAAATGAGGGCTCTTTGATTGCAGTCTGTTGTCTACCAGTTCTCGTTTGTTCTATCCCTGCGGATGGAAATAGAAGAATCTCCTGTAGAAACGACCTTGCAGAGAAGTTCTTTCATGGATGGTTGATCGGGACATGACGAGGACACCACAGTGCATTCCGATCAGGGATGGACCATCTGTTTCTTGAGAATGGCCACCTCTTCAGCTGGATATAAGCAGCCCTGGCATGATGTTTGTTCTCTCTCCCTGCTTGGATCATCTCCATCGTCATCTGTCAGCAAATCAACCGGCCCCCTGTTCCTCCTCTCCTACTATTCCTCTGATATCTGCTTCAACTCTGCTCCAACAGCAGTAATCCCATTCCCCCTCCACAGTCACCTCTTTTGCGCCTCACACTAGCAATAGGTACCAATCAGCATCATGTCCTTTCCATGCACAGATGCCAACGATCCAGCTTCGCATTGCGTCGGACTGCACCAATCTGCCCACCTGCCATTCGATTATGGCCAAAGTTCCAGGGCTCTGATCTTTAACAACAGTGGATGCACTGGCTTTGACAGCAGTACCTTTAGCAGTTTCCAAGACCCTTCCAATGACAACAACAACACCAACATCAACAACACCTTGTGTGCAGGGCCCCCTGAGCCGGTCGTCGATTACGTAGGCGCTCTCCAATATTTGTTTTCGCACGCCAAAGAAAGTGAGGCGGCTAGGGAGCTTTGTAGCGAGATAGAGTTGAGCTTGGAACCCCCCGTTGAAGCAGGCGTTCTGCAGTATCTGTTTCGAATGAAGGCCATCGGAAGGTTACAAGACTGGCCTCTGTTGTTTGGAGAAGGCAATTCGTTTATAGTGTACTTGCTGCAAAAGATGGAGAGGGACGAGTTCCCGGCGGCGAGCGTGAATGAACGCGCAATCTGGAATGACCGCCGTCGAGAGACAGCCGAGTGGGTCAAGGAACGGACCAAACAGCGCACGCTGACCATGGTCGCACAGTCTGCATTCTGCTGAAGGCTCGCGCGACAAGCAACAAAAATAAAATAAAAACGCCACCAATTTTATTCAAGTGATAATCGCAGTGCTGCAAGGCACAGGCTTACGAGGTAATAACGAGCAACATCTGACAGACACACTTAGAAAACGCCTTCATGATAGTCCTGTGGTATTGCGTAATTCCCCTTTCTCGTCCCAAAAGTAGCCTGCGCCAGACGTTGTTTCAGCCGTGCTTGCATGGAGGCGATGCGATGCGTTGCTTTTCAGTGCACTTCTCATCCGCTCTTTTGACAGAATCGCGCAAAAAGTGGTGACGCTAGGCACGTGACCTCGAATTTCTGAGGCGCAGGGGCAGCACCAGCAGAGCAGAGCAAAAAGGTCTGGAGGCGGAACTGACAGTGCACTGGCGGGGCTGGCTGGGTGTGCCCTTTTTCTGTCGTCTTGCGTGCCTCTCTCTTTTTGTTCTCATTTCATTTCATTTGTTCTTTATTCACCACCTTCACCCCCACAATCATACCGCAACTCCAACCATGGAAATCGAAAAGGAAAATGTCATTGACGAGGGTCTCTACTCGCGCCAGTTGTACGTATCCATACTCGCACTCACTCTCTTGACTCTCATTGAGCGACTTGCATGCGCGTGGAACTCCATGGAACAATGCATTCGTCGACTGCGGATCACCCCGCCTTCATGCATCGTTTCGATACTCCTTCCTCTCCACTCCTCTCTAACCCCTCTTGTCCCTGTCCTTGCTCTCTAGATATGTTCTTGGACATGAGGCCATGAAAAAGATGAGCACCTCCAACATCCTCATTGTTGGTCTCAAGGGCCTGGGAATCGAAATTGGTAAAAAAAAAAAAGAGCGTGTTCCCACACTTTCTGCGAGAACCATAGGGACACGGACAACGAGGATAGTGAGACATCCGTACAAGGCATTGTCCTCCTTCCCCCTTGTTTGCACATGGACTGTGGCTTACCAACAGAGACCCCTTCTCCTGAATCACTTTTCTAGCCAAGAACGTTGTCCTTGCTGGAGTCAAGAGCGTCACTCTTTACGATCCCGCCCCCGTTCAGCTCACAGACTTGTCGACCCAGGTACGAGCCTTTTCCTCTCGTCGAGACTTGCAGCCAGAGCCATCCACATGAAGTATGAGTGAATGGGTGATTAACACGCGTATTTCATCACGCTTCGCTTTCAAATAGTTCTTTTTGACAAAAGAGGATATTGGTCAGCCCCGCGATGTCGTTTCCCGGCCACGACTTGCAGAGTTGAACGCGTATGTGCCTATCCGCGTTTTGGAAGGAGAGCTCACAACCGACAAGTTGTCGCAATTCAAGGTAACGCAGGCGTCACGCTTTTTTATCACAAGTTCAGGTATGCTGAGGGAAATGACCTGACCCAAACACCTGTCCTTCATTCCTCTAGGTCATTGTCATGACCGAGACACCATTAGAGAAGCAGCTTCAGATCAACGAATTTGCGCACGCCAACAACATTCACTTTATCTCGGCAGAAATCCACGGTCTCTTTGCCTCGGCCTTCAACGACTTTGGCAAGAACTTTACAGTCGTCGATGTCACAGGAGAAGAGGCTCTTTCAGGAATGATTGCAGAAATCTCTTCTGAGAGCGAGGGTATTGTTACCTGCTTGGATGAGACTCGCCACGGTCTTGAGGATGGCGACCACGTTACCTTTGTAGAGATCAAGGGCTTGGAGTCGCTGAATGGATGCGCACCAAGGAAGGTCAAGGTCCTTGGACCATATACCTTCTCGATCGGTGACACCTCTGATCTCGGAACTTATGTTAGCGGAGGTCTGTTCCAGCAGGTCAAGATGCCCAAGCAGATTGACTTTGTAAGTGTTTTTTTTTTATTTGTAATGTCTATACCATATATTTGAGGCGCTGACACTCTTCACCTTTTTCCATTCTCCATACTCCAGTTGAGCCTTAAAGAATCCATCCAAAAGCCAGAGTTTTTGATTACAGATTTTGGAAAATTTGATCGTCCCGCCCAGCTCCACGTCGGGTTCCAGGCTCTCCATGCCTTTTCTGCCAAGAACGGTCGCCAGCCCCGACCAAGAAACGAGGAGGATGCCACTGAAATTTACACCCTTGCTCAGGAAATTAACAACAAGGCCACGGAAAAGGTATACCTTGTACTAAATGGCCGAGTTGTTTTTAGGGATGTTAGTTGTGCTATCATGCTGACCATATCATAATCTTATAGGCCGAGTTGGACGAAAAGTTCATCCGTGAGCTCTCATACCAGGCTGTTGGAGACTTGTCGCCTATGGTCGCCGTCATTGGAGGAACTGTGGCACAGGAGGTTCTTAAGGCTTGCACTGGAAAGTTCAGCCCCATTCATCAGTGGATGTACTTTGATTCCTTGGAGTCTTTGCCTCAGACTGTTACCTTGACTGAGGAGGCTTGCCGACCCATTGGCTCGCGCCACGACAACCAGATCGCTGTCTTTGGAAAGGAGTTCCAGGGCAGGATCGAGAATTTCAGAGAGTTCTTGGTCGGTGCTGGTGCCATTGGTTGTGAGATGCTCAAGAACTGGGCCATGATGGGACTCGGAACAGGTCCCCAGGGAAAGATTCACATTACAGACATGGACACTATTGAAAAGAGTAACTTGAACCGTCAGTTCTTGTTCAGACCCTCAGATGTTGGCAAGCTCAAGTCTCGCTCGGCCGCTGATGCCATTGCCAAGATGAACCCTGCCACTGTTGGCCATGTTCTTGCATACGAGGAGCGTGTCGGTGTTGACAGTGAAAGAGTCTATGGTGACGAGTTCTTTGCCAACTTGGATGGTGTTACGAATGCTCTCGATAACTTGGATGCTCGCAAGTACATGGACAGACGCTGCGTTTACTACCGCAAGTCCCTGTTGGAGTCTGGAACACTCGGTACCAAAGGAAATGTCCAGGTTGTTGTTCCCTTTGTCACCGAGTCTTACTCATCTTCCCAGGATCCCCCAGAGACCTCGATTCCTCTGTGCACCTTGAAGAACTTCCCCAACGCCATCGAGCACACCATCCAATGGGCCCGTGACGCCTTTGAGGGATTCTTCAAGCAGCCTGCCGAGAACGCCAACCTTTATCTTAGCCAGCCCAACTATATCGAGGGCCTGCTCAAGGACAGAGGTAACAGTGCCGAGACCTTGAAGACGATCGAAAAGTACCTTGTTTCCAAGAAGCCTTTGACCTTTGAGGAGTGTATTGCTTGGGCTCGTCTTCAGTTCGAGGAGCAGTTCAACAACAACATCCAACAGCTTCTCTTCAACTTTCCCAAGGACTCTATCACCTCGACCGGTACCTTGTTCTGGAGCGCCCCCAAGCGTCCCCCAACCCCGCTCACGTTCAATATCGAGGATCCTTCCCATTTGGAGTTTATCATTGCCGCCGCCAATCTTCATGCCTTCAACTATGGTTTGAAGGGCGAGACCAACCCTGAAATTTTCCGTCAAGTTCTTTCAACCGTGTCTGTTCCAGAGTTCAAGCCCAAGTCTGGTGTGAAGATCCAGGTGACGGAGACCGAGACTCTTCCAACGGAGGAGAGTGATCAGGCCGAGCTCCAAAAGCTAGTCAACACCCTCCCTGCTCCCTCGACCTTGGCAGGATATCGCCTTCACCCCGTCGAGTTTGAGAAGGACGATGACACCAACTTCCACATTGACTTTATTACGGCCACATCCAACTTGCGTGCGTCCAACTATGGCATTAACCCCGCCGACAAGCACCGCACCAAGTTTATCGCTGGTCGTATTATTCCCGCCATTGCGACTACGACGGCGATGGTGACTGGATTGGTGTGCTTGGAGCTTTACAAGATCATTGATGGTCGCTCCAAGATTGACGATTACAAGAACGGATTTGTGAACTTGGCGCTGCCCTTCTTTGGATTCTCGGAACCCATTGCTGCCCAAAAGTTCAAGTATCACGAGACCGAGTTCACATTGTGGGATCGGTTCGAGATTGAGGGCGATGTGACGTTGCGCGAGTTCTTGAAGTATTTCCAGGACAAGCACGAGTTGGATATTGCTATGGTGTCGTCCGGCGTGAGCATGTTGTACACGTCGTTTATGCCCAAGGCCAAGAAGGAGGAGCGTTTGGACATGAAGTAAGTGGTTTGTTAGTGTTTTGTGTTTTCGTCTTTTGTGTTTTTGCACGCCTTTTTCTTTTTCTTTCAGAATCAGGGGTGGATTTGTTGATACTGACGAACACATCCTTTCTACTTTTTATTTTCCCCGTCATAGGTTCTCGACTTTGGTGGAGACTGTGTCTAGAAAGCCCACGCCCGCGCACGTCAAGGCATTTACTGTCGAGGTGGTATGCTATGACCGTGATGGCGAGGATGTGGAGGTCCCCTATGTCCTTGTCAAGTTTGCTTGAAATACGTTTGATGTTAGAGAACAATCCATCTATTTGTCCAAATTGAACCATTAAAAACCCTTTGTTGAAACTTGACAGGATGGATCGGAGAGCGGCAATAGTCTAATGAAAGAGAAAAGAGACGTGAGAGCCACAGATAGAGAGAGAGGATCGGAGAGCAGCGATCGTGTTCATTTCCCAAGTGCCGGTGCAATATGTGGTGCCAGTGGTGGCAGAGAGGCCGTCTTGGGAGGTTCATTGAAGATTAGGCGAGAGCCAACACTTGAGCTGAAGGAAGGGAGGACAGACCAGCAAGGCTAATTGGGCGAGGGGGACAAAGCGACAGAGGAAGAGAAGCGCATTGGGCGCAAGGGGGAGGGGACAGGGCAAAAGAAAAAAAAAAAGAGCGAGGGGAGAGGGTGTGTGATGAGGTGTTTGCATGCATGCATGCATGTCCTTTCCTGTTCTTTTTCTTACTGCCGCCATCCATCCATCCCTCCATCCATTCGTCCATCTATCCATCGGATTCCAATTCACACGCATACACGCACACAGCCTCATCCCAGCCCATCACCCAGCCAGGTTAAAAAAAGAACCAACCCTTGCGTGGTTGTCTCTCTTGTCTTTGTGCCTGACCTGAATCCCTCCCTCTCTTCCCGTTGCTGAATGCACCCCACCCACACCCATCGGCCGTTTGCTCTCCTTTTTTTATTTCTTATTCTTTCTTTCCATTCTTTCCCTTTTGAACCTTCATCCTTTCTCCCTCTTCCTGCCCTCTCATCTTCCTCATCTTGCTCATCCCAACACCCATCCTTCTCATCGGACAGCCTACAGAGAGACCTTTGTCCTTTTCCTCCTCCGCACAGGCACAAGATAGCTGACTGGATCCCAAACGCGAGGAAACGCGCTTTCCCCTCCCGCCATGTTCTCGTCCTTCAAGGAAAAGCTCAACACCAGTCTCTCGACCCTCCAAGAGACCCGATCTGGTGCGACGACAGCTTCCTTTGGAACAGCAGCAGCAGGGACAACAACTGACCCTTTGGTCGACACGTCAAGCCATGATCCAGAGTCGACTATCACCTCTCCGACATCCATAACGTCGTCGTCAGCCTTGTCGTCGACTGTTACCGCTACTACCACTGCTACTGTCGGTACCGCCCCACCTTCAGTTCTGCGACAGGGCTCTATGAGCGCCCTGGGGTCATCCCTCGCTTCCAGGTTTAGTGCAGTCAGTGGAGCATCCTCTTCCTCGTTTTTCCGACGCCCACAGACCTCTGCCGCAGCATCTTCCTCCACAACTACAACAACAAGCGCAATCGAGAATCGAACCTCTACAGATCTGATCAGCTTCGACTCCAGCGGCGTGGGTGGTGGTCAGCATCATCGGTTAGTGACCTTGGTTCAGCAGCTTACTATGGATCCCAGGGACGAAAAGGCCGATCCCGCAAGATTGTCCAAGATCCGGCAAGAGTATAGAAGAAGATCATCTACAAGCAGTAGCACTCGACCCTCTACGAGCAGTACCCGCCCAACCACCACCGCGACCCTTACAGGATCTTCTGCCATCTTCACCCTAGAAGACCTGCCTGAAAAGAAGTACAGGAACCCCCGCCGCAAACAGAACGAACGAGGCACATTCGCGGAGGACGATCAGGATGAGGACGCAGCAGAGTTGTTTAGTCAAGAGGACCAGCTGTCCCTTATTGATCTCCAAGATCCTCTTGTTGTCCGTCGATCGACTTCTACACCAAGAGCATCGCAAGAGCCGACACGGACATCGATTGGTGGCACAGGAGCAGAGATCCCGGAAGAGGTGGTGGAGAAGCTGGAGATCCTGCAGCGATACGAGACAAGGTTCCCAGGTGAGAAGCAGAAGCAGAAGCAGAAGCGGCAACAGCAGCAAAGAACGAAGGGCGGTGGCTCGAGCCGAAGGAACAGTAGCGAGGGTCTACCAAAGATCGAACGACAACGAGGCACGCACCACCCTTTATTTGGTTTTTTTTGCTTTACCATTCTTTGCTGTTTGCCGTTTTCTTGGTTGGGGATGCGGTAGAGAAAAAAGGAATGGGAGAGGGAACATATGCTGACGCAATGGATCTCTGCTTTTCCGCAACACTTCACTTCTTTTAACCTACTTGGACCTGAAAGATCGACACTAACAACCACCAAAATCTATTTCATTGTTCCGCTAACAGATTTGGCCAGGGCATTCAAAAAACTGGTTCAAGAAAAGATGGCGGCGGAGCGCGTTTTGAAAGCAACCACGGCTTTGGAGGATATGGCTGATGTGGAAGCGCTAGAGGCCCATTTGCAAAACATGTCAACCAAGAGTGAGGTATCATATTCATCGTTCCTTTACAACTCAATCCTGTATGAATTTTTACGAGAAAAGAACCTATGGCGGCTGACGAGAAGGACTTTGGTATTTGTTTCCTCTTTAGATGTCGATGCAAGAGATTCGTCGATTGTCTGATGAATTGAGGTTGACCATCAAGGCGAATGAAATCGAAAGTGCGTCGCAAAAGGAAACTATCGAGAATCTGCAAGGTCAAGTTGAAGCACATTTGAAGGTAAGCCAACTGGCCAGGTGGCGGTTTGTTGAATAAGAAACATCATCTTTTCTTATGGTTACTGACCCTACTATTCTTTTCCGACTTTTCATGGTCCTTTCAGGAGATCAACACGTTAAAAGCTGATAAAGAGGCATTGGTTCTTCAACTGGAGCAACAAAAACTTCAGCACCAACAAGAACGTAGCTCTGACACCGACTCGACCAAGGTCAACTCTCTGGATCTTCATGTGACTTCAACGCCCACTTCGCCCATCCCATCGCCTTCACCCTCCTTGATATCCCTTATTGATACCTTACAGGCGGCTACAGCCATCGCAGCACCTTCATCTCCTTCTCTACCACCGCAGCCTTCTACAACACTTGTTACAGTCGCCTCCCCAACTACCCCCACCATCTCTACAATGCCTACGATCACCACGTCTTCCACAAAAGACAAGAAGCAGCCGTCCAAGGCGACCAAGAACAAGGACCAGGCTCTTCGAGAATTGATGATTCGTCTCGAGAATGTCCTCAAGGAAAAGAACCAGGCGCGTGAGGAACAAGAGGAGGCTCAAGAGCAATTGCAAACGGTTCAGAGTCGACTGGAGAAAGAACTGGAAGTGAATCAGGCCATGGTCCAAAAGATGGATTTGCTGCAGAGTCAAGTGGCAGAGATGGAGGAGAAAGAAAGGATAATCGCAATCTTGGCCAAGAAAAGGGAGTCCGAGCTAGAGAAGGAGACTGAGGAGAAGAAGGATGTATCGGACGAGGAAGCGAACGAGATGACGTCCACCCACCCACCTTCCACTTCATCAGATCTTTCGACAAGTGCAGAGGAGCAAGACAACACGACAGAGATCCAAGAGCTCAAGGTGACCCTTGCCAAATCCGAGCAGGAATCCAGAAACGCCTCCGAGCGGGAGCAAGAGGCCTTGGTAGCCAAGCGAGAAAAGGAGCAGGCGCTAGAGGAGCTCCATGAGGCACATCAAATCCTTGAGGACTCTATCGCGCGCACCGAGAATGAGTTGAGAGAATCGCAGGCGTTGGTGAAGCAGCTTCAAGAGTCTATTCAGACCATGGAGACAACTGAACGGGATCTCGTAAAGGCCCTCGAGGCTTCGAAGCAAGATCTGGTCGAGACTCTAGAGGAAGTCAAGGAAAAGGAACGTCTTTTGGAGCTGGAGCGAACGTGGCGCGAGGAAGCCGAAGCCAGTAGGGATGGTCTGAAACGCGAACACGAGAATTTCACCCGGGAAGCAATGAGGGATCGCGAGAACGAACAGCTTCAAAAAGACCAATCGAGACAGCAGCATGAACAGAGTCAAGAAATGATCAAGGAGATGACGGAGCGCATTCATGCTCTCGAACAGGAACTGTTGACCTTGGCCAAGGAACGCGATAATCTTGAAGGGTCCCTTCAGAGCTCTGCAGGGTCAAAAGACGAACTCCTAAACTTGACGGAACAAATCGCAAAGCTGGACAAAGAGTTGAAGCACACAATGTCTCTGCTGCAGACCCGTCTTTCAGAAAAACAGGAACTGGAGACACTGGTCCAAGAGCGCGAGAGAACGATCGAGCTGCTCAAGGAAGAGCAGGATCGAGCTACGCTGGATTGGAAAACTCGCGTCTCGGTTCTGGAGAGCGAGATCTTGATTGCGTCCAAGCAACATGAGGAAGAGCGGCTGGAGGTCAAAACCAGACTGGCAGACTTGGAGGCACTCGAGGCGACGCAGTCAAGTCGGATCCAAGAGCTCGAAACCAAGGACTCGGAGATGGCTGCTCGCTGGAGCGCCATGCAAGAAGGCGTCAAGTCGTCTGTGGAAGAACCAAGCAAGGCTGTCACCACCATGTCGGATGAGTCAGACAACCGCACGACCCCGCAACAGAGACGTATCTCTGGACTGGAAGAGCTATCCTCGCTCAAGCAAGAACGCGCCGAGCTCTCTGAAAAACTGACTCGATTGGAACGACTCCATCAAGGGTTCGAGCGTGACTCCTTTGAGAAGGTCCAATCTTTTGAACAGGAGCTGGCTCTGCTTCTCCAACAGAAAGCAGCCTTGGAGGCTCAGGTCCAAGAACAATCTGATCTCCTGATCAAAGAAAAGGAGAAAGAAAAGGAGCAGGAGCAACAGCGAGTCGCAGAAGGCATCGAGCGTGTTCGTCTGGAGTTAGAAGCTGTACGAACGGCCGAAAGGTTCGCCAGTGCCAAGGTCACGGAACTGGCCAAGGATCGCGACCAAGTCGTAGAAAAGGTGGTGAAACTGGAGGGCCGATTGGAGAAACTGAGAGAGTGCAAAGTTGGACAGGAACAGAGTCTTACGAGCAGAATCGAGGAGTTGACAGCAGAGAGAGACTACCTTAGCAACGAATTGGAGCGGTTAAAGACGGAAACGGAGGAGATGACCAAAGATGGCGAGGAAAGAGTAAAACGAGTTCGTCAACAGTCTGCAGAGTCGATTCTAGTCTTGCAATCGGAGCACGACCGCGCCATAGCTGACCTGGCACTAAAGGAGAAGAAGCTGAGCGTATCTCTGGCCGATAAACAGATGACGGCGGAAAGGATCCAATCCATGTCTTCAGACCTTGAGCGCCGTTCCACGGAACTGGAGCAAGTCAAGACTCTGCTCGAGGATCTTCGCAAGTCGACTTTGGAGGAAATCGAGGCTCTCACAAAGGAGATCGAAACCTTGAAGCAAGAGCGCGACTCCCTTGAGGGTCAATGTGTAGTGCTCGAAGCTCAAGTCCAGGAGCTGAGACAGTCCACCGCAGATCAGATCGATACCCTTTCACGCCAGGTAGAAACTCTAACCCAAGAGCGCGACACACTAGACCAACAGCGCCTCACCCTGGAGTCGCAGCTCCAAGTCTCTGCCTCCCAGGCCGAGGCGTCAATCGAAAAACTGGCTGTCCTGCAAAAGGATACGGATGCGCTCTTGATTGCCAAGACAGAATCTCAAGAACAGCTGGCTGATCTTCAATCCCAAATCCGTTCTCTGACTTTGCGTGAGCGTGACAGTAAGGAATCCCTTACGCTTGCAAAATCTACGATTCATCAACGTGACCAGGACCTCTCTTCCTTCAAGGATACGATCGAGTCGAACGAAGCCCTGTTGGAACGTAACCGGGAACAAGTCGGCAAACTGGAGCGGGATAAGCAGTCTCTTCAGGAGCAAATCGAAACTCTCAAGACCACTATGACTAAACAGCAACAGGACGCCAAATCGGCTGCGTCCCTGAACCAAACCAAACACGCCAGTGTAGCACTCGAACTGCAAAAGCTCAAGGCTACCCATGTCAAAACACTCCAGGACCGCGACCGGGCTCTAAAGGAGAATGAACAATTGACCACCGACTTGAACGATTCGAAAGAAAAGCTAAAGAGACGTCAGGCCGAGATGGAAACTTTGCAGCAGATGCAAGAGTCGACGGATGGCCAGCTCAAGGAGTGTCAAGGGCAACTGAAAGAGGCCCGTAACCGAGTCGATACACTGGAAGAGTTGACGTCGATCGCGAAACGGGTAGCTGAGACCAAAGTCACGGAGCTGGAGATGCTGAAATCCGAGGCTTCTGAATTTGAGCGGCAATTGAAGATGAGCAAAGAGGAGAGACGGAAGGAGGGCGAGATGAACCGAAGGAGTCTCAAGGAGTTGACGCAGACTGTGGAGCACACGCAGCAAAAGCTGGGTCAAGAGATTGTAGTGTTGAAGAGGGCTGTCGCTGACAAGGAAAAGCAAGTGGACAAGTTGAAGGAAGGCAAGAAGAAGAAAGAGACCGAAGTTGAGGAGATGAAGCTGCAGTTGGAGACAAGAGGACAAGATATTGAACAGCTCGAAAAGAAGACGGAAGAGATGGCCAGTCGTCGACGCGATCTGGAGCTCGAAGTGCAGCACTTTAAGGATTTAGAAGAAATTCTTGCAAAGGAGAAGGGTGCACATGCTACGACTGTCGAAGAGTTCAAGATGCGCGAGAATCACCTTCGAACTGTCAACAAGGTAACTTATATGATTTTTTTTCACTACACTGTTCATGTGATGTTGATATCCAAATGGCGGCTAATTTGATTTCCACCTCTTGTTCCTGCTTCTTTTAGACCTTGAAAGAAGAGGTCCGCAAGTTGCAGCGCCACCTTCCAGCTGGATCATCGCCCATGGCATTGTCTCCCAATTCGCCCTATACCCAATCCAACCCCCCTCAGACACCGATGCAAAATCTCGGCTCTCACCACGGTGGACTTTTGCCAAAGGGCCAGCAGCTCTTTTTGAACAGTCCCGGTACTCCAAAGCCTCACTCTGTCAACACTTCACAGGCAGTTGCAAGCGCGCCTTTGATGACTCCTCCTGCGACACCAAGGTTCAAGGCCCAGCAACAGAACGAACAGGAAGAAGTCAATGTTGAGTACTTGAAAAACGTCCTTTTGAACTTTATGGAACACAAGGAGCGTCGCGTAAGTAGATGGGCTACTGCACCATTCGGCAAATTAATTTTTTTTTCCAGTCAAATGGATCACTTTTAATTAACAAACTCTCGCCTCTTTCTTCCTTCTTTTTTCCGTCCATGAAATAGCAACAATTGATTCCTGTCGTGGCCGAGATGCTTAAACTATCCAAGGACGAGACCAAGCGGTTTTCAAAAGTCATTTAATGTCCTTTTTCTATTTTATTATTTTTTTTTTCCAATTTTTCGTTCAAGTATCTCGTAGAAAGCTTTACAAAAATACCAATATACCCCTCACTTGTTGTAAAAATATGGGAACCTTCCTTCTTGGATGGATATCGACGTCTGGCGCACCGTTTTCCTCATGTCAAGGAACAAACTGATATACACTTCCAATCGTACGATCGATACTTTTTTATTGCACTTGCAACCAACAGTGAAAAATCTATGTATTCTTAGAGTCCATCTCTGTCATCCGTGTGCTCCTCGCTGAAGCGCTCAGCGTCGCTGATACCCTTCTCGACTTTAACCCAGGAGATGATGAAAATGGGGATGATCATCATGACCAAAGGAAAGACAAAGCCCCAGCGGGTGTTGTGGTTCGCGATGATGGCGCCGGTGATCAGGGGACCCAACCAAGAGGACGACTTGTCAGTGATACCATAGAGGGAAAAGAACTCCGATTCTTTGCCCCGAGGGATCAAAGAAGCGTACAAGACACGAGAGTACGATTGCGAGGAACCTAACATCAGACCGAAATACGGCAAAACCAGCCAAACCTCCCACTCATGGACCAATCCAATCTTGCCCGAGAATCCAATCAGCACGTAGATGGGTACCAAAACATAGAGGGCCGAGATGATCAAGAGAACCTGCTTGGATGTCAAATGGAAGGCGCGCTGAATGAGCAACCACATGTAGGTACCAACCAAGGCCGCGACCGGGACCACGATGGCTCCGACCATCAATAGAGTGTTGCCAAACAAAAAGTTCTTTTTGCCCATGAACATGGCCAGGGTGATAATGGTCGAACTTCCATCCGAGAGGATAAACCAAGCAATCAAGTACTTGAACGTCTCTTTGAGCATACTAGCCTCTCGCAAGGTCTTGCCCACTATCGCAAGGAAGGACGAATAAAAAAAAAGGTGACAGAAAGAATATGATTAGAAGAAATGTTCATGAAAACTACAGGACAATAAAAACAAAAAGAAAGTAGAAAAAGAACAAACTTACAGCGTCTCCAAGAGTACAGGAACAAGTTGGTATTACTCTTGAGAGGCAGACCAGGCTGAGGTGGCAAGTTCTTCCAGGTGTAGAACATGACACAGAACCACCACACACCAGTGATGGCCATGCCCAATTGCATCGAGTACGTCGTCTGGTTCATGGCCAAGGCCACACCGGCCGCCACGACCAACAACCCGACACCGGCGCCATATCCAATGGCCATGGAATGACTGGACAAGGTGTTTGAGATGCGATCCTTGGCAAACTGGTAATCAGACCAAGTTTCCAATCCTCGACCCACGTTCTGTCGGACCTCGATCACATCTGGATGGTCGCGTGCCAGAGTCGGGATGAAGGCATAATAGAACACCCAACTGGCTCCAAAGGCCACGTTCGAAATAATGACAAGAATACCGGCAAGCCAGTAAAAGCCTAGATCGTCCGATGAAAAAAAAAGGCGCCAAGAGAGAAAGAGAGAAAGAGAGATGGAGAGAGAAAAGCACGTCAGAATAAAAAATAAATTAACTGGCTCTTTGCAGTGCTCCAATTGGCGGACACCGTGTTCCCACGATGGGGAAAAGAGTTAGATTTCTGTTCAAGCCCCCTTTTTTGTCGGGGGCGTGGAGGGGGGGGGGAGGAGGAGGAGCTCAAAATGAGAACTTACGGGCACTGGTGATGATGGCAAAGAGAGCCGTGGCGATGGATCCAATGACTGCGAACATTAGCAGGAAAGTCTTGCGTCGTGCTACACACAACACACATTGTCGAAACCAAAAGAAAAATTAATTTTCGAGTGTCAACAGAAAACAAAAAGCACGCGACAGAGGGACCAATTGGGCGGTTAGGCGCGCCTTACTGCCGTGATCAGCCAGAGCACCCATGCTGATAAAGACAAAGGCCTGAAGGAAGACCGAGACTGAAATACAATACAACGAAAAGGACGCGGTGTCGAGCCAGAGTCCACCCAGATGAACAACACACTATTGAGGACGGAAACCAATGAACAGTGTTTGACAAAAATGTTAATCGAAAAAAATTAGTGGACACATGTCTTTTGCTTTGCTCTCCCTCGTTCCGATACTGTCTCCACAAGCGTCACCCTGCAACCTGCGTAAACTCTGAAGCTTCGAGGCGTGTCCGTTCCTTACACTGTAATTTGGGTTACTCTATTGTAGCCACGGGGCAGGTACGGTTTGCAAGAGAAAACAACAAAAAGTAAAGTTTAGTTTCGCAAAGTACGTGAGCATCCGGTCTGGTTATTTTCCAAAGTTCGGTTCAATGCAGACCCCCTTTCCTTGGTCGTTCATCCCTCCCAATTTGGTCGAGTTCAGTCATTTTTTTTAACGTTCAAAGGTACTTGATCTAGATACATGCACATTGATTCTCCCTTCACTCCCCCATATGACCTCTCCGGTTGACCGTGCAGACATTGGCCTTCATGATTCGACACTCTCCACGTTCAAAGTCCGAGCCGGCTCAAAGAGCACAGGGAGCATGGGTGACCGGTGCGCTCGTTCCCTTATTGCCAAAAGTACATCCCAGTGGGAAAAAAGAACAATTGCTGTTAGGCACGAAATCTTACCATATCACATTTGAGAGAATGATCAGAAGTCTCGTATCCATAGTTGCTGGCAAGGGACTCGAGAACCAATGGAGCCAAAGCAGAGATACAAACGACACTATAAGGCTCGGCCTAATAAAAACACATGCACATGAAAATACAGAGAGGACAGGCCGGTTAATCAAAGACACAACTCTGTATGACTTTCAGGGATCGTTGTGTTACAGTATGGTGCACCAAGTCTAATGAAAAAGATATTTTCCGGACTCGTGTGCCTTTTTGTAGACAACGCCATTGATGAACGCCTTCCCTTTGGGACAGAATGGCAACATTAGCAGTACTGTAGCCAGCAACAACAGCAAGCCGAGACGACTTTTTTTGAGTTTGACATTGGGTGTGGAAGAAGAAGAGTCACCATGTCGGTGACCCTGTGTGCGGATGTGTGTGTGTGTGTGTGTGTTTGCCGCCGAATTGGAACTCAATTCAACGAGCGGATGGTCCGTTGACCGGAAAAAGAAAACTCTGTTTTTTTTTTGTTTCAACAAACAGAAAAAGGAAAAGGGACTTACAGCGACAGCATATGCCAGCCTACAGGAACCATGGTCAGGGCGAGGAAGAACCAAAGAAACAGCCGGTAAACAGGTCAGGAAAAAGAGCAATGGTTAGTAGGTAGACTCTTTTCTCGATCGCTGGAAAGGACAGAGGGCAAGCGGAGAGCTTGAGCGGGGACAGTTGGCAAAGGAGACACAAAAGACCAAAAGGGTGTCCAGGGCGGAGCCTGGATCCAATTAGCACTCCCAGAGACCCATTGCGCCTCCCAGCAGACATTGCGATGGTGGGCAAGTATTTTTGATCACCCAAATTGACGTGCTGCGTCGAGGGCTTGTTGCAATAGTAGATGAAAGTGGACAGAAAAACAAGTCTGGAAGGCGCGAGCGCAGTTGCATACCATCCACGGATCTCAGCCTTGCTCAAGGGTCTTTCCTCAGGCACAAAGGAGTTGTGCTTGTTGAATTGATCCAACTCGAGATCCTCTCTGCTCTTTTGGTCCTGGAACATGATATCTCGTCGGTCCTGCATGGTGTAAGGAAGATGAACGAGGTTGTGAAAGGAGAATTCGGAAAGAAGGAAGGAGGAGCTGGTGAGGGGAGCGCTCTAGGGATAGGAGAAGAGTGGAGAGGGAGAGGTAGTCTCGGCAGAGAGATGGTGAGGGCCCTGGGGCGGGGGGTGATGAAGGGTCAAGGAGGAAAGGACAAAGGAGAAGAAGAGCAGCGCAAGAAAGAAGATATCCGCACCAGAGCCCCGTAGTCACGTGCAGTGCGATTCGCGTCTCCCATTTCTTCAATCGTCGAATAATTGCGCATCGCGATCCATGCGTTGCATCCATCTGTCCTCTGTTGCTCATTGCAAATGGCCCATCCATCGCAGCCTGGCCGAGGAGCCGCCTCTGGAGACAATGCTTCTTCCAACTCGAACCCGTCTCTGGCCTCTTCAGCATCCTCCACCTCACGCATGGCAAAGTTCTATACGCCCATGAACCCGACATTCATTCCTCCTACTTCTGTCGCTCCTCTTCCCCTTCCTCCCACCTCTTCGTCCACAAGTGTTGACACATTGCAACTACAGCCTGGGGTGTCGGAAGCCTTTACATCCCCACCCACAACTCATACCCTGACCCCCAACGATCTCGCGCACCTGGCTTCAATACCTGGGTTCATTTCCGATTCTGCTATCCAAGCCGCGCGTCAGGAATACGGTGCTGCCCAGCGTCAGCAAAGAGGACTCGGAAGTGGCGCGTCAGAAAACGAAGTCCAGAACGCAAATTTGCCGTACAGTCAGAATGCATCCCCTGGGCACATGTTGAGCGATCCAAGCTCTTCCATCACGGATCTCTTGCGACAACTTCGAGAAACGGAAGCTACATCTTCAGTAACGCCTCCTGCTGCTTCGACGACATCCTGGTTTGACGCAAGCTCCTCATCACAACTATCACAGCCATTGCCCTCTGTGTCAGAAGATTACAGCAGTGGTAAGGTAACGCCGCAGCTGCTGAAGCGACTAGCTGATCTGGCCGAAAAAGACACGAGAGAAGGCAGGTCTCTTTTCTCAGAGATCAAGCGACTCCGAGAGCGACAGGTAGGAAGGGCTGGCCAACCTGTACGTGAGACTTTGAATCCGGAATCTTGTCGTCTCATCTTTTCTTTGCTTCGTCGTTCTCAGAAACAAGTCGAGCTATCATTTTTTCAAGAACGATCAAACCTCATTGGAAAGCAAAAACAACAATTAGTCCAGCTGCAGGCCAGGTAAAACAAGATGCCGCTATCCGATGATGGGCCTTGATTACAAAAAAATGAATCTAATCATCGGTGCCCTTGTTTTGCCCTTGCAACGCAATGTAGCGAGATCATGGGTGTCGATGTGACCAAACAAACGCGACTTGTCAAGGCTACTCACCGTGACGAGCTGAATCGGTTCGACCAAAGCGTGGTCCAGGCTATGGATGCAGAGATTGTCCATGTTCAGGATTCACTCGCCGTCTTTAGTGTGCCTATGATGGCGCGCTCACAGGATCCGGCAATGATTGCCTCCCAGATACGTGTCCTTCGACTTTTGGAGGATATGGTTCAGGGCTAGAAAGAGGGAAAAAAACACGCTCATCGTCAGTTCAAGACTAGAGATGTTTGTGTTTGGCTCATAGTTCCACATTTGAACGAGTTGCTCTCCAAGAAAAACATACCTTGTTTATGTGCTGTACCTGCTGCGGGTTGGTAAAAACCGCTGCAATAAAAGGTTCCCATTTTAACTCACACTTTTCACCGCGACATGGCCACGGTCGAACAGAGCGACATTTTGAAGAGCCCAGATTTGTTCGCCTCATTTACTTCGAAATGGAAGGGTTGGGTCAGACTAACCGAGACGTTCTCGAATATGGCGATGCCAACTGGGAGCGCTCCCACCATGAAGTAACAGCATGCCAAGGATTTTTCACACTCTCACCCACACTGCACACCACGCTAACCTTCTGCGAGTCCCATGAAATACTGGTCTGAATTCCGATACAACACTTCTCCTCCCATTCTCTTTCTCCCTATCTCTCAAAAGTCTGAAATACCCTTTGGGTGCGTTCCCATCCACCAAGTGATCAAGGATAGCAATACACATCTGTAAGAGGCTCGTGTTTTCCTTCTTGTATCTACTTCATTGAACAGCTAGGTTAGTAGTATCTCTGGATGATCATTGATTCGACAGGCGTAGGATGAGGTATGGATTGGCAAAAGTAGAAAAAGTCAGAGGGCCGTACTGCCGCTTCAATCCAAGCGATTCTTGAAGCAATTGAATAGGCGCAGCACAAAACCACTCACACCTCAAAGCGTTAAGAGTAGATGTTGCCTTGCCATGAACTCGACGTAGAAACAACGGATCTCTCTTCCTCTTTCGCGCCACAGCCAAGACATGGACTTTTTCCTTGGATCAAAAAAAAAAAAAAAAAAAAAAGTGCGCGTCGTGATTGGTCCTTGTGGAAAACGCGTCGCACAAAAGTAACCATTTTCTCCACGAGAGCCGATTTCCCAGCGAGCTTCGCCCTTGTCCGCTTTGTCTTCACACATTTCGTCGGTATGGTTTTTTTCAACTGACAAACAAAACTTTTTCTGTAGGTACTGCATTATTGTTTTCGTGGGAATGTTTGTTGCCAAAAAAAAACGGGCCAACTCTTTCTCTAGACTAGTCACCAATGTTCCGCCCATTGACATGGTGAACAGTCGTCCATGCAAGGTCTCGCTCCGAACAATAAAGCCTCAGACGCGCTGGTGCACAATTGCTCACACTGGCCTCGAGTCTCAAACTGAAAACAAAGAGGGCAAATTGTTTGCCCTTACTGTTTACCAGGTAACCAAGCAAGCAGAAAAAAAGTGTGTGAAAGATAGGGATTATGGGACCCAGGCGTAGTTTGACCGAAAATGAACTTTCTTATGGGCATCCTCGTCCTCTCCGAAACAGCGCTCTTGACCATCGTTCCCTTCTCGGGTTGTTGTCCTAAGTGAAAGGAACCATTCTCTTCTCGAATTGTTGCCTGAATTGAAAAGGAATGAAAGAGCATTTACCCAATCGCCCTCGCCATCCCCAACATCACGCTGGACTTCTGCATGAGTTCTCGAAGGTTCCCAAAAGAAATCCACCATCAGTACGAGTTGATCGTGTCCAATGAGTGTTTCATCTTTGCTCAAAGGCAAAGTGTTTTCTCAAAGATTATAGCCATTCACTCTTGCCCACAGAAACCAAAAGGTATAAATTCCTTGATCGAGTCGTGTCCTCCTTCCTGCTTTTTCACTCTCTTCAATCCTCTAACCCTTCCAGCTTCTTCCAACAACACCATTAGCCGAAAGTCATCATGAAGTTCACCATCTCCACTCTTGCCGTCTTCGCTCTCTCTGCCGTTGCTCTCTTGTCTCAAGGCGCCACAGCTACTCCTCGTCCCGCGTACGAGGTCGAGGCCGCTGTGGGTCGTTGCCCTCCCGATTGCTACCCCGTCGGCAAGATCTGCGAGTGCTAAATCTCTCCAATGGCAAGAGGACTCGGAACAATACCTGTACTGTCGAAATACTCCTATCTGGATATCGGACCTCTTCTACTCCTACTCTGTCATCCCTCTCCAAATTTCCTGTGAAAAAAGTCTTTCCACAGAGAATAAAACTTGGCTCAGATATTCATATGTCTGATATTTAAACAAGTGCACTGTTCACAAATGGAGAGAGGTTCGCGTGTAGCATCTCTGTTTTACAGGAGGCAAGGATGCCCAAGCCCGTCGAAAAGTTACGCTTGTTCCTTCTTCTTTTATCACAGACAAGCTGTTCATGACCTTGCGCTCACTGATATTGGTTGCTGTTTATCATTGTTTCCATTTGGCGGAACGCTCCTAGCTAGAGCTCTATGAACAAGATATATAGGGGTGGGAGGTTTCGTCTCCTCGTTAATTTCATATAGTTGTCGCTCCAGCTTTTTTTTTTTTATTGAGGTGGCGAGAAGATAGATATAGGCAGGACCGACAGAGGGTGTGGATGCAAACGGAAGACGGGCAGATTAGTCTTCATTCTTGATCTTATTTGTCTCTCTCCGTTTGCCCATTTCGCAAGGAGGAAGAGGTGAAAGGATGATCTAGGCGCACTCGCAGCCTCCATTGACTTTCCAGCACCCATCCATGCAACGGTAAGGCTGGAAATGGACACCCTGAACTTGTTCGACTTGTTCGATTTCGGGAGTAGGAGCAGCCTGAGACAAGACCATAGCGGCAGAGAGGACCAAGACGGTGAATATGAATGTGGAGAGTTTCATTGTTGTACTGTAGGTGTTGTGTTTTTATGGTGCAGGATAAGGGAACTTGGTTTGGAATGAGCTTGGAGTTAATGATGGCTAATAGTGGTCTTTGCCGCGCCCTTTTTATACCCGATGGGTTGGGAGACAACGTTATGAGTGTCGAGGAAGAAGCCTTCCTGTCCTTCTTTGAAAAAAAGGAACGTGGTTCAAGAAGTCAATTCAAAATGGGCTTCTTCGATGGACAGCAAGCTATACGGCATGCCCCAGAACATCCTCTCCGAAGATGATAGTTCAGCACAACCTTCAGCACAACCCTGAACATGTTTTTTTTTATGTTTTAGGTGCAGGGCGATGTTTGAACCTCAAACAAAGATCTTCACTTTACAAAAAAGAAAAAAAAAAAAAAAAATTCGACTGCCCTGTTCAAGTGTCTAGGAATGAGGGCGAAGCAATGTTATTTTCAGCGGATAGTCGAGAAAAAAAATAGGGTCTATGAGCAAAGTGTTCAGTCCAATAGTGTCCTTGCAAAGACCACAGCTGCAGCGGCTAACGCGGTCAATTGAAGAAAGAAAAACAGCCCGTGTATGTTCCCACGACTTGACGCGGCCATGGCTGACAGAACCTGAGATGAGGTAGAGGTGTCATGTTAGAACTCAAGAGAAAGAACGCCGAGAACGTCTTGTTCTTATTTCATTTTAATAAGATAGATAAGCGCCGTTCAGCTGGGAGTTTCCTTTCTCCATCCCCATCATTCTCTCCCACAGCCAAAATTCGAAACAACTTCCTCCCATTGTTGCACTTGGCGCGCCAATTGGCCGAAACATCAGTCGCCTTTCAAGCCGACAAGTGTTTCGCCCTCTTGACATCATCTATCGTCATTTTCTTTAGAAGGCATTCTTATTCATAGGTCCTATAGGACGAAGGGGAGCGAAACGACTGCATGGGATAGTTGGATAGTCGCCAGAGTCGCGTTAGAAGAAGAATCAAACTCGTAAACTTGCAGTCATTCTATCCGTGCTTGCGCGCTTGGTTGTGTTGTTTTCCATTTCGTATATCTGAGTGAAGTGGAGAAGTGACATAATGACATGCGACCGAAAGAGGTAGATAGAAACGACGCAAAAAAAATTCGAAAAAAGAGTCGAAAGTCACGTGCTTTTCTTATCCAGCCATCGACGTCACATGCGCGAGGAAGCGTGTGGTCAGACAGGGGGAAAGAAGCATGCGAGTCATCCTTGGTTCATCATCTTCTTTTCACCACACACACCCCCTAACATTCCAACCAGCAGCAATGGTGAGTGCGTCGCAGGAGAACCACTGGACTGACACGTTTAGTGGTTTGCATACGCAAGGAAGTCTTGCGAATTGACGACAGACACTGGAATCGAGACCCAAGGGCGCACGCACCAGTTTTTTTTGTACAAGGTATCTTCGTCTCTAACCATCTCTTTCTTCTTCTTGACTAGGATGAGCAATACGATGTCGTTGTTTTGGGCACCGGTTTGACCGAGTGCATTCTCTCTGGTCTTTTGTCTATCGAAGGCAAGAAGGTCCTCCACATGGACCGCAATGACTACTACGGAGGCGAGAGTGCCAGTTTGACCTTGACCCAGGTATGGATACCCCTTATCAAAATTTCGCTGGTCAACAGTAGGATGTCACACAGTGAGCTATTGTCAGGGCACAGGAAAAAAAATAACCACAGCAAATGAGTCGCACTGCTGACCTTTATGCTGTATATTAGATTTACAGAAAGTTCCGTGAGGGCGAGACCCCTGACCAGAAGCTTGGAAAAGACCGCGACTACAACATTGACTTGATCCCCAAGTTCATGATGGCCAACGGAGAATTGGTCAAGATCTTGACCCATACCGACGTTACCCGCTACTTGGAGTTCAAGCAGATTGCTGGCTCATACGTTTACCGTGATGGCAGGATCGCCAAGGTCCCTGCCACAGAGATGGAGGCTGTTCGTTCGCCCTTGATGGGACTCTTTGAGAAGCGCAGAGCCAAGAAGTTCTTCGAGTTTGTCCAGAACTACAGAAAGGACGACCCCTCGACCCATCAAGGCATGGACATCAACATCATCCCCATGGATGCTGTGTACAGATATTTTGGACTCGAGGCTGGTACCATTGACTTTATTGGACACGCCCTTGCTCTTCACTTGGACGACGGGTAACGTTAAAGAAAAGGAAAAAAGAGAAAAGAGATCTGCTGAGAAAGGAGAAACAATTCTTAATGACATTTTTTATTATGTCGTCCCGTTACAGCTACATTAACCGCCCTGCTTTGGAGACGTTTGACCGCATCACCTTGTACATGTCTTCAATGGCTCGTTGGGGCAAGTCGCCCTATTTGTACCCTCTTTATGGTCTCGGTGAGCTTCCACAGGGTTTTGCTCGGTAAGTGAATTCCTTTTCGACATCAAGCTGTCCCAACAAGCAAATCTCTTCACTATTTCCCTATTTCCTAACACTTTCACCCTCTCTAACGTCAATGCCTTTTAGTTTGAGTGCTATCTACGGCGGTACTTACATGTTGGACAAGAAGGTGGATGAGATTGTGTATGAGGATGGAAAGGTTGTTGGTGTTCGCTGCGGTGATGAGGTTGCCAAATGCAATCAGGTCATCTGTGACCCCTCTTATGCTGCCGACAAGGCCCGCAAGGTCAACCGTGTCATTCGCGCCATCTGCTTGCTCAAAGGACCCATCCCCAATACCGATAGCGTGGACTCGTTCCAACTGATCATTCCCCAGAACCAGGTCAAGCGCCAGAACGATATCTACATTGCTGGAGTTTCTGCTTCGCACAATGTCTGCGAAAAGAACCACTACCTTGCCATTGTTTCGACCATCATCGAAACTGATAACCCACAGGAGGAGATTCAGCCCGGTCTCGCTCTCCTCGGACCCATTGTCGAGAAGTATGATTTGCTGTTGTGTATTCAAAAGCAGATGAATGTCGTTCCATACCTATTACTGACTCTGACTTGCACTCTTTTCTTCTTGTTTTATGTTTCCAGGTTCGTTCAAATTGCTGATATTTGCGAGCCTCTCCAGGATGGTCGTCAGGACAACGTCTTTGTTTCCAGATCGTATGATGCCACCTCTCACTTTGAGACTGTCTGCGACGATGTCAAGGACCTTTACAAGCGTGTGACTGGCAACGATCTTGTCTTGAAGCAGAGACAGTCCCAGGCCGAGGAGCAGAAGGAGATGGCCGCTTAGACGAAGCAACTTTACAGGCCAAATCATACACACAGGAGATACAAAGAACAAACTCTACAGAATTGAACAACCCAGAAGGAATAAAAGGCTTCGATCTAATAAATAATTCTCAAAGACAGCATGAGCGTGCCTATGAGGGAGTCTGGTAGCAAAGATGTCAGGTACCAATAGTTCAATGGGGAGGAAAAGAGGCATCATAGTTTGAAAGAGATTCCTCCAGCAAAAGGAGATTTTTTTATTTTTTTGGGAAATGAGGATGAAAAGGCACAAAAAGAAATGTAGGTAGCAAGACGAACTTGTATTTGTTGTTTACTTGCGGATGGTATCAACGTTCTCCTTGAACCACTCGACAGTCTCGTTCAAGGCAACGTCGAAAGGAGTGAACTGGAAGTCGGGGTTCAAGCTCATGAGCTTCTTGTTCGAGGCAGTCTTCTTGTACTGACCATCAGCCTTGGTGGTATCGAAGCGGTAATCGCCAGTGTAACCCATGGCGGAGACAATAGAATCTCCGACCTGCTTGATCGAGACCTCCTCCTCCTCAGGGACTATTAATTGATTAAAGAAGACAAATGGTTAGTTCAAGAACTAGAGCAATTAGAGCAATTTTTTCTCCTTTGATGAAAAGCTCGGGGTTTGGTAATTACCAGAGAGAATGAGGGGGGTGATCTCCTGGTACTCGCGAAGGGTCCAGATGAAGAGCTTGGCGAGATCGCGGGAGTAGATGAACTGGCGAAGAGGACGACCGGTACCAGCCATGATGAAGGGGGTTCCGTTCTGCTGGGCCAAGTAGCACTTGTGGATCAAGCCAGGGATGACGTGGGAGTTGACCAAGTGGAAGTTGTCGTGGGGTCCAAAAACGTTGGTGGGGATAACGGAGGTGAAGTTGCATCCGAACTGCTGGTTGTAAGCACTGTTGTGGAAACGACACCATGGAAATCAAGATTAATATCCCTGTTCATTGACAATCAAATGAACGTCTTTTGGAACATATGAAGCAAACATGTTTGGCCCAGAATCCGTCTCTTACCGGTTCATAACATCGACCATGCGCTTGGAGTGAGAGTAACCATAGTTGGAGTCATGAGGAGGACCCTGGTGAACCATGGTCTCGTCAATGGGGTATGTGGTCTTGTCGGGGAAAATACAGGTCGACAAGCAGGAGACGACCTTCTTGACCTAGATATCGTAAATGATTTGCAAGCACACGTCAGTACTGACATTTTGACGACTATGCAAAGTGACTGGGCCACTCGGATGGATATGCTGTGGAATACAGTCAGCAAAAAGAAACCAAAACTTACGCCAAACTCCTTGGCGTTGTGCAAGACGTTGTCGTTGATCAACAAGTTGTCGCGGAAGTAATCGAGGTTGGCAGCCATGTTTCCAAAGAGACCACCGACCTTGGCGGCAAGGTGGATGACATGGGTGGGGCGGTACTTCTCAAAGATGGCCTTGGTCTGGGCAGGGTCACTAAGAGTAAGGAGACGAAAGGAAGCCGAGGATTGTCAGAATCGATCCACTGCACTGATCTGGTCCATGCAGCACATCCGTAGCCATCGAAAATAACAGAACAAGCATATGGATATCTTACATGAGGTTGCCGTCCTTGGAGGTGAGGTAGACCCACTCCTCGCCTTCACGCTTGCCGTACTTGGAGTCGTTCTCGACGACCCACTCGATGGCCTTGCCGACGAGACCAGAGCCGCCGGTGACGAGGATAACAGACTTTGCGGGGGACATGATGATGATAAGCTGGAGAGAGGGGGAGAGAGAGAAAGATGATGATGAATGTCCGAGTTTGAAATAGAATGTATTATTGAAGAGAGCGCAAGCAAGCTCAGCTGCTGAGAAAGGAGACGAATGGACAGGGCACAGCAGCAGCCTCTGCTCCCTGCGATTCACCCCTGGACAGGACAAGATCAGACCCAGAGCAATCCAATCTTGCACGGCGTGAGAGCCCCTCCCCGTCCTCTTTGTGACGTCGATTTGAATGAGTTCCTCGAGTTTGTAAACAGCAGCCTGCGCTGGGCCCTACTCTGCCGACCACACAGGGGCAGATGCGCCACCATCGGGGAGCAGATCAGACAAGTTGACCTTCATTATTCACCACAGTTCATTCCCTTTGCATCAATCAGCCCTGCTCACATCCATCGGATCAATCCCTCCTCTCCTTCCCGTTGCATCTTTGCTCTCTCGCTCGCTATCCTCGGAGATTACAGATTGTTCCTCTATCCACTTCCTCTTCTTCCTATTTCAAATCATAATTTATAATGCCCCGCTCCGCATGGAAAGGCCCATTCTTCGTGGCCCTGCCCGGTCTTAGACAAGCCCTGACCCAGAACATCCCCGTCCGGACAAACGCTCGCGCCTGCACCATCATCCCCTCCTTTGTCGGCCTCAAGTTTCAAATCCACAACGGCAAGGACTACACCCCACTGACCGTCACCGACGAGATGGTCGGACACAAGCTTGGCGAGTTCGCCCCTACCAGGAAACGCTTCTCGTACCGTCAGACCAAGAACAAATAAATCCCATACTCATTGCTTTCTTTCTTTACTTCGGATCCCCCCCCCCCTCCTTTATACTTGTGGGCAACGATCGGCCTCTGTCTCCTGGCCTTGTTGGGCTGTTGTCGCTGCACATGTGTCACCATGTCAAATTTCCTACTTTTACACCCTACAGTTGTTCCCCCAAAATCGAATTGTTGAACTCACACCTGAAGCGGAAGAGGATAACTAATATGTTTGGGACTGTGAGAAGAGATAGTGAACCAAGCAATGAAAAAGGACAACAGTAGTATTGATCCTGCCTCATTTGGCTTGAACAAACATTATAAACACAAACGCGGACACAACCCATTTGATACAGCAAGCGAGAGGCATTTTGAATGTAGCAATCAATTGGGGATTTATTCTCAAGATTGGCCTAACTTGTTGTTTCTGGTTCCATGGAGGTAAATTTTATTTGACTGGATTGGAGCGGGCACAAAATTTACTTCTTGGACTTCTTGGGGGCCTCAGCCTCAGCGGCGACCTCAACACCAGAGAAAGCGGCACGCTTCTCGGCAACACGCTCGTTGCGGCGAGTACGGGCAGCCTTGGTCTTGTTGCGGTGAGCCTCAGCCTGGTCAGCAATCAACTTGGCGCGGAGCTTCTCAGCCTTGGCCTTGTGGATGTACTCCATAAGGACACGCTTGTTCTTGAAGACGTTACCCTTAGCCTTCATGTACAAGACGTGGTACAAGTGCTTGTCGATCTTGCCAGTCTCGCGGTACTTGCGGAGAAGGCGACGAAGGACACGCTGGCGACGCATCCAGATGACGGTGGTGGGCATACGGGCCTCAGCGGTACCCTGACGCTTACCGGTGCCAGAGTGACGACCAGCACGCTTGGCAGCGAGCTTCTCGCGGTGGCGGAAAAGCGAGTGCATGGTCTGGGGCTTCTTGATGATGAGACCATCCTTGACGAGCTTGCGGATGTTCTGGCCTAGAGACAACAATGTCCAGGAAGAAATAACGAATTCCAGTACTGATTAGAACACTGGCCAACAAAAGGTTGAAAGAAAGAGACGGTGGTGGGATCCTGGAGCCAGGCCATGGGGCAATAGGTGTTGAGTAGAAATATCCAGACTCCTCAACCGACGACAACAATGCAACAACTGCCAGTGAACAGCGCAGTCGAACAAAAGCACTGGGTCACAGGCGAACAAAGCGCAAGTCGGAAGACTCCTTTTGAGATCCGACCATGTTGCCATCCCGAAATTGTTGAGAAAAAAAAATAAATCTCCAAGTCGTCGATGTGATCGTTTCATAAAAGAGTGCTGTCCTTGAATAGTGTCGGTAGGGTTGTTGTGTCCATGTCGGAAAACTTACGAGAGTTGGCGTTGGCAATCTCGGTGACCTCGTTAGGGTCGAGCCAAATCTTGCGCTGTCCGCACTTCAAGACGGCGGCGGCCAAACGTTTCTGACTGCTCAAAGAAACCCTGTGGAATGTAGAAAAAAAAGGCAGATGCGGAATTCGTTGTCAGGAAACTGTTTTTGGAACCATGCAAGAGTAGCCACAGTCCTTGTAAAGTTGATTGGTTGAAGGTTGAAATCGACATTCCGAGATGATGGGTTCTCGGCTGAATGTCAAATGTCGAAAATGAGAAATGATCCATGCTCAAGGTAAATCCGATGGATGGCATCAACAACAGAGCCTTGATCCATTCCTGAATGAGCACTCGTATAACAATGTTGAAATGCCCTCCTTGGAGACCATCCATGCTTGAGTGCTTGTCCTTGAGTTCCGAATTGCAAATGAAGCACTCCAATTACATTTTTAAACAAGAGAGAAAAAGGAAGAGTAGGAGTTCTGTGCGGACGAAAAACATAAATAACGTGAAAAAATTTAGTGATCACGTGCACAGAGAATATCCGTGTACGTGAATGTGCCGACTTGCAATTATTTTTTTTTGTCAAGATCCTGGAAGATCTCTGCTGGATCTTGGTATTCCAGTGCCTGCTGGTCTGCACACTTGCGTGTGGTGAAGGTTAGAACTTTTCTGTAATGGACGCATCCAGTAAATGCGACTCGGTGGCCAAAGGACCATTGACTACTCTCTCACCTTGCTTGGCTCCGGTTCCTCTTAAGAGAATACCTAGGTAGTGAACAGTAGTGTCCATTGGTGTTGACAGTTTCTAGATTCTTTAAGAGCGCTCGACATGCTATCTGTGCACATGAAGATCGTGCCATGAGCTGTCGCCAGGGGGTCAAGCAAGGGATCCAATGGGTGCTACGTACAGATCTCGGATAAAGTCACGTGAAATGATGGTACTATAAAAGAAACTTTTGTACTGAAATGATTCGGCCTTTTTCGTTTTTCCGATATGGTCTCTATGCGAATGACAGGCGTGGGCTGCTGCAGGCATCCATTGGACATCGTGCTGGAATCAGGACCATCGATCAATCTATCGCAACAGGAACGCACCATCGTCGTATCATTAATCCTCCTACCACCATATCGTCCAACCCCCACCTTCGTGACAGACGTGTGCTTGGAATTTATCATCCAGGACCTATCTTCGGAAAAAGATGATCATTCAACAAATCAGGATGAAGTCAGACAGTCAGTGCATGGTAGATCAACCCATTAACCTTCGATTCGATCCCTCGACCTCTCTTTTCTACAGTCTCTCCTTGTCCCTGAGAAAGGCCAGTTCCAGCACATTCTTCGTGTCCTCAACACGAACGTGGAGGGCAAGACCAAGATCATGTTCGCCATGGTAAACCCATCATCTCATTGGCTGTTCTTGTGCTAGATATCGTAGCAACTTGAACTGACGTCTTTTTATGATCTCCTACTTGCTTTACAGACCAACATCAAGGGTGTCGGTCGTCGTTATGCCAACTTGGTCTGCAAGAAGGCTGATATCGACTTGAAGAAGAGGTTCGTTCAGTGGATACAACGACATCAGGGCAGAATACCCCCAGGATTGCATTGGAAGCATGGAAGAGTAGACAGCCTATCTGAAGGACAGACTGGGATCAGAATCGATATCAAGCGAAGTTGTGCAGGGCAAGAGAATATCTTGGATTGAGGTCCTTTAATTATGACCGATAGACCATTCCTGAACAAGGAAGATTCGACTTTGGACCCGATTACCCACGCCAAGTGATGACGATGCTACCAATCGGCCACTTGGACCTTATCAACTACGAAATGGGAGACATTGTCACTATTATGATTCAGTTGCTGATCAATTGTTCATCTTACCTTTTTTAGAGCTGGTGAGCTTACCAACGAAGAGCTCGAGCGCCTCGTAACCATCATGCAGAACCCTACCCAGTACAAGGTTCCCCAGTGGTTCCTCAACAGACAGAAGAACTTTGTCGATGGAAAGTACACCCAGCTTTTGGCTAACGGTCTTGACAACCAGATGCGTGAGGATTTGGAGCGTCTTAAGAAGATCCGTGCCCATCGTGGTCTCCGTCACTACTGGGGCGTCCGTGTCCGTGGTCAGCACACCAAGACCACCGGTCGTCGCGGTCGCGTCGTCGGTGTCTCCAAGAAGAAGTAAATTGTAAGTTCGGTCAGGTTCTCAATTGCTTCTTTTCAACACCTTGGAAGTGCCACAGAGTTGATCTTGTTCTTGCGCCGCCCCATCCTCCACAAAAATGATGCTTTAAAACTTATCTACATTGTCCGAAACTATATGTGGACACACTTCGTTTTCCTGATTTTTATTGTACACAATTCTACAATACTGGATGGGAAATGGCTGCTGATTCAAGAAATCAACTCTTTAGTCAGCCAACTTTTGACAGGATTATTTTATTTGTCAATGGTCGCTGACTCATTTACCCTTTTCTGTGTTGGTAGATCTTCTTGGATACTTCGTCTTTCTTTGGCCTTAGTTGTGAATTTCCTGGAAATAAAACAACTAACATTCAAATCAATCAATGTCGGGAATGGAGGTCGGGCAGAATACCGTAGTACGGGTCATTATATCTCTCAATAGGACGATGGATGACGATGACAGTTTCAGCTCACAGGCACTGAACATGCAAACTGCCACCACTGATTACATGTTTCTTCTCCAGATCTTCTTTTCCTTCCTTTTTTTTTTTTTTTTTTGTTTACCTGGAGTCACTGGAACGGATGGACTCTTCTCTCCCGCAAGGACTCTTTCAATCAAGTCGGTTCTCGCTGCATGAGGTAGTAATACCGCAAATTCAGAACGTGGAACTGATTTGCGTGGGATAATTCGGTATGGGTTTGTCTTGCCTCCTCTTTGCTTTGCCTCCATTTGCCTAGAATTTCTGTTTCGCCGTGCCCTCCTCCCCTACCTCGCCCTCATCGCGCCACAGTGACGACAGAAAGAAAAAGAATCGATGCTCATTTGATGGGAAAATGAATGATACCGAGAATTTTTCTGATCCCACGGATATGTTGACGACGGCCTGCCAACGTTCTCAGAGAACCTTCGATCTTTCGGATGGGTAGACGTAGACTGGACTCGCCCCCGAAGTATCAGCCAATAAAGCACAATTAACCTGTTCGCCCTCGAGAGCGTTGTTTAGGGTGCCTGACCAAGCAATTCGAAGAAGGACAAATGAAGGGAGACCCGATTCGGTCCCATTTGTCCCCCCCAGTTCTATTTGACGCCCACTCCCTTTGTTTCTTCTTGGTCTGCTCAACCTTCGGCAAGTGAGCAGGTGTTCCTCGGTATGGTTTCTTCCCACATGGGGCAAACTGCTCCTTCGTCGACTGTTTGTGCAACAATTGACATTTTTCTTTTTGAATGGCACTTTTTGTTCGGATCTGATGCCTCAAACTCTCCTTCTCCTGAGAAAAGCGCTGAAAGATCTTCACACGAAGCTGAGAGGAAGGTACCTTGCCCATCACCGCCAATGTCCTAGTCAACCTATGAGATCAAAACATGAGGTCTATAAAAGGACGCACTCGCCTCTTTCCTTTTTTCTACATTCCACATCCCACAACATTTAGCTTCCACCCAAAGCCACTCTTCATCATGAGATTCGCCATTGCCGCCCTTGCCATCCTCGTTATCTCCGCTGTCATGAGCCAAGTCGAGGCCTGCCCTCCCGGCTGCATTAGCGTCGGCGGCCGCCACTGCGAGTGCTAATAAACCAAGGTCCGCGACTCGATCCCTCGCGTTTGTAGCCCATAAGGACTCTCTTATTGAACCTCCTAAGCCGCAAGATACTTCTGCTCCGAACCTGATGATCTTGAAAAAAAATAAACTACGTGACGAGTCTGCTCTGCTACCGTTCTACAGTTCTCTCTCCTTGCCAAAGAACAAACTTGTGAAATATTTCAAGGAAAATGTTATGAGCACGCAGAGTGCGCTTGCCCGTATCGCATGGAAGATGTGATATCAACCAAGCTCTCATCGCCTCGGAAACTGTATCACCTGCTAGCGAAATGACTGACCTTTGCATCTGGTCGAAGCAGGCAACGCAAATGACTCTCCTATTGCCCATGGTGGTCTCACAGATTTCTGGTGAGAGAAAAAGAGTCCATGCAGTTTACCCAAGCTTGATAGTAGTACCAAAGTAACCAAACACGACATCCCCGTCAAGAACCATCGCGACGGCTTAGACTAGGCCGCTGGTGTGTCGATAACCACTCGACTTTAAACATGGAAACTCATGCACCCGGCGTGCTCTCTAGCCTATGAGCCACGTCTTCGAGTACGCTGACGCAAAAAGAGCTCACTAGGATAGCAACAGCCTAATACCTGCACAGGGCGAGGGGTTTCCTGCAGTGAAGCTCGCCCGTTGGCAGATCATTCACCAGGGCGCCTTACCCGATCTGATCTGCACTCACCCGTCCCTTTGCTTTCTACCATTCAACTAGTTCATTACATCCCGCTCCTCATGGTCTCTCATGAAAAATAGTGCAAAGACGACAAGTGATGCAAGCCGCCGATGCCAGGAAGCAACGAAAATCTTGTATAAAAGCAGAATGTGGTTTCCTTGTCCATTCCTAGTTCACCCCTCAACGATATCCATATCCTCAAGAAACACTTTTCTAAAATACAGGATATATCCACCATGAAGTTTTCCATCGCGTCCTTTGCCATCCTCGCCCTTTCCACCGTCATGACCATGGCTGTTGCTGTTGTTGTCCCAGATGTCGCTGCCGGCAGGTGCGCTCCTGAGTGCCTTTTCCTCAACGGTCGGTGCAGCCGCGTCTAAAGACCTCAGACACTCTCCCAATGGCCTGTGACGTGAATCGATGTCTTCTAGTTGACCATCCATGACATAATTGGATCCCGGCGTGGATTTCGATCCCTTCCTCGCGCGATTTTTCAAAAGCAAAAAACTAGCAGGCAGCCTGTTACTTTTATCGCTCCATTTCGCGCCTTTCAGAAGTAGATTGATGATATACTTCTGAGCCCTTTCTCCCAGCGTTGAGCAACATTTGATGTTTCTCATGGGAGGATCTACCGGCACCAAAACATCGACATCTGCCCCAGTCATGTCCTCCAATTAAAAGAGCGAAAGAAGGTCGATGACCATTAGTTCGTTTCTTTGGGTCAGAAATATGGGAATGGGCTCCTCGGTTGCTCACTGTGGCGTAGAGCCCAAGGGAGAACCATGCCCTTACATATCCAAGCATCAATCACTGGACATGCAATCTGACATCCATCCTGTCTTTTGCCCTATATTGTCTTGAACCGCCGCATGTTTTTTTTTGTCAATTGGTTGGTTGGTCGCCGGTTGGTCGCCGGTGGGACAAGAGGCGCTCGCGCGTTTGAACCACCAACAAACAAGCACAGGGTTCATGTCAAGGAGATCAGAGGGAAGAGTCGCCTAAGAATCATTCGTGGCCTCGAAGAACAAAGAAATAAGCAAGCGCGGTGTCCTCCATTTGTTTAGATACAAACACGCAAAAAGCTCGAATAATCAGCGTTCTCGCAAGATGCTGCAGGAGACCTGTTTTGCCAGCTGCCCTTTTCGTCATCTGTCGTTTTGTTTGGACGATGCATCAACTTCAAGTCGACATGGTAAACAAAACGCGTGATCATTCTCTTCACTACCCTTGCTGCCCACTGCGACGCTGCCTTTCTTCTACAAAAATGGTGCTGCCGAAGTGTTTGTGGCACACCAAACTCCTCTCAAAGTAAAACCTCAGTCATTTGTGTGCACGCACACTCCTCTTTTGCCTTCTTTTTTGGGTAAGCAAGGCAGCAGGCTGCTTGGCCGCTATCGCGGTTGATTTTCTTTGTGCCAGAATGTGGACACGTGCGACAGGACTTGAACGACAAAACGCCCAAGGACCCCGTTTTATTACTCTTTAAGAAGGAATGTCTATCGACACTTCAAGGAGCTGTTTGGGGTTTACGGGCAATAACACACATTCTTGATGTTAACGCAGCCCGGTTCACACTGACGCAGATCGACACCTTTGCACACGCACACGTTATTAACGTTGATGCATTTTGGAGGGCACAACCGCTGATCGACTTTGTCAGTCACCGGGGAGCCTTGGGCCAGAACCAGAACAGTGGAGAGAACCAGAGCGATAAGGGTGGAGGTAGAGGACGACTTCATTGTTGTCGGTTTCGGGACCTGGGAGTGGGTTGTTTTCTTGGGGGAAAGGTGCGAGGGAGGATAATGTGAATGAGGAAGAAAAGGGCAAGGACAGAGCAGTTCGAAAGGGGCTTTTATAGCTTGACCTCGTCCATCAAGCATGGGCCACTTGGAAGATCGGTCATAAGCTGTTCCTGTTTGATTTGTAACTACAAGAGTTTTATGAGTTGACTGTAAGTCTGACAACAACGGATGAGCAAGTGCCAAGACGAAAGGTCGGTGCGACCAGCATTTAGCCGACGTAAGGTGCAGTATGGGAAATTGTTTCTAGGAGTCCGTATCGTGGCACAACGAATCGAAAACGGACGAGAGAGAAAAATTGCTCCCACGCCAACATTTCGCATGCAAACATGCAAGCTACAATGCTGTCTTTATCTACAGTACAGTTTTCCCCGCTTAAACGACACTTTTCTGTCGTTTAGACGAACGAGTCCTCCAATTCATTTGTATTCTAAAATATAACAATTGAGAGCCCATTTTTTTTTTATTTTTTTTTGATCTCACTCGCCAATTTCTTTGTTTCCATCCAGGGATTGAAGGTATTCCATGAGTTCGTCACCTGTGGATATAATCGCATGAAAGAGCTTCCTAGCGACTTTATCTTCGCGCACCCTCTGAAGTGAATCATGAAGGAGGTTCGTGAAATTGGACAAATCAGATCTACTGTATCGTGCGAGATCCTCGGTGACTTCATTGCTATTTGCTTCGGAGCTGAAGACCTCCGATCCTCCCTCCCATTCCGAGTCGACTTCATCACTGTCATCATCATCCTCGAACCTGGTGTCGTTCTCATCATGGACTTCAAAAATATGTTTAAAATCAGGGTTATTAACGACCCACTGGACTGCCTCCTCTACAGATTCTGATGGCTCCTCATAGAAAACGACTTTGAGGTAGTTCAGCAAACTCCTGTTTTTTTGCTTTTCGAGGAACTCGTTGTCAATACCAAACAGTTCGTGGAGTTCATCGCACAGTCGCTTGATCTCTTGTTCTACAGTCTCCACCCCAAGGTCTGCGAGAACTTGACGGTGGGCCGAAGAAAAGAGTGGTACTTCCATAAAGCAGTTTCGGATGCAGGGTTCAGAAACTCCCACCCAGGCGTCAGGTAGACAATCCCACAGCTTTGCAACTGTAGCGGTGGCTTTGGAGTTTTTGGCTTTCGACCGAGCAAGGGAGACAGCTATGAGCATCCATCGCGTGTAATGTGCCTTGAATGATCGAATGACACCAGCATCCAAAGGTTGAGTTTTGGAGGTAGTTCCTGGAGGCAAACGGATAATCTTGATGTTGCTCAAGTTCTCATCCTCGGGATTACCATGTCCAGGAGCACTGTCCATTAGCAGCGCAATGAACTTTCCCTCAGTCGCCATATCGACGTTGAATTTGTTCAGCCATGATAAGAAGACAGGCTCGCGCATGTATCCCTTGCCTGTGAAATCAGTTTCAACTCTAGTCTCCATTTCGATGGAGAGATTCCGAGGTTTATTTTTTGCTAGAAGGGGTCAAGTCAGTATATATTTTTTTTTTGTCATTGGAGTTGCAAATGAGAGGATCTCTATAGTATGTCTTACCCAGAATAAGTAAAGGCCTCTTATCAGAACCAGTTGCATTACAGGTTAACAAGATGGAAACGCGAGCATCTCGAGTAATCTTTCTGCCTTTAATTGGAGCGTAATCGAGGGTCTTGTTCGTGCTCTCCCGTAGGTACAACCCTGTCTCGTCGCAATTGTAAATGCAGTCAGGGGTGAAGGCTGAAAGCTCTTCCCGAATCTCTTCAAGGCGGGCCTTGACAGTTTTTTCCTCTAAGTCTACCGATCCACTTTCCCCATGACCAGTGTATTGCTTAATGCCATACTTCTTCTTGAATCGGTGAAGAAATCCATTGCTCAATGCAATAGGCACCATCTTCCTCTTCTTGCCTCTTCTTGCAAATCGACTTGCATCGCGATAAAGAGCTGCAGCTGCCCCAGCCAAGCCCATTTCTGTAACTCGATTCCCTGAAAAATTGAATGATGAGAGTGTTAGTTGGCATCTCTTGTCAAAAATACAGTTGAACAGCCTTGGCAATTGGCAATTACCAAGGGCTCGCTCGGCCTTCATCCATCTGTTCATGCCGCCTTCTATCCACACGTTCTTTGGTGCTCGAACTCGGGTGGTGTTCTGTAGGTAGCCAATGGACGCGTCCCCTGCCAATTTCAGAATCTTGTCTCTGGAGCCAAGTGCTCTTCTTGCCACTGAGTATGGTATTTCATACTTGACAGCAAGAGACGCGATGTTGGGCTTGACGCCGTGATCTTCCGTCTCTTTCACCTCTTGAAGAAATGCGGCCTTCTTATCCAATGAGTAGTTCTTGTGGGTTTCCGTGATATCAGCTAATGGCTCTCTCCTCGGCTCCCTTCTCTTAGGCTTGCCTGATGGAGCTTTCGTCGCATTTCGTGGCATGATGGGGTCTGAATGCAAGATGGATGGGTGTTCACATGGAATGACGAACAAAAAAAAATGGGCTCTCAATTGTTATATTTTAGAATACAAATGAATTGGAGGACTCGTTCGTCTAAACGACAGAAAAGTGTCGTTTAAGCGGGGAAAACTGTACAGTACAACACCACGATTTGGCGTGAGTGCGGTTGCCTTCATTGTGGGACAAGCCTGCATAAATATGAGTCTAGATCCCTGGGAGAGAGGTCTTTGGTTTTGTAACGGTTAATTCTTCAGCCTGAGCCAATGCTCCGACCGCTGGTGACACGCCGGCCGACGTGATCTGATGCCCTTGTACCCAGATCAATCCAAAGGATGAAATGCTCTAGATCACAGGTCATGAGTAGAGGCGTTCGTTCTATGGGGATATGGCGGTATTCGTCAAACCGATAATGGGCACCGGCTCAGTGTATATAAGATTTGTGATATTACAGTGCGAAGCGGCAGAAATGAGACACTGTAGATCTCTCTCTCTCTCTCTCTCTCTCTCTCCTGCCCACATGTAAGAACTGGTGACCTTGGCAGCACGAGATAACAGCCATACATTTTTTGAACCAGGGATATTTGATATAGCCCTCAAAGAAACAGATGATAACTTGAGTAAAGGCCGACGGGTTTGAACACTTCATGTTTATTCCCTTTGACCTGGGTTTGCTATGACCACGTTAGATGAAAAGATCCTGTCAGAGAGCAAGAACAGGGAACCAGGGATAGACTTGAAGACTGCTGTTGTCTAAAAGCAGAGGCAGTGGCCGTTGGAATACTCGCAGGATTTGGGGCAGGGGGTACTAGCCTCTGCATCATCAACAATGGCGACGGTCTCGCTGGAGAGACGCTGTGGCGCGGCTTGGGACATGACCATGACGACGGAGAGGACCAAGAGGGTGAGGCTGGCAGTCGAGAACTTCATTTTCGGGATGTGTGGGATTGGTGATGTTCAGAAGAGGAAACAGAAGAATGAATGGAGAAACAAGGCCCCTGCGATGGGATTTTATACCTTTGGGAGGCCGCCGCGTTCACACCAAGGTCTTTCTCTTGCTTCACTGTTCGACTCTTGTTTGATGGCACAAGCGCGCCTGAACCTTGTCTACTGAGCTCTGAGTATTGGTTTTGAAGGCAGATATAGGACCGAGAAAAAATGCGGCGTGATTGAGGACGTTTTTGTTCCTGAGAACCTACGTTTCTGGGAAAGAGAAGGATACAAACAAAACGCGGCGCTTTTCTGTTTGATTGTTGTTGGCTTCCCTGGAGACCTGAATAGAAAAGTCTGTCCGCAGTTGCGGAAGTTTGTTCGTCCGAGGATATTGTGTCACCTAGCCTCGGCATGAGCAGCCATTGATGTCCTTTATTTGACTATTTCTGCCGATATGGACATCAAAATGAGAGTTTTCTTCAACGAACTCCTCTTATGACGCCTATCAGTCTGTGCGAACTGCGGCTGGGATCTATTCTATTCCACTTCTGGAATGATTGATGGTGTGGTTTCTTCATTGCTAGTCTACTCTGTAGCCACCTCTTCGATCGCACAGTTCAAACAGTTCATCATCTGCTTTTTCGAGCGCGGCGTTGCGGCAAATAATCGAGGGTCTGCACCACCAAAGCAACTCTACGCTTTGCAATCTTGCCCTCGCCATGGGAAAACAATCCAGAGCGCAATAATCTCAACAAGGGGCCATCTTCTTTTAGGTCAATCTGCAGAACCCAACTGCCCAGTCTTGACGTTATGAGTAAGATAGCTGACGAATGCTGCGCCATACTAGCTGATTCGAGAAACCTGTCGTGTTGAATACATTTCACATATCTATAGAGAGTCTTTAACTTCGTCCTCAATTTCCTCTTTTTACTGTACACCTATTACTTGGTACTTGCAATGAAGATCCACTTGGATTTTCCACCTCCCCAACCCCACAGTATTCATGAATTCTAGTTGTTCACAATAATGAATGTTGGGATGATCGAGCTTCTGTGCAGTGCACGACACGGGCTCATTCATCACTTTCTAGATTGGTGGCGTTACGGGTCCAAAGGTCACGTGCATTTTTTCTTTTCCTGTGCTGACAACCAGAATTAATGGATCCTGATAGGGATGGTTCTGTTCTGTTAACCAGTACTTGGGGAGTCTGTTTTTTGGCACCGAGATGGCAGATGTGCCTGTAACACCACCTTCCATCTCGTCCTCTGTCTACTCGTATCGACGGACCGATGGTCGCTGTAGATCAATCTGCAGTGCGTAATAAAACTTCACGGAGCTTCAATTCCCATGTGACTGTCCTGCATCACGTCTCCCCCCACCCCACCCCACTTGCGCTCCAAAACGCGTCGAATACACAATTAACGGCGTGCATGGACGTTTTTTGTAAGTCGGACTTTGGATGACGACCTCTAGCGACCCCGGGAAGACCATCCGAGACTTAAACACGAAGAAAGGCCCATGTCGGGCTCAGCAATAAAAAAGAATACACACTTGTATACCGAGAATGAAGGTGTTGTCTGGTTGATCACCAAGGGCGAAATTCGCAAGAACAAATGGAATCTCAAGGGTGAGGCTAAAAGAGAGGGAAAAGCGCGGCTCTCAGTCCTTCGTCGTCTTTGAAGTGTGGCTCTCAGTCTTTCATCATCTTTGACCACAAAAGTATCAGTAGAAACAGGAACGGTCAACTGTCTTTCATCGCAAAGGGGCGGGATGACAGTGGAGGGCCAGAAAGATGCAAGGAGCATGTGCCGACCTTTGTCCGAGGCAGGGGCTGAACTGGACATGTGGGTTGTTGAGTCGATCTCAAATGGGAATAAGATTACATTCCTCGGTAATAGACTACTCAGAGGCTCAAAAACCGCGTGGTACGCAAGGATAAGTCTCATGGCTAGACTGGTCAAACTCCTTTAGTGATTTTCATACACGTTCTTGTCCTTTGTTTTTGTTTCTATCATACAAACGGATGAGGGCACGTGGCTTTTGTTTGGACAATAGCCTAAGAATTGAAAAATCAACGCGGTTTTTTGTTTGAGCAGTGACCTTGATCACAACTGAAAGCTGGAAGGACAGAGCCTCCACGACTAACGCCCCGGCTACATGGCAAATAATGTTTGCTGCATTGAATACCGTTTATATCATTGTTGATGGGGTGATAGGCAATTAATCATTATTGTTGGGGCACGATATTCTGATAGTACTCTACACGCTTTCTTCTTGTTTGGAACACAAGCACACGCCCACTTCTAGAGCAGACTTTGACTGGATTGCCTTGTCGACCTTGTTGACCTTGCCGATGTTTCGTATGTGTATATTCCTTATTGCTCTTGGTAACTCATTTTTCTTGTAAGTAATGTTTCTTGATAGTTGGCTTAATCTTCGTCCAGTTTGCACTCGGTAGACTGATTTATATCTGTTTTCTTTGTTTCGGGCACATCCTTCAGCACGTCAAAGTGAGTGCATCCCTTTTGCCTTTGTCGAAGGAGGGAGGCAAAGACGATGAGAACGAGATCGGACGCATCAACTCCCCAGTCCACTCCACTCCACTCCACTCCTTTCCTTCTCGCTAGTAAAGAGGAACTGTACCACCAAAAAGAGGAGCGCCAATTGCTTTTCCTCCACAGGAGACAGAAACACCTACCTCCTCTTTTCCCACTGTTTCTTCTTGCCACAAAATGTGGAACACCCCTCCTCCCCACCACCAAATCAGGGAATGCCACATTTCCCCACCACTAAATAAACAGTCCGTACTCTTCCTACCTCTCCACAATTTCGTTGCCCCCACAGTTTTTTTTGGCGTGCGAGGACACGAATGGAGGAGTGCTGAGAAGGAAGAGCGAAGCGGGAAGAGGAGGGCAAAAGTCAAACAGTTTGAGGGAGCAGACTGGGCTCAAAATTGCCGTTTCCGCTTGGTGTCTAGATGAGACACTCTCGCGCCTGTTATTCACAGGATGCTTCAGGAAACTCGATAGCACGATGTAACCAGTCGTTCTTCTTCAGTTTTGAATGAATTGGGTTTGGTAGAGCTGCAGCTATCATCCTGTACCCGAGGTATGTGAGAACCCCTCTTTTATTCTTAGAAGTGAGAAGGATCGAATCTTCGTAGAGTACGGACTTGAAAGTACAGGATATGGCGGCGAAATGAATTGCTTGTTCACCAGGGACACACGCACGAGCCGATTTCACCTGTACAATGACGGGGGCAGGAACTGTCTTCATGGAGGACAGCCTCGGACTCGGGAACGGCGGGGGCAGCCTGGGTCAACGCAAGGACGGCGGCAAGGACAACAAAGATAGAAACAGTGGAGAACTTCATGGTGATCTTGGATGAGTTGGATAGTTGGGGCGTTGAAGAAAAGAATCCTGGGGGTGCAAGTACAGCTGCTTTTATTCTTTTTTTTTTTTTTGCTGGGGGATTGTTATTCCTTCGGATAAAGTCTTTTGAGAACAGACATGATGTTTAGGAGCATTGGACAAGGGCGAGGTGAGGGCAAGGGTGGATGAAAGGATTATTGAGGAGGGGGTGAGTTGTTGCCTGAAGCTGAAGCTATATTGGACGCGACAATTCTCTTGTGGACAAAACTCTGCTCACAAACGAACTGAGCTCTTCAGATTTCTTGGCACCGGTCCGTCGAAAATACGACGCCCTACTGGTCGACCGGCTAGTCGACAGTGGCAAGTGTCAACAAATGGGTTGCGTTGAAGCAGGAGAATCGACTCTATGAATCGAGAAAAGAAATTCCCCACGCCTCGAAACGAGAAAGACAACTAAATGCAGAGAGAAACCTAGATGTGGCAGACGAAGACTAGGGAACATGGAGCTGGGGCACGCGAAAACAGGACCGTGTTGTTTGGAGATCGGATCTCAATTTTGAGGGCGAATATAATCGTGACCGTTGTTTGCGTGGCGTTCTCGATTGAGAACACGATGCGAATTTGTGGTAGCTAATTCAACAGTTTACTGTGATTGTTGGTCCTAAAGAATCGGTTTTCTCTCTGTAGCTTGTCAAACATAAATCCGCTTGAGGTTGGAATAGAGGGACTCGAAGAATAGTCGGACAACCATTAATATTAACTTGATTTACTCGGGGCAGAGACAACCGTGCCCTGATGGCCAGCATTCGCCATAGCACTTCACCGCGGGAACAGCAACGGGTACGGTAGCGGTCTCGGAGAGGGTCATGAAGACAGCGAGAACCAAGACTGCAAGGGAGGCAGTGGAGAATTTCATTTCTTGGAGGTGGCGAACGAAGGTTCAGTTTTGTGAGTTGGGAAGAGATGAAAAAAGGGATACGGTAAATATTCTTGGTTCTTTTATAATGTCGAGAGCGTGAGAATAGTCACCTGCCATCTACAGTGGTTGTTCAACTTGATAGCCTTGAAAGGAACATGAATGGACACGGTTTGGACTTTGCACCACAATGCCTGATCTGCCTTTTTGTTCCATGGTACAGTCCAGACTGTATCGCACAGTACAGAACGCTAGCAGTGCTGTTGTTTGTTCTCTCTTTCTCTGAGCAACACCGGTGTTAGTGACCAACAGGGCACAGTACAGTACAAAATCATGTCTCCTGTTGGACGACATAGAAAAACTAAGAAAGATTCTGTCCTTCCATCATCTGTGTGGCCATTTCGAGCAAGTTGCTCTCCACTGTCACTCATATTCGAAGCTTATGATAATGAGTCGGAGGGCTGGCGGACAGGCGCCCGACGTGTTGTTTTCATGCTGAATGACTATCCTACCTGTTGTGATTCGCTTCGCGGTCTACGCCCAACAATGCTTGAGTGGCCTAGAAAGTAGAAGGAGAGCTGCTGTTGACAGCAGGACCGAAACGGCGAATTGAGCACGAACACAAGGATAACCCCAAGGAAAGCATGCTTGTTTACCGAGAATGGGATGGGTTGTCTGACCACTCACCAAGAACGATAACTCGCAAGAATTAAAGGAAGCCCGAGGGCGAAGGCAACAAGGGAGGAAAGAAAACTGCTCTCAGTCTCCAGCCGCGTTTGAACTCAACGGCATCAACAACGGCAGAAGATACCAATTGCAATTCGTCGCAGAGAGCAATGACGACCGGTGTGAGGTAAGAAAACTGCAAGGAGCATGTGCCCACTTTTCCTGGATGCAACAGCAATTGAGTTGGATAGGGAGTTGCGGGCGCAGGTGCTCTCGAGTGGATGACCTCGGTAATAGACTGTGTATTGAAAGGCTCATCTCCCAAGAAGAGTCGTGCGACAACTGTATGTGTGTGATTTGAACCAATAAGAGAAAGAGACAGGTCCTGGAGGTTTGTATACAGGTGGGTCTGTCTTGTCAACTCGTCGCGTACCTAAATATCCAAGTGCTTTCGATGAACCGGAGTTTTGGCCCTTCGGAAGTTATTGAAAGAGTAGTTTATATTGGTGATCGTAAGATGAGCGCGCTCTCGAGTTGCCACCGGCTAGGACTTCGGCACCGTTGGAGGAGGTTCCATCGACCAAACTCCTCAGAGGGCTAAGCACTTGGACGTGGTGTGAACTGCACAGTACCAGAATTGATGATACCATCAGAAAAGTTGGCGTGGACAATGTCACTCAAGGCACCACAATCGGCGACGTCGTAAAAGCCCCTAGGAGATCTTCGCGCCAGCTTTCCTAGCTCTGGCACTTCCCTTTGCCGAAGTTGTAGACTAGTCTACCCTATGGGAATTCTGGTTTGCAATGATTGGTGGAAGTGACAACTCGGGCTCGGAAGGTCATCCGAACCTGAAAACTGAAGACAGAGGATCGCGTGATTGTTGTCAAAAACGGCCGAAATGGGCGAACGCCAATCGTAACGAGAAACTGCCCGCCGCGCGGACGATTGTTTTCCGAGAAAGGCGTGCTCTGGCCAATCATCGAGAGTGAGAGTTTTTGAAGACAAAAGCCGACTGTGCCGAGGGCGAGCGGCAAAAGGAAAATAAAAATGTGGCTCTCAGTCTCTCACCATTTTTGACCACAACGGCATCAGAAAGAGCAAAGATGGCCAATTCAAGAGGGTGCAGGGCGCAAGATGAGAGGTTCGAACGATGCAAAGAGCATGTGTCAACTTTTTTTATGTGCAGGAACTGATCTGGACTGGTGGGTCGCGATGCAGGTGTTCACAAATGAACGAGTCCTCGGTGAACTACAGTAGACTAGTCTTCTGTACTTGTATCAGACCACAGAAAGGCACAAACTATGTCGCATCCCAGGGACAAGTCGCTGGATGTGATTGGTCCAACTCTCCTTACTCACTCCCTCATGCACGGTTTGTTCCTGTTTCTCTCAAGCAGCAAAAGGAGGCGCGGTTTTAACTACGGACAGTGCCCTCATCGCGAAAATTCAATTTGAAAGTTGGATTGACAAGACCTCTTACTCCATCTACGAGCAGTTTGATTGTACAGGTATGCAGCCTTTTCTGCGTGGTAGAATTGTTGGTTTTAAATCAGTTGACCTTCTCTCTCGCTTGCTTTGATTCTGCGATTCCCTAGCAACACGACTACATGACTCGTCACAATGAATATTCTTTACGTTAGTTTCAACTTTCTTGTATTGAGAGAGGTAGCTGCTGGGGGCAAGTTTGTTCTAGCAATGCTCTGTACATTTATTATGTCTTTGTCTGTTGGGTGCAAACTACACACGAGTGCCTGTCCACCAACGGATCGCTCTGCAATTAAACCACAAATCCGGGTGACAATAGATGGCAACCTGCCTAAGACGACCTCGTCAAGCTACACCGCCCTCCGGAGGATGGAGGGATGATCCTTTAACTTCGCCTCACAACTGTTTTGTACGCCATCCACCAGGATAAACAATAAAGGGACTGAGTTGGGTACTTGTACCTGGTAAACCACCAACACTAAAATAGAGCGCTCTCTCTGTTTGACTTCCGTTTCCCGAGGATATCATGTCAATAAATCTCGGTAAAAAGAAGCATCTACTCCCTCAGGGAAATGCCCAGTCCACTTTTGGATCGCGATTCGCCCCAATTGATTGAAGACTGCAAGATAATCAGCCTTTAAGGCAATTGTACCGGTTACCTTTCGCTTTTTCGTCTGGTAGAGGTACAAACAAACGACTCTTGTGTACAGAGTGGACGTTACACTTTGGCATTGTTTCTTCTTCGCCTTCCTAAAGTTTTTTTTTTTTTTTTTTTTTTTTTTTTTGGGTGGGAGAGTACAAATACCACCACCAACTTCTCTTCCATCTCTCCCTTTATTGCCCTCCTCACCATCCTTCATTTCGACTGTAAATATCTCCCTACATCCTTTACACCCATAATGTCTCTTGACCACGAGGAAAAGTCAGAGCTCCATGACGAAAAAACCTTCGACCAAAAGATCCAAACGGTGTCTCTCGAATTGGATGAGGATAACACCGCTGAAAACTCTAAGATTGAGGCTGTCCGTCTCGGTAAGTTCACTTGAAACTGGACTCTATTCGAACAGATCCCATCAAGGGCGTTGAGATATTGACAAGAGTCCTTCTCGTGTCCTTCTCTTTCTTCCCCCAGTTGTCCCCGTCACCGATGACACCACCTTAGTCTCAGTCACCTTCCGCTTTTGGGTCATCTCCTTCTTCTTTTCGATGATCGGTTCCATTGTCCAGCAGTACTACTTTTACCGTTCCGCGGCGGGCTCCTTCTCAATCTTCTTTGTTAACTTGGCCTCCTACGCCATCGGAAAGGCTATGGCCCGTGTTCTCCCCACTACTTCATTCTCCATCGGAGGTTATTCCATGTCCCTCAACCCGGGTCCTTTTAATATTAAGGAGCATGCCTTGATTGGTATTTCTGCCGCTACTGCTGCCAATTCCGCCTACGCCATTGACATTCTGTCTGCCACGGACCTCTTTCTGGACTACCGTATCAGTGCCATCGGATCCCTTTTGCTGATCATCACTACTCAGTGTGTCGGTTACGGCATGGCCGGCGTTGTTCGCAGATACCTTGTCTACCCTGCTGAGATGGTCTGGTGGAGCACCTTGGTTCAGGTCGTTTTCTACAATGCCATGCATCATACCGGCGAGTATTCCAGCAGAAAGATGGTGCGTGGATGGTCATACATGAAATTCTTTTGGGTCGTCTGTGGAGGCATGTTCATCTGGGAGTTCTTGCCCCAGTGGTTGGCTCCCATCCTAATGTACTTGGATTGGGTCTGCTGGATCAACCCCTTCAACTTCAACATCTGGGCCATCGCTTCGTCTATGTCGAGCGGCGGTGGTCTCTTCTCTCTCTCCCTTGACTGGACCTCGATAGGGGGTGGTTCTCTCTATTATCCCTTGGCTTCTCAGTTGTCCTCGTTGAGTGGTCAGGTTCTCAACTACTGGATCATTTTGCCTATCATGTGGATGACCAACACTCTAGGCACCAAGACCATTGGTCGCCCCTTGACTTCTCGCCTTTTCTTTGAAAACGGCACATCATTCGACATCAAGACTGTGCTGCTTGATGATTTCTCAGTTAACAACACCGCTTACGACAACGGCCCTCAAGCCAACATGGCTCCTCTCTACGCCTTGGGATTCATGACTTCGTTCATTGCGTTGGCGGGGTGTGTCTCCCATATCTTCTTCTTTCACGGTGCTGACATCTGGAGAACTTGGAAGAACGTAATCGGTAGTGAAAGCGAGGATGTCCACACCAAGATGATGAAAGTCTACCCCGAGGTTCCTCAGCTCTGGTACGGCATCTTCTACGTGATCATGGCCGCCCTCTCGATCGTTGTCTGTGAGGTCTATCAGCTTCAGTTGCCCTGGTGGGGTCTATTGCTTGCTCTCCTTATCGGATGGCTTTTGACTCTACCTATTTGTGCCATGGCTGCCATCACTGGCTATGCTACCGGTTTGAACGTCATCACGGAATTGGTGTGTGGGTATATGCTTCCTGGAAAGCCTATCGCCAACATGGTCTTCAAGTGCTACGGTTACATGAGTATGTATCAGTGTATGCTGCTCCTCAACGACTTGAAGCTCGGTCATTACATGAAGATCCCCCCTCGGGCAATGTTTGTTGCCCAATTCTGGGGTACTTTCATTGGCGGTATCTTCAATTACATCACCATGATCTTGATCATCAACTCACAGCGCGAGTTTCTTAACGGTACCAAGCAGGATCCTTCGGGTCTTTGGACGGGCCAGCGTGTTGAGACATACTGGGGTTCTGGTTTGATCTATGGAGCTCTCGGACCCGCTCGTATGTTTGCTCTTGATGGCAAGTACGGCTTCGTCTACCTCGGCTTCTTGATTGGATTCGTTGTCCCCGGTATTCAATGGCTCCTTTCCAAGAGGTATCCCTCAGTGCAGTGGTCCAAGATCAACGTTTCGATCATTGCTGGAGGGATGGGAGCTTTCCCCAACGGCTACGTTAACGGTATCCTTGGCTCCATAATCACCTGCCTTGTCTTCCAGTACTACATTTTCCGGTACCACAAAGGATGGTGGAAAAAGTATGTGATGATCTTGGCTGCAGCCTTGGACACCGGTGCTGCCTTCACTGGACTTGTCATCTTCTTGTTCCTGGGCGGAGGTGTTTCGTCCACGATGAACGTCACTGTTCCTTCCTGGTGGGGTAATCACTACGACGAGAACGAAACCAACGCCCCCTTCCTGGGAGTCAACCGCTGTGGTGCCTATGGCGGCAAATGGAAGAGCGGAAAGCCATAAACAAGTTTCTCTTGCATAGACTATAGCAATGCATCGCGTCTTTTCATTGCCAATCAAAGACGAGTATTAAAGAAGGGATGATCAAAGTGAGAGCTGAGACGTGATTCGAGAAGAATATTTTTTCTAATCCGGAAACGGTTCCGAGAGTTGGCTAGTGACATTCCTCTTCTCTTTTGGGACAAGAGATGAACCCTCGTCCTAATCCGACGCAATTGCATCTACTGGAGTGGATTCCTTTGGATCTTTTGGGGCGTGAGAGCAAACGCCAAGAGAGGGTGGGTAGTCATTCCGTCTTTGGTGTCATACTGTACATTTGTCCTCTCGACTACATGTTGTCGCCCAATTGCCATTTTTACCCACAAGGAAAGTCAGGAATGAACTCTAGGGCAATGGGTGGGCATGTGAGCATTGCTGGGAACAGCTACTGGAAACCTTGATTATGACGTGCCCTCGGATAGCGTTAGGTCCAATCAGCAGCCGAAGCACTTCACACAGAGGAAGAACTTTTCAGTTGCTTGGGTTGGGGCGCAAGGGACACTATAGCTCTTTTGCGCCCATCACTGCAAGTGTTTGTTTGTCTCTATTGCTGCTCCTAAATGTCTTTGATTTGCGAACAATTTCAATGATGTGTCGTTACTGTCACTGTACACGAAGCAGCCATGACGGGGTGCAACGATGAATGGAAGTGCAGCCCAGTCCCAATTGATGAGGCTCCTTTCCCGCTTGGCGCCGTCGAGGCACGACAAGAGGACTGTTGGGGCTGAGGTTGACAGGTCGCCGATAAGATAGTCAGGTGCACCTTCGTCCAGCCGGTTGTGATTCGTTCTCGCTGGCGACCTTTGTCTCAAATGCTTATTTGACTGGCTTGTTTTCGGGGCAGTAGGCGGATCCTGGGTAAAAATATGTACCAAAAAACAAACAAGGTTTCTCTGAAAGACCGAGAGCGGACTCACGCAAACAAAAAGTGCCAATGTGCCTCTTCCCTGGAGAGCCGCATCTCCGTGGTTGGATCCGCCATCCTCATCGTAGAGCAGTTTACCATTGGAAGGTCAGCGTGGCTCACAGGGGTGGAGGTGATCGGCCAGCGAGCAAAGGGGTCGCCTCCTTCCACTATGATTCGATTTGGGAACATCCTGTCTGTTGTCTTTCCAGGGGCCAAATGGTATAAAACGACACACCAAGCCCCTCATTCCTTTTTCCTTCAACCGGCTCGCGTTCATCCTCACCCATCCATCTCTCATCTTTCCTCTCCTCCTTCTCCTTCCTCTCTGTCTTCCCCCCCCCCCCCCCCCCCCATTTTACTTTTTCTTCTCCTTCTTTATACCCATCCTCATATCCTCATACCCTCTACCTCTGTACACACTTCACTCTTTCACCTCATATCTACAGCTTACACATGAGTGAGAAACAAGAATACGGAACTGAAAAGGTTGCCGACGAAAACGGACTCGGAGGCGAGACAATCGAAGTCGTTGAAGAACCTGATGTCGAGAACTCGAAGATCGAGGCTGTTCGCCTTGGTAATGACTGCCGTGTTGCCTTTACAGTCGTAATCCTTGCCATGGGTCGTACAAATGTCCCTTTAGCTAATGGGCCCTTTTTCCCCCCTTCTCCAAATAGTGGTCCCTGTCACGGATGATCCCACTCTAGTTGCCGTCACCTTCCGCTTCTGGATCATTTCGTTCCTGTTTAGCGTGATCGGCTCTGTTATTCAGCAGTACTACTTTTATCGCTCGACCTCCGGATCTTTCTCCATCTTCTTTGTCAACTTGGCCTCCTATGCGATCGGAAAGTTCATGGCTAAAGTCCTGCCTTCCACATCAATTTCTATCGGTGGTTCCTCCTTCTCTTTGAACCCCGGTCCCTTTAATATCAAGGAGCACTGCTTGATCGGTATTGCGGTCTCGACTGCTGCTGGAGCAGCCTACGCCATTGATATCTTGTCCGCGACCGATCTTTTTCTCGACTATCGCATTGGAGCTGTGGGCTCTTTGCTTCTTATCATCACCACGCAGTGCGTCGGATATGGTATGGCCGGTGTTCTCCGCAAGTATCTTGTCTACCCAGCTGAGATGGTCTGGTGGTCCAACTTGGTCCAGGTCGTCTTTTACAACGCCATGCACAACACAGATGAATTTGCGAACCAGAAGATGATCCGTGGATGGTCCTACATGAAGTACTTCTGGGTCTTCTGTGGCGCCATGTTCATCTGGGAGTTTATTCCTCAGTGGTTGGCTCCTACCTTGCTCTACTTTGACTGGCTGTGTTGGATCAATCCCTTCAACAAAGATTTCTGGGCCATCTTTTCTTCGATCTCCGGCGGTGGTGTCTTGTCCTTGTCTTTCGACTGGACTTCGATCGGCGGCTCCGCAATGTACTACCCCTTGTCGGCACAGCTTTGCAACATTGGCGGTATCATCTTTAACTACTGGATCATTTTGCCCATCATGTGGTTGACCAACTCCCTTGGTACCAAGACCATGGGTTACCCCCTGACTTCTCGTCTCTTCTTCGAGAACGGAACGTCATTCAACATCAAGACTGTCTTGACCCATGATTACACCGTCAATGAAACCGCTTACAACGCTGGACCTGAAGCCAACATGTCACCACTCTACGCTCTCGGTTTCATGACCTCATTTATTGCCTTGGCCGGCTGTGTCGCCCACATCATCTGCTTCCACGGAAAGGACTTATGGCGTAATTGGCGCCAGGCTATTGGCGGTGAGGACGAGGATGTTCATACCAAGATGATGCAGGTTTACCCCGAGGTCCCTCAGTACTGGTACGCCATCTTTTACGTGATCATGGCCGCCCTCTCAATCATGGTCTGCGAAGTCTACAGCCTGCAGCTGCCTTGGTGGGGATTGATCGTGTCCTTGGCTATTGGATGGCTTTTGACTCTTCCCATCTGTGCGATGACTGCCATTACTGGATTCGGTCCTGGTTTGAACGTCATCACGGAACTGGTCTGCGGTTACATGCTTCCTGGAAAACCCATTGCCAACATGGTTTTCAAGTGCTACGGTTACATGGCCATGTACCAGTGTATGAATCTCCTCGGAGACTTGAAGCTCGGCCATTACATGAAGATCCCTCCTCGCTCCATGTTTATTGCCCAGTTCTGGGGCACCATTGTCGGTGGTATCTTCAACTACCTCACTATGATCCTCATCATTGACTCGCAACGAGAGGTGCTGAACGGCACCAAGCAAGACCCCTCTGGCCTCTGGACCGGTCAGCGTGTTCAGACGTTCTGGGGTTCCGGTTTGATCTATGGTGCTCTCGGACCCGCTCGTATGTTCGCCCTTGATGGCAAGTACGGATTCGTTTACCTCGGATTCTTGATCGGTTTTGTGATCCCCGTGGTTCTTTGGGGCCTGACTAAGAAGTTCCCTTCCGTCCAGTGGTCCAAGTTCAACGTCGCGATTATTGCCGGAGGAATGGGTGCTTACCCTAACGGATATGTAGTTGGTGTCCTCCCCACTTTGATCGTCGCCATCATATTCCAGTTCTATCTCTTCCGGTACCATAAGGGATGGTGGAAGAAGTATGTCTTCATCCTGTCGGCGGCTTTGGATACCGGTGCTGCCTTTACAGGATTGGTCATCTTTTTGTTCCTCGGAGGTGGTATCTCCCCCAAGTTGTCGGTCACTGTTCCTTCTTGGTGGGCCAACCATTACACTGACGAAGGAGACAACGCACCTTACCTCTCGATTGATCGATGTGGTGCTGCCCATGATGCATGGAAGGGTGGCGTGTAAATTTGCCGACACATTCTTGTAATTATCGTCCCGTAATCTAATAAACCTGTACCTGTACATACCAGCAGCAACAAGAAGTAAATATTTGTTTGTGCAGTAATCGACAGCGCTTACAAACCGAAGATGTTTAGGATAATCTGCTGTTTCCCCTGATTTGGATGAGTGACAAACAAAGACAGGGCTTCGACGGCTGCATGGTGGAGAGAAGCGATGAAAGGTTCATAGAGGAGCAGTCTCTACTGCAGGAAGACACAAGGTCTCGGCCTCTGCTGCCCCTTGCCTAGCGCCTCCGCTCTCTATTAATTACTGCCTTCCTCCTTGCTTTCGTCACAACGCTCTTGCAAGACAGACGTGAACAACAACAGGCAGAGGGCAGTTGAAGGATGGATCCAACAGCAAATAGGTCCAGCTGGATTGTGACAGCAGTTCATCAATCCAATTGAACCTTGATCGAAACTAGAAATGAGTCGCCCGCCACAGCCCTCCATTTTCATTATGGCCCGGTCAATCAGAGAGCGTACAGCAGGGACAGGCCAATTTTTGGGAGAGCAAGAGCCATGAGTGGGCGGTTGACTCTCAGGTTGCTCCATGACTTTCTGTTGCAGCTTGACCTTATAATGTACCTGTATCAATGTAGCCGGTTAGGACAGTCTCGTTCAATCGGATGAGATGCCATTCTCTCAGGGATGCTAGCGCCTGTCTTCCCTCAAACGATGTCCTGTGTTCAGCCCAGGTTCCCGCCAGCAGTGATGACCAGTGGCTTCCTATTCGCGGTCAGCATCTGGTTTATTTTACGGCTCTGCTGGTATTTGTTTTCACGATGCCGCGATCCGAGGATCGTTTATCGGAGCAAACAAAGAAAATCCTGGATTCAAGTCGGTGTCCATGCAAGATGATACATCTTCTGAAGCGCCAATCTGGATTGGTCCACTCTTTCGCCTTCGCGAGCTTGCTTGTATTTGAAAATGGGCGACAGAACCCGATCACTCAGCCATTGAATCAAAAGATGGTAAGAAAACAAGTACATGTGCAAAGACAGAAAGGGACTTTATGTAGTGCGCATGCGGTGTGCGACAGCTGAGTGGTCGGCAACCCGGCAATGATTCCGGCCATAAAGAAAAGGCTGTACGTACATACCCGCGGTTCGAACTTGTCCTCGTGCCAATCTGTGTTTGAGTGGATTGCAATACATTCATGTTTGTATTGTAAGCAGACTCAGGTACAAGTCCTTTTTTTGTGAAGGCCCATTGGCCGCCCCTGTCGTCTCAGAGGGCAAGGGGAGGGGAGTTGGATCTGTCACGCATCGCTTATCCATTTATCCACTTGATGGCGTCTTTTCAAACCAGAAGTCCTCCTCTTCGTTCGCACCCTCCTGCCGGTTGCGCAAACAAGAGATCAGCGCAAACAAGAGATCAGCGCATATTCTTCCATCTTTTTAATCCGGAGCACAGGCAGTCAGTTTCCCAGGAGGAAGGCGCGGCTGTCGCTGTGATTGGTGTGGTGCCCCAAAAGGGCACATCAGTGAAAATCTGTCCAACGGGGAACGAAACCTTTTATTTGGGCTCAGAAGGGCGGATGGACAGGCAGATGGACAGGCAGATGGACAGGAAGACGAGGGTGGATGGACAGGGTGTCATCCTCTGCCCGTTTGCCGTTTTCGGATCCGAGGAAGCACAACACCTGGGCAAAGATACATTGGAGCATCAAAGGAGACGGTTCCTGGCTGGCAGAGTCAGAGTCTGCCCACAACCCCCTTCCTGCATGATGGCGACATGTCCTTCCCCTCTTGTTGCCCCTCCGTATAAATACGCTGTCTGCTCCCCGTCATTGTTCATCCGTCTTCCCTCAGTCCTCTGCCGCTTGCCACCTCCCTGTCTCTCACTTTGTCTTACTTTTTTTTTCTCGTCTCACACTTAATCTCGATCCTTTCTCGCCCACTTCTACACTCCTCTCTTGGGGATCCTCTTGATACACTATCATACCCAGTTGACACTCTTCCTATTCCATAATGTCCAAACAGGAATACTATTCCGAGGACCAAAAAGTCGAGAACGTCGACACAGAGCTTCAGCTAGCTGAAGAGGACGATGTCCAGAACTCAGTCATCGAGGCTGTTCGACTTGGTAAGGGGCTCTTGCCATGTCTGAGGTTTCTACGGTGGGCGTGGCAAGGTGTACTAATCCTCCTCGCTTCTTCTATCATTGATGGTTCCAAACAGTGGTCCCCATCACCGATGATCCCTCTTTGGTCGCAGTCACTTTCCGATTCTGGGTCATTTCCTTCATCTTCTCGGTCATCGGCGCCGTCATCCAGCAGTACTACTTTTACCGTTCTACTGCCGGTTCTTTTTCTATCTTTTTTGTCAATCTGGCTTCCTACGCGATGGGTAGATTCATGGCTCGTTTTCTCCCCACCTCTTCCTTCAACATCGCTGGCTATTCCATGTCCGTGAACCCAGGCCCATTCAACATCAAAGAGCATGCCCTCATCGGTATTGCTGCCTCCACTGCTGCCAACGCCGCTTACGCCATTGATATCTTGTCCGCGACCGATCTCTTCCTCAACCACCGTGTCGGCGTCCTCGGTTCTTTGCTGCTGATCATTACCACCCAGAGCGTCGGATATGGTATGGCCGGTGTTCTCCGCAAGTATCTTGTCTACCCAGCTGAGATGGTCTGGTGGTCCAACTTGGTCCAGGTCGTCTTTTACAACGCCATGCACAACACAGATGAATTTGCGAACCAGAAGATGATCCGTGGATGGTCCTACATGAAGTACTTCTGGGTCTTCTGTGGCGCCATGTTCATCTGGGAGTTTATTCCTCAGTGGCTGGCTCCCTTGCTTGTCTACTTTGACTGGTTGTGCTGGATCAACCCCTTCAACAAAGATTTCTGGGCCATCTTTTCTTCGATCTCTGGCGGCGGCGTATTTTCTCTATCTTTCGATTGGACTTCGATCGGTGGCAGCACAATGTACCTGCCCCTAGCCGCTCAGCTCTGCAACATTGGCGGTATCATCTTTAACTACTGGATCATTTTGCCCATCATGTGGTTGACCAACTCCCTTGGTACCAAGACCATGGGTTTTCCATTGACCTCTCAATTGTTCTATACCAATGGATCTATCTTCGACATCCACAAGGTCCTAAACCCGGATTTTTCTTTGAACGAAGCTCTCTACAATTCAGGAGAGCCAGCATACATGTCACCTTTGTACGCTCTCGGCTTCATGACCTCATTCATTGCGCTGGCCGGCTGTGTCTCTCACATCATCTGCTTCCACGGAAGTGACTTGTGGCGCAATTGGAAGAGTGCCGTCGGTGCAGCGAACGATGACATCCATACTAGATTGATGCAAGTTTACCCTGAAGTCCCTCAGCTCTGGTATGCCGTCTTTTACATTGTCATGGCCGCCCTCTCGATCGTTGTCTGTGAAGTTTATGATCTCCAACTCCCCTGGTGGGGAGTACTCGTCGCGCTTGCTATCGGTTGGGTCCTTACTCTCCCTATTTGCGCCATGACTGCCATTACTGGATTCGGTCCTGGTTTGAACGTCATCACGGAATTGGTGTGCGGTTACATGCTTCCTGGAAAACCCATTGCCAACATGGTCTTCAAGTGCTACGGTTACATGGCCATGTACCAGTGCAACCAGCTACTGTCGGATCTCAAGCTCGGAGTCTACATGAAGATCCCCCCTAGATCCATGTTTGTCGGACAGTTCTGGGGCACCATTGTCGGATCCTGCTTCAATTACTTGACTATGGTTCTCATCATTGACTCGCAACGTGAAATCCTAAACGGAGACAAGCAGGACCCATCTGGTCTCTGGACTGGTCAGCGTGTTCAGACGTTCTGGGGTTCCGGTTTGATCTATGGTGCTCTCGGACCCGCTCGTATGTTCGCCCTTGACAGCAAGTACGGATTCGTTTACCTCGGATTCTTGATCGGTTTTGTGATCCCCGTGGTTCTTTGGGGCCTGACTAAGAAGTTCCCTTCCGTCCAGTGGTCCAAGTTCAACGTCGCGATTATTGCCGGAGGAATGGGTGCTTACCCTAACGGATACGCGGTCGGTGTCTTCCCCTCCTTGATCGTCGTTATTATCTTCCAGTACTACATTTTCCGGTACCATAAGGGATGGTGGAAGAAGTATGTCTTCATCCTGTCGGCGGCTTTGGATACCGGTGCTGCCTTTACAGGATTGGTCATCTTTTTGTTCCTCGGAGGTGGTATCTCCCCCAAGTTGTCGGTCACTGTTCCCTCCTGGTGGGCCAACTATTACACACCCGAGGGCGACAATGCTCCATACCTGGCTGTCGACCGCTGTGGCGCCGCCAACCATGCATGGACCGGAGGTGTCTAAAGCGGTCGATCTGTCTTTTTGTAATTTGCTTGTATATTAAAAGTTATTCTTTCCCCCTTCTGTCTGCCCATCCATTCTTCCTAAGAAATATATTTCTTGGGCCATATCACGAAGAGAAACAACTCTCTCTCACGAGTTTTTGTGTTGCATGACAGCCCTGTCCTCTAGTAATTGCTGGTCGTTCTGTTTTCAGTTCCTTCAAGGGTTTTCGTTCCTAGGGAACACTGTCTACCCTGCAAGGGCATCTGAAAAGGTGATCATATTTGACAAGTATCTCCCTCAAGTCAGGTAATGGTTGTTATACCCATAGTCTGACCCCTAGTCACAGTACAGATGCTTTCTCTGCTGGCAAACAGTGGAAGTGGGTGCTATAATACACAGACAGTCCGGTCTCAGGACAGATCAGAGTTACCACAATGCAAGAGGTCCAAGTTTGGAGGATCCTTCTCGGCTTTCTGTTTTATCAACTGTAGTAACCTCCGTCTTGTGTTCGTGTGAGATGGGCCTAATGGTGCGATTGATTGACCGCCCAGAGAAACATATTGCTCTCCTTCATCCTCCTTGGAGCAGCACAACGTTCTCCCAAAACAAAACAGCAGGTCTTGCGGCCAATCAGGGTTGTTACCAACTGCTCACCAATGTGCCCTTTTGAGTCCTGTGCAACCCCAACCTTGTGGTCCTCGCTTGGTAAAAGATTTACTTCGACTTTGAGGGTCATCTCCGGCGAGATAGGAAACCGCAAATGGCCGCAGTGGTCTATACGCCATCCTCATCTGAACACACTCTCATCTTCTTTTTCTTCTTTCGCCACCAGCAAACACTTGTGCTTTCACGCCGCTCCCTATCCATTCGCAAAACAAAGCATTCTCCCACAACAATGAACGTCTTTCTTAATCGCTTTATGGTCAATTGAATCCGTAGTTCTTTATCTATGTTTTGTTACTCTACCCTTTGAAAAGAAAAGAAAAAACAATAGTGGGTGCGATGCTACCTATGTCAAATAGATGATACAATTCTCTTCCTCAACTCTATCGTCTGAACAAGTTGGAGATAGGAGAATCTCTGTGGCATAGATACCTCTGTTCAACACGAATTTCCTCCTGAGAAAACGGTCCTTGACCTCAACGAGAACGGGAACTTGTCGGGTGCCAATATCAGGTTGCAAAAGAAGGAGAAGAGAAAGAAAACTCTCCCATCGAAGCGGTCCGTCTTGGTAAATCCACCCTCGATGTTTTAAAGGAAGCGCCAAAAAAAAAGAAAGAGTCAAATCGATACACCCTCTAATTACCCCCCTCTCCCTCTCCCTCTCCCTCTCCCTCCAGCTCTCCCTTTGAAGATGACCCCACTCTGCCGGTCGTAACGTTTCGCCTCTGGTTCATCTCCTTCCTCTTTGTCGCCCTCGGATCCACGATCCAGAAGTACTACTCTGGTTCGTACCCGATTTTCTTTATAAACCTTGTCTGGTTCTCGATGGGCAAGTTCTACGCCAGGGTCCTACCTTCAAGTTCTCGATATTTGGCCGCGATTTCTCTCTGAATCCCGGCCCATTCATCATCAAAGAGCATGCCTTGATTAGTATTGCTGTCGCCACCGGCTCCAATGCCTCCTACGCCATTGACATCTTGTCTGAGATAGACATCTTTTACCTTCGGCCATGTACTTGCCCTTGTCTGCTCGGCTCTCCATTTATGGTGGTGCCATTTTGAGCTACTGGGTGATTTTCCCCTTCCTCTGGTTGAATAATGTTTTGGGTATGAAGACCATCGGCACTCCTTTGCCTTCGCGTCTCTTCTACGATAACGGAACTGTTTTCTTTATCAACTCGTTCTTGACTTAGGATTACTCTGACGAGGCTGGTCCCCCAACCAACATGGCACCCATATACGCTCTTGGATTCATGTATAGCTTCATTGCCCTGGCCGGCTGTGTCTCTCACGTCTGCTTCCATGGTCGAGGCAAGTATTTTTTATTCTTTAGCTTAAAGGATGCGACCCTGAAAACACTACACAAAGTCCTTAAATTACTTTCTTGTTTCTCTTTGCTACATAGACATCTGGACCAACTTGAGCGTGCGCTTAGCTCAACCGAGGTCGATATCCACACAAAGATGATGCACGTCTACCCTGAGGTGCCTCAGCTTTGGTATGCCGTCTTCTACGTCATCCTGGCCGTCACCGCTTGCTTGGTCTGCGAGTTTTATGGCACGCAGTTGCCCTGGTGGCTTCTTTTGCTAGCTCCGTTCATGAGCTGGGCATTGACTCTCCCCATCGGTGCGATGAACGCCATCACTGGTTTTGGCCCCGGTTTGAACGTCATCACGGAATTGGTGTGCGTTACATGCTTCCTGGAAAACCCATTGCCAACATGGTCTTCAAGTGCTATGGTTACATGGCCATGTACCAGTGCAACCAGCTACTGTCGGATCTCAAGCTCGGACACTACATGAAGATCCCCCCACGTGCCATGTTTGTCGGTCAATTCTGGGGAACCTTGGTTGGAGCCTTCTTCAACTACATCACCATGATCCTCAACATTGACTTTCAGCGTGGCGCGCTCGATAACAGCAAGCCCGATCCTAATGGTTTATGGACGGATCAGCGTGTCCAAACCTATTGGGGTTCCGGTTTGATCTATGGTGCTCTCGGACCTGCCCGTATGTTTACGCTCTATGATAAGTACTGGCTCGTATACATTGGGTTCCTGGTCGGATTTTTGGCGCCTGTCTTGCTCTGGCTCCTTTCCAAGAGGTTTCCTAGCATCTCGTGGTCCAAGGTCAACGTCTCGATCATTGCCGGAGGCATGGGTGCCTTCCCCAACGGTTATTCCATGGGTTTGACGACCTCTTTGATCACCATGTTGATCTTCCAGTACTATATTGCAAAGTATCACAAGAACTCGTGGAATAACTACGTGTTCCTGTTGTCTGCGGCCTTGGATACCGGCGCGGCTTTCACAGGTCTTGTGATCTTCTTGTTCCCGGGAGCCGGTATCTCATCCAAGCTTCAGATAGTAGTTCCTTCCTGGTGGAGCAACTACTACGTTCTCGGGGAGGAGAATACACCCAACATGCCCTTCAAGTCTGTGGACCGCTGCGGTGCTGCGGGTAATAAGTGGAAGAGCACACCCTTCTATTTGTAGATAGTCTAGCATTGTTAATGAAGTCCCATTCCAAAAAATAAGACTTTGTTGGATCGAGGAGCAGAACTGACGATGGGTGTTGGGCAGGAGCTGTGGGCTCTTGTCGCCGGTTGCTTGTCCACGGGCCAAAGATGTCTGACTGTGCAGTTCCCTTTGTCTCAGGGGGTTCGCGATGACCGAATTTTCCAGATTCAAAACAAAAGGCACACCGCCAGGAATCAAGTTCAATCTCCGAAGGGGAGAAGGAGGCAGTGGGCTGACGCTGACAAGTGTTTGACCCAGACTCATATCCAAAACCCTGATATGTGCGCTCCCCGGTAAACAACATGGGTGGTGAAGAGAATGATGACGCGAGAAAGAAAACAACAATCATTCTTGCATAACACGAGGTAAGAAAAAAAAGTGCCCCCCAAGATTTCAGACTAGCGCCGGGTAGTCGGCTGTTGCTTTCACTTGTGTTTTGTTAGTGTCCTTCAGATGGGTGTAGAGTGGGGCCGATAGGGGGGGTTGCACCAAACGGGTTGTCTTGATCATGAAAAAATGGGGACATCCCAGAAGAGAGGGATCAAACGCAAAAAAGAACAACAATCAGTAAAGGACGTTTTCTTTTCATCCCGTTTCCTTTTTGCTTTTAGACCACCTTAAGGACAGGTCCTATTCACGCAAACGTAAGAGAGGGTGTTCAGGAGATGTTAGAAGACAGAGCAAAAGGGGCGTGTCGAGCCTGTTGGCCAGTTTTCTTTTACAGTTGGGTCGCCGAGGGTGAAAGCTGGCCACAAATTGGACACAGGTGCTCTCTCTCTTGGCAATCTCTCTCTTTCATGTTTGATGTCAATCAAACTCAGTTACTGTTCTCTCTTTCTTGTTGGGCGTACTTTGGATTACAGAGCCGCCTTCATTACTGTCGCGGTACACTTCTACTCAACGATTGGTCAGAAGAGAAGAGGAGAAAGAAGGGGGAGAGTGATCGACCTGCCGGGCCCACTGTCTCTCCATAGAGTTGGGCGGAAAGAAGGACGATACTGCTCATTGGCGTTCAATTGCTATCAGATCTGGTCAAACGGAAACACACAAGGCACAAACAAATAAACAAAACACTGTATCCTGTGTGGGCAGTGAGGAATCCGAGAATTCAACAACAAAACATGTTTTACCATCCCATCACAACGCACAACGGCAGAGTGTCAGGTGGCTCACCGGGGTGGGAGAGAGTTATTTGTTTGACGACATCGTCTTTAGGTCTTTAATACAATATTTGTTACATGATGCGAAAATAGATAAAAAAATCGAGTTGAGTGGTGATGGTGGTTGGGTCCAGGGAGCAAGAGGAAACAATGACTAGAAGAAACTAACAATCTCCTCGAACGGGCGGCTATTAGTGATTATTGTTGTCCCTGAGGGTGGCGAGTCGCCTGTTATTTTTGTGGGGTTGTAAAAAGAGTTGCTTGCTCCGTTGTTTGTGGCGTGCTTCCTGTGGTTGCATTCCCTGTTGGAGTATCCTTCCGGAGGATTTGATTGTCCTTTAAAGCATCTGGGAGGCGACGGCAACAGCGCCGGCAACGGCAAACATGACGTTGGCAGTCAGGGATCCAGCAGCGTTAGAGGGCTTGGAAGCAGGGGGTGCCGAAGTAGTGGCCGCGGCGGAGGGGACGCTAGAGGGACCGGCACCACCAGCACCGTTGATGGTGAACTCATTGGTGTAAGAAGCCTCTGGTGAAGTTTGGACAACGATGGAGTAGGCTCCAGGGGTCAGAGTGGGGACGGTGTAATCCTGGCGAACAGAGCTGCCAGAGCAGTCGAGAGTTCCAAGGGCGGCAACGAAGTGGACGGAGCCGGAGGGACCCTGGACGAAGTTAACGGTAACGTTCTTGCCGGTAGCGCCCATGGAAGCGCAGTTGCCGGACCAGCCGATAAAAACGGAATCACCAGCGTTCCAGATGGTGCCCTTGGTGGGGTTGTAGATCTGGAGCATGTCAGCAGAGGCGACGGCAGCCAAGGAGGCGATGAGGGCGGCGGCAGTGATCTTCATTTTGAGAGGTAGAGGTATGAGGTTTGGGAAGGTAGGATGACGATATGGAGTGACGAGAAGAGGAGAGAAAGGAAAGAAAGTAGGGCCGGTGGGGTGGCCTGATATTTATATGATGATCGTAGGGGAAGTGGTTGCCTCTTTCCAAGTAAGTGGGAGTTGAATTGGACAGAATAGAAGGATGAGGTTCATCTTCAATTGCAGAGCGAAGAGAGTCCAGGATGGCACCGTATCGCGTGTGGATCGCACAGGCAGAGACAGGGCGAGGCGGATGATCTCCTGGTTGCAGGAAAGAACGATTTTGTTTTCTATTTATCGCCTCGGTATTTTTAGGTTGGAGGAGAATCAACAACAGACAGCACTTGGCTGTCAGCACCCCCACTTTACAGGTACCGTAGTTGCAGAATGACACGAAGGAACAAGCCTGTGCTCGCTCTCCGTTGCTCTGAGTGCAAACGCAAAACATGCAATAAAGCAAAAACACGCGCGGAAGAAACGCCTTCGCTGCTAGCACCCCTGGAGAGTCAGAGAGAGAGAGAGTGCGTGTGTTGTGTTCTGTCCTTTCGTTGCCCCGCAGTCTTTCTCCCGCTTTTCCTTAGTCGAGCTCAGGCGCACCCCAACAGCCATGGTGCTGTAGTCCGCGCCGGTACAGTAATGGTACAGGATTGTTCAAACACATGTACACCGGGTAGGTACCGTCAATGCATGCACGTTTCTTCTGCACGTCAGGTATTTTCACTCACCTCGCCTTTGTGCTCCTTCGGATTTCCCTTAAAGAACCCCGTCAGAGACCGGCTACAGAATGGAGGTTGAGAGACACAATATGATCTAAGTGCCCAAGTCAATGCCCTAGACTGACGCCATTCCATCGAGGGGCTAACAAGTTATTGCCCGGCTCTCATCGTCATCCTTTTTCTCCTCTGGGCACTAGTGGGATACCATGGCTTTTTTGATTTTGTGGGTGATCGGAACAGAAGGCAAAAAGAAAAAATGAGATGTTTCATCCAGTTTTTTCTTGCTATTCGAGAAACAGGCGAGTGAGAGAGAGCGCCACGGAGTTGAGGAGTAGCTTTTTGACGGGTAGATCGTCAACCTTCGTGATATTTTTACCTGTATCCAGACTGGCACAGAGACAGCGATCTTGCAAGGTCCTGTTGCTGGACTGGACAATGAAGAGAGCGAACGAACATTGCGCTCTCAAGTAGGCATCGAGGTGTTGATTACAGGAGCAAAAAAGTAACCGAGAGCGGCCTGTGAGCACGAGAGCGGAATGTGCCAGGAAATTCACAACGAGAAAGCCAGGAAAAGCAAATGGGGGCGTGTTGACCGTTCAGTGTACGCCACCAATTATCAAACGTGACTGCGTCTTAGGTTCTCCGGGTGCATTTCCATTTCTTCACATCTGCAATGCTGCGCGGACCTGATCAGACTGAACCCAACCCTTGAACTACATTCTCAGGAGCCATGGCGACATTTGTGCGATCTTCTCTCCGTGTGTCTAACGCGGCCTCTGCATCTTCTCTTCTCCGCAGGATGGCTCTAAACAGAACTACAGGAACCATTTGCGTGTCCTCATGGCGCTCTTACTCCTCCACTCCTCCAAGGGTGCCAGACCATGACGACGCAGCGGCGACACCGGCTATGGACCCGGATGGCTTCCAAACCCCTTACACAAATCTGCCCCCTCTGCCCCGCGATCCGGATGAGTCTTTGCAGACGATCCGCGCCCGCTTGACCTACCAATCTCGAAAGAGGGGCATTCTTGAGACGGATCTGTTGCTGTCGACGTTCGCAAAAGAGTTTTTGAAGGACATGTCGATCGAGGACTGCAGGCGGTTTGACAAGTTTATGGACGAGCCAGATTGGGATATTTACTACTGGGTTACTGGAAAGAAAGAGGTTCCCGAGCGGTGGAAGGGTGATAAGGTCTTTGAGCAGATTGTGAAGCACGCCAAGAACGAAGGACGTGTTGTCCGCCAGATGCCCGCTCTTTGAAGAGCAAAAGGACATGAAGATCAGGACGAGGGGCATTGTCCGGAGCCGAGAACTGATATATTTGTTCATAATAAATGTGCAACACATTGAAGGACTTGATGCGCGGTCACGGAGCTAGCTTGAGGGATTAGCTTTTTGTGTCTTTTTCCGTATGCGTGCTTGTACACCCAGTTTTCACTCTCCTATCCTCTCCCTCCACTCCCCCTTCCCCACTACTTCACCAGGCTGTTTACCTGATTCTTTCATCCTTCCAACCCGCAGTGGCAATCAGTATCCCGAGAGCAGACATGACTGGCAGTCGAGGCAAGCGACTCTCGGCTACCAAAGGAGATCCAGAGCTGACGTTGAGCAGTATCCAAGCTTATGTAACGACATAGACTGCTGGCAGCAACCCTGGTTATGATATTCAGCTCCGAACCGCTGGCTCACACGCTCTGATAATATGTGGCTCTCTGTAGATATCGAGGGCAGACACTAAAGAGCTCTTCAGTTGTCTGCCGTCCTTGATTGAGCTAGTGAAAGCAATGCCCGCAAAGTCCAAGCTCTTTCCACAAGCGGTTCTAGTCATCGACAGTATCCTAGCGTTGATTTCGAGACAAGTCAAAGGCTCTCATATGAGTCGACAGGCAGGCATCGAGTTCAAGGAGTTGATTGTCGACATTCTTCAGGTACTATGTTTCGACAGAGACTTGTCAAGGATACTTTCTATTGACTGATGAGTCCTATTCTCTCCACTCTGAAGGATAAAATCAATAATGACGATAAAGGTAATAGTGGATTAAGCACCGGCCCATAGTTAGATGACGACCAATCTGACCAGCGATGGTATGCTCTTGCTAGGAAAACATATCCTTGGACCCCTCATTTTTCCATTGTTAAATACTGCCCTACATGACGAGATAGTCGATGCGATCGGAGTTGCCCTTCGGACAAAAGTAAGAGAGAGCTCGAAACCAAGCGCAGAACTACTTGATCCTAAATACATGCTATCAACTACCCACCGATAGGTTTCACACTGCACCAACTCGCTGCTGGGCCAGTGCGACGAAAACAAGCGTTATATGAGAGGCATGCCTTCTGTGATGTAAGTAGTCAAATATCGATACCGAGAAGAGAAGGAAATCGACTACCTGGCTCTAACCGTGTAGACGGCCATTTTCAGCAAAAACCTCAGCGATCGATTACTGAAGGAGCAAGGTAAGCAAGGAGAGGCAGGATACCTCTTTCATACCAAATTAGCGTGGAGTGGATATCAGGCTAACTTGTCCCAAATATTTACCAAAATTATTAGATATTCCTTTACAACTGGACATGTTAGGCACTGTTTTCAGATTGTGTCCAGGGAAACCCAAAGAGCGAGAACCCTTTGCATTGCAAAACTTCCCAAAGTGCTTTGCCAGTGTCTTTCTTAAGCTCAAACCAACCAACTTTGGGAGCGTCTCGCGCGAGTTTCTAAACCAGGTTCAGAAGGCGAATCCCTGTGCGGTTTTGTAAGCAGTAATAGCCTTTCTTTTTTTTCTATTACTGAATAGTAGAAAGCTGGTTTATTGATACATATTATTTATCTACTACGCTAGTGGTTGGACGTTGGAATCACCGTCGATCAAGTCCACAGGCACAAAAATGGTATTTTCGAGCACGGAAGGCTACTTTGTCGATTTCAACCTGAAATCAATCAACTTCTTGGCAAAGCCTAGTGCCATTGTTTCCAGCATTGCTCCATCTTTGGCACTACCGTACAAAGACATTCTGACTTGGGCCCTCACAGCAGGTTCGAAAGAACGCCTTTGGTATACTTTTTATTTTGCTCTCGATGATGTGCGTTGCTGACACCACCATGGATACACTTTGAGTAGACAACAATCTTTTACAACTGGAATCTCATCTGGGGACATTGTTTATTGTCCTGGAATCATCCCATGCAATGGCGGAGCGGATCACGTCCACCATGGAGGCTGCATTGATGACAAAGTCCTGTGTAACAGCAACGTCATGTCAGGATATCTCTGGCTTGGATCATCCGTCATCTCCGATCCCTTGCTCTTTTCCAAGACCCATTCAGGTAGGTACACGCAGTTCTCTACTTTTCGGTAACAGAGGCCTGCAGCTAATCTGTATCTTCATCAATGCTCGTTTGTAGAGACCTGAGACTACAAGAACACCAGCTCCAACAACCCCAACCACCCTTCTTCATAATATCATGTCCTGCTCTAGTGATGCGTTTCAGAGTGATACGTTGAATCGATCGGTTGCCCCTCAGCAGGTAGGCAATGGACTTCTTACATGTTGCAGTTGAGAACAATCGTTGACCCCTATGCTGTTCGATATAGCTCCTGCTGTCTTCACATTACGCTCCGGTCTCTCTCGCAAATCCAACAAGACCCAAAAAGAATGTTGGGGTCCAATTGGACGATTCACTGAGGCCAACTGGCCAGAAAAAAAACAACCCGTCGTATAGTTCTCCTTCTCGAGTCTCCTGTTTGTTTAACAGCGCTCAAGCGGCAACGCAACTACCACCGATCACAGACCCTTACGAGAACAAGGAGAACATCCCTCCGTTGTTATCTCAAGACAGAAGACCAAGCGCGGCGAGAGGGGATCCAGTGGTACTGGGTCGTTCATCGAGACAGTCATCGCGTAATGTCGACTTCAACTGCAGCGGCAAGCATTGTCCATTTGGCCGAATTGATAGAGGACAGCTTTCTTCCCCGTCTTTCACCGCTATAGGATCGTTGGCCGATCAAGGACATCAACCAGATGAGCAACTTACTGCAGTTCCCAAAGTCCATGTAGGTGGATCAATTGAGCTGTCGACAATTATGACAGGTCGATCTTCAGGCGATTTCCATTACGCGCTTGAAGGGTGCCTTGCGGAGGATCACTCCACTACTCCCGGTAACGGTGCAACTCCAATCCCGACTGGCCACTGTTCCATTGAGGCGGAAGACGAGACAGTCTCCCGCAAACGTCAAAAGAGGGACCAGGTGATGTTGGATGCTTTTCATGGAATCGCAAAGGTATGCTTTAAAACAGTTTTTCGTTTATCAGTGGTCATTCTCTTCCTGATGACACTTGGTGTATTTCATACTCATACAGCTTCTCGTGGAAAATCTGGATGCGCGTGGTCAACACCACATCCAAGCATTGGATCGCCTGTTTTGTCCGCTAGAGAAGAGTGCAGAGTCAGTTATGGGTGCTCGCCTCTATGAAGGGTGAGTGAGAGAGTAGGTGAGAATACGCTGGTCTACTAGTCAGGTTTGGAACTAATCCAGATGTCTATTGCAACTGCTCCCCAGACTTGAGCATTTGTCGAAGATTGCGGCCGAAAATATTCACAGCGACTTGGAGACCTGCATCCAACGGCTGAGCGCCACTCTCTCTGATTCTCATTAATGAGTAGGAAATGACTTCAAGGAGAATTGACTTTGCTGATGGCTTTTTCGTGACATGTACAGTAACCGGAACTTGCGACGTGGTTCAGTTGAGACCCAGTCTTTATTAAGTTTCTCTTTTTCCCGCGGTAATAGCCCGTCGGGGAGGTTGTCTCTATAGCCTGAGGTGGTGCCGATAGAGATTTTGTTGGCGAGTCCCACTTGCAGTTTGAGTCCAGTTGAATTCAAATATGAAAAAATATGCTCGATTAAAGCTCCTTGACATAGTTGCCTATAGTTGCATGCGCGCCAAGAGTTTTGGGTCTGGTCAGTCTTCATGGGGTCAATGGTTCACTCAAACAAACAAACAAACAAAAAAAAAAAAAAAAAAAAAAAAGGCAACAGCAGCAGCAGCATCCGAGATCAGGACTATCCAACATACCAGGGAAGACGCCGGTCCTTCCATTGAGTTTCCCAGTCCACCAGTCGTCTGTGTTTTGGGTCCGCTCCACTATCTCGATCCGATCATCCCGACGGAAGGACAAGTCGCCCTCTTGTTGAGCATCATAGTCGTACAGCGCCACAGCCATCTTGGGTCCGTTCATCCTTCTAGGGACCGGTGGAGGTGGAGGTTTCTTTTGGCTAGCGACATGGTTCTGACCTGCATTGATGGCCGCGCCTGCAGCCGTGGCGGCGATGGCGCCGGCGATACCTGTGCTGAACGGACTCAAGTGTAGATGAACATTGGGGCCGCCTCTAGCCGCAGGGGCTGCGGCGGGGGCAGGGGCAGGGGCAGAAGCGGTGGCCTGAGGAGACTGGTACGCAGGAGGTGCAGGTTCATAAGGCTTTGGATTCTGAGCCTGCCAAGGTTTAGCGGTTGCAGGGGATTGCCAGGGCTTGGCGGCAGGTGCTGGTGGGGCGGCTGCTGGAGAGGTGGTGTTGTAGGACCGTGCAGCTGCGGGGGATTGCCATGGCTTTGGTGCTGTTGGTGGAGGAGCACTCTCCTGCTGTGATTGGTGTTGTTGTTGTTGTTGCTGTTGCCATGGCTTTGGTCCTGACGACCCCACGGCCTTCTGCCAGGGTTTAGCTGCTGGCACTGAGGGTGGTGAGGGGTGGTCAAGGGAAGCATTTGATCCGGGGGGGCTCGAGTCTCCATTGCGACCATACTTGCTCGCATATGCTAAACAGCAAAGATAAAGCAACGCATGTTAATATTGCCAACATAAATATAACCCCCCTGGAACCTAAAAAGCAATGATGCAATAACAGCTTCTCCTTCCAGAACATACGGGTTGTCAATGACCTCTTGGTGATAATTTCGACTGACTCTAGGGTTGGTGCGATGTCGCCCTTTCTAGCCTCGTAGCCTCCAAGGACATCGATCGTCAGGTCGTAGTATCCACTACGAGAGAGGGGGTCGATACGGTCCAGGAGAATGGTATAGATCCTCAATTGCAAGAAATACAGCGAATGAAAGATGGGTTCCATCAATTGAGTTCGAAGCCAAAAGTATCCTGGGAGCTCCTCCTTCAACAAGTTGTTCAATCCTTCGTAATCTCCTGTCGCCACTTCCAATTGCGATTCGATCTATGTAAGGGAGAAACGAGGGTAGACGGGAAAAACACCGTATATACTCTGTGAGCACGACTTGACATCTCTTCATCTCCTGACCATTTTCCATTATTGTTGCATATACCTTGAACATTTGTTTCTCATCGCTGAGAGTGCGTTCTTTCTTCTCCTGCAACTTTTTGAGCGCAATCCTGAATCGATCGTAATCCACCAACTTGTGATCCCGCTTCGTGATCGACTTGCGGATCAGCTTCATCAGGTTCTGCATCTCTGTCAATGGACGCACCACTGTCGCCTCCAGCTTGTCCTAAATGACAATAACAAAGAAATCGAAGAGAACAAACAAAAAGTCAGCATTTCATCATTAATCAAGATATTCTGAGCTGTTTCCTTGTATTTCCACGTGCTTACAACTTCAGGAAGGAGCAGGTCCCGGATTTCCCTCATGACTGCCTGAAAATCGTCCACAGCCTGAACAGATTCCGGTGCCGTCTGCACGCGACGAGGGGTCACCTCTCCGCTGGGTTCTCCCAATGCGGGATCATAGATCTCGGCCAATACAATTCCAAACTCGGCCTGATGGTTCAACAGCGCTATTTTTTGAGTCAGAGAAAGAAAGTGATGGTGGCAAAAAAAAAAAAAAAGGTAGAACCACAAGAATACAAACACAAACACAAAAATGGGTTGTCAGTGCTCAAAACATTCTCCTCTTTCTGACTCCTCTGTCCAGGAAACCCCAAAGAGAAGACTGAGAACAATACAAAACAAAAAAAAGCCCTCTCGGCAGATGACCTAAAAGATGGTGGCAAAAACACGAGGGCGGTGGAGCAAAGAACTTACCAGTGACGCTGTCTCGGTACTTTGTCACCTCGCCCAGCAAAGCTGTCGTCGACTTTTCCGAGGCTGCAAATTTGGTGCTCATCTCCTTGAACTCGTGGTCGTTGGTGGCTAACACATTCGAGGTAATATAGGATGTGATATGACGGATGGCGAAAGACGATACATGGAGAAAGTAGGAGAACGGACCGTTAGCAGGCTGAAGCGGAAATAGAATGCGCGGGCTGTTGGAGAAGGAGGGAGTGGAAAAAAAATGTCTCTGCTATCACCATCGTTCGTCTTCCATCAGTTTGTCAATTACCATCGCGAATGCCTGTCTTGGTCGAAAGCGTGTGAGGCAGTCGAGAGACGGCCTTTGTGAGTCCTTTCCTAGAACGAGAAAGATTGCGAGATTGTTAGCCCTCGGTTCCTGGATTTTCCTCCTGGTAGTTTGTTGAGACCCTGGTCGGAAGACAGGGCTCAAGTCTGCGCCTCCATCGCTTGAAATAACCAAATTGAAAAGAAAATGTGGTGAGGAGGAGAGGAGCTGGGAGGGAGAGGAGTGTCTTGGAGAGGGGAGGGAGAGTGGAAGCGCCAAGCTGACGATGTCGCGTTATGAGATGAGGCGCAAGACTCGGGTACGACGGGTGGGGGATTTACCAGCTCATGGGGACAGAGAGGAGGTTGTGAGGGGAAAGAGGGATAAGGTGAAGGTGATGAGTAGAAAGGAGAGGAGGATGCAGATGAGCGGATGGATGGATGGATGGATGAATGAATGGGAGGGAGAAGGAGGGAGAAAGAGCAACGGACGACAGCAATGAAGAAGGAAGAACCAACGAAGGGGGCGGGCGGCGGGCGGAGTCGATGCCCCGTTTGGGGGTACCGCCACAAACACACAAACCACACACGCACCTGTTCATTCATTCGTTTTCTCACACTGCACACCTCGCTCTCACACACTGCACACCTCGCACTCACACTGCACGCACCACACATCACCACACTTCACACCTTTTCTTTCTTCTCTCGTCTCTGCGATTGTGCGCGCCACGTACAGTACTCCACAAGGACCCTTGAGAAAAAAAAGCGATTGAGCGCGAAGAGCGTCATCACTCGGGCTGAGATTTCTTATTTCTTTCTTCTTCTTTCGTTCTCTTCTCTTTCTCTTTCTCTTTCTCTCCAACTCCCCACTTCACTCATCCACTCTCCTCCACTACTCACCCTTTTCACCCACTCACCCACATACAACCATGACTGTAAGTGCCTTCCCTTGCTGGCCCCCTTCCATGACCCAGATCAAGAACCGCGCAGCGCCTGTTATCTACCTCCTTCTACTCTCCCCCCTAACTGTTGCCTCTCCTCAACTGCATTTGCCCCACCTCCGTTGATCTCGAAAAACTGTAGATCAAGGTCGGCGACACTCTCCCCTCTGTCTCTCTCAAGTACTGGTAAGTCATCTGACACAAAAAGAATCCTCGGATGTTGCCATCCCTGTATCTATAATTTTTTCTCACGCGCACCCTTTTTTTTTGTATCTTACTCTCTTTGGGAAAACAGCCCCTTCGATGCCTCGTTGGAGCATGCCTGCGGAATCCCCCAGGATTTGCATATCGCCTCGCTTAAGGGAAAGAAGGTTGTCATCTTTGGCGTCCCCGGTGCCTTCACCCCAACCTGCAACAACCAGCACTTGCCCGAGTAAGTCCCTGTTTGAGCGGAATGTAAACGATCCATGCGCAGTTGCGCGAGAAAATCCGTTTCGAGTCAAAAGCGCGTTTGCTCATCATAGTTTGTGTTGTTTCCATCACTTCAAAAAAAAAATTAGATACCGTGATCTTTACCAGGAGTTTGTCAAGAAGGGCGTTGACCAGATCATTTGCCTTGCCACCACCGATGCCTTGTAAGATAAGAAATGCAGAAAAGGGAGCCTCTTGCGGAGGATTTTGTCGGGTGGATATTTTTTGTGGGGGACTGTGGGGGACCCTGAATTGCCCGCGCCAGCCTTTTTTCTGTTTGATGGCTCACCTTTCTCTTTTGTTTTCCACCAAAAAAATCTTGCCTCTGTAAAATAGCGTCATGGATGCCTGGGGAAAGTGGGTCCAGGTTGGCGACAAGGTCATCATGGCCGCAGACGGAAACGGCGACTTTGTCAATGCCACCGGTCTCGTTCAGGGTAGGAGACAAATCATCTGGACATCACAGATCGACTGATCTTTAGTAGTCGGATGGGATACTCACTCTTTCTTTTTGTTTTTCTAGACCTGACCAAGATTGGATTCGGTGCCGTCCGCTCGCAGCGTTTCGCTTTGGTCGCCGATGACTTGAAGGTCACCTACATTGGTGTCGAGACTGCGTAAGTGTGACATTCATTGGAAGCAATGAACTTGCTTGTTCTGTGAGAGTTAGGAGATCACAATCGACTAATATCTTTCCCAATTGCTAATGTCCTTCAAATGACGGAAAAATACCCGTAATAGTCCCGGTGTGTCCGTCTCTGGCGCCAAGGCTGTTCTCGCTGCCCTCTAAGTTGTCAAAGATAAAATCGTCAAATTCCTATTAAAAATGCCAAAGAAAACTCCTTGCCAAGGACGAACTAGTTTTGTTCTCAAAGAGAGACGGGACCAAGGGCAGTAAAAATGAAGACATTGAACATGAACAGCCAGCCTGTCATCCATCCATCCATACATGCAAGTAATGGAGTAGTGGGGGTGCAAGGAAGTGCAAGTGAACCATCCGAAGACTTTGTTCATTCGAAACTAGCCCCTGTTTGAGCTCCTCCACCATGGACTCATTGGGTCTACTTCCAGTGCCATCGCCCCGAAGCAGCACTCCTCACCTCCAACATTCAGCAACCAGCGAACACGATGGGCGCCATTGGCTACATCTCTGACCCTCTCTCGATGGATTAGAATGCTGATTCTGGACTCATACACCGTTCGGCGCGAGTTCTCAGTTGGTTCATTTTAAGGGGTGCATCTTCTGTGGACTCTAAAAGAAACAGGTTGAGCTTTACAATTTTTTTTCTCTTTTCCCTTGGGTAGTTAGATCGTTGATATGATCCTCCTCAGCCAACCTCGCAAAGGAAACAGCAGAGAGCAATCCAAAGCTTTGATGACAGGACGGCATGAAAAGGACATGGCCAAGGAATGTCGGCAAAGGAATGGAATGTCTTGCCATCCCCATTCTCTGTCGGTCAAACCATTCTGGTCTACAGTCTCCTCGCCTCAACGACGCAGCACAGTTCTCACTGTCACTGGTCAACTCAGATGCTGAAGGGTATCCACCAATATCCCAAGTTGCCGCCTCCAGTCCCCCAGGCATGTCTCGTAGTGGTGGGTGAGGTGAATATTTCTGCAGCCTTCACCGTTTCGGCATTCTGCTTTTTGACATTGGGATTAACTTTACAGTAGCCAGCTAAACTCCCGTTCTGGAATGATATTTCAAAGGTTGATACGCCTCATCTCACTTACTCACAAGTTAAGTACATGTACTCGATTGAATCACTAGTACCTGAACTCTGCATTAGCCACTATTGGTCTTTCTTCGAAAGTGGAACTCAGGGGATCATTGGGCTCAACGTAATGTGCTCTCTCTCTCTTTGTGTGTGCTATGTTTATTCTCTTACAATTTACCCCGATTGTGCTCTTGACTAACACACCCTACGCATCAGCCTTCCAGATCAATGGCTTGCCTGGGTTCTTGGGTCCATGCTGAACTGGAGGATCAACATAGTCAGCGTCAGCCTTCCAGATCAATGGCTTGCCTGGGTTCTTGGGTCCATGCTGGGGAGGGAAGGGATCAGCAACCTCAGCCTTCCAGATCAATGGCTTGCCGGGGTTCTTGGGTCCATGCTGAACTGGAGGATCAACATAGTCAGCGTCAGCCTTCCAGATCAATGGCTTGCCTGGGTTCTTAGGTCCATGTTGGGGAGGGAAAGGGTCTGCGGCCTCAGCCTTCCAGATCAATGGCTTGCCTGGGTTCTTAGGTCCATGCTGAGGAGGGAAGGGATCAACGGGGGCAGCGTTGGCGATGGCGGTAGCAATGGCCAGGATGACAACGACAGAGAAACGCATTCTTGAAGTAGAGAAACTTGGTTTGGTATGGATAGATGGTGTTCTGTGGACAAATCGCACACTATTTATACTTGGCTACAATCTTGTCGCTTCTACCATCCCTTTCTCCCTCATCTGTCAGTCACGTCTCTTGGTTCATCCGGAACAGCAATCCGAACGTTGAAGGCGAGCTCAACCTGTATTACATCTATCTAGGAACAGCCAATCCCCTTGGGGTATTGTTCACAGGTTCAACTCTTCCCAAAAAAAACACGGCGAGCTATTCAGCTCACGGCCAAAACCAGCAGTATTCGCCCTGCTGGACTGACGAAAGAAAATAAAACAAACAGCTTCTTCTAAGTTGTCATCGTTGTAGGGGTTCCGTCCAAAATGTTTTCGCTCTGCTTTGATCTTTTTCGACTGCTCTCATTTCGCCCTGAACATTCGGTTGTTGACATGACGAACTTTCGCCCTCGCCCTCGTTCTAGTCCGCACCCACGCTCCAGCCGCCTCTTTTCTTCCTACGATTGCGAACACCTGTCGCTAATGTCGCCATGAAGCTTTGTGAGGGGCTCTTCCGAGCTATCGAGAGCCTTTGCTTTTGTTAATCCCTTCCATAGTCTAGCACACTCTTCTGTATGATGGATAGGAAATACCAATGGATGCCGGAGGAGCCTTGTGATAATTCTTGTGTTTTTTTGTTCGACTTTCAAAATGTTTGTTCTTTGCGTGTGTAATAGTGGCCTCCCTAAAGAAATGATAGTTATTTCGTTCACGATCCCTTTCTTTTGTCCGCCAGCATCCTTGCTTGGCGCGTCAGGTGTCCAACTGAGCCCAAACTTTTCATTCTTTCAGGCTCTGCAAGATTGCCTTTATTCGCCCTCATTTTGCTTTGACGCTTGCGTCCCTCATCTTCATAGACGCGTCTGTGTCTATTTTTTTTTGTGTCACTTCTTTCTCTTTTGTTTGGTGTCCACCTTTGAGCGGCGCTGCTTCAGTGAAGATAGACACGGGAAACGGAAAAATCGTGCAGGAGATGAAGATTCTCTGGGGGAGGGTTCTAATTCTCAGGCTCGCTCTTGATCTTAACAGTACTTTACCGCACTTTACAGCTATATCAACAAATCCGCAAACGATGTAAGAGGCGACCTTGAAGAAAGGACGGACAGCCATATGAAGGGAGACAATCATTTGTGCTCAATGGATCCGGATGGGCCTCTGTAAGGTCTGTTGGCAGTTACAGAAAAAAAGATATGGCTGGAACGCGGCACAGGTGTGAGCAAGACCGAGGGAGAAAAAAACAGAGCAAATCCTGTACCCCTTGTCAAAAAGAAAAGGATCAGGAGACTGGGTCGAAAAATGACACCAAACTCTGGGAGTCGTGTTCGCGACAACCTTGAAGAAAACCGTGCTTTATTTTCTTGTCAGTTCAACAGAAAATAGACTATAATATTCTCAAATGTGTCATTGTCTGGCCGCCGGGGGTTTGTCGTGAGTTGAATAGGAACTGTGTTTCTGGGATGAAAAAATAGGGACACGAAGAGCCGAGGTCCTTTCGTAGGAGGCGTCGAGCCTGTGAACAACACCGCGTTTGGCACTGTCTCTTCGTTTCCTTGTGGCGCCTAGTATTGTGTATTGTGTCGGTAAAAGAAATACCGCTCCTTACCACATTGCATGGATGAGTGATTGAATTTACGACTCTCTCAAAAAAAAAATCGACTCGCCCATTTATTGGAAGTTTTTTTGCGTTAATGAGTATAAAAGCCAGCCAATTCTTGGACCACCTTTCGAACCTCATCCACTATCGTCTGTGGTGATTGCAGTTGTTGCTGAAAGTCTGGGTCGATGGGACTCCGAAGGGCTGGAGAGTTAGAGCTGGACAAGAGAGGAGAGTGCGTTTGCGAATAAGCAGGGTCTCTGCTGCTTCCGCCCGCGCCACCAAGACTGCCATTCAATCCGCTCGGAGTGGTCATTTCGACACCGTCCATAGCAAACGATCCAAGTTGACTGCCCAGACTATCCGAGGTGGACGATGCAGGCCGTGGAGTCGAGACAAATAAAGAATTCGTACTCATCGGTCCCATAATTCCATTAATTCCTGCGCCGCCACTGCCTCCAAGACTGGAATTAGTATTAGGGGCTGGACCTCCTACACCACCAACCGAGGATCCTCCCATACCTCCAAAAGCTCCAGTGCCTCCAACATTTGCTCCTGCCATCCCAAAACTTGTCGCGATCTGTGAACTACCCCAAGCATAGCACCAGTCCTCGAACGGCATCGGTAACTCAAGTTGAGCAGACCGAACCGCCAGATAAATAGATCCCATGGCCAATGCTCGACTGGAGGACTGAAGGGCGATACCGGAATTACACAACGCGTCGATGCAAAACGTAATCGAGATTTGAACCAATGCTGATAGCGTTGGGTGAATCCCCACATGGGCTGCAGGTGTTGCAGGGGAGTGTCCAGGGGCCGAGGATGAGTTTGAAGAGGAGGAAGAAGGCGTTCCGTATTTGCTGGGAGATGAAGATGATGATCCTACAGGTTGATTCCGTGAGACACTGTTACTAATATCCGCTGGCAAGAAAACGTCGAAATTGGACACGCTTGGGTAGAGCTGAGCAGCTTCTTCATCTGTTGGATTGAATACGAGGCCCATGCCCTTGTATATCCGGAGGACGTCATTAAAGGGCAAGGAGACATCCAAATCAAATTGAAGGATCCGAAGGAGCATCAACTCAGTTGTCAAAAGGGAATCTCGGATATGCCAATACGTTGTTGCCGTCGGTGGTGGTGCTGAGCTGGATAATGATGCCTCCTGTTGTGATGATGCTGGGTCCGTGCTCGACTCATCATCCGCGTCGCCGGCTTTTGTTGACAAGGAAAGAACAGGCTGTCCAGGGTTCATGACCCTGTATGTGACATTAACGAGATCTCGCACCTTACGACTGACTTCAGTACACTTGCTAGCCAGGTGCAGACACGCTGTTGCAAATAGCTAGTAAGAGAAGGACGCTGTCAGTGTCGAATACATGAGTTCTCATTCATCGACTCCTGTACAACGATTATAGCTGTTGCTGCACTTACATATTCATCGGCTTTGTATGCTTCATTGTCTCTCTCTCCTTTTTTGATAGACTGGTAAAGGTAGGCTCGGTATTTGTGATAATAAATGAGTGCTGTGCCGACAGTGGCAGGAGGACTATTAATAACAAAGAAATCATTTGTGCGTCAGTTACATCCGATGTAGCTTCCAACAATTGATACTCTGTCATCATCCTTACAATTGCAAGATCTCCCCTGCAATCCGAATCAGCTCAATGGCGTGAATAGCTTTGGGTCCCTTTGCAGGCGTAATCTTTTGAGTTCCTGAGGAAGATCCAGAGGCTGGTGTCGGTGGTGAGGTCGTCCTGGGCTGCGAGTTACTGACACCCGCAGTACTGACGGACGAGCCACTTCCTGTGGTGCCTTTTCTAAGTTGGCCTGTGCTGGTGTTATTGCTGCTGCTGTGGTGATTGTTGTTGCCATGCGCTAAAGGATGGCCATTAGCTACCGTCGTTGGTCCAGTGTCCATTGCTGAAGCCGGCCCTGTGTGAGATGAATTTCCAAAGATGATGTTGGCCAGATCAGGTCCAGGTATCTGCATCTCGTGATGTGGTGGTTGCAGTGGGGACATGACCTGCACTGAGGACTGGACCATGTTCACAATCTGCTCCAGCGCGTCTAATGAAGGTTGTGATGTCATCGTCTTTGTCTCGTCAAGAGGATGAGCCTCTGTTGCGCTCCCTGGGCCTTGTTTTTGCTGTTTTTGCTGTTGCTCCTTCTGCTCCAGTTTTCGCTTTTGTTGAAGCTGATGGTAAGCATCCATGGAGATTGGCTTTTTTGATCCTGCCAAGGCAGCAGCAGATCCAGTAGCGGCGGCAGTTTCCTTAACTTCTGTCATTCTCACATCCTCCAAAGTGTTTCCTCGGCTTGCACTGTCGTGGCTCATGACGTAGAGAAGAGGCGTTATTGGGCGAAAGAAGAGACAAAAAAAGCGGGATTGTGCGTGCCTTTCAAATGAGTCATGTGGAGTTGAAGGAGATGGTGGCGTTCATGAAAATCAGACTAATAATATTAGTCTGAGAGACTGAGAGTAAATAAAACTTTTGTTCTTTTTATTTAATAAAACTTTTGTTTTTTTATTTATTGCTAAGGTCTCTCTCGACAAAATTACAAATCAGGAATCTGGCCATCAAGAAGACCACCAGTCCACTGGCCGTGAGCGGCGCCACAACGGTCAATGGCGAGGAATGGCGAGTTAGGATAATCTGCATCCGTTGCGTTGTAGTAGTTGCCCCACCATGATGGGATGGCCACTGCCAACTTAGGGCTCACGCCTCCACCCAAGAAGAAGAAGATGACAAGACCTGTGAAAGCCGCACCCGTGTCCAAAGCTGAGGCCAGGATGAACGTGTACTTCTTCCACCAGTTCCTATGATACTTCCAAATGTAGTACTGGAAGATAATGCAAACCACAACTGAAGGGAAGACGCCCATGGTGTAGCCGTTGGGGCACGCAGACATGCCTGAAAAAATGATGGCCACGTTGAATTTTTGCCAGTCGATGGAGGGGAACTTCTTGGTCAAGGCCCAAATGATGATGGGGATAACGGCACCCAGGAGGAATCCGTAAAAGATGAAACCATAAGGTCCATGGGTATCAAACATACGCTTGGGTCCCAGAGCACCGAAGATAAGGGCCGAACCCCAATAGATTTGGGCTTGGTAACCGGTCCACAGTCCGTTAGGATCTTGCTCAGTGCCATCGAGATAAGGACGATGGGAGTTGATGATGACAATCATCGTAAAGTAGTTGAAGACTGCTCCAATGATCGTACCCCAGAGCTGAGCCACGAACATGGCACGAGGAGGGATCTTCATGTAGTGACCAAGCTTGAGATCTTCCAACATCGCCTGACATTGATTCATGGCCATGTAACAGTAGCACTTGAACGTCATATTAGCAATGGCCTTTCCAGGGATCATGTAGCCGCAGATCAGTTCCGCGATGACGTTCAACCCGAGTGCGGCACTGGTAATGGCGTACAGGGCGACGATAGGGAATGTCATCGCCCATCCAATGACCACTCCTATAATCAATGCCCACCAGGGAACCTCAAGACCGTAGCACTCGCAGACAATGATCGAGAGGGCGAACATAATTGCATAGAGGACGGCGTACCACCACTGGGGCACTTCGGGGTAGACCTTCATCATCTTGGTGTGGATGTCCTCGGCACCGCCGCTGCCGGTAAGAGACTTCCAGGTGTTAAGAGCCTCTCGTCCGTGGAAGAACATGATGTGAGTGATGCAAGCACCCAAAGTGACAAAAGAGTAGAAGAAGTTGAGGGCATACATGGGCGTCATCTGGACTGGGTTGCCTTCGTCGTACAGAGTGCTGTTCAGGGTATAATCGGACTCCAGGAACTCCTGCACCTCGAAAGGGGTCCCGTTTCCGTAGAACAGACCGGAGGTCAGAGGCAAGGCATAGGTCTTGGCATTGAGAGTGTTTGTCAGCCACAAAGATGGCAAGATGATCCAGTAAGAGAGAATAAAACCACCATAGGAGCAAAGCTGGGCGTAGAGAGGGAAGTACAAGGTTGCACCGTTAATCGTAGTCCACTCCAGGGACCACGACAACACACCTCCTCCAGAGATAGAGGAGAAGATGGCCCAGAAGTCAAAGTTGTAGGGCTTGATCCAGCAGATCCAATCGATGTAAACCAGTGCGGGAGCCAACCACTGAGGGACAAATTCCCAAAGGAACATGCATCCACAGACCACCCAGAAAAACTTCATGTAAGACCAACCGCGGACCATGTGCCTGTTCTTGAACTCGTCCGTGTTATGAATGGCGTTGAAGAACACGACCTGAACCAGGTTGGACCACCAAACCATATCGGCGGGGTAGATCAAGTACTTGCGGAGCATGCCAGCCATACCGAATCCAAGACACTGTGTGGTGATCAAGAGAGCCAAAGCGGCGAAGGTGTTCAAGCGATGGTGCAAGTACAGGTCCATGCAGGCCAAGACCTCGATACCATAGGCAGAGCCGGAAGCAGAGTTCACAGCGACACCGATCAAGGCGTGCTCCTTGATGTTGAAAGGGCCGGGGTTCAGAGACATGGAGTATCCGCCAATGGAAATTGCCCGAGTGGGGAGGTACTTAGCCAAGACCGTACCCAAGGCATATGTGGCCAAGTTGACAAAGAAGATGGAGAACGAGCCGGAGGTCGAACGGAAGAAGTAATACTGGTTGATGATAGAGCCAAGCACGGAAAACACGAAAGAGAAGATCCAGAAGCGGAATGTCACGACAGGCAAGCTGGGGTCATCGGTAATGGGGATGACTGAAAGGGTGTTCAAAAAAGCAAGGGGGTTTTCAATGGTCAGCAAAGCGATGGGGGTCGGATTTCAGGTCACTTTTTTGGAATTGTGCAGAGGACACTTACCCAAGCGGACGGCCTCGATCTTGGAGTTTTCGACTTCTTCCTCCAAGGGCACATCTTGAGGGAGATCAGTCTTTTCGTCAGAATAGAACTTGTCTCCATCGACGATCTTTTCATCCGAGTATTCTTGCGAGAGACTCATGATGGGGCGTAAGTTATAGGCGACGAGTCGACCTTGGAGTTGGGGGAGAGGGGAAAGGGAGGAGAGGGAGGAAAGGAGTGGTCGCCAAGCGGGAGTGAGTTCTCAAGGAGCAGGACAAGGACAAACAAAATGCATTACAGGGGGGGTTTTATAGTGGACAGCTGGCTCGTTTTTCACAGGAGCATTCATTACAGAGTTATTAGAGTTGCGCGCGTGGACCGGAAGGTGACTAGAAGGAGTGGAACACCCGCCATCGTGTTTCCTTTTCGGTTGAACTCATCGACCAGTCAGGAGTAACATGTCCATGTTCCTTAAGTGATAGATGCAACCATTGCCTGTGAAACTGACGTTTTTTTTGTCCGGATGGTAAACTAAAGCTGCGAATCGCCATGGCATTTGTTCGTTGGTACAGTTTTTGCGGCGTCTTTCGGTAAACAGAAGACGCGCTCTCATGTTTTGGAACAGAGCTTATTTGCTTTGTGGTTGGGATTTTTTGTCCAACCGCCCACCTTCTAGACCCGATCATTAAGCCTTCACACGACTGGCAAGAGTGGGATCACACAGAGAAAGAATACATGTCCATTGCTACTAGACCGGTGCCATTCTTTATGAAGGGATATGTGTGGGAGGATTGAGGGTCTTGATTGAGGGCTACAAAAAGCAGGGAACAGGCAAGCAGCAAACAGCCGGCTGGCAGGCAAAGAGACAGGCAGCCGTGTATCGTGAGAGTCGAGCGGAATCGAGTTCATCGAATGCTCGCACGCAAGCGACGTAGTTGGGCAACAGAATGGGAAAAAACTGATCTTTCTTGGTGACGGGCTCATGGTGGTGTAACAAAAGTTACAAAACAAGAGTCAGCTGCTGCCGGCCGGTCCTTCCCTCGGTCCTGAATTGCCATTGCTCTGCAATTTTCCTCAAACATGGACCAATCGCAGGTCTTTCTTTTTCACTCCAGCTCATGCTCTTCCCTGTGACATTGTTGCACAAAAAATGACACAGAGGCTGGACTTCAAGGGTCACCCTTATCGTAAGGGACGTGCTGTCATGTCCGGAAGAACCTAATGGCGCTACATTGTAGACTAGTGCCCTAGACTAGTCCTTGAGGGACTTGGTAAACAGGCGCACCATGTAGCAACATGTGTGTGCGTGTGTGTGAGAAAGAGAAAGAGCGCAGAGTGTAAATAGAGGCACAGGTCCTTTTCGCGATGAAGGTGTTACTGTATTGCCTTGGATCTTGCCCCGACTTCTGTCGACAGACGTGAACTGTAGACGAAAACAAAAAGAAGAGGATGCCTGTCATTTCCTCAGAGATGACTGATAGTTCTGTCTTCAAGGTTTTTCACTCGAGCACACGGAGAAAGACTGACCCTCGCGCCACGTCTGGTTCTGTTCAGTCTGAAGGAAAGGGGGTGGGCAGCTGCCATATTTTTTCCCTTCGGCGCTCGCGGCGATTTATCCGCGTGAGCAATTGGCCAATGAAGTCAGGGTATTTTTCTCACAAAAGCTTTTGTAAGGAACCCTAATAAACAAAAGCACCATCAGCCCATCAAAGTTCAGTCCAAACAGCTCTTGTTGCCAACCCCCTCAAAACCTTGAGGACTGTGAAGAGCACAGAACAAAAAAAAGAGAGAAGCAGAGAGAGGGTCGGTCATCGCACGCGTGTCGTTGAGGGCACTTGAAAAAGTGAACGAAAGTCCAGTTCCTTTCCGTTTCGATCGAATCGTCGCTTTCCAATCGTTTTTCCAGGTATTCGTGATTTGAACATGGAACACAGTACTGCAGAGTACTGTACTACCCTCGGAAGTGTTTCCGAAGACTGCAAAAAAAGGGGGTTGACCATTGTTGTCTAACACATCATAGGCACCTTGAGACTAATCCGAGTGCTTGCAAAGATTGCTCCAAAAGCACCTGTGGCTGTGGCTGTTCTGAAAGCCAATTAGAAAGCTGTATGTTTTATTACTGTAAAATGACCCCGGGGAGTCTTAAACGAATCGAAGCTTTTTCACAACATGCCACTGGTCCAGTTGCCGCCAGCGGCACCGCAGCGATCGACGGCAGCGAATGGTGCGTTAGCAAAGTTGCCTTCAAGGGTGTAGTGGTTGCCCCACCACGAAGGGAAGACTGCCGAAAGCTTGGGTGAGAGACCACCAGCGAGGAAGACGAAGATGAACAATCCTGTGAAAGCCGTACCAGTATCCAAGGCAGCAGACAAGATGAGGGTATACTTCTGCCACCAACTCTTGTGATAACGGAGGAGATAGAACTGGAAGATGAAGGAAGTCACGGTTATTCCGAGAATGCCGATGGCGTATCCGTTAGGGAAATTAGACATTCCTCCGGCAATGATCGCAATGTTGATGCTTTGCCATGAAATCTTAGGGAACTTCTTAGAGAGGGCCCAAAGAATAACGGGAAGGATAGCGCCGACCAAGAAACCGTAAAAGACAAAGCCATATCCACCAGCGTGACTGAGCATGCGCTGAGGTCCCAAAGCTCCGTAAATAAGGGCAGAGCCCCAGTAGGTGCCGATCTGGTAACCAGACCAGAGACCGGAAGGATCCTGGCCTGTACCGTTAAGCCAGGAACGATGGGCATCGATAATGAGGATCATGGTGAAGTAGTTGATGATGGCGCCAATGATGGTACCATAGAGCTGGCCAATGAACAAGGCGCGTGGAGGGATCTTCATGTAATGGCCGAGCTTGAGATCCGAGAGGAGATTCAGGCACTGGTACATGGTCATGTAACCGTAGCACTTGAAGACCATGTTGGCAATGGGCTTTCCGGGGAGCATGTAGCCGCAGATCAACTCAGTGATAACGTTCAAACCAGGATTGAAGCCAGTGATGGCGTTCATGGCACAGATAGGGAGAGTCAAGGCCCAACCGATGACCAATGCAAGCAACAAGCCCCACCAGGGAAGCTGAAGACCATAGCACTCGCAAGCGACGATGGCGAGAGCGGCCATGATGACGTAGAAGGCAGCATACCACCACTGGGGAACCTCGGGGTAAGCCCTCATCAACTTGGTGTGGACATCCTCCTGGTCATCGTCAACAACGGACTTCCAAATTTTCCAGATTTCAGCTCCCTGGAAGCAAATGATGTGGGTGACACAGGCAGCGAGGGCAACGAACGAAAAGAAGAAGCCAAGGGCGTACATGGGCGACATCCTGACTTCGCCAACAGTATCGAACTTTTCCTCGTTCAATGAGTAATCAGCGTTGAGGTAAGGTATGACATTAAAAGTGGACCCATTGGCGAAGAACAAGTGAGAGGTCAGGGGTTGACCGATGGTCTTGGTTCCAAGGGTGTTGGTCAACCACAGGATGGGGAGAATGATCCAGTAAGAGAGAATCATACCAAAACAATTACACATCTGAGCGTAAAAGGGGTAGTACAAGGTAGAGCCGCTGATCGAGCTCCAGTCCAACGAGATGGAAAAAACACCACCTCCAGAGACAGAAGAGAAGATGGCCCAGAAGTTGAAGTCGAATGGCTTGATCCAGCAGATCCAATCAACGTAGGTCAAAACGGGGAAAATGAACTGAGGGAAGAACTCCCAGAGAAAAAGGCAGCCGGTTACAACCCAGAAGAACTTCATGTAAGACCAACCACGGACCATGCGCTTGTTCTTGAACTCATCAGTTTTGTGTATGGCGTTGAAGAAGACAACCTGGACCAGGTTAGGCCACCAGACCATCTCGGCAGGATAGACCAAGTATTTTCGAAGGACACCCGCCATACCGTAGCCGACACATTGGGTTGTGATGAGAAGAAGAATAGCACCAAGAGTTCCGATGCGGTGATTCAATTCCAAATCCATTGTGGCCAAGATATCGATGGCGTAGGCTGAGGTAGCAGCGGTACTGACCGCGATGGAGATAAGAGCGTGCTCTTTGACGTTGAAAGGGCCAGAGTTGAAAGACATCGAGTGACTGCCGATGGAGATAGCACGGGTAGGAAGGGAACCGGCCATAGCTTTACCCATAGCGTAGGAGACGAGGTTCACGAAGTAAATGGAAAAAGTTCCAGAAGTACTGCGGAAGAAATAGTACTGCTGGACAACAGCACCGATAATCGAAAAGATTAAAGAGATGACCCAGAAGCGGAATGTGATGACAGGGAGAGAGGGATCGTCGGTAATGGGGACAACTGTTCAGGCAGAGAGAAGAAGCGTGAGTGGTCTATTGACGTTGGAATGGATCTTAAAAAATGGGATAACGCAGAGTTCCATACCCAAGCGGACGGCTTCGATGACCGAGTTCTGAAGTCCGGAGTCCTCAGCAAGGTCGATAACGTCGACTGCATTCTTTTCGTCGACGTAGTCCACCTTCTCAGTGGAGTAATCATATTTTGACTCTTCCATTATAAAAAGATGGAAGACGAGGGGGATGACGGAGGAGAGAGGAGGGGAGGAGGAGAGGAAGAGGAAGGGTCTTGACTGGGAAGAGGGGACTCGAAAAGCAGACAAGAGACAGGAATCGAGGTGGGCCAACGCGGTTTTTATAGTCCCAACCCAAGACAAAGAGGCGCACCGATGGGGTTTTTTTTCCAGTAGCGATACTGTGGTGGTAGATCCGGCGTGAGCCTTCTGGACAGCCCTGGCGCAATCGCACACCATTGGACAGAACCTTCAATTGGCTAAGGATTGGACCAATATGGAAACAAAAGATCAGGAGGACATTTCACTCTCCTCCCTCAAATCACTCGTGTTGTTGATGTTCTCACGAAGTTCTCAGAGCAAAAGCAGCGGCAGGTTGCCCATTGGCTGCTTTCTCGAACTAAAAACAATGAAAGAATAGATACCATGTGCACTCATATTTCTTTTTTTATTCTTTTCATCCGGGGTGCTGTTTCTGTAATCCAGTCCTCAAACCTGATAAAGAAAGATGGAGTTCACCATGACGTACCATTGAAGAGTCTTTCCTCCTGTCGTCGTTCAATCATGTTGCCGAGTCATTATACCTCAGGTAGGTCCCACTTCCTCTTCACAGGTTCTCATACAGACGAGATAGCACAGAGTGAAAGCCATTCTTGCTGTTAATTTTTCTGAACAATGTGGACAAATATGTTTCCTCCCCCGACCAAGTCCCAAAGACTCGTCCATCCATAAGCTCTGTCTAGTTCGGATCACCCGCAAACTGACGGTGAGTACATAAAAAAAAAAAAAAAAAAAAGTCGTTGTCGAGAGCAGCTCTCGTGGTGCAATTGTTTCTTTCCCGGATGGATGAACTCGCTTCTCTCAATCAACCAATCGCCATAGTGGGCAATTGCTCATGAGTTTGTCCTTTTTTGTTAAATTTTGTGCTGCTGGCTGCTGTACTCCCGCCGACTACAAACCTTGGCAAGCCATGCACGATCAGTGTGCTTTACGCCCGGAAGGCCATCCGAGCACCCGAGGGCAAGCGCGTGCTTCGGCGCCTGTCTGATTGGTTCTGATTTGGTAACCAATGTATGTATCAAGGTACTGTACAAAGTTTGCCTGGGACAGGAGGGCAAGGGCGAGCTTGTCCTTGAATATTTTGGGGGCAGTCATCAAGCCGCATAACTTGTCAGATCCCTCCTGCCGTAGACTAATATCTCTAGCCCTTTTCTCATCTATCACTCGTTGACGATATTCCCCAGACTCAATCGGTCCTCGGATGGAACGGAGGGCAAATTGTGTATGTGATTGTGGTTGTTGACGTCGTTTTCGACGCCTAACCGCTATTGACCAGAAAACCCAACAGACTATGTAACCTTCTCAAGCGCCAGCCGGATAAATCTTGGAGGGCATCAGTCGCTATCGTATCACTCCAGATCCTCAAGTTCAGACTGTCACCAAACTTTGTAGCAAAGTCCGCATAGTCAGCATGGCGTTAGGCGTTACTCATCGCCATTCGCCCTGTTTGACTGGCAGGCTTTGCTGGAATGAATGACTCTTGCTCACAGTTTAATCAGCTCTCCTCCGTTCAAGCTGCAGTTCAATAGGTTTGAAGTCCTATCGAACCCACCCATTCGAAAATTGACAGCAATGACCAATTGCCAAGGTTTTTATAATGAAGAGTGTGAGAAATAAAGGACGATGATGGCCTCCACGCCGATGCTTGACAGGCACTGTACTCCACAGGATGAGCACACTTATTCTACCTTAGGCCGTTTTGCTATTTGGATAATGTACTGTACTGTACAGTACCCCCGGTGCACAAAACCCATGTGAGCCCTATGTCCCATAACTTGTCTCTGTAAGAAAAGTCATTTTTTTCATGTTTGTGAAAAAGCTGATGTAACTTTTAACGGGGGTCTCAATTCAAAGACAAAGGGTTAGTAATACTTAAGCGAGTTTTTTTCTGACGATTGAGCACCAAGAAACCTTGAGCTCTTATATTTTTTGAATTGATTTTGTGCGACTGACTGGGGAAATCAATTTCGATGATAAAACTCGTATTCTAACAACCTTGGACTGATTCTCCAAGCCTTGGCAGTTTCTCTTCTTTACTTTGACTAAAGTTTGGCCAAAAACTTGGGCCCACCTCCTAGGCGACCGATGCGGTTCTTCCACTCCACAACGACCTCATCCTCCAAGGGACGTCTCTCTCCCTTAACACTAATTCTTTCGAAGCTTTTGTTTGACACTCCTTCACCCCCAAGAGTGACCTTGCGAATAAAGTCACCTGATTCTCGAAGGGAGTGTTTGGCACTGGGCAAGAATCCAAATATCTGGAATACATGAGGCATGTCATCGTAGACACGAATATGGACTGGGGAGGAGGCCTGGGCGTGTTTCTGAGCAAAAACGATGGATTCGTCACGAAGCATTTCTCCGTCGCCGGCAATCTATTTGAAAGAGTGAGAGGGATTGGACTAATTAGTGAAGAAAGAAAAGGTCGTGCAGGTCTAACACTTTTTTATAAGTACGAAGTGTATTTGACCGAAGCCATTGAGAGAAGCCATTACCAACATGATCGGGCAGGCGCCATCAAGACTGTCCTCCAGGACAGGAGAGACGTATTTGCAGTGGAGTAGCGAATTGTTGGCGTAGTGCTGCACGGAAGGCAGAGTCTGCATGATTGCGCTCTCATCCTCATCTGTGGCCTTTGCAATGAGCTTTGCCAACTTCTTTAGGGATGCCTCACTCCCCTGAGTGAAGCCATCAGCAGGCAAGTAGTCAGAGGGTGCGTTGGCGAGGACCGAGGGCATCGAGTGCAAAAGATCCAGCCTATAATTGGAAAAGTGGACGAGATGAGTGTTTGGCAGCAAATTAACTTCCTCCCTGATTTGCCAGTGGTATATGGTCCAACTTGCCATGGACTCCATCCAATGATGCCAGCTGGCATGGGGAGGCCCGAGTCCTTGATCGCGTACATGGTGGCAAACGTCAGTCCTAAGAGAGAAGTGAGGTTCAGCAAATTTACTCTGATCGCGCTACTCCAAGGCAGAGAATAATCATTCGTCCCTTCGTACCTCCCCCCGCACTATCGCCCATGATCACAATGTTTTTTGGGTCGACGGGAACGATTCCAGAAAATGCTGGTGGATCAATGAGATACAGGTAGGCAGCTAGGGCGTCGTGAATAGCGCTTGGGAAGGGGGAGTCTGGAGCCAATCTATAATCGACGGCTATACAACACCCAGGGCATCATGTATCGATTATTAGTTAACGGCAAAAGAGAGTGTACGCGATCTCGATTGAACACTTTCTTACAAAAGACGCGTGCGCCACCAAGTCGGGCCATGTTCCAACTTGCCCACCGGTGGGTACGAATAGAACACAGAAAGTACCCACCTACAAAAGAAAAGATGCGCCTGTCAGCGTAATTCGTCCCCACTTCACCATACTTCACCCTGGAGATGAGCTCGCGAAAAAATACATCTACCTCCGTGCAGATACAGCACTGTTCGTCCTTCCTTGAAGTTTTCGTCCTTGGTTTTGGTCTCTGTCCACTCTCCCTTCAAGAGTTTTTCACCTCGGGGGTCCTTCGCCCAGTCCCAGCCGAGCTTAATAGTGTCAAGACCTTCCTTCGTGAGCAATTGATTCAGATACCCGGCTGATTTATCCCTATACTCGTTCGGGATGGTTGCCTCGAACGCTGTGGCGCCTGGGTGGATGGGCGCGTACTTGTCGTTGAGTCTGGACATAGCCTGGGCCTGTTTCAGAGGGACATCGCTCAAGTGGCCGGCGAATGCCTGGACCATGGCCATGGTGAGGGAAAACTTGATGTTCCATGACGGCTTTGTAGGTCCCAAAGTGAAATGGCTGACAGTTGTCCCGACAAGCAATGGAGCCTTTGGGACTAGGTAGTTCCATACAAGCGAGGCTTTGTTTTGCATGTCACTCGAGGGCAATGGGAATGAGAGAAAAGATGAGGACAGAGACGGGAGGAAAAATGGAGTGGATGTTCACTTTCAGCAACATCCGTTCGTCGGGTCCACGCCCTGCCCTTGTGAGCGCGCGTGCATTTTGAGCTTCTCACAATAATCAACGCGGCTGGGCTACTGTAATTCTTCGTCGCTTCCCGTAACACTGTCGGCATCGCGCTTCGCTTTATTATCCTGTTCTTCAAAGGGGTAAATGGACATTGTCTGCATCCCAGTCTCGGCCGCTGAGCGCACTGGTATTATTGATTATTCTGTCTGGATCCAGTCGCTGCTCGGTTAGTCAGCCATTCTGGTCAAGCCCTAAAACCCAAACTACGTCCGACGTATAACACATTACCGAGTATAAATTGTGAGAACGCTCCTCGCCCGAATGCCAATCCGTAGTCAAGTTATAGTAGTTGACATTTCCTTGCCACAGTACTCACGCGTGCTCAGCAGAAACGATAGTACGTTGATAGTTTTTTTATTGATTATTTACAACATGAGTGGCTACTCTCTTGTTCAAGGATGGTCCCCAGGGCAATCCATCCCAAAGCTGCATTTTAGACAACTTATTGGTTGACAGCGCGGCGAGCGTCTCCAGCGGCGGACTGGATGTGACCCTCGGCCTCCAACTTTGCGTTTCCGGTGGCGGCGCCAACGGTCGACTTGACACGCCCAGTGACGTTGTCAGCGACACCCTGGGCATGCTGCTGGGTCTTCTGGGCCCGCTGCTGAGCAGCTGTGTTAGCGGCGTGCGTCTGGGCCTGAGCCTTCTGGGCTGCACCTAGGAGTTTTCAAAGTAACAAAAATGATGGGAGGACATGAGATCCGTGCTCCATCACTCCGACGATCTAGAGAAAATGAAAATTAAGACACGTACCCTCAGCAGCGAGCTGCTCGTTTCCGACGGCCCTTCCGAGAGTCTCCTTGGCTCCTCCGGTGGCGGAGCTAAAGGCGTCAGCGATCTTGTCAGTCATGATAAAATAAAAGCTTTAAAGATTGTGGGAGAGGATAGATTGTTGTTTGGAAAGAGAGAAAAGCTACTTGTTTTACTTTTGCACGAACGAGCGATCTTTCCAATTTATATAAAAAAAGACAGCTGGTTGGCAACATGGCCAACCACACCTCATTGGGGAAGCTGCATGACATATTCTCATGTTGGCTTTCTCCTATTGTCCACATCTCCCAGAACATCACGTAATATAATACAAGGTATTCCAATGACAGCGACTGCACGACTGTTTGATGAAGCTGAGGCAACAACCCCCAATCATGACGCCATTATCTGATTCTCTGTTGGTGTTTCTGACGTGTGTGAAGAGTGAAGGACAAGGGAACGCATTGCATGCCGCAACATCCTGCAGACGTTGCTATTCGGCTTGTCGCGTGTCCTTGCAGAGCAAAAAAAATCAGACATTGGTGGCGTCAGCCACCTTGTTGACATTGCATCTGCGTCACATGACGAGGGTGCTTCTCTGTTTTCAGCAGTCATGATCTTTACGAATCGAGTCCCGTCCCTGGCTTCGGGTCCATGGATGTCATTACAAGACAAACATCTCTCTCCCTACTTCACAATCTACGCACATCATGGAGCGGTCGTTCTCTCACCTGCTGAGGACCTCGCGCCTCGCCACCTATGACAGGAGCATTGGACAGATCTACACGACCCCTTCAAAGGCCAAGGCTGTCGGAGACTGGGGTCTGAAGCGCAACCTCCCCACCGTGCTCCGAACCCATCTCTTGAAGATTGAACAGCTCGACACTGCCGAGCATCAAACTCCTTTCCAATCTGGCTCTTCAGAATTCCTCTTCTTGCAACGATGGAAGGAAAATTTTCCCCGATCCCGCCCTCCTCAACCTCAGCCCATCACTGTCAAGAAGGATCTTTCGGCCATGTCCGAGCTCGAGTTCCAAAAGCTGTTGCAGGAGGCCAAGGACAAGAGGCAGGCATGGAAGGAGGCTCTCGTCAAGAACGAGGTTAAGGCCGAGGATCATTTGCAGTTTATGGATGTCCAGACCAGAAGCATCAAGTCCTCCCAGTACGATACTACCAGCAACAACAATTTGCATACTGCTCAGTCCACCACCACCACCGCAGGATCCAACACCAAGGTCAAGGTTGGCCCCACTTATGGATTCTATGAGCCTTCAACACCCACCATTGTTCAGGGACGCAGCCTCGGTCAACGCCGTCAGAATCCCGTTATCGGCGTCAGTGGCGTCGTTGCTCATCTACCCAGCTATGCTGCACCACAACATCAAAACCTCTCCAAATCCCTGCAGGCGTTCTATGTCTCCAGTGCTGAACTTGAGGCCGATGGTCGTCCTAACGTGGTCTTGAGCTTGACCCCTCCCCCTGCCGCCGGCTCATGGATGGCCAACAGCGGTCGGGAACAGAGATACAAGAACCTTTTGCCCCAAGGTGCTGATGCTGCCTTTCCCAATACGGACGACTCTGCTGCCAACACAACTGCTCGCCGCCGTGTCGTCTCCCGTGTAAACGATTTGCTTGACAAGCGCGATCAGTCGGCCACTCGTTCATAAAACCATTCTTCCTGTCTCCTCATTTCACCCTCTCATTTTAAAAGACTGTTAGACTTTCCGCTTTTTTCTTTTCTTCACTCCATGCTACAATTAAACTTCGATTATTAGAAAAAAAAAATCCAGGATGTCATTTTTTTCTTCTCCACCTGACAACCATCGCCTGCAATAGTTCCACGTGGGCGACAAATGTCCTTTTCTCAGGCGTCCTCCCTTAAGAAGCCTCACTGCCTCAGCTCCGTCAACAACTGAATCCTGTTCTCGCGTGCTATCCAGCTCTGTGTTCCAAGTTCTCGGGTGTCACATCCGAAATTTCTCATATGTTTTGGTGCGAGAGAAGGATGAATAGGGGTCTGTTGACTGGGTTTCGCTATGCAAAGCAGTCTAGCCTGTCGAGTGATGAGGTGCGGTGTTTTCTCAGTTGAGGACTTTTCAAGGAGCTCAGTTTGTTTGTGGGATGCCATTTTGGCACATCTTGCCGCGTTTAATTTTTTTTAGTTTTCCCAAGTATCCATCCTCAGTTTCTCAGGACCTCGGCTCCATCGACAGTTCAACCCTGCTTTCGCATGCTTCTCTTCTCTTGCTCTTTGTTCCCAAGTCCTCGACTGTCACATTGAATTTTTTTTTCTGCATTAACAACTTTATTGGTCCAGCTTTTGTGTAACTTGAGTATCAACATTTGCTGTTGTCGAATAGATTTTTACCGGACGAGAAATCACAAAGGTGCATGTAGACTAGAGTCCTTCTGGACAAAAAAATTCGATCTTTATATTCATGGCCCACTGGTTACTTTTGAATTTCCTCCTTGGCTTCTGTTCAGGCTCTGCTGGTGCAGTGCCTGGTCAATTGAATTGAAGTGAGTGTTGTAAAAAATATAAAGATCGATTTTTTTTGTCCAGGACTGTACTGTACAGTACTGAACAGTGAATTCCGGGGGGGGGGGGGATCACATTTTGTGTACGAGAATTGATCCCATTGCAAAAGTGACCGCACTAGGAATATACACGTTACAGTGAACAAGTTGTCGCAAAAGGCAACGTTCACTGTAATGAGGGTCAACTGTAGTCCCCCTTTCCTGTATTCACCCTCAAAATTTCCTCAGGGGCTCAGGCTTTTTGGACAACTCTATCCTGTTTTCGCGTGCTAATGCTCTTAGTTCTGAAGGCCTCAGCTGTGCGCTAGAATTTCTTTCTGTCGCATTTATCCGGTTCCTTTCTTCGAGGTAGGTACAGGCACTCTGTGTTTTATTCACAGAGTTGATTGGTCCTCACTCCTTCTGCAGCTGTTGTGCAACTTGGCTGTTAGCACTCCATCAGTTAAATCGATTCCTCAGACAAAAACGGACGGGAAAACACGAAGGTGTTTTTCAATTGCTCTTTGTAGCTCAGGACAGTCTTTGTAACCGGTCGACCAGCAGGCGAATCATGTTTTTTTTTTTTTTTTTTTTTTTTTTTTCAATTGAGGACGCCAACAATAATCTAAAAAGTTTAGTTCGTTTGTGAGCATCGTCTTTGTCCATCAGACAGTTGTCGCACCCAAACAGTTTCAATTTCAAGGCCAAGTAATAGCCTATCCTCTTCCCAAATAGTCTGTCCACCTACTGCATCTAGCTCAGTATTTTCCAGGATCTCATTTGCATGAACAACTCAACTGTGTGTGCTCTCAGGGTCTTTGCTCCAAAGACTCTGACTGCTTCTTTTTTCCCGTGTTTCGTGTCAACAACTCACAAGATTTGTCCGAAGGAATGACAGTAAGGACACTCCCCCAGCAAAAAAAAAAAAAAAAAAAAAAAAAAAAAAGTGTCGAGTATAAAGCATGTCGACTTGTACACCAAAACTTCTCTCCGTCGCCACAATATTATTCCATATACCAACATCCAAACCAAGCTCACCATGAAGATCTCCACCGCTTCCATCTTTGTTGTCCTAGCCGCCATCGTAGCCTTGGCCCAAGCCGCTCCTACCACTCCCAAGTCCGAGCCCGATGTTGACTGGTCGTGCCCGTTCCATTGCACTAGGGAGGATTTTGTATGCGAGTGCTTGCCACTTTGATTTCATGTTCTACAAAAGTTCAGTCCCTCTCACTGTCAAGAATTAAAGAGATATCCCTACAAACTTGGGCTACTTAGCCAATACGAACGCGTCTTGCTCTTATTGAACAGTTACAAGAGAGAGTAGCTACAGCTTCCCGAGTAGCCAGTCGCAGAATATCCATTCAAAATAAAAGAAGGACTACAGGTTTCCTCGTGATATTCACGTTCCATGAAACACCGGCGAACACTAGATACGAGAGCGTCTCATTTGAGTTCCCGGCAGCAACGGGGATTACTTGTTGTTTCCTTTCTTTTATCTGTTCAGTTCTCAGCCTTCTCTTCCCATATCGCCCTTTCTTTCTCGGCCTCTTTCTCCATCCGCGCTATCCATACGCCAGACGAAATGTGGGAACGACGAGAGAGCGACGGGATGATCGAGAGAGAAGTACATGGGCGGGCTAAGAACAATCTTGAGGAGTATCAGTTTGTGAGACGCCATTTTGAGGAGACAAGTGCTTTTTATTCGCCAGATATTCGACACGTACAGTACAATGGATTCAAACCTCGAGCGGCAAATCCCCTTCTCTCAGCGCCCACCTTCAGGGTCTTTTTTTCCATCAACAACTCAATTTTGTTTTCTCGTGCTCTTCAACTCCCTGACTCTGGTATGCGAAAATTCTCTCTCTAGTTCCCATTGCCTGTCGAATTATTCCGGTAAATACATGTCCTGGCTATCAGCATGCTGTCCTTGAGGTGGAAATTACTGGTATATTTACAAATTGCTACTGAGTTCCGGCGTCCACATCCCTTGAAATTGGAGTGTTCTTGTCGAACACAAGCAACAAGAAAACAAAGGTCGACAGGAATGGAGGGCGCGTGAGCATTAGACTAAGGAACTCCCAGGGAGTTGCAACATTCTCCGTCCCGAAGGTTATAAAGGTTGGGTTGGCGAGTGCAAGAAGAGAGGCTGAATAATAAACTGTGTTTGTCCTAGATTTTCTCAGAAACATAGCGTGGGCAGGTTCGAGGAAGATCCTCTCTCCAGTCTCATGACTCTTCTTGGTAGAAGCTATCCTGTCTCTCCTCCGGATGCTCTCCGCTGTGTTCCTGGCTGTTTTCACCCTCCGTGTCCTCTTGCAACACTTTTGAGGATGCCATCATTCTAAAGGATGGAAATGTATTAGTCTCCAAGGATGCAATGGTGGACAAAACGAAAAGGGCCACAAAGTCACGGCATGCCCGTTGTTCACTTGTTTTGTTTTGTTCTGTCCTTGTCCTTACAATGAAGAGTGAATGAGCAAGAGTCGCTTAGTCCATGCCGATTGCACCACGGTCACATCAACATTCTGCTCCAGGGTAGCGAGATTCTTTTGGAGCCTCTCCAGAGACGCGTTCAGAACCGTGTACTGAGTTGCGCGCGAGGTGCTAGGCGAGGCTGGGGTAGCGAGGGAGGACATTGCTTGCGGATCTACGTCTTCCTTGGCAGGCGAAGTGTTGGATGGTGAAGGGTAAATGAAAGAAAGGAATAAAATGGGAGAGTAAAGTTCATGTTAAAAATTTATTTTTATTTTCATTTGACGCGTCTGCTTTCCGTCATTATTGTTTGTTTCGCTCCGCTGATTTCTCCTTTCAGAGGTATCAAAAAGTTGTTTTTGATTCTTTTTGTTTTTACCACATGGACGAGAAACACCTGTAGGGATCTTCCTGATACTCTTCTGCAGAAACCCACATCTGTAGACACAGGAAGTAATGGTGTTAAAATCTGCACGCGCCGATCTAACCACTGTACATGTACATCGTCTTCATTTCTTACCTTCTTGAACGTGCTCAAAGAAGCCAAAATGGACCCACCAATCCAGGTGCTGTATTTGCGCTCTGGGGGAGCCGAAATCTTGATCTTGATGTCCTTGAGCGCCAACTTTTTGACCTCCAGCAACAAACGATCGCCGAATCCCTTGCACAAAGTCGAACCTCCAGAAAGAACAATGTTGGCGTAGAGTGATTTACGGAGATCCATATCAGATCGGCTGATAGAGTCCACGACCACCTGGTGAATTCCTGGGAACTCCTGTCCGATGATCTCCGGATTGAACAAAATCTCTGGAGCTCTGAATCTTTCGGCTCCCAACTAAATAAAGAGGCAATGGAATATCAACAGAGCGATTCTTTCTCTTACTATAAACAATGATCCTCGAATTAGTTCTCCTGTATAGAGGGATCCATTGCACTATACCTTGATCACGTTTCCGTCTGGAAGAATGAAATCCTCACTCTTACCGCCTGCATCCTTCTCTTCTTTGACAGGGAACAATGGCAGGTAGCAGTTCTTTTCTTTGATGATACGGACAATCTCCTTCTCTGCTGTTGTGTGGAAATGGTAACCTGCTTTACGGAGGAGCAGTTGCAAGTGCTCAGTGACATCTCTACAAGATAAAATGACATTTTGTCATGAGCACTCGTAATGGTCTCCAGTTTACATCTTACACCATTGCGCACAAAGCTGAGTTTACCTTCCAGCAATATCAACACGCTGAATGGCATGAGGAATGGCGAAACCCTCATAAACTGGCACAGCGTGGGTCACACCATCCCCTGAATCAAGAACGACGCCAGTAGTGCGTCCAGACGAGTACCTACAGAAAAGAAAAAGAAAAGGCATCATTGGGAACAGGAGAAAGAAGAAGAGTGAGCGCGTGAGGCGTACGGATAGCAATGCACTTGAGTTTCCTCCATATCGTATCGATCGGTCTACGTACAAACTCAAGACTGCTTGTATAGAAGTAAAGAGGGCGGGCACATTAAACGTCTCGAAAAAGATCTGAGCGGCCATTTCGCGGTTCTTCATTGGGTTCAAAGGGGCCTCAGTCAACAGGACAGGGTGCTAATAGGTGAATACAGTGTACCAAGAGAATGTTAGAAACAGGAACACGGCCAACGCACAACCCAAAAATAATCTGTCAATCGACACAATGGCAAACGAGAACATGTCCAAGGCACTCGGTGTTGTCACGTCGATCCAAAACGCACATGGTCATAACAAGAAAATTGCCGCACATGATTGGCGATGATGTGGTTGGTTGTAGAACAATGGCGAATGTTCAGTGTTTCTCCCTCCAAGGCGTATTCTCCACTTCAGCTCCCCTCCCCCATCAACCTGCAGATAGGATCATGTCTCGTTTGTGTCCGTACTCCAAGCTCCGCATGTCTCGTTTCCCCAGTAGAGCATATCCTGTTGTTTTCGTTTGGTCTATGAGGTTTCCTGTCCGTCTCCTGTTTCTCGGTTCCGAACTGAGATAAAAGTGCGAGTCGGACTCTAGCTTACCTCCTCTGACAAAGTCTTGAGCTCATCCGAATAGATGTACTGCCAAATACGCTCCATGTCGTCCCAGTCCTGAACAATTCCATGCTCGATGGGGTACTTGATCTTCAAAAGACCCCTCAACTCCTGAGCCTTTCTACCAATGAACACGTCGCCTTCGACTGCTCCTGCCATGATCCTGACATGCTTAGGACGACCGACACTAACAGTGGGGGACACAGAAACAGCACAAAAAAGAGAGAGACGTAAGCACCCAACGTTTTTGACTTGCAGTGACCTTGGCATGGCCATGCGTCTTATCCCAGGGAGGATAGGTTTTTTGTTCTCCTTTGTTCTGTTGCAAGACTTACAATGAGGGGAAGAAGCACTTTGGCTGATCGTCTCCGGCAAAGCCAGCTTTGATGACACCCGATCCCTAGAGGACAGGCATTTTCCATGACAAATGAACAAAAAGTAGACGGGTCAGCAGGGCGGAGCAGCCTCGACACCATGGGGCATCCTACATGCATCGCGCTGGTCACGCGTCGACAGACATCGGGGACGCGTGTAAAGACCAGGATGGATGGGGATGGAACAAGGGGTCAAGCGGACGGAACTCACATTATCAATGACAACGGGTTGATTCGTTAGGACGTCTTCGTATTCCATGGTTATAAAAGAAAGGTTGCGAGGAGGCAGATGAGTCGCTAAGCAGATGACAGAATGAAGAGACCAGGCGAGAGCGAAAGAGAAAGATGATGCTCAAGGGGTTGAAAAAGAGAAGAATCCTCGGGCCAGTTACTAGGCAATGGGGGTGGAACAAGAGACGGGGGGATGAGGGGATGCGATGGAGGAAGGAAGGGGGAGCAGCGAAAAGAAAGAGCGAGATGGATGGATGTGATTCGAGATGGGATGGGCAAAAAATAGACGGACATGAGCGACGACTGACTTGCTGGCTGACTGTCCGCCTGCTTTGGCCGGGCTCTTTTTTGCCATAGTCATGTCTGCCCTTTGTCTCCGTCCAGTGTGGTGAGTTCTGGGGCTGTTGTTACTGTCCCTGGCTGTTCCTGGCATTTTCTCCTTCTCTCTCCTTTCTTCAAGCCAGCCATCTTTCTCGCTCGATCAAAAAGGCATCCCTGTCTTCAGAGAATACAACTTATATTCTATCTAAAGAAATATGTTTTGTCTATGCTTGCTTGTCGCCCTCAATTAGATCGACATTCACGCTCCTAAGGGCGTTAACGGCCCACTCTGGGTACGCACTCTTCTCCACAAAAAGATCCTTGAAGAACTTGTGGATGTACTGAGGGAACCGATCCTCGATAATGCTCTCGCGGATCTGCCTCATTAGACGCAGCTGGTATGCGGTGTTGTGGATCGAGATCAAGTGGCAGCCCACGGTCTCTTTGGTGACGATCGTGTACAAGTATGCTCTCGTGTACGACTTGCATGCGATGCAATCGCAACCCTCCTCAATAGGTCTAAAGTCGTCTTTGAACTTGGCCTGACGCAAACTCAGAGTGCCCGTCGATGTCAACGCGTTGCCAAAACGCGCCGTTCTTGTAGGGAATACACAGTCAAACATGTCCACTCCCAATGCCACACACACGACCAAATCCTCGGCGTAGCTAAGTAACAAGTACAGTAATAAGTGAATGGTCTATCCCCACAGGGGAAAAATCACAATGAATTCTCAAAGATGCAGCGCAGCTGCATTTGACCTACCCGACACCCATGCAGTATATTGGCTTCTCTCTTGGCATGAGATCCGTACACTGGGAAACAACTCTCCAGAATTTGTCCTTCTCTTCTCCTCCTGAGAGTCCTCCGATGGCGTAGCCAGGGGTATCACGTCTAACCATTTCCTCGATACATTTCTTTCGCAAAACTGGGTCTAGTCCACCTTGGATAATAGCAAACAAGTTTTGGGTCTCGGGCTTTTTGTGTGCCTTGATACATCTGTCTAACCTTTGGTCGAGATAAATTATTTTATCTCCGTTAGCCAAGATGATCGCCGAGTAATCGTTTCCTCTGTAGCAACGCATACAAGTAAAAAAATGACATACCACCGAATGGATCTCCACATAGCCTCTTCAACACGGGGTCCTGTTGTTAAAGACGAAACTACGTCGTCCAACTGCATCATGATGTCAGCTCCGATCGAGTTCTGAAGGGACATGGAGTGTTCTGGAGTAAGAAGCATGAGTGATCCGTCATGGGGGGACTCGAACTGAACTCCTTGTTCCGTGATCTCTGCCAACTTCAACAGGGACACCATCTGGAATCCGCCACTGTCTGTCAGCAAATTCCTGTTCCATCCCTGGAAGGTATGTGCTCCTCCACAAGCGTCCAACAACTCCTGACCGGGTCGAAGGCCCTGTGGTTGTCGAATTGGTATCTGGTTAGTGCGTTGTGTTTCTTTCGTCTCCAAGAATGCCTCGCAAAAATATTAGCTGAAAAACACAGGGCACTCACTAGATGGTAGGTGTTGTTGAGCATGATCTGACATCCGAGTCCCTCGATTTGGTCTGGAGTGATGCCCTTCAAAGTGCCCTGGGTACCAACGGGCATGAACACGGGAGCATTGACAGGACCATGGGGCAGAGTGAGGATAGCGGCCCTAGCCTTTGTGGTGCTGCACTTGGCAAGGATCTCCCATTTCAGGGCGGATTTCATATTGCGAGTGATTGGCTGAAGGCGCTGAATGATGGCAGACGTCGATGGATGGACGAGAGTGGAGGCAACAAAAGATGTGGACCTCTGAGGGATGGCAACAGGTACCAAGGTTGCCTTCTCTCCTCAAAGAGGATAAACAGAGTCAAACTCAGCCACACAAGCTTCCAGGGCAGCGGCGACCTTTTGCCCTCAGCTCTGTGTTTCTTTTTCTATTTCTTCGACATTCATTTATTCGCTCTCCATCCACACGACTCGGCGACCATGCGCAGGACCTCGACCTTCATTGCTTCTTCATGGGGCCTCCTGTTCCGCCCGACTGCAGCCAACACTGTCCGTTCTCTCCAGCCGTGTACGCTGTGTAGAAACTTCACTTCGAAGAACAGTAAAAGCAGTCCGGTGGCCGCTATGGAGCCAACCCCTCAGTCGCTCAACCTCCTTCGACAGGCCCTGCGGGCAAAGAGAATGAAACTCCAAGAGATCGCAGAGAGACAAGCCCCCGCCGGACTCGACCAAGAATCTTCAACCTCAGCAGATAGGGCGGCTCCTTCCATTCCCGATCAACGTCCCTCTCAAGCGCGGCAGAACATGCCAGACAGATCGATGCCCATCTTTGCCAACCCTGCTGACATGAACGTCCGACTGCCAAAAGTTGTAAGGGATTTCAAGCAACCAGAAGACGCTGAGACTGCAAAGATTGCTCTCATCGGCTCTCCTAACGTCGGCAAATCCACCATCGTCAATGATCTTGTCAAGAGCAATGTCTCGATCGTCTCCGTTCGACCACACACCACGAGGGAGCGAATCAAGGCTGTGTTATCGCAAGATAACAAGCAAATCCTATTTTATGATACCCCGGGAGTTGTGCCTGAAAAGAATGTTTCAAGATTGAACAGAGAGCTTGTTACCGCATCCTGGAAGGCCATTGAAGACGCAGACCACTTGCTGGTGGTGATGGACTGCAACAAGATGTTGGAACACAGTGTCATCACAGAATCATACATCTTTGATAGGCTGGAAAAGCTGGACCCAAAGATCCCTGCGACTCTAGTATTCAATAAGGTGGGAACTAGGACTGCTGACCTCAATTTGTGGCAGGCTCGAAACTCTTCTGACCCATACCTGTATTTTATTACTACTATTTTTTAGATCGATCTGGTGAAAGGAAAAGATCAGAAACTGCAGGAAATCGCTCAAAAATACCAACAGTTGTACCCCAACTTTGTAAAGACAATCTATACAAGTGCCAATGCACCAATGGTAGGAATTCAGGAGCTTCGGACCCACCTTTTATCCCTCACCAAGGCTGGCCCTTGGCTTTACCCTGCAGATCAAAAGTCAGACCAGTCTGATTTGAATCGCGTAGAGGATATTATCCGATCAGAGCTCTATGCGGCTATCAAGGTGCCTTATAGTATTAAACAGGTCAATGCCGGATGGACAGAGCTCGAGGATGGTGTATTGAGAATCGACCAGAACCTTGTCGTGGACCGTCCGGGATTGAAGGTAACGTCAAATCCCTGGTTTTTTTTTGTAAAAGTATCTAGCACTCTGTATACTCAAATGGTGCCTCTATACAATATTAGAAAATTGTTGTGGGATCAGATGGCGCCGTCATCCGTGATATCACGTTGAACTCTCGTCAGCTCATCGGAAAGGCCTTGGGCCGTAGAGTCATGCTCAGCCTTCAAGTTAAGGTCAAGACACCGAAGGCGAGAAAATAAAATAAAAGGACCAAAAAAAAAAAAACGCCACCAAAAATAATCCGTCACGTGTTTTGAACTGACCAACCGATACGACTACGATTCGATCCTGTGGAGATCGTTGACATGCTTTGCTGCATTCTTCAATCACTCATACTACAAAATGGTTTACGCCGAAGTGCCAGACGACCCTACGGCCTACAAGAGACAGGAATACTGGCAAGTGACCGAGAACCAGAATTGGATACTTGTCTCTACCCGCTGGTGACTAACCAGCAAATCTACAACCCATGGGTATAGGGAGGAGAGATATTCCAAAGAAGAGTCCTTTGACTGGTTCAAGACCTATGAGGACTTGAAGCCTCTTTTATCACAGCATATCACCTCCAAAGATGCCAGGATACTGATGCTCGGATGCGGAAACTCTAGTATGTAAACCTTTCTTTCCTCTGAAAGATGACGAAACGTTAACAACATAGCTGACAGTGCTAAATGTGTTTGAAATGGAACTATAATAGCTCTTTCTGAGGACATGTACGACGACGGATACCACAATATTGTCAACATTGACTTCTCAAAGACAGTTATCGAGAACATGACTGAAAAGTGCAAAGATCGTGTTGGCATGGAATGTAAGATCAACCTTTCGCCCTGTAATATTGGAATTTGAGGGAGATAACCTGAGCTGATTTGTTTTGTTTCCATTTTTGTTTTTCAAATGCTCGATTTTATTTCGTCTGTAGGGATTGAGATGGACATAAGAGATCTCAAGTTTGAAGATCAGTCCTTTGACATTGTAATTGACAAGGGAACCATGGACGCCTTGATGTGCGATCGTGGAGATGTCTGGAACCCTGACGAGGAGCTCGTCAGAACTGTGGCCGAGGAAGTCGATGAGGTCGTCCGGGTCTTGAAAGTTGGCGGCAAATTTCTTTATATTACATTTGGTCAGCCCCATTTCCGGAAAAGACATTTGGAGCGTCCTTGCTGGACAGTCAATACCTCTACTTTGGGTGTTGCCTTCCACTACTTTTTCTACCACATGATCAAGGAAGGCAACTCAACTTCGTCATAGAAGGATGAAACAGCATAGATATAGATTACCATAGAAAAACTATTATCGTTTTTCAGTATTTACATTTTATTTTATTTGGCAGTGTTTATGTACAAGGGTGGGTACACTCATAGGCTTTGCGATGTCGCGACCAAGATATTAGTATGAAGTGACAGATCGCACTTGCAAAGGGGGCACTTTTTTGACTTTGTTGTCAGCCACAGATCTAATGAAAAAGCAGAGTAACAAGGATGGACTGTGAGCTCATCGGGCACAAGAATACGTCTGGACAATTGCACTTTGGAGTCTCCGCAAAATGAGCTTACCAACACACTCGGCATGATATTCGTGGCCACAAGGCAAAACCCGAACATAGTCGCCATCAGAGTATTCGCAGAGACAGATCGAGCAATGCTCTTCGAATACAGAGGCTGCACTGGATTTCAGACTCTCAAGAATAGGCAACGAGTAGTCTGATTCGACTGTGGGTTCAATTGGTATAGACGCTAACGTCGAAAGGAAGGACGATGATCGGGGCGTGATGGCCATTGAGCTGGATAACTCTGTCATGGGCGGAGGGACGACATTACATTGAGCCGTCGTTTGGCTGCGATTCCAAAATCGACTCATCCGACCAAAGTCCATAAACAATTTTGTAGATGCTGTCCGAGCAGTGCTCTCCTGCGCCGTGGCTATAGCTGTGCTCTCTTCCACAGCGTCTTCTTCTTCTTCTTCCTTTGAGGGGAAATGGACATGAACATGGCGGATGACGAGATCGTTGTTGCTGTCTATGTAGAACTGCTGTCGTGAAGGGTAGACACGAATAGGGAACGAACTGTTGATGGCTTGTTGTAGAATAGTGTTTGGACTGCCATCATCCATCTCGGAGACTGGTGGTTCATGGCGAACCTGATGAAGAAGCACCTTTGCCACGCAACCTAGATAAAGAAAAGACGGGTTAGACGACTCGAGAGAAATAACAAGGAGGGAAGGAGGGAGGGAAAGAGAAAGACAGAGATGAAAGGAGGACTGGAAAACGATGATCAACGTACAAAGAAGGGCGAAGATGGCGAGGATACCGGTAGCAATCATAATCTTTAACGAGATTTCATCCATTCTATGCTGAAAACCGGAAAAGACAAGAGGTACACATTAGATGGAGACCTGGCGACGTTATGCCCAGAGCCCCTGCATATGATAGATACGCTTACCATAAGCCAGAGACTGTGGTCGTAATTACCATGCGGATCGATATGCGTTGGTGTAGGATCTGCGAGGACAAAGGTTGCAGAGGCATAGATGATCGAGTTCTTTGGTCCTGCAGTTGCAGATACAATAGTCGCGGTCGAGGAGAAGGGAACTCTTGCCATTATCGCACAGTCAACCAGGCCAAGGTTCAAGGGTGACAGTTGTGCGGGGTAAAGGGAGGGTAGGGGGGTTGCAAGGAGATGTGGAGATGGGAGAGGGGGTGGAGGGGTAGAAGTTGTGTCGAGAAAGTGCGGAAGAAAAGGAAGCCAGCATGTGCGAATGAAAAAAGAAAAAAGTGCGTCCTGCAAGGGCTGGGACTGGGAACCAAACCCTGCAAAGGGAGCCAGCTGATTGCACGGATTTCACGCCTGGACACTTTTGCGTCGTTGGGTCGCTGCGTTGCGCTGCTGTTGGCAGCGGGCAGTGCCGTCAGGGAACAGACCCAGCAGTGCCATCATGAACATGAACATGAACAAACGATAAACGATGCACCACCCCCGTGTGTGTGCATGCCAAACAATGATGACGAAGGGCGCTGTGTCACCGTCCGTGCACGCGCGCTCAGAGTTACGATGGCTGGAGCGAGCCGCGAGCGATGCAGGCGGGAAAAGAAGAACGAGAACCTCCTGCCTGAACAGAGTCGCTGGCAGCGCTCTGCACGTCAGAGACCCAGCCTGTGAGCGGCAAGAGACGTCGTGTGCTGTGTCTGTCCTGCTCCTCCATTGTTGTCCCATTGTCCCATTCTCTATGTGTCCATGATTCCCATTCACTGTTCCCTCCATTCCCATTCTTGCCTCCCTCGCCCGCAACCTCTTCGCCGACGTCCCGCCCGCTTCCTCTTCCTCTCCTTCGCGTCCATCCTTCCCTTTTATGCTCATCCCCTTTGCACACCCCGGCCTTCGTGCATTTGCTTCGCCGCCTACATTTGTGCACCGATCCCTCAAACGGCTTTTCCACTCTTTGCGCTCCCCCGACCATGGCGCGCACCGGCACCTGTGCCAGATCAGCCCGCTCTAGCTCCAAGCGATGGCCCATCACCCTTCTGGTCTTCTGCATGTTCTCGCATCTCTGTGCTCCAGTGGAAGGGGGTATCTTTGGTGTCCTCGTTGCCAGTCTTTACTACGATATTGTCAACATCAAGGCCGACAATAGCAATATAAACACACTTGACCTTGTCATGGCCGGGAGTGAGCTTCCTGCAGGTTTTATTATCAAAACCGCAAGTCTCCCCAAGAACGGAGTCTCGGTACATGATCCTCTTTTCTATCAAAGAGAGACAGCGAGACAAGACAGTGCTTAGATTTTTTCTTGGTGTTTTCTAACGCCACCAATATTTTCCTCCTTCCTTGGCTTGAACAGGGCCTCCTTGTCGATATGGGCTACGGTTGCACGCCAGGATTCAACCCCAATACCACCCTACCAACACCGGAGCTGTTTGGACTCCCCAAGATTGCATTGATCAGACGAGGAGGGCCCGTTGACGGTGACACGTGCACGTTCCGCACAAAGATGTTGCAGGCACTGCAGTGGGATTGTGTCGGTGCCTTGATCTACAACAACCCTGGTTCTGCGGCGCTCGACAGTGCTACTGCTGCCGTCAATGCTTCTGACCCAGCTGTTGGGATCCCTGGACTGATCATTTCCTACGAAACTGGGATCATGCTGAGGACCTATTTGCAGCAGCAACAAAGTATTCCATCGACCAATATCAGCAGTTTTAATCGAGTCCGAATGAACCTGGCGCCAGAGCAGAGGATGCCCGTCGTATGGGAGTTTGTGCTGATCATCATTGTAGTTCTTTTGGGTATTTCCTTCACAGTTTCAGGTAATAATTCTTGGAAAGAAAAGAAGAAAAAGTTGGAAGTCGCCATCTTGATCCGTGTCTGGCGTTTAACCGTTCGTCCTCGATTTATTTTTCTCTCTTACTGGCGTCCTGGATTCCCCCTTCTCTCTTCCATGTTCTTGTACTGTGTAGTGGTACTGCATTGTCGCCTGTATGCGTTGCGGCAACGTTATCGAGAAGAAGCGCTAGCCCGAGGGGGCGATGTTCTCCCAAATGGAACGATTCGGATCAAAAAGATACTTGACAAGGCTACCCTGGACCTCTTTCCTGTACGCATTTTTGATGAAGAGGAGGCCTCGAGGCCATCCACATCCTCTGCAGCCATGCCTGTTAATGCAGTGATACTTCCACCTGTGGCAGTGGCCCCTTCAACGTTGGCTGCTGATGAAGGATTCGAAAACATTGAGCTTCAAACGAGAGGCAGTGATGGTGCCACTCCTCAACCACGGCTTTCAAAAGCTAATTCCATTCATGGATCCATTTCTGGAAGGTCCATTCGATCGGAAAGAGCGTTGGCTGCAGCAGAGGAATTAGACAATAGAGCGACACAGGAGGAAACAACTCAGCGAGTCAGCACTATGATTGTCGATACTTGTGCAGTGTGTTTAGAAGAATTTGCAAACGGAGATGAGATCAGGACACTGCCTTGCCATCACGAGTTTCATTGCGAGTGCATAGGTATGAGTTTTATGTTTTCTTTATGCGATTGTACTCGAACTGCCACTTACGCAAGTTCTCTAAAATAGACCCATGGCTTACACGAAAGAGTTCGACATGTCCGCTCTGCAAGTTCGAGTGTATGCCCGCCAGGACTGAGACAAGGGGACCGGCAGCAGCCGTTGCAGACGAAGAAGTGCACCCGGTGGTCGCGAACGACCGGTTGATGGAATTCATCATGGGCCCTCAATGGGTAGCTGCTAGGACACAGTATCATCATAACGGCACCAGCACTGTGGATCGCATTGGACATTTCTTTTCTTCTTCCTTTGATCGACTGCGGGGCCGTGCTCCTCGTCCTCTTGTGGGGGCGACAGTCGATCCCATTCCTCCACATCTCGCTGATTCTGCTCCTCCTTCAACAACAACTAATGCATTCACTGGGAGCAGTACCTATTCTGTAGAGGCTGAGACGAGTGATGACCATAGTGCTGTCCCCCTGCAAGACATTGTGCCGAGACCCGATCGGCCTGTGGTCGTCGTCTCCATCCCACAGGAGGGAGATGACGTTCTAGAGCCGCCTCTCCGGAGAACTCGCGATAATCTTCAGCGCCGATCGTTGCCGTGATATCCAGCATGTACAATAATAAAACGACTTAGCCCCAAAAGCGCACTTTTTTCTTGTCTGATCTTTTGTCGCGGATCCGCAGATCGACAGTGGCACAATTTTGTTTCCAGTGGGGACACACATAAAATGTCCCTGTGAATCCGTTTTTTCTTTTTTTTTTTTTTTTCCATTCTCACTTCATTCATAAAAACATTCACCTCCACTCTCATCCCACAATGTCGCAAGTAAAGACCGACGATGAATGGCGCGCAGTCCTCAACAAGGAGCAATTCCGTGTTTTGCGAGAAAAGGGCACCGAGATGCCTTACACGGGCGAATACGTCAAGACCGCCGACAAGGGAGTTTACCGCTGCGCTGGATGTCAAACACCGCTCTATACCTCCAACCAAAAGTTCACGGCCCATTGTGGTTGGCCTGCGTTCTTTGACGCTGTCCCAGGTGCGGTCGGCAGGGTGCCGGATGCGGACGGTCGTCGGATCGAGATTGTCTGCAACGCCTGTGGAGGTCATCTGGGCCATGTCTTCAAAGGAGAAGGCTACTCCACCCCCACAGACGAGCGTCACTGTGTCAACAGCGTCAGTCTCAAGTTTGCGCCTGGGGATGCCGAGGTTGCTCAGTTGTAGAATCAGAAAGAATCGATATTTATCAGCGCGAATAAATTTTCTGTGTGTTGAAGACTATCGTCGTGTTTACGGAGCCTGGACGAGAGACGGCAAGGGCGTGGCCTCGACTACGACTTCTCGGGTGGCCAGGTCCTCTTCTGTCAAGCTCAGGCGGAGTTGCCACTGAGGAATGTCGACACCATCCTTGTGCCCAATGCGGATATCAGTCATGACAACAAAACCAGCCTTCTCCATGGTTCTGCGACTGGGCCAGTTGCCGACATTTGCGGCAGAATTGTATTTTCGCTTGCCGACTTCCTTGATTGAAATCTCTTGCAGCACGAGCTTCAAGGCCTTGGTCATGATGCCTTGGCCATGGTAATCAGGCGAGAGCCAGTATCTTGATAGGTGGGCAAGATTTTTTTTTTCGGGTTAGAATATCCGGTTCCTTCATCAATCAACCAAGAGAGAAAGCAATAGCAAAGAGTTCCTGGTGTTCATTACCCGGTGTCATCACCGTCCAACATCTCGTCGAGTTCGTCGGAGCAACCGACAGAGCCAATGAGCTTGCCTCCTTTCTCCATATCGCGGAGGGCCAAGTTCAGGGGGGAGCCATTGAGGGTCATTCTTTCAACGCGGGTCTGGATCCAATGATCTGCATGCTCGGGCAAGTAAGGGTTCGGGGGTCCAACGAGGAAGCTGTAAATCCGGCTGTCGTTCAAGTACACGATCAAGTCTTCTTTGTCCGAAGGCAAGAAGGGTCCGGCCTGAATGGTTGGAGTGACCCATAATGGCTTGAAGGAGTCGTGGAGTTGAGCGAGCTGACTAAATTCCTCCGGAGTCATGTCACGCGCCTTCTTCTTGGCAGACTCTAACTGAGTACGCTGTTGAGGTGGGAACTGGAGGGCCATGGCTGATGATTGAATTGAAAGAGAAAAAGAAAGAGAAAGAGAAAGAGAGAAGTGAATTGTGGGAGAGATTGACGGCGTGTCCCCTATTTAAGAAAACTGAGAGCGTCGACGCGGCGGAGGAACCTTGAGTCAAAAATGGTCAAATCCAGAGACGAGAAGCCACTTCTTTGTTCCCAGGGTGTAAGAGAGAGAACGCACGACTGCGGGGATGGGAGTCAGAAGTAGCCATCATGCCATGACCCACAGTGGGACTTGTAGAACCATCATTTCGGATACGGAAATGGAATACATATCCTCTTTTGATGGTATTTTCTCTGCATCACTGAGGGAAAGGAACAGCATCCACTGCCTTCTGGGTGGCTTGGCATGAAACTGTAAATTGAGTTATCACGTGACTTCAATCGTGGTCAAAAGACAAAAGTGGCGGCGCTGTGAGGCGGATCACTTCTCTTCGACATCAACACCGACAATCAACGATGCCGTCCATAGAGGTCACCATCGACGCACGCCTCTTCCACCGGAGGGCCAGAGGTCTCGTGAATCATTGGAAGGTACCGTCACGGTCAGACTCTCCCTGCCGACCTTGCCTTCCCTCTTCTTGAAAGCACTCTGGACTCTGTTTTCTGGACACTTTCAATCTCGAGGAATCATAAACACCGCATCATAAACGCGTGCCCGGAGGAAATGCACCCAGCTAACCATGACATCCATCCTGTCCATTGTCTGAAAACGCATCAAAAATACTCTATAGCACTCCAATGGTGCCGATGACCTTTTTCAGAACACCAACTCGCTGCTGGTTCTTCTTGGAAACCTCAGCGACGACGAGGTTGTTTATCAAAAGACAACAGCGTTGCAGGTAAGAAAACAATCACAAAGTAGCTAGGTTTCTTTGACTGTGCTTTACAGCTTTTCATTCCTTTGCGCAGCTGTTGGCTCTCAAGAAAACATGGGACAGCGTTTACAGCTGCTAACGTCTGCAATGTTCTTTTTTCTCTTGTAGATCTGGCTGTTTGGCTATGAGCTCACGCAGACCTTGATGCTATTTACCTATGATACTCTTCACATCGTCACTGGAGCCAACAAAGGTATGCTTTTGAAGAAGACAGACAGTGATCGGGTTGCATAACATGGTGACATGAGTTGGATCCTAATGCGGTGTCGTAATGTCGAATGACTTTGTTCTCTACGTAGCAAAAATCCTCGAAGCTTTGAAGACATGGGACGGTCCTCAATTCCCCATCGAGATCCACGCTCGCAGCAAGGACGAGGCGCATAACAAGGAGTTGTTTCAAAAGATTGTGGACATTATGGCCAAGCAAGGAGTATGTTGGATTGGTGTTATGGAGTAATCAACCGCGCTGCTCTAGTTTATACCGGCGCTTTCGTGCTAATTTGCTGGACTGCTATTATTAGGACCGCGTTGGTGTTTTCTCGAAGGATGTTCCCCTTGGAAACTTTGCCACGTCCTGGAAAACTGTTCTGGAAGAGTCCCCAAAGAAACTTGACAATGTAGATGTTTCTTCAGGCGTTGCCGATGTGTTTGCTATCAAGGACGACGAAGAACTCGTAAGAAAAGGCGGAAAAGGCGTGCAATTTTCACCCACATCACTTTTTTTCTGGCTACAGCCTCTAATGCTCCTGTTATTATCTATCCTCAACAGAGATCCACCAAGAGCGCCACTAGATTGAGCTCACTTATGATGAAGAATTACTTTATCGAAGAGATGTGGAAACTCATCGACGAGGAACGTAACATCACCCACTCGGACTTCGCCGATCAGACCGAAGAAATCCTTTTGGATGAATCAAAGTACACGCGGTTAAAATTCCCTGCCGATGTAAGTTGCCTGTTGAGGCGTCTTCAGCTTTCTTGTGTTAATGAGAAATGAGCTTGTAGTAAACTAACTTTCTCTGGGAAAAAAATCCCTGATTTTGCAGGCCGCCTCAGGGAACCCTGAATGGTGCTACACTCCCATTATCCAAAGTGGAGGTGATTATGATCTGAAGACCTCAGCAGAGTCGAACGACAAGGAGTTGCATGCCGGAACAATTATCTGCTCACTCGGCGTCCGCTACCGGTCCTATTGTTCCAACATTGGACGTACCTTCCTCATCGACCCTAACAAGCAGCAGGAGAAGAACTATACCTTTTTGTTGGATGTTCAACGCAAGATCCTTGATGCTATGAAAGAAGGTACAAAGATCAAGGATGTATATGCAAGAGCCATGGACTTTATCCGCAACAAGAGACCAGAACTGGAGAAGAAATTTGTGAAGAACCTTGGATTTGGTGTAAGTTCATGATTGTGTCTCAAAAGCTGTCCATGAATCCTCAACTTTCCTATTCACTTTTGAATTGTTAATGTTACATTCTATTAGACCGGTATTGAGTTCAGGGAGGCTAGCTACCTTTTGAACGGAAAGAACAACAAGGAGCTGCAGGCAGATATGGTCTTCAGCTTGTCAGTAGGATTCCAGGATCTTGAGAACCCAAAGGCAACCGACGAGCGCTCCAAAAAGTAAGCGATGAGGAGTGATAACAGTGAAGAAGATAATTTGTAGACATGTTGCACTCACTACTCTGACTACCGCATTATAGGTACTCTCTTTTGTTGATCGACACTGTTCGTATCACCCACGAAGCAGCTCAAATTTTGACAGTATGCGATACCAGTCTTTCGGATATTTCATACGTTTTCAAGGATCCAGCCGAGGATGAACCTGTCAAGACAGAGTCCTCGACCCTTCAGCGCGCCGCAAAGTCTGCTGTTTTGAACACAAAGCTTCGTAGTGAGCAGGAGGACGCCAGCAAGGAGCTTTCGCGCAAGGAGCACCAGAAGTTATTGGCGGAGCAAAAGCATGCCGAAGGTCTGGAGCGTTACGGCGACGGCGGCAGCTTGAAGAAGGATGACCAGAAATCAGCCTTCCGCAAGTTTGAGAGTTACAAGAGAGATACAGCCTTGCCCAAGGAGGTTAGCAATCTCCGAATTGTCGTGGATCAGAGGAACGATACCTTGGTTCTCCCTATCTATGGCCTTGCTGTTCCTTTCCACATTTCGACTCTTCAAAAGGCCACCAAGACAGATGAAGGCGAGTTCGTTTACCTTCGTCTCAACTTTATCACACCCGGTCAGCCAGGAAAGAAGGATGACATTGTAAGTCTTGGATGCTATGAAGAGTAGTGCCTATCAGATCTGTGTTTTTGTATGGTTCTAGCTCGTGTGCTAATATACGACTGGATTGTTTCTAGCCATTCGAGGATCCCAACTCTGATTTCGTCCGCGCACTGTCGTTCCGCAGTGCCGATAGTGGTCGTATGACCGAGATTTATAACCAGATCATGGAGATGAAGAAGAATGCCGTGAAGAAGGAGTCTGAGCGCAAGGAGTTGGCCGATATTGTGGAACAGGATAAACTGATTGAGGTCAGAGGCAAGCGACCCCCTAGACTGCCCGATGTGTTTGCCCGACCTGGCCAGGATGGAAAGCGCCCAGGCGAGTTGGAAATCCACTCAAACGGTCTTCGCTATGTGTCACCACTCAGGAATGAGAACAGGATCGACATTCTCTTTAACAACATCAAGCATCTCTTCTTCCAACCTTGCGACGGAGAGTTGATTGTCTTGATCCATTGTCAACTCAAGAACCCTATTATGATTGGCAAGAAGAAGACGGAGCACGTCCAGTTCTACAGAGAGGCCTCTGATGCTCAGTTTGACGAGACTGGAAACCGTCGTCGCAAATATGTCTATGGAGACGAGGATGAGTTGGCTTCTGAGCAGGAGGAACGTAGACGTCGTGCTGCTCTTAACAAGGAGTTTAAGCAATTCAGCGAAAAGATTGCCGAAATGGTAAGCGGGAAACAGCAGTGACTATTGACAATTGGATGAAAGTCAAGGATTACTGGTCGTTAACGCGTTTCGTCTTTATTTTGGGTACTGTAGAGTGATAACAAGGTCGAGGCCGACATTCCCTTCCGCGAGCTTGCCTTTAACGGAGTGCCGTTCAGAACAAATGTTCTACTCAAGCCCACTCAGGACTGTCTTGTGCACTTGAGCGAGTCTCCCTTCTTGGTTGTCACTCTTGCGGATGTGGAGATTGTTCATTTGGAGCGTATTCAGTTTGGACTCAAGAACTTTGATATGGTCTTTACCTTCAAGGACTACTTCCAGACGCCCATCCATGTCAACACCATCCCCATGTCTCAACTGGACAACGTCAAGGACTGGCTAAACTCTATGGATATTGTCTTTTACGAAGGACCCGTGAACCTGAACTGGGGACCGATCATGAAGACAATCCAGGAGGATCCAGCAGAGTTCTACAAGGAGGGAGGCTGGTCCTTCTTGGCAATTGAATCAGATGCTGAGGAGTCCGAAGAGTCTGGCTCAGAGTTTGAAGCGTCCGGTTCTGATTTTGCTTCTTCGTCTGATGAAAGTTCATACGCGTCGGATGCTTCCATGGATAATGGATCGGAGGACGAGGACGATGAAGACGAAGAGTCTGGTGAAGATTGGGATGCACTGGAAGAGAAGGCCAAGAGAGGTACGAATTGTTGTCTTGGACTTTGGTCACTTCCTGCTTTATGTTCTGGACTTACAAAACTGATGCATTTCTTATTTTCAATCTTAACTAGCTGACGACAAGAAGTTTGGAGGATCCAAGCGAGAAGCCGATTCGGACTCGGACAATGACCGCAAGAAGAAGCGAAAGCGCTGAAGCAGAAGAAATATTTGCGAGCTAGAATTTTCAAAATAAAGTGTGAATCACGTGAGAAATATTCTTTGGCAATAAAAAGGAATCAGAACTGAGTTTTGGTTCGGTCCTTTTCGCAACAAACGGATTTTTTGTATGTGTGATTTTTGTGGAAGACCCCATTCGCTCATTCATTGGAAGAAATCAATGCCAAAGCCAACCCTACTGGCATGGATGCATTGCTGCCCTCGACCAATGCTAGGCCTATCGATACCGTCATCCATTCCAATCAGTAGCAGGAGATCATACGGATGCCATGGCAATCAGGATACAGTCAAGGAGGACCGATCAAGGGATCGATGGATGCTTTGCAGCCTTGCTTGTAGCCGGATATGTCTTCAGCACAGGAAGAGAGGGAATCTGCTCATGGAATCGAAATATCTTTTTTTTTTTTTTATTTTCAGCACTGGAGCTAACAATCTGGACACGCCTCTTCAAGGACCATCCCTCTCACTCTCGGCCGCCCCCAACGAGATCTTTCGATCCGTCATGACTTACCTCCATCCATCACCCTCACCTGTTAGTTTTCACCATGTCTGGATTGCCCGCTATTCTCAAAGCCACTGAGGAGGACATCAAGCTCCTTCTCTCTGCCCAGTCCCACTTGGGTACCAAGAACTGCGATGTTCACATGGAGCCTTACGTCTGGAAGCGTCGTGCTGATGGTAAGAAAACACAAACCAAGGACAAAAAAAGAGCAGGACGAAGATTACTGGGACGGTCAGGGATCAGCCAGCAGCTGATCTGATCAGATGAGGACAATGGACTCGGAACAAAAACTTCAACAACTTGACCTTGTCTGGTCTGGTCGGGAGTTGTTACTTTCAAAACGCTGGACTGAAGGCAAAGTCGGCCATAGAAAAGACGAGCAATTGAAAGGCGCCTGGAGGCACAGTTATCTTGGATTCACCAAAGTCGATGCACCGCGTTAACAAATTCCCAAATATATTCTATGGCAAATAGGTCTCCACATCATCAACATCGGAAAGACCTGGGAGAAGATCGTCCTCGCTGCCCGTATCATCGTCGCCATCGAGAACCCCGCTGATATCTGCGTCATCTCTGCCCGCCCCTACGGTCAGCGTGCCGCCTTGAAGTTCGCCTCGCACACCGGTGCCCAGGCCATTGCCGGTCGCTTCACCCCCGGTACCTTCACCAACTATATCACCCGTGCCTTCAAGGAGCCCCGTTTGATCATCGTCACCGACCCTTTGACCGACCACCAGGCCATCAAGGAGGCTTCGTACGTCAACATCCCCGTTATCGCTTTCGCCGATACCGAGTCTCCCCTCCGTTACGTCGATGTTGCCATCCCCACCAACAACCGCTCCAAGCACGCCATTGGTCTTGCCTACTGGATGTTGGCCCGTGAGGTCCTCCGTCTCCGTGGCACCATCTCCCGCTCCGCTCCTTGGGACGTCATGGTCGACATGTTCTTCTACCGTGACCCCGAAGAGAAGGCTGAGGAGGAGGCCGCTGCCGCCGCTGCTGAGAAGCCCGCTGGCGCTGATGTTGCCGGTACCTGGGCCCCTGGTGAGGCTGCTCCTTTCGAGGGTGCTGAGGCCGCTGCCCCCGTCTCTGGCGACTGGGCTGCTGATGCCGCCACCGCTGACTGGTCCGAGGCTCCTGCCACTGACTCCTGGGCTGCTTAAATCCAGACTGGTTCTTTCATTCATTCTTAATAAATGTGAAAATCCTTCTGACATGAAAAAAAGGTCAAATAGATAGTACATGTAGAAAAAAAAGTTTATACTTGGTAACTCGGACACCGTACGATTATGATGAAATACTCTTACTGAAGGATTGGTATGGAAGGCAGAAGAGAGAGTCGCGTTGTCGACGCGTTCAAGGGTGTATACAGACAATATCACCTCTGTTGTGTACTCGTCCAGCGGCCACCAGATCGCCCAGCCAACACTTTCTACATAGCTGTTTGCAGCTGTCGCACACAATAACACAATAATGAACAACAACAATGGTAACCCCGTGCTTTGAGTAGTCTGCCTTCAGAATTGAATTTGGTCCGCAAACTCGTTCTTCTCAGTCAATAGTCAATTTTGAAAGTCGAGAAAGGTGTTGCTTTGAATAGAGTATCAACATTGGATGTTTATTGTCGGGATGATATCAAAATATTCTCTTTTGGTTTAAAAAAAAACTCGTTTCTTCCAACTCGCAACACTTGGGAGGCCATCCTTTGTTCAAGAACAAGCAATGGTCATTTTTGGAGAAAAATTTTACAAGACAAATTTAAGCCTGCTGGGGGCAGTCGCGGGACTAGAGTGAGGGGAACATAACAGGAGAAAAAAGGTCAACATTTGATGCAGAAACATGAAAGAAAAAGAAAAGAGATGACAGGGCGACATTATGAGACTTACGATGTGGCCGACCTCGTTGCACTTGTAGCAAGCCTTCTCCTTGCGCTCCTCAGGGCACTCGCGAGAGATGTGGCCAGAGTTGCCGCAGTTGTAGCACTTGGCGCTCTGGTTGCAGTCGCGAGACATGTGGCCGAAACCACCGCAGGTGTAGCAGGTCTTGCCCTGGTTGTCGCGGAAAGAGCGCTGGGGACGCTCACCACCCTGCTGGAAACCACCCTCGGGGCAGTTGCGGGAGATGTGACCGGCCTTGCCGCACTTGTAGCACTCGGGGCCAGCACCCTCAGCGGGGGCGGAGGGGCAGTCGCGGGAGATGTGACCGACCTGGTTGCACTTGTAGCAGGACTTCTCCTTGCGCTCACCGGTGCAGTCGCGGGAGATGTGACCAGACTCTCCGCAGTTGTAGCAGAGAGGGGTACCAGCGGACTGGCAGTCACGGGCCTGGTGGCCGGCTGATATCATGGACATGGTACATGCATGAGCGGAGCAGGGCAGAGTATTTGCATACGCGTTTCACGACATGAGAAAGCAAATCAGAATACGCACATTTCGAAAAGAAAAGGGAGCACGCAGATCATAAAAGATAATATAGAGAAAGGGAAGAGAGAGAGGCAGGATATGGATCAGCAAGGCAGGTCGTCGTCATCATCATCATAATCGTTCGTAGTACACCCAAGAACACCTCCACTACGGTAACGACTCTCTCCTCGTTCTCCTTCACTTCTCCTCCTCCTCCTGAAAGACTGATAGGCGGGGCATTAGATAAAGAGAGCTATATGTGGTAAATACACCTCCTCGTCCTCGCCTCGCTTTATTTGATTGAACAAGGACTTTTTTCCATATTCGAATGAAAGAGGAGACCGCAAAGAGAGACATGGCAGGAGACCCTGAAACTCCAGTCAAGACGCCTCTGAACTCTGTCGGCTGACTGCGGGATTTCCAGTGTGTACAGACCGTTGCCCCTGCCCCAGCAGCTGAGCAGTGTCCACTGGTGAAGGTGGACAAAGCAGGCTCCTGACGCAGGCGGAAGGAAGTTCAGACCGTATGACTCGAGAAGACAAGCCGCTGAAGAATCCTGCTGAGATGGCGAAAAGTGGGGACAATGTCGAGCGAGCGTCGAGCCATCCCAAGCGAACGGAGGATGGGACGGAGAGGGAGGGAGGAGATCCAACTACACCAACAGACCAACCTCACCAACTACAACTGCTACTACAATAACAACAACTCCACCACCGCCGATCTTCTTTAGGCTGCACCGCCAACCAACTTCACACCAAGAGCAAGACTCTACTCCTGGGCCGATATCCGAGTCTGATGATCCCCAAAAGGACCACGGTCATCAGGACAGGCAGGGCTCAAGTCTTGCTCATCATCATCATTCATTCAATACGTACGTTGGCCGCAGGTGTAGCAGGTGCGAGGGGGACGGAAAGACATGGTTGAAAAGGGTTAAAGGTGGGTGGTGGGTAAGGAGGGAAAGAAAACAAAGGCAGTAAAAAGTTTTTTCAGGGACTCCCCGTCTGGACAGATCATATGACGTCATCGAAAAATGAGCAGGCACATTAGGAGCCCTAAATATGTCACCGAACGGGCCTTTCTGCATGTGCAGCGGTATTGTTTATGATATCACGACAGTCACAGTTTGGTGGCGCTTCGGACCCAGGGGTGTCTCCTGCTCGTCCTTCATGCGATTGTCCCGCATTCTTGTCAGTTAGTGCATCCATCCACCCATCCAGACACAATCGCCATGGCCTCACTCTTCCGGGCCCTGTCAAGGACGCCGCTCCTCCTGAGTGCCGCTCGCCCCTCCTCCTCCTCCATTCTCTCTGCTTCCTCCTCTTCCTCCACATCTACAGCATTCGCCGCCGTCACGAAACCATCACAATTCGTCCGCAACTTCTCCTTTGGCGCTGTCTCCTCCACTACTCCTCTCTCCCTCCGCCACAATGCCTCTCCCTTTGTCTCATCCTCTCTTCAACATAACCCATTGAGCATTCGTTCCTTGGCCTCACCCATGAACAAGACGCAACGTCGTTTCAACAGTTTGCAGCCTAAGAGGATGAAGTACCGTAAAAAGCACAAGGGCAAAATCCCAATCCCTATCGGCGGATCGACCAAGGGTACCTTTGTCGAGTTTGGAGAATACGGTCTTCGCATCAAAGAGGGCGCTCGTTTGACCGCCAAGCAGATCCAGGCAGCCCACACCACCATCCGTCGCAAGATCAAAACGGTCAAGGGATCTCAGATCTGGACCCGAGTCTTCCCCGATATCCCCGTCACCTCAAAAGGAGGAGAGAGTCGTATGGGTAAAGGAAAGGGATCCGTGGATTACTATGCCACCCGTGTGGGTATCAACAGGATTGTATTTGAAATTGGTGGAGGCGGTATCCGTCGTGAGCACGCCAAGGAGGCCATGAGATTGGCTGCTGCCAAGTTGCCTGTGGCGGTCGAGTTTGTGGTCAAGGCTGATCAGATCAAGCCTCCCAAGATCCCACGCGCTATTCCGGGCGCTGCCCCCGTTGCTGCTGCAGTTGAGAAGAAGAATGTTGCCGCAGTGGTCCTACCATCCGTTGCATCCCCAGCTACTACCGCTGCTGAAGTCGCCGCATAGGCGACCCCCCCTATAACAAAACCTACCCTCACCATTCATCTTAGAATTAAACGTTTGCTACATCATTTTTCTGTATGATATTGCTCGTCCGACCCTTAGTTTAGTATGGAGAATGAGTCAATCGGCACATTAACGAGAGTCTTCACATCAGTGCAGCTAAAGAAGACCTCCCCAATTGTATTTTTGCGTTGCTGACAGCTGTAAATAACGGAACCACCAGTGGCGTCGACCGGGATTGCACCTCAAGGTTGTAAAGAATCATGTTATTCTTGTCGATAGCCACCAGAGTCTTCAGGCAGTGAAATAGGAAGACTGTCAAAACCTCTTTTATTGGACATCCTCTCCTGCCTGGTAGCCCGTTCGAGGCTGACTGACTGGCTGATTCTGGTTCGATGGGATGGCTGTCACGTACACTTCGTTCCAGGCAATGGATAGGCCAGAGTTCTTTGTCCAGGCTGTCCTAGCTCTAGACGCGCTCAGATCGAGGACCAGGGTACACAGGTAGCAGGGACTTTATAGCGTAGTACATAACCATTAGAGGAACGCGCCTGCAAAAAAAAAAAAAAAAGAAAAAAAGAAAAAGAGAATGGAGCTGATGCGATGAAATGGACTTCCGGTGACGCAGATGGATTTTTTTGTGTTGCAAGTTTTCTTTTCGGAGCCTTGAGGCGGAACTCGACTCAAGAAGAAGGAAAAGAAAGACAGAGCGTGCCCTTGTCCATTAATCAATCCTCTCTTTGTTCTCCTCACCCATTTGCACAATGATTCGCACCCTTGCCCGCCCCGCTGTCCGCGCCACCCAGCGTCGCTTCGCCTCCACCGCCTCCTCCGAGTCCATCCCCCTCGCCAACCTGGAGTTGCGCTGGAAGACCCTCTCTGCCCAGGAGCAGGGTTCCCTCACCAAGCAGCTGGAGACCGCCCAGGCCGGCGACTGGACCAAGATGACTCTTGAGCAGAAGAAGGCTGGTAATGCTTGGTCCTTGTTCTTCTTCCTCCTTTTTTTCTTTTCTTTTCTTCTATTCTTTTTACTCCTTGACCGGGAGCAGCTTCCGAACGCGTACCTCGTCCCTCCGGACCCGCTTCCCTCAGACCGACAAAAAAGTCATCGCGGACCGGAAATCCAGGACAGAAACAATCCTCCGAACGGATGCGAATGATGGATGCCGCCTCACAATCATCCCTGATCGGGAAGCGCGAGTTTGCCCTTGGAGCCCCTCCAGATTCTTTCCGAAGGGATTCCCTGGTGGATTTTTTGGATGTCCCTCAAATACGGAACCACCAACAGTCTTCCATCAACCGAATCAGAGCACTTCCGGATTCAAGGATGGAAACACGCCATCCTACCAGGAGAAGACAGATCAGCGCTCCCATTGCTGCTCCGACACGCTGGCTGAAAAATTGTATTCGTGCTTCTTGCGCCTGCAGCCCGCCACACCCTCTGGATTATCTGCAGCTGGAATGACAAAACCGAAACGCGCTGCTCCGATATGGATATCCGATGTGGACCCACGTTCTTTATTTTTTTTTGATTTTTTTAATCTGGCGTTCCTCGTTGACTAAAAACAACTTTTTATTCTCAAACAAATAGCCTACTGGGTTGCTTTCGGCCCCCACGGTGCCCGTACCCCTTTGACTGGTCCCAACCACGGCCTCAAGGTCTTTGCTGGAACCGCCGCTGTTGTTGGCCTCGGTGGTGCTCTCTTCCTCTGGATCCGTGCCAAGGGTATGTTATTTTTTTGGAGAGTCGTCATCAATTGGCGTCTTGGATCATTCAATTCTCAACTGCTCGAGCAAAGGATATGATCATTGGAACCATTGGACTCTATGAATCCTGCAACACAGCGATCAGGTAGATCACAGTACTAAGCGGTCGACCTTTTTCTTTTCATTCGGGAAAACGAAAATCATAGGTGGCGAGAAGCCCTCGACCATGACCAAGGAGTGGCAGGAGGCCTCGAACGAGTATGCTCGTGCCAACAAGATCAACCCCATCACTGGTGTTTCTTCCGAGAACTACAAGGGTGCCGGTTTCGTCTCCAGCTCCAAGAACTAAAAAAAAGAAAAAGACATTTAGACGTCTGCTTCTTTTTAAAGAAAAAAGAAAAGAGTCCCCACCAAAAAAAAAAAAGAGAGAATACTTCTTTGTGCCAAATTACCCTTTCAATACAGTTGCAACCCATCATTTTCAACATCAAACTCCCTAGGAATGAAAAAAATGTTTGTTTCCCATACTTGATTGAACACCTCGGTATGAACATGCTATGAAACATGAAGTTGGGTACCTTTGGGTTGAAAAGGGTCTGACCTAAACAGATACAAGGTCGTTGTCCATGGAGACGAATGACCATACACACGTCTAGATTATTTGAAGGTAGATCTTCCTCTTGACCAGAAGTCAAGGCAAAGGACCTTTCGATGTCTTGATCTTGTCTAGTTGCTGACTCTTCTGTGCTCGTTCGGAAGTGGATCCGATATTGATGCAGGTGATTGTTGTTTGTTCAAATATGAGGTCGCTTTCGGCCTTCAACACTAGGATGCGGGTTTCCCACTGCCAGTTTGTATGTCTTGGAACTGACTTTTGGAGAGTCGCTTTGCAAGGAACACGTTGCAACTGGTTCTATCGCGTGATTTTTTCTTTCAACTTAGACACGGCGACATCCTTCTTTTTTAGAGGCGTTATTTGCTGCGTCAAGCATCTTGCCGAGGGATGTCGACGTTGATGACTTTCTTTGTGGCCTTTCGCAGTTGCCATCGTCGCCGCGTCTGCTCCTTGAATATTTTTTTTCCCCCCAATACTTGGTGTCCTTAGCCTGGTCGATAATCGTGAACAAGTGGTTTTTTTTGGGATACTTACCACCACGGCTACATTGAGAAAGAATACCCTCATCGTCGTCAGCTGCTTCTCTTTCTTCGCTGGGTGGATCCCCATTGAAGTTGTTTATCGTCACTGTTGGAGCGATGAAGCTCGCTAGCCTCTTTGTTTCAAGAAGCAAGGGGACCGGTGTCGGCTTGCTCGCAATTGCTTTAGTGGATATCGCTGAAGTCTTGCTTCTCTTGGGACTCCAAAGGATCGGGTAGTGTTAGATCAGTACAAGTACCGATGTAGGGGCGTCTTTGTCTCCAAGATCGGAAGAAGGGGTCCTATTATGTCATGGTGCTAAAAATCTGTTTGGTTTTTCCTCGTTCTGTGCCGAAGGCAAGCATGCCGATCTTTTTCGTTGATGAGGAAGAGCACTCCTTTCCTTTCCTGGGTAGTGGATGAGAGATTGAATTCAAGGTACTGACTGCTACCAGTGCCAGTGCAAGTGCTGGCGTTGGTATCGGAACTAGATCTGGAGTTGGCCCTGGTGAATCAGGTCAGATAATTCAGAGGTTTCTATGGGTACTGTAAAAAGATGTGAAAAGAAAAGATCAAGACTGTGGACGACGAGTATTTTTACACGCGACATAAAAAGGACATACGTACCACAACACATGCCAACCAGCGAAAGCAGGGTCAAGGCCCTTCCACCTTCCTCAGCTGAGGGAAGTTGGATGTTGGAGCGGTATTGCTATCGACCCTCCGAGTTATTCTTGCGTGGCAAAAAGTTTGATAAAGTGGGTGGGCATCACTGTTCATCATTGTTATCAAGTCAATTCTCGTCTGAAGTGATCAACCTCTCCGTTGACACCTACAACAGCGTCCTACTTGTCTTCTGTCTCTCCTCCCGTATGCCTTTTACCTGCCGTCCCCAAGGTCCTTTCCAAGTCCCCCCCTCAAAGATAACAGAAAACAGGGTTAAAACAGTCTTCCGTTGGAACCTCCATTGAACTGCTCAACAGAAGACCATTGATAGGGCATGCGCGGCATTATATACTATCGACGGATGGCCTCACAGTCAAACAAAGCGAGAGCCACCAGAATTCTTCAGTGTCACTACTGACAAACGTGGTCAAGGTATGGCACGGGCGTTATCCTTATCTATCACGTATGAGGTGATTGGTGTCAGTCACCAGTGTACCGAGGATGGAATGTGGAGACTTTTGATCCTTTGCAGGTCTACGTTTAACCTCGAGGTCTGTAGACGTGATCCCGCACAAAATGTGCGTTTTGACTACAATATCGAAAGTCGTCATCAAGTTGTCACGGCCACCATACCGACGCTGGAGTTCGTTCCTATATCGACTGTGCATATTTCAAGAACAGATAGACGGCTCTAACGCATGGACACCCAGACCAGACTCGTAGGTTGTCGCGTGTTTTTCATCAATGTGATAATGATATGTAGGTAGTTTCTTGATTCTTGTGATTTGTTTACTCACGATTTATTTTACTTTTGAACATAGAACTCCTAATATATAGGGCCAAGGGAATGACCGTATAGATGATGAGGCAGCAGATCCTTTTGCAAGCCCAAGGGTGTTTGGCAATGAACATGGTGGGTCGAACAATATCACCATTACCGACAGTTAGAACCCGGAAATAAGTTCCCACTGGTAAAGGTGAGAAAGAGTACATCGATCTTTCCTCACTCCCCATGAAGTCGTTTGCGGAGAAGAGCAATGTAAGCTACTGATCAAGCAGGCTTCTTTTTTTTTTTTTTTTGACTTCTATATTTCAAAGATGCGTGATTTTCTGGCGCTATAGGAAAAGGAGTTTGAAAGGGCGCTTGAAAAAAGGATGAAAGCTGCACAACAGGAGAACAGAACGATTACCAAAAGGGTAAGTCGATAAGAATACTTTTTACAAAGAAAAGAGTATTCACAGCAGTATCCCTGATAGTCGTGCATACAAACTATAAAATAGGCAGCAAGTACGGAGCTCGTGACGAATATTCTGGCAAAGATTATCAGAGCAACCTCTGATCAAGAGCAAGAGGAGAACGCGGTATACATTCCTCCAGAACGAACCCAGAAGAAGAGTTCATCGAAAACTGTAGGAGGCAGTCGGCAGGGTTTGTTGGATGTGCCCCCGCTGATAGAAAGGACTGCATCCAGTGAGACGTTCAAGCTGCCACGTACAGAGGCAGTTGAAGTCTTGAAAGGGTTATAGGGAGAAGAGCCGGAAGAGCAACTGTTAGACAAGAGAATAAGGTTCAAACAACCTTTGACACCATCTGACCCCAAGGGAAAAGGTAGAGCAAAGGTCATGGAACAATTAAAAATAAAATCAACTCATGAAAAGACATGGTGAATGTTTCCTCTGGCTCAACAAAACGCCAATTCAAACTGGCGACGCAGCAAATGCGATCTGAAGAAGAAATTCATTCTTCGGATCGCATTTGTTGCGTCGCCAGAGCCCGAATAAATTATTTTGACGTTCAAAATTTCGAATAAAAAAAACTTGAATACCATCAGCGCAGCTGAATACCATGAACATTCAACGCTATGTCCTACATATAATTGTTATTATAATATGTTTACGCTAGAGTATGGCCCATCTCATCGCTGTCATAGACATATTCTTCTTGATCAACATCTCTTTCATCTTCGTCGTCCTCATCCTCATCGTCCGAGTCTTGAACCAGACGACGTTGTTGCCCCACAGGCGCGTTTGAAGGCGCAAATCCAGGACGGTATTGACGGAACCGTCTTGGTGTCGGGGCAGGGTATCGATTGGAACGCCCAAAGGGGCCATCATTATCACTGTCGGCGTCACTGTCCGGGCGGACATGGTTCTCCAAATCAAACGACAAGTCTTGTCGGTAATGTGGTGGACCCTGGGATGACTGTGGATCTGAATCTGCAGTCAAGCCAAAGCGATCACCATACGCAGATAGATCATGTTGCTGTGGATGTTGCTGTTGCCGTGGATAAGGGTGCTGGGTTCGAAGTCGATGGTGCTCTTCACTACTATTGCTGTGGTCCAATTGTGCAAAAGAAGACGCTATGGAGGGGGCTCCCCGTCGATGAAAGCGAGAGGCGCCATCGTCATTGTGGTCGTCGCCTCTAAGCATACTCTTGCCATAGTCGTTGGCAGGAAAAGACCATCCATTTCCAACTGAATTGCGAACTGGAATGAGCCAGAGATACCACACAGGTCCAAGGACTTGAATAAAATTTTTCCTAGAAATGTTAAAAAGATGGTTTGAATATAGCTCACCAGAACCCGACAAAACAGCAAAGGTATGGCTTTGACTTACTTCTTGCCAAGGTCAAAGACGTTGAGGACTCGACTTTGCATCACCTCGCCACTGGATCCCATTCTATACTTGTGTTTTTCGAAACTCTCGATCGTCGTCTTGTTGGATTTGATCAATAATGTATGATGTATTGCAAACGGAACCAGGCACAAGCCAAAGATGACTCCCACAAAAATCATGAATATCCACTGCGGATCAAACACATTCTCGTTCTAATCATTGTTCAGAGAGAGGCTTTAGAGTCAGGTTTGGAGAAAAAAGGGGGTGACTTCCCAGTTAAAAGACAACATCATCGAGTCAAATCGACCATCGTCCACTTACATATGGTCCATTGATAACTTCTGCTACAACTGGTATCGTACAGGCGACCATGACCACGCAGTAGACTGCAGTCCATAATACAAACAACTATTTTGCATGTGAAAGGTCATTAGTTTCCAGCTCGAGGGGGTATAAACGGAGCCAGCTTATAAATGTGCCTACATAGAATGCCTTGTAATTGTTATGGCCGACGCAGTTGTTGAGCCATGGGCAGTGGCTACCGAAAGAGCAAAGGATTTTGGGGATCAATGCATGTCTAGCATCTTCGTTGACAAACAAACAAACAAACAAACAAGGTAGTAGCTTACTGGTCCATTTTCAGTACACATCGTTTACAAGACGAGCTATATCAGGGAATTGCAATTTCGTCCGACCGGTTAGCTTAGGTACATATGAAAGAAGGGGTAATAGAGTGGCTATGGCACGCCTTCCTGACTTTACCAATGATGTGTCCTGTCTGGTTTCTCGAACCTTTATAGAGGGATTGATTGTTAGAATCCAAGGCGATAAAAAAAGGGGGGAGTGAAGGTCCAATGCTGGCTCGTCAATTGTCTTACTTGCACTTTTGACAGTATCGCATCTTGCCATCTCTCTTGACCGTAAATCTCTGTCCAGACAGTCCTAATGGCCGATTATCCTCCTGATCGTTCTCATATTCAACGTCCTCTCTTCTAAATCGATGTCGACTTTCTGACAAAACGCCCTCGTTCTCAACGACAGTTTGTCCATCCAGACTATCGTCCGCTATCCGGACAACTGTATGGGCTGCTCTCTGGTCCTGTCCTTGCCCCAGAGGTTCAAACGCCTGTACAGGAGAGAACAGGGTCGTCTTCTTGCCATTAGGGAACAAAGGGGGTGTCGATGGTTCCTGAGAAACCGGGTATGTTTGTTGCGACCAAGAATCGCTCTGATGATTTTGTCCACTTGAAGGAAAGAAGGGGGAATGAGGCCGCTGTTGTTGCTGAGGAGTAGGACGCTGGTCACTAAGATCTGCTTCATCCGAGGATCCGGAACTGGGTCCCAGAGGATGATGGTGTCGATCCCTGTGGACGATATTCCGACCATTCTTCAAAAGAGGAGAGTTGTTTGCACTGGGTGCTGGGGAGAGGTAAAATTGCTCCGGTTCCAGCAAGCCTACACGAGCCGAATCCTCCTGATCCAGCATTGTGATATCACCATGGTCTGCGCTGTTATATCCTGTGTATTTTTTGAGAATCTAGTAAAAACACAACGGCAACAACAACAACAACAACAACAACGACAAAGAGTCAGCCGTTACTGCACTTTGGGGAAAGGAGGAGAGGAAGAGCACGTCACGTTCTCAGTATCATAAAATAAGTAAGCTTGCCTCAGAGGGGTATCCAGGGGACAAAAATGTCGCCAACGAGTAACTCCATAGAAGGAGTACCACAATTGTAGTCATCAAGCCCAAGTAGAAAACACCTAGACAAGAAGTAAAGAGAAGAGAAGAGTGAGAAGGATTAGAAAAAAGGGTTGGTTTTCCAACGGATCATGTCGCGTTTCGTCTCTCTTCTAGTATGTTTGTGGTCTCGTGTCTGTTACCTTGAAGGACATGGTCGTGTGTCAACAAGTATCTGCATATTGAGAACGTAAAGACTAGATAGCTCCATCCTACAAGGGCAAGACCTATTCAGAGAGAGAGAGAGAGAGTTCGTCGTCAGCAAGACTAGTCCAATACATTCGGCGACTGGTGTCGAGTGTGCCCATTGTCCACACAAAAAAAAAAAAGAAAAAGAAAAGGGCTCTCAGAATAAAAAAGGACAAAAAGAAGAGACGTTGCGTACAGATGCCGACCGGTAGCCAGGAGAGTGCCTTCAGACAGCCGTCCCGAATGGTCCTAATCTTCATGCTGAGTGTGGGCGTGGTGTGGCGTGTGGACTGGTGATGGAGAGGAGAGATTGTTTTGCTCTGCAAGGGTCTGTTGAGTGGAATGAAAGGGAGAGAGAGAGGGAGGGAGGGAGGGAAGGAGGAGGAGAAGGAGAAGGTGGCTGCAGCCAGCTGGGCGATGATGAAGGAAGGAAGGGGGCACACGAGGGATGTGTGTGTATAGTATGCTCTGAATGTGTGAATGTGTCAAGTGTGTGGGGAACAAGAGGGACAAGGGAACAAAAGTGAGGAGAACAAAGCCCGACGATGCTGGTCACGTGCATGCCATTCTACTATTACAGTATGTACTTTCTTCTCTCTCTACCACTAGGAGGATAGGAAGTTTGGTGGTATTTTTCAAAGGACGGAGAATCCTTATGATGTCTATAAATTGTTCCATTAACCTCTGTGCCATCTGTAAAGAGATAAGAAAGAAAAAGAAAAACGTGAGAAAATGGAGAACAAAGAGGTTCGCATCCACTGGGTTCAAAAAGCCAAAGTCGCTGGAATTCATGGTATTCATTTGATCAGGCTGGGGTCAATTCTTAACACAGGCGTCCCAGCAGGAAGATGATGTTGCAGAGCGAGAGGATCGAAGCAGCTTACCTCGTAACGTGCCAAATACTTCGATAGTTTACAGAGTGTACGTTGATCAGAAATGTTATGACATTTTAAACAGCAAGAAGTCGCCTTTCGTTTTATTATTGACGCGACAGGGGTTTTGTAATTACATTCGCAGATGCAGCATGCATCTACCGAGGACATATATCAGAATGTCTGAAACGCGCGTCTGCCGAGAGTAGAATTTCAGACGAGTATGACAGACATAACAATTCAACTATGATGAAAATGGAGCCCGTCCCGCCCTTAGTGGATCGATCTATCGTGTCTGCGTGTTTGTCTTCTTGTACAGTAAATTGATGAGTTGATGTCCGAGAAACGAGGAGGCTCATTACTCCAGTCTAGTCCTCATGAGTTTTGTTTGTTTGGGATGGATTGTGTGCACACCTTGATGGTAAGTCCAGAAATTACGGTCCTGTTGGGTTCATACAGTATTTCATGACTGCTGCATGTTTGTCAACCCATCCACCGTGAGAGCACAACGGTGGGATGGCTGGGCTGTTGATTCACACGCTCTGATTGGCCCAGGAAAAAAAGAGAGGAAGGAGGATTTTTTTCGCGACTTTTTAGCCAGCCTAGACGCTCGAAACGATGCAACAATAACAAATGGATCAACAAGCGAATTGTTCTGGAAAGAGAAAAAAGTATAAAGTACACAATCCACGTCCAATTTAGAGAACTTTTGGTCCTCTAAATTGGTTTTCCCAGTTTGGATGATTTTTTATCATCGAAATTGGACGTGGACTGTAGACTGCTGAACGCGTTGAGAAAGCCTGCAATGAACACTGAAACAGAGGGCAGGGCGAAGGGGATATTCTTGCACCATCTGTTAGAGTCCTGGACAACAGAACACATTCTTTATATTTCCTCCAATTGAACTGGGAGTTGAATGAATTCCTCCTCAGCGTAAATTGAACTTCTGTGCAACAGCACCTGAATGAATTGGGATAGAATGCAGCAGAAATATAAAGAATGCGTTCTGTTGTCCAGGACTCTATTTTGATTCATCGAAAGGCATTCTCCAAAAGCTGGACGCAAAAAGGTTTTGAGCCTTCCCTATAACAAACCAGACTAATCTCTCCTTTCTTAGAATATTTTTTCGTGCAACACAGCAACAAGAATGGAAATCGTTGCCATTGACGCATGGCCGATTAAAGTCTCACAGAGTACTGTAAAAATATAAGAACATACGAAATCTCTGGGGGGTCTCTACACAATTTGCCTTCCGTTCCATCTGAGGACCGATCGAGCCTGGGGAATATCGTCTACTATGGATAAGAAAAGGGCTAGAGATATTAGTTTACGGCAGGAGGGATCTGACATGTTGTGCGGTTTGATGACTGCCCCCAAAATATTCAAGACCAAGCTCGCCCTTGCCCTCCTGTCCCAGGCAAACTATGTACCTTGATACATGCATTGGCTACCAAATCAGAACCAGTCAGCCAGGTGCAGAAGCGCGCGCTTGCCCTCGGATGCTCGGATGGCGTTCCGGGCGTAAGGCACACTGATCGTGCATGGCTTGCTAAGGTTTGTTGTCGGCGGGAGCACAGCATCCAGCAGCACAGAATTTAACAAAAACGGACAAACTTATGAGCAATTGCCCTCTATGGCGATTGCTTGATTGAGAGAAGTGAGTTCATCCATCACGGGAAAGAAACAATTACACCACGAGAGCCGCTCTTGACAACGACTTTCTTTTTTTTTTTTTTTTTTTTTATGTACTCACCGTCAGTTTACGGGTGATCCGAACTAGGCAGAGCTGATGGATGGACGAGTTTTTGGGACTCGGTCGGGGGAGGAAACATATTTGTCCGCACTGTTCAGAAAAATTAGACTAACAGGTTCAAGAATGGCTTTCACTCTGTGCTACATATCTCGTCTGCATGAGATCTTGCGAGGGGGAGGCGGAACCTGAGGCGCAATGACTCGGCAGCATGAGTGAACAACGACTGGGGAAAAGACTCTTCATTGGTACATCATGGTGAACTCCATCTTTCCTCATCAGGTTTGAGAACTGGACTCTATCTACAGAAACAGCACTCCGAATGAAACGAATAAAAAAAAAAAAGAAAAGAAATACGAGTGCACATGGACATTGTTTGTAGTTCGAGAAAGCAGCCAATGGGCAACCTGCCACTGCTGTTGCTCTGAAAAACTTCGTGAGAACATCAACAACACAAGTGTTTCGAGAGAGGAGAGTGAATGTCCTCCTGAGCCATATTCAACAGCGTGTAGAGTGTAAAAATGTAGCAAAATTGCACGACACTCAATTGGCCACCCACGTTACACGGGTAGAATGACTCATTTTTTCTTTTGCACTGGATTGTTTTTGCACGACGTTTTTGATTTTTCTCTTCATTACTACTTTCCCTCCATCACTTGATGCCGCCTCTTAGAATACGAAGGACAAAAAGACAGCGTTTCATCCGACTATGTGAGAAGCGGATAGTAGAGACACTGGAATATTTCGAAGAACAGACCCTCCTATATGGGTGGGCACCATTTCCACTGCTTGCGAAGTCATATGGGGAACTTCTTGAACAAATCCGTGGATCTCGATATCTCAAGGCTCGCAAGCGTATGGCTTTTTCAAAAGTGTTAGTAGAGCAAGTCCTTCCACAATACGACGAGGAACAATTCAGGGACATTCTGCGCGTCACCAAGGAGCAGGCGCAATTGGTTGTGGGACTGATAGAAGGGAGTGTTCAGTTCCAAAGCAAGAACCCAGCCTTTCCTCAGGAGAGGGTGGTGAGGCAGCTCGAGGTTGCTCTGTTTCGCCTCGGCACGAAAGGCATTTCGACAAAAAAAGTGGCATGGATATTTGGAGTCTCTCAAGGATCTGTCCATGCGTATACATGGCGCTGTGTGTATGCACTCGAGGAACTCTTTGACCATCATGTTGTGTGGCCCAACGAGGAGCGCAAGGCAGAGATATCCGAGTGGTTCCGTGTCAATAGAGGGTTTCCCTTTGCAATTGGTGCTGTTGATGGCGTGCCATTTCCCCTTGAACAGGCACCGAGCTATGATCCAGGGGCCTTTATCACCCGTAAATGCGACTACGCCGTGAGTGCCACCTGCGTCTGTGATCATGAAGGCCTCTTTACTTTTGTCTCGACTGGATACATTGGCTCAATGCACGACTCCCTTGCATATCAGAGGTGTTACCTGTACACGCACAAGGAGCTCTACTTTCACGGGTACCAATACCTGCTCGCTGATGCCGCGTATACGATTTCCTGCACGGTCATGCCAAGATACAAGTCAGCCGTTGGAGATGAGCGGACGTTCAACAAGTACCATAGCTCGGCTCGTGTGAAGGTAGAACACGGATTTGGATTGCTGAAAAACAAGTTCCCGTCCCTAAGAAACCTGCCAATCAAGATCGCCTCCTTGGAGGATCTGGACAAGTCGGCAAGTTGGGTTCGAGCATGCGTTGTTCTACATAACATCATTCGTCGGAACGAACTGCAGACGGCGATTTTACATGACGATTCGGACGATTCAGGTGGTGACTCGGACTACTTCTCTGAATCTGATTACTCAGGAGGTGAAGAGGGGACAAGCAACGAGCTGGATAAGCGCCTTGGTAGACAGAAGAGAGACAGTATGAGGGTATGGACGATTCATGATAGGCGCCGATGTTAAGGTCTTTATTAAACAATTGGGACATTTGATGTTCTAAGTCCTTGCACCTGTTTCTGGAGATCTGTTTTCAGTTCGGCGGCCATATTGTGATACCGTGTCCATTCCTGCTGAACACGAGTCCATTCCTTGTCAATACGTTGCCACTCGGCCTGTTTCTCAGTTTTAAAATCCATTTCACGTTGTTCCAGTGCTAGTTCTCGCTTGTGGAGCATCGCTGTATGCTTCGCCTCGATATCATCTAGTCTTTTAATCAAGGCTTGCTCCCGATTCAGACATTCTTCCGATGCTGCTCCCAGTCTGTTGCCTCCTTTACGATAATTCCGCTCCAGCCTACTTAACGTCTTTGAAATGTCCGGCCCTGGCACTGCACTGTCCTCTTTCCGTTGTTTGCCCTTTGAGGTTGAAGACCTTGCAGGTGGAGGTTCTATTAAGGAACGAATATATTGGTCAGAGGAGCATCTTCTTTTGCCTCAGATATTGGGGAACCCAGATAAACCTACGTATTGAACTGTCAGAATCAGACCAGCTAAGTGCACCTTCGAAGTCTTCGATAGTGTTGTCGCCTATGGCCACATGCTCATTGAGCTCAGCGTTCCTGTCAGGATCCAATCGAAGCGGCTGCTTTGGTGGCGGTGCGTTTCTTTTCAGGCTCCCAACATACACCTTGTGAAGCTTCTCATAGAAAGGACACTCATCCAACATAGCGTCCTTAAGTGTTGTTTCCTCTGTGTCTCCTGCTCCTGTGGCATTGGCCAACTTTCGAGCAGCATCATATTTTTTCTTGGTGTACGCGATTTTCGATTTGACTGACACGGCGTCCCAAGTCGTGTTATGTTTTGAATTGACGAGCTCAGCGATCTCCTTGTGAATGTCTGCTGGCCTGTGCCCGGCGGTTGGTGCTACTCGATGGAGCCTCTCATGATTGATCGGATCAGCTAGCCAATCAATAAATGTGTCCATTCCCTCATTGGACCAGAACTTGCTCATTCCATCTGTCGTTTCTGACGCAGCACCTTTTCTCTTTTTCGCTGCTGGCTGAGAGTTTGAGCTTGATCCTGCGACCGAAGATTCCGGCGTCAGATCTATTGAGGCAGAGGCTATAGGACGAACTTGAATGCTACGTTGACGCTTGGTCATCTCGGATGAGTCAATGTACTGAAGATTTGTGGCGGTGAAGTTTGGATTAAGGGGAAATGAGGTAGACTGATGTAACACTTGGTGCAGGTGTTGTTGTGGATGTTGCTGCTGTTGCTGCTGTTGCTGCTGTTGCTGCTGTTGCTGCTGTTGCTGCGGGTATTGATGCTGTTGCTGCGTGTAATGATGTTGCAGGTATTGCTGCTGCAAATAGTGCAGCTGTTGACGCGGATGCAACTGATTTATTGACTGAGAATTTTGACTGTAAGACAGATCCGAGTTTGAATGAGTGGACTGGTGAGCAGAAACACGAGGCGATTGAAAGGACGCCTGGGAGAGAGCAGGCGAGGGAAAAGAAGTAGGTGAAGGGAAGGACGTTGATGGGGAAGGGTCGGGGATAGCAGTGAGAGGATGAGGCGCGAGAATTGGAGGAGGCGACCCTCTTTAAAAGTTGTTGACCATGGGAATAGATGAGAAGAATGAGAAGAGAAACGAAAAAAAAGTCAGCATCGTGTTTTTTTGTTCGAGTCTTTTGTTCTTCTTTTTTGAGAACAAAACCTGTCGTGCAAAATGAAGATGATTGGCTGGGCATGATTTTGCACCAAGATTTTTTTGCACGGTGGTGTGGCCAATCAAACATTTTGCACGCTTCCCCTGCCCACCGATGAATATGGCTCTGGTATAAAAAGAATGGATTTCAGTGTCCTCTTTCTCTCATCACACACATTCTTTTCAGTCATCACAACCCCCCTCCACCCTACCACTCAAAGAAAAACAAGATAAAGTTTTCGCCTGCCGCCCTCCTCTTGACTCTCTCCGTCATCCTGTCCGTGACCATGGCTGCTCCAATAGTCCCCGAGACTGTCACCGTGTGCCCCGGCTGCTGTTTCATCAATAGACATTTCGTGCCCTGCCCCGACGAGGTCGTCAAGCCACTTGATAAATAATCGGGGTTTTCAGTTTTCGGGTTTCGGGTTTCGGTTTTCGGTCGCATTGACAATAAACGTATCCCGCTGTCACCTTCACTGACCCTGATGAAAACAGTGCAATTATTTCTTTGGCCAACTTCTGCACGTTTTGACGTGGCGCTGTACAGTAATGATCTGAAGGACCTCGACAAAGCCTATGCTGGCAATTAATAAGATGACCCATAGTAAATTCAAGGACTGAATGCTTCCATAGAGTACTAGCTTAGTCTCTCAAACTTCCATATATATATATCTCGCGTGTAATTTATTTTGGTTTCTTTGCCTGTCTGCTTCTTGTCTTACGACGAAGTCAGCCCATCAGAGTCGAATCAGAACCCTTCTCTATGCCAAGACCGCAGGTGCTGGTTTGGGAGACTTGACTTCAATGATCTTATTCCCGTTCGTCAAAGCCTCGTTTGTGAGCAAAGGCGAGGATGAGCGTTCCTCCCAAAACTCTGGCAAGACCTTTGGCAGATCAATGATATCATCAATCTGGAAATGTCCAAAGTTCGACACCACAGGATCGTCTGCGACATGGACTGCGGTCCAGCCGATATCCATGGCCTTGTCCACGTTGGCTGCAGAGTCATCCACAAAGAAACAGTTGGACGCATGCACCACTCCGGCGTCCCGCATCGCCCGACGGAACGATTCAGGTTCAGGTTTGCAAGGGAAATCCGTCTCCAGGTAGTCGCAGTACGTCAGTCCGTCAAACAATCCTTCGAGTCCCAACACCTTGATCACTCTCAGAGCATGCTATTTTTTTTTCCAGAAAACAAAAAAAAAAAAGAGCTTTTGGTCAGTACAAGATCAATATCAATAACAAAAAGAAGCAGAGACACGTACGTTCTTTCCGGCATTGGTGAAGAGCCACTTCTTTTCAATCTTCATTGTCCGAATAATCTCACGGAGAGCAGGATTGGGCTGCAAAATTTCTTCCAACTCCAAGGCTCCATCGACCTTATCGTCTACAGAATGCAGAAAGAGGAAACGAGCAAGAGTTAGACCAAGAGAATTTTGTCCGCCTTTCGAGTCATAACCAGGGAAAAAAATCCAGCAGATCGGTCGAATCCTCACCATAGTCTCTAATATCAACCTGAAAGCACGAGACACACGGGACGCAAAGGAAAAAGTGAAAAGGGTTAGTTGTTGTGATTCAAAAAGGTCTCGTCCCCCGTTTTTAATGTCCATCCAGATCCAGATTCACTTGTACCTCTAAAATGACATTTTTTAAAAAAAATCTTGAAAGTCAGTAAATCCATCAACTTTGACGAGCAATTGAACAATGGATATTCACCCTACGACATTTTAAATTCTTCAGGGACACTTACCAGGATGGTGGATACGCAATCCTCGAATGGCAAGACCATAGTCAACATAATAGCGCTGGGCGAGCATCACAACTATTGGAAGGAATGGATGAGGAGACCAATTGATTTTTAGTTTTTCCTTTTGTTTGACTCTTGGGCGAAATTTTTCTTTTTTTGGGAGATCACCTCCAGGGCGATCCCAAAGAAGCGTCCTCGGTGTGGATTTGTGCAGGAACCATTTTTTTCCGTACCTTGACTACTCTCAATGCCAACATCGCGAAAGTATTGTTCAATTCTAGAGGGAAACACAAAAAAATAGTTGGTGACCAGACCAGAAGATGAGTCACAGAAAAAAGGGGAAGAACACTATCCCCGCTTTTTCAAACTAGGCCACAGATCGATGCGAGGCGATCATTGGCCTTTTTGAATGAGAGCTCTCCTCCTCCTTCCCGACATTGGAGAAAGACACCGAGGTTCTTTGGATCCCCGACGGTGAGGGGGGGTTTCCTTTTGATTTACCTGGAGCGCATCATGCCTGGGATACCAGAGTCCTTGGGATAGAGACAGTTGTCAATGTCAAAAAAGAAGACGCGAGGCTCATGGTTGGGGGTGATTGTCCGATCGATGCTCTCGCCGAGCGCCTCTAGTCCTGAAGGGACGTTGATGTCGAGGGAAGACCGGCCGTCGACAGTCTTGTCATTGTCCTGGCTGTTTCTGTACATGATGTCTGTTTGTGTAAGATGGGATGACGGGTGGGAAAAAAAAAAGAGATGAAGAGATTCTAACGGCTGACAAATTGCGTCCTGTTGTTGTAACGGAAATGGGAGTTGGTGAGGAAAGGAATGAGGAGAGAAAGGGAGAGTGGAGAGAGTGGAATTTTTAACACGAATGTTTGGAGGAAAGAGAGTCGAATGATGGATGGGTTCATGTACTGCGGTCCGCCCTTTTTTTTTATATTTGCGCGTTGGTTTTGAAGAGCTGGGAATGGATACGTTCCACAAAGCCCGCTCTCAAATGACGCACTCGCTGTCAGGGCAACGCAGATCCGCGGCGCCCTCCCTTCCTTCCCTTCCCCTCCTCATGACATTTCTTTCGGATAACCGGCTGTTTGTTTTCGAGGACCACACCAGAAACGTCTACTGGTATGAATGGTGTATTGTACAAAATAGATAAATAAATGCTGGTATGGATCCTTCTTACTTTTCATCCTTGCTTTCCTGGATACTGCCTTCTCCCAAGGCCACCTCACCGTCCAGCTCCTTGAGCGCAATCTCCGAGACCGGACCTTTGAACCAATATTGAGCAGAGAAGAACCAGGTCGTAGTCGTAAAGATGATCAAAAAGCCCACAGCCGCTGGCGTAAAGTTGAACTTGTCCATCTCCTTCACGGGCCAGGACTGAGGCAAGTTGAAGATAATGAACACGAACACGGTCCAGATGCAGGCCACCCATCCGATCGGCTTGGACCACCGTCCCAGGTTGAATTCGCTCTGCACAAACGTCTTTGATCCAACCGTGATACGGAGCAGGATTGGGATTGCGTACGAGATCAAAAATCCAATCACAGAGATACCAGAGATGGCGCTCAACGCTGCTGCAGATCCAAGAGCAGGCAACCCCAGGATGATGGTGCCCAACACTGAAAGCCAGACCATACGAATGGGCATCTGAGTCCTCTTGTCCAGAACCGTCCAAACATGAGAGTAAGGCAGACCACCATCGCGAGCAAAGGCATAGAGCATACGAGAGTTGGCAGCCACAGTGGCGATACCGCACAAGAATCCTGCACAGATAACAATAAGGATCAAAATACTTCCGCCAACCTTGCCAGCACAGTCGATAAAGATCTGAGGAGCAGCTCCAATAGGACTATTAAGAGTCGCTTGGTAATCTTGGATTCCAAAGGACAGGGCTAGGGCCACACCAAGGCCGATCAAAGCTGAGGCCAAGATGGACAGCATGATTCCGCGAGGACCATTTACATATGAGCGTTCAGTCTCTTCAGACATGTGAGCCGAGCTATGGAGCGTACATGCAAGGATCGACAAATCAGTTGATCTGTTGTTTTGGTCGGCCAAAAACGGAGAACAGAGCATAGCACAGCACAGCACTTTCTTAAAAAAACAAAAATCCTTCTCCACTTACGCATCATAGCCCAGCATAGACCACTGAGACTGCAAAAGACCCAACATGAAGACAAAGACGGGGCTGGCGCTCGAATTGGTGGTGTACCCAGTGAAATCCTCAAAGTTCGTGAACACAAACTTGGCCGATTGCAGTTTTGGGGCACCAACGAGAACGACGACAATGATTGCAATCGTGCCGAAAATATGGATAAAGACCGAAACCAGTGAAGATATCTTCAAAGCCCGTCCTCCTGCGGTATTGACAGCGCCAGAGGCCACCATCAAGGCGGCCATGATGAAAAAGTTCTTTTGGCCGGTGGGGACGTAGTCTTCCTTCCAGACCGCAATGAGGGTGTTGACGAACGTTGCAGCGGACAGAACTGACCCGGAACTTCCAGCCACTTGACCAAGCAAGTTGAACCATGCCTCGTACCATGAGAACATTGGACCCCATTTCGGTCCTCCCTATCATTCGAGGACAAGAAAAAAAGAATTTGAAATCAAGGAGAGTGATGGACACACAGTTAGGACTTGGACCGTTTCAACTCTTGAGCACAAGTAAACATCTGCTTGTGCTCCCTTTTGTGTTTGGTCCGATATCACCCACATGATCTACAGTACTGCACTCGCCATCGGCGGTTTACTGTGAAATATGTACCGACACTTACCAGTCTAGCTGTCCAAAAATACAGAGATCCAGCGGTGGGAAACGTACTGCAGATCTCGGCCATGCCCAGACCGATAAAGCAAACAAAGAAGGCCACCAGGAGCCAACCCCAGACGGCGACCACGGGACCTCCCGTGGCCATTCCGAATCCAAAGAGGGGGATGATGCCGATCAGCACGGAAGCATTCGTCAGTGTGAATCCAAAGTTCTGAAGACCTGAAAACTGGCGTCTTTGAAACAAGAAAAAGAGGCAGGAAAAAAAAAAAAAGTCAGAAAGAGAGCAAATCAAGAAAAGAAAAGGACCCTCGCGTGCGGTGACCGGACAATATTCGTTCGGCTTTCAGGCACAGAGCAAATACACAGGCAGATCGTATTTGGCCAATCTGAGCATACTTCATGTTTTGTTTGTAGCCGAGCTGAAGAGGGAGGAAGGAGGAAGGAGGAAAGAAAATCACAGCAAACACAAAGTCAGTGCGTCAGGTTCATGAGTACAGAGAGTGAGAGAAAGTCTGTGTCCATTCGGAAATGCAGTCTGCAGAATGCATCTACAGTGGTGGTCCACGGCTGGGTTGTACCTTGGCCAGACGAGCCTCGTCTTCGTTGTAGTTGGCCGGGTGGCCCATTTCACTGTTCTCCATTGTGCCTTTTGCTGGGAGGGGTTGACGTGGTCAAAGAGAGAGGAGCAAGGGCAAAGGAATGCAACAAAGTGAATGTCGGAATGAGCGGCTATGGACGGCTGAAAGAGAAGAAACAAGAGAGGGTGGGAACGGGGCAAGAGAACAACCCGTTTCTCTCTAGTCCTGGAATCGATCCTGGCTTATCTGATCAGCCCTGCGGGCTGCGACTCTACTCCATGCAAAGCAGGCCAAGTGGGCAGCCGATGGGAGGGAGGGCCGGGGACCGGATCCTTCTTCAATTGGGCGGAGTTGGCTGCATTTTAGGTCCTTCTGGCTAGCCGAGGTTAGTTTGTTAGTTTGCCCCGAGGGGCGACTCGCGCGCCAGAGAGCAGGGCCCGGGGCAAAAGACAAGGACAGACAAATCAATACACTGTCATCCAGTAAAACTTGGATGAGAGATTGCTTTGCTCGTGCTTGTCATGTTCCTTGTGTCTGTCGTGCCCTGGACGCCATAATCATTTTACCCGTGTAACGTACGTCAATTGAGAGTGCAAAATGACGGACATGTGCCCTTTCTGGCCTCAGACACTGCCTAGCAGCTTTGTACGTCTTTTTCTTTTCTTTTCTTTTATTATATTGCTTCGAGGATATTATTCTCAATGTCGCAGCTTATCGGAGAGACACTGGCGCGAGACTTGCAGCTGAGAAAAAGAGAAATACAGGCTGCAGCAACTCTGAGGTATGTAAAAAAAGCAAGGTATCAGACCATTTCGCAGTACGTTGGGTTTTTGTTTTCCTACTTCAAGGCAACGTCGTCACTGGCACAGAACCCGTCGACGATGGCTGACTGGAGCCTCCAAGGCTTTCTTGGTGCAATTGACGCTGTTGCTCCTTCAAATGCTGGAGCTGCTCCTGCTCCAATTGCTGTTGTCTAAAGTATGCCGACGCGTCAAAGATCTTGTCTTGGTTATCCGCTCGTTTTCTAAATAGGGACGAGGCAAACCGGTGAGTACGAGTTGACGCAGAAATCAGACCACCTTTACAATAAGGAGAATATAAATAAAATAGCAACATGACTTACCCCATCTTCACGGCAGCGTTCACATCTGCAGGTCCGGCCACAAAGTATGGTTCGTCCGCAAAAGGATCGGCCTGTGCAGAAGATCCGTTATGATGGCTTGCAACACCCTTTCCGTTTCCGTTTCCATGCCCGTTGCCATTGGAGACTCCGTTATGAGCGGGGTGTCCATTTCCGGCAGTTTCAACTCCTCCAACACCTGCACCAAACGAAATCAAGTCATCCGAAGGGCTTTGATCATGGCTGGGGGAGCGCTCCTCCGGACTGCGACTGGGCACTACATCAACCATTTCGGACGCCTTGGTGACCCTGCTGAGATGCTGACGTTCCATCATTTGGTTGTAGGCGGTGAAAGCTTGCACAAGCTCTTGGTTGCAGGCGAGTAGAGCGGCTGTAGAAAGACCAATCGCAGAATGGGGGGGGGAAAAAAGTTAGTTTGGTGCCACCAATTTTAGGTAACTTTAAAAAAACCTGTCCACTCTGCCACACATACTCAACCACTGCTCGTCAGGTTCTGCGGATTCTGTCATTTCTGAAAGGTACTGCTGGATTCCTCGCTGCAGTGTCGTGCACTTGGAGTGGAACTCCTATGAACATCCACACGGATCAGTATCTTTTCATGTTTTCTTGCGGGGTCAGGGTTTGGGATCATTCGAGGTAATCACAAAAGAGATTCTACCTTGATTAGCTCGTTTTCCTCAATAGCCTCCATTTCCGGGTCAGCAAAAGAGACAGCCTCAATCAACATGTGGGCATTGTTCCTCGCAACTTCAATATCCTGCGCCATCTGTCGCATTTGCTATCGAAATAAAAAGACAACGAGGGGTAAGTACGAAGCCATGACCATGACCTTGTTTTATCATTCGTTGACATAGATGTCCTCCAAACATTGACCGTCTACCTGTTCGGGTGTAATGGGAGCACGTGGTGGGGAGGAGGAGCCTGGTGGGCGAATGTTGTGCTGTTGCTATAAGACATAGAGCAAAAAAAAACAATATCAGCAACGTAACCACGGCAGTCCGAAGGCCACATTCAGAAAAATATACAGTAAAAGGGAAGAGCCTTACAGATCTAGGGGTGTTGCTCTTGATCAAATGGTAGCAGAGCTGAGGAATGGCGGCAAGACCTGGGTCCGAGGAAAACTGGTCAGCCCAGGATTGCAAGCGCTCCATCAGGCGAATTTTGACGTTGGGATCAGTCGCCTATGTTGTACAAGGGTGTGTGTATGCTCCTTTGATTAGCCATTCCGCTGTCCTTTCCAAACACTCTTTGACAGATTTAGCAAGTTTGTTGGTTTGGCAAGGGGATCATTACATCCGAAGTGAGGACGGCCTGGATATCATCAGTGAACTTGTTGGTTGCGAGTTGGACTATTGGGTGTGGAGAGTGACGAGGCGGGCAGAGGGTCAGTTTGTTTGGAGAGTGTACAAAGAAAGACAGGGAGAGAGCGCGACATCGAAGCATTCTTTCAACAACGGGGATGGACACTGTCGCACTGTCAGGTCAAACTTGCCTTTGAACTTTGAGCCACAGCCATCGACCATTGCTTGGATCAACTAGAAACACGCAAGCACAGGGGTTATTGTGTCCCAGAGTCAGTTTGTGCGGGGGAAGGGGGATCATCATTTCATGCAGCCATTTCATACGGATATATCCTTTTGACGTACACTAATGGCATTCATTTGCTGCTGGGGTCGTCCCACTCGAAGCTTCTTGCGGAGAGCCTTGGCGGCTTCTTTTGCACTGTTATTTCATGGACAATCCGGCCGAGAAAGCAGAGAGAGGGGAGGAGGGGAGGGAGGAAACGGGGAGGAGTAAGGGGAAAGAGGAGCAGGCATGTTAGTTGGTACGGTACAAGCGAGCTGTTTGCTGTCCAGACCCTGTGCTGGACTGGACTTGGGCTGGGTCGAGCTGACAGATTGTCTGTGCAGACAGGACTCGCAGTAGGTTCTCGTTCAGTCAGCAACCAGGCAGGCTCACGGGTTCCAAAACCGGTGTTTCTCTTTACCCGTCGTCTTTGGCATTGACTGCTTCGCAGAGACCAACGACCGCGTCCCACTGTGTGATTTCGGGCAGGCCCGTGATGGTTTCTGTGCAGAAATGAGAAAGAGAGCAAGCATTAGAAAAAGAATGAGAGAAAAAGAGAGAGAAAGAGGGGACATTTGCATTGTTTAGGAGAGACAGAGGAAGGAAATGTTGCTTCGAGAGAAAGGGGTGGAAGGGCGAGCCGTTACCAATTTGGGTGCCAATGGCAGTTTGCTTTGAGAACAGGCCCATGGTGGAGTGTTTTCGGTAAGTTTGGGGCGCGAAGAAAGGAGATGGCGAGGTTGAGATGGAGGGAGGGAGGGATGAAGAACAGGAGTAAGTGCGGGTGGGTGGTGAGTAGTTGGCTGTAGACAATGAGAGAGGAGAAAGAAGGAGTGGAGGGAAAAAAGTAAAAAAAGAAGAAAAAGAAACGTCAAGGCAAAACGAACGGCCGCTTCGTTTCTCCTCTCTCTCCCTCCATCCAGGCAGCAGCCAGCAACCAACCCAGCACAACCCCGCACCGCCGTCGTGTCTTGTCTCGTCTGTCCTGTTCTGTTCCACACACACACACACACACAGTCAGCACCGTCAGCACCGTCAGCCCAGCAGAGTGTGCGTAGTGGACTTTTGCGCGACTGGGGTTGTGGTGACAGAACAGAACGGACGGAACGGACTGTTCTGCCGCTTCTGTTCTGCCTGTGCGCCTGCCGCAGAACGGTCATGTGATGCCACGTCTCTTTTTTTGACTTCTTCATTCTGCTGGGGACAGATCCGCCAACCAGCACGCTCCACCCTGGGCTTTTGTCATCTGGTGCAAGGTGCAGGCACAACTCACAAGAGGGCTGTAGCCTTTACCTCCCCCTCCGCCTCCATCTTGTTTCTATCTTTTGCTGGTCCCCCTCTTGGCACCGACTGTGACGCTTCTTGGGCCAGATACCGCCTAACGCCTTCATAGCTGCCCGCATCGATACAATCTTTGACCCTGGCCTCTCCTGCTTGTCGGAACGAACAATGATCCCTCCTCGCAAGTGTTTTTCTTTTTTGAGTAATACATTGTTCTTAATATTTTACATCCTTCTTATGATCTTATTCCTCATCCGTGACACGTCGGTAGCATGCGAGATATTTGTCACCCTTGTTTCTCTCCACCTTTTGACCCTCCTCTGTAGCATTCCTGACATGCTCAACGGCTGGGTCATCAACCTATAGAGGGACAAAAAAAAGATAAAACGCCATCATTAGAAGCCTTCCTACAGGAACAACCACAATGATAAAACTACTCTTGTGAATGTCTCCCAAACGTACCAATTCCTCGTCTGGGATTCTAACAAACAAGGGATGGGCATCCAAGTGCTTGACCATCCACAAGTGCAGATCCTTGACATCACTGATTGTGTAAATGATTCCACCTGGGCGAAGAACATAAGCGTACTCGGCGAGAAGAGTAGATCTGAAACGGACGAGGAAGAATTTCGCAAGATTAGAATGTTGGTGTCAGCGGATAACTTTTTCGAGGGTTACCATTTGAGATCCACCTCTGACTCGACTTACGTGATAATACGGGCCTTGTGCTTTCTCTTCTTGAAATGAGGATCAGGAAACAGGAAGAACAACTTGGAGAGCTATGTGAATAGGGCAAATGCGATCGGAGGATTTGGTAAGGTTTTGATAGACAGCTCCTAGATAGAAATGTACGCTCAAAAATTCCTGATTTTCTGTTGCGGTCGCGTACCTGGTGCTTCTCGAAAAAGTTGGGGAGGAACTTCATGGCGTTCATGCGCAAGATGGAAACATTGTCGTACGATCCAGGGTGGTTGTTACGGAGAGCCAAGATCTTTTGGTTAACGTACTCCTCGACCTTGACACGAATCTCCATACCTAAGGTGGATCATGAAAGCAGAGTCAGTTTCTGGTGCCATTCTTTGAGAGACAATACCCCCGGCGCACTTTTCACTCTTCAGGAAAAAAAAAAAAAAAAAAAAAAAGAGAAAAACTCGACATACCCAACATCAGGGTTTCGGGGTAAACGGTCGCCAACGCCACCAAGAGTCCACCATATCCGCATCCAATGTCGGCAAATTCAATCTTTTTTCCTGAATCCTGTGTCAAGCTACTGGCAGCGGCAGCCTCGGGATCCTTGGGAACAAAGTGCTTGGGGTAGTTCTTGGACCAGTCCATGCGATCGGGACTCACGGGGCTAAGAGCAGGTGGTCATTGACGTGTTAGCGAGTCTTGAGAGGCAGAGCATCGTAGAAATGATCGGATCGCGCCTCCATATTAAAACAAAACTCACTAGTCCAAATGGTGATCCGAAAAGATGTTGGAGTGAGCACGCTGTCTGAAGAACTTTTTCTATAGAGAGAGAGTCGATGGGGTATGATGGGTGAGTCCATGGCTTTTGAATGCAACGCGATGACCACTTTTGGGGTGGATGCAGTGGGCTTGTGCAAAAGGGAGGCAGTAAGTAAGGGATGCGTACTTGGGGCAAGCGAACGACACCAGTGGGTTCCTCGGCGGCAGCCTCGGCGGGCCTCTTGTGCACGGTGGTGTTCTCCATGTCGGTGGCGAGGAAGGAGAGATGGATGGATGGAGGGTGAAGGTGAACAGACACTGTGCCAGTGTAAAGAAAAAAAAAAGAAAACCGCATTGGACACAATAATAGAGCTCAGCCACCAAAATCCCCCCTCTCCCTCACACACACACACTTCCTGTTCCCTGTTGTGAGGCAGAACATGGACAATCCCTTGCGGACCACTCGGCATCTTCATTTTCTCATTCCTTCGTTCCTTCATTTCCTTGTGCTCTCTTTCCCTCTAGCTCCTCTGCACCGCTTGTTCATCGCCCTTGTCTCCCTCCTCCCATCCCATCCCCTGCATCAAATCACACAAATCACACTCTTCTGGTACTTGTACTGCCAACTCTGCACACGCGTCCAACGCTCCTTCTCTCGCCTCTGCAGCTCACTGACCCTCTCCCATCCCCCTCCTCTCGTCCCCAACGCTTGCCACAGATAGCCCTCACAATGTCTAAGCAGAGGCAGATGACCTTTGCCGAGAATGAAAATGTCTTGTGTTTTCACGGCCCTCTTTTGTACGAGGCCAAGGTAACCCCATTATCCCCCTCTGTTCCTGTCAAGCAGAATGCTGTCAACTGGGTCTAGTTTCGTATTTTAACCGCAGATGTTCTCCTCATTCCTCATGGACTAGATTTTAAAAACAGACTGGAGAGTACTGGACCCATTACACGGCGAAGAAGGACCCGTCTATCTGGTCCACTATCGAGGATGGAAACAAACGTACGTTGGAAACATACTGGACGAACACCTTCTTCAAAGCCTTTGAGACTTCATTTTATTATTTATTGTTATTTTTTGAAGACAGCAGTGGGAAGCAATCGAAGTGGTAAAAAACAACATGGCTAACGGTCTCTTATTTTTGTCGAAATCGCAGTTGGGATGAATGGGTCCCAGAATCCAGAGCCTTAAAATTGAACGAGGCCAATCTAGCCAAGCAGGCTAGTCTCAAGGACTCGTATCCAGGCAAGAAGAAGGCGATCCCAAAGACATCAGGATCCCTGGATAGCACGGACCGAGGCAACAAAAAGTCGCGCACCAAAGATACGAGCGTGGATAAAGAAGAGGACTTTACAAAGCGACCAGAGATCAAGGTGCCAATACCGGATTCCTTGAAGGCGCAACTTGTAGATGACTGGGAGAATATTACCAAAAATCAGCAGGTAAATGATCCATCTCTTGTCGGAGAGAGGGTATACACAGTCAACTGCGATGTCAAAGGGACTTAACCAACTACGTTATCCCTTTTTTCCTTTACAGCTCGTTCCTTTGCCAAGGACTCCCAATGTTGTCCAGATCTTGGAGATGTACAAGGAATCAAAAAAGGACAAGAAGGCGTAAGTACCTTTGATCCAAGAGTGTCTTGGCTGTCCTAGGCGACACATTGAAAGATCGCGTTGCTAATAGCATTCTTTCTTTTGTCTCGTGATAGTAAAAACGACGAGGTTTTTCAGGAGGTTCTGGCCGGTATCAAGACGTACTTTGATAAGTGCCTTGGCAATATGCTTCTGTACAGATTCGAGCGCCAGCAATACGTAGATATTCGCAAGAAGAATGTCGGCAGGGAGGACTCTGAGATCTACGGTGGCGAGCATTTGCTACGCCTGTTTGGTATGTTGGATGTTCTTTTTCGTTGCTCTTTTTGGATGGCCTTTTTTTTTTTTAGTTGTTCTGACCATCGACATAACGTTTCATGGGAACCTCTACAGTTCAGTTCCCAATGCTTATTGCACACACGCAGATGGATCAGGACTCTATCAATGCTCTTCGGGAGAACCTAGTCTCAATGTTAAAGTAAGAAACGAGAGACAGATTGCAAAGTGTTCTTGCTGACAAGGGAACATGCAAGGTGGGCGTGATTGAACTAACCAAAACGCGGTTTTTGGCGTGTCTAGGTGGATGCAAAAGAACCACAAGGAATTGCTGCTGTCCGAATACGAGAATGCCAGCCCAGCATATCAGTCCATTGTCAAGTCATAAGGAGATGTTTGGACAATCAATACAGCTCTTTTTTTGAAACAAAGTACGATTGGGACACGGGGAAGAGCCCATGGGACGCATGGCCCATGGTGGTGTCGATCCCCCAAGAGGAAATCAAGTGCGGACGGGCGTGTTGGTGAAGAGTGCAGGAAATTGAGAAAGAGGGAGAGAGAGAGAGAGAGAGAGAGAGAGAGAGAGAGAGGGAAAAAAAAAGAGAGAGAGGAACAAAGGGCTCAGAAGCATGGTCGACTACAAGCGAGCACGCAAGGCCAGCAAGCAAGCAAAGCAAAGGCAAACAAAGCAAGCAGGCAATAACAAAGCATAGCATGCACACACATATCATGTTGCGGCCCTCTCTTTTCGCTCTTTCTCTTTCTCTTTCCCTCTCTTTCCCTCGTCTTTTTCACCTTGTTCTTTTCTTCTGTCTTCCATCCCATTTCTCACTTGTCAAGATCCCTTTGCTGCCTCTCGCATTGACCTCCAGTGTCGGTGCATTCCATTACCGCGTTGTGCCCCACCCCTCCCTTCCCTTCCCTTCTCCTCCCCCTTCTTCGTGTGCCCTCCTCTCCTCTCCTTCGTCCTCTCTTCCCCCCCACTCCGTACCCCCCGTACCCCCGCGTCTCAATCATATCCATATTCCCGTGGTTGCCGTTCTTTTTTTTTTTTTTTTTTTTTTTTTTATTCTCAGTTCCCTTCCATTCATCCATTCATCCATCCATCCATCATCCTTCCATCCACTCCTTCTCTTCTTTTCCTCCCCCTGACCACTCGAGCAACGAACAACAAAAAAGAAAGAAAAAAAAAAAAAAGAAAAAGAAGAAAGGACTCTCCCATCCCAGCAGCAGGGCTCTCTTTTTCCCTTCCTGTCCTGTGTGTATTTTTACAGTCTTCTCTTCCTGCTCCTGATCACCCTTTTTCGCCTTCCCACCGACTGCATTCCGTCCAGCAATGGCCTCCCAGTCCCTTGCACCGAAGCGCATCGCCGACTACTTCTTCATGGTCGGACTCAAGGACGACTATGGGCTGAGTGGCCCCTCGTCCAACCCTGTCTGGCCCAACCCTCAGCTGGACCGCGCCGAGGACGCGCGTCATCCTGCCCCTGGAACCGCCTCGTCCCTGTCCCTGGGCAGCGGGCAGCAGCAACAGCAGCAGCGGCAGCACGGCCATGGTCAAGGCCATGGTGACACAGCCAGAGCCAGAGGCTCAGGCACCCTTCCCAGCTCAACCTCGTCCGTGGGATCCACCACCCCAGGCCCGACATCAACAGGCCCTGCCGTCTCTTATGCTGCTGCTGCTGCTGCTGCTGCAGGGCCAACAGGGCCAACGACGAGGGCACAGGCCCTGGCAAGGGCCGAGCAAGGTTCAATAAGGTCGCCGGGAAGGTCGCGGTCAAAGTCCATGGCCCACTTCAACAACCACCCGGATCTACCCCCTCACCGAGGTATGTGTCGAGGGGCGGCAGCATGGCCGGCACGGCCGACTTTTGTTTTTTTTTCTTTTCTTTCTTTTTTTTTTCTCGTTCCCTTTCGCGTCTTTTCTTCCTTCCATTCACGCTGGACGGTCGGACAGGGGCAGAGGCACGAAGGAAGCAAGAAAGGACGCAAGGAAGCAGGCGCAGGATCTGCCTTGGGATGATCAGGCTGATCAGGCACATTCTTCTGGGATGCGCTCATGACCTATCCCTTCCTTTGTTCCCCTTCCTTCTCGTTCTCTCTCTCTTAGCTTCAATGTCGTATCTGCAGCAGTAGTGGCTCTCCTTTCGAAAATATTAACCCCATTGTGGTTTTTGTCTCTTTCGTCTTCTTCTTCCAACGATCGTAGCGGTAGCAATCAATGGATTATCGTCAGGGTCTCTGTCCGAGCGGCCGCCCGTGCCACGAAGAGTCAGCGTCAGTGTCGTCAATTCAAAGCGCCCTCCACGACGTGCGGTGACCATGAGCGACATCAGTGGCGGAGAGGGCACACCCGGGACAACGACAGCAGCAGGACTACAGCACAAACCCAGCTATCGTCATGTCTCTGCAGGGACGCTTTTCAAGTCTGTTCAGGAGGGAATGCAACGGGGCATGATCCCAGAGGGGGACGATGACGATGATGATGACGAGGAAGAAGTGGAAACTCTTGCTGAGCGACTAAAGAGAATCGCCCTGGCGTCACAGGCTGGACCTGGTAAGGAAAACCTTTCTGTCTCCTCCTCCTCCTTCCTCCCCTCTTCTCTTCCCCTTCATTTCTTGTTGACGGATGTATTGTCGCGCGCGCTCTCTCTCTCGCACCACACGAGATTGATTTTTGAACAAGGTTCATCCAGTCCTGGGAAACTGACGCGACTCGTGTCGTTTTATGAATGGGACGCGTCTCTGGGTTCCCTTTCTCTTTAGTAACCCCGAGAAGAGCAACCGTATCATATCACCATGCACCACCGCTCCAGGAGGGCAGCGCCGCCTCCGCGTTATCATCAGTCCAGGACATGAAGAGCCTGACCTTTGGCAAGAACATGGCCATCCTCCGGAGTCGGTCCAAAATCATGCCAGGAACTGGAACCGCAGTCCCTCCTCCCAACAACTCGACGACCCACATGAATACTGCGGCTGCTGCCCCTGCCGCTCCTGTAGTCGCACCAGAGAAGGTGCACCCTGGTGAAAGAGTATTTTCACCCGTCGTCACATGTCGGTACCCTGAAGTCGATTGGTCAGATTCGGAAGCATTCCCAGCCCATCTTTCACTGGTAGAGTGCTAAACATGCATGGTGCGTAGGCAACATTCGCTGAATATCACGTCTAACCTTTTCTTTTTTTTTTTTTGTTAACTAGTTTTGTTTTCCTGGAGAACTATGCTTTAAACTGCAGGATGAGCGCCCTCCAACTACTTTTCATTCATTCGTCATGACGCAGGAGACTGGAAATAGATCCTACGCCATGTGTGTGACTCTCTATGAACGACTTCCGGACGCGATACACCGGCAATATGATCAAATATGCCAAAAATGGACCAGGGAGCATATGGTACAGGACAACAGTTTGGAAAAATGCATATTGGATTTTATTGCAACACGCGAACAAAAGGAATCGGGCTGACAAGTCGTTTGTCTTTTAATACTCACCCGTTTCTAGTCGGAAAGCGAAGTAGAGTACGTCAAAGCCATCAAGACCAAGATCACGCGCGAAAAGGCACTGCTTCGAGGCCTTCGATCTCTTTTTCAGGAAGAAAAGACGCTGGGTCGAAAGAATCGATTGGTTGAACTTCAGAGGGAGATGATAGACTCGGAAGAAAAGCTTTACCTGCTGGAAGATCAGATGAAGCCCTGGAGAAAACTGTTTGTCGAGGCCGAGGATGTGTGGATGCCAAGGTGTATAGGTCTAGTGAGCGCTATCCCGTACCACTACTTGCTAAGGGACTGGCTCCTTGCTGTGGTAGTGGCTTGTTCAGGAGGTGTAGAGCACCCTGGAATGAGCCTGAGCTCACTGCGACTTGAGAGGTACGTGCCTTATTAATAGTCTTTACAAAAAAAGGTTTCGACAACCATTGGTAAAACTGTACTGAATAGTCCAGCCTTGATCCATCTTTTTCTTTTGACACAGTTATGTTCGAAACATCATCCATGACGTGAACGTGCCACCATTCGGAAAGCTGGAAATTGGGATTACAATCAACAATCGACTCATCTACGCCTCTAGACCAGCTCTGAACAGCGTACCGATTGTGAAAAACGTAGCGTGAATCTCTGTTATGTGGGAGGCTTCTTGGTCGATGGATTGGGTCGGGATCCTGACGAGCTCTGTTCTATCCCTGTGACCCTATTATTAGTTTTCACTTTTCCCCTTGTTCCGGTGCCTCTCTGCTGAGGATATTGTTACTGTCATTGAGGTAAGGATGAGAAATCAAAAGAGCAGATCGAATGAAAATGATTTACTGGTGTCAATTAATACCTTTTTCATTGTCGATTTTTAGGTCATTTTGTCTGAAGGTCGCATCATTTTTCTGTCCTCTCATCTTGGCATGTTGACGTTAGCTAGCGAAAGTTTTTTGTATCTGCTGTTTCCGCTCTACTGGCAAGGCGTTTATATTCCTATCCTACCCGCAGCTTTGATGACGTGCCTTCAAGCGCCTGTTCCCTATATCATTGGTGTTGAACGTAGTTGTTGTGACTCGGACTTTCCTCCTGAAGATGTAAGTGCAAACGTGTTGTTATACACTCTTATCTTGGATTATTTAGTCAAGTCATTCAATCTTTTTTCGACTAAAACTGTTCTTTTAGGCATGTGTCATCGATCTGGATAAGGGTTCGATCAATGTCCAGCTACAGCCTATGCAGTTACCTCCACGCCCTCGAAGGAAACTGGTGCAATCGCTGGAACAGTATGCACCCACTTGTGCGATGAGACGTACAAACTCGACAGCTGCAGGAGCGGCGACGACCAGGAACGATGCTTTGGGACCACCTGAATATGTCAAAGTGGCTTTTCCTCATTCCAGATTGACATTGTTCTGTGGAATGTCTCGTGCGCCTCGCTGGAGCAGGAGACAGGACTCGTTCCGACCACCCATGTCTTCTACACTCTCGACTATGACGGCCAACTCGATCGCGTCTGGAGTCATTGGTCATGGTGGCGGCAGTGGAAACGGCAACGGCAACGGCAACGGCAACGGCAACGGCAACTCCAACGGCTATGGGGGTCCAAACGGCATGAACAGTTCTCCGAGCGTGAGCCGAAAGTCATCGTCCAATACTCTGGGCCAACAGTCGGTAAGTGGGGCCAGTATCCATGGGTCGTTGTCCAAAACGCTGCCCAAGATTCCAAAACTTGATTTTGAAAAGGAGACATTGTTGGAGGGAAGTCTGATTGGTCCGGATTTTGGATCTGAAAAGCTATCAAGGCAGCCAACGAGTCAGGAACTCCAAGGGTTGGCTATCACGAGCGCATCTGTCACCCAAGAAGATTTGCACAGCTCGGGACAGAGTTCTGAAAAGGTTAGTATATACCATCCTTATGAAACTTCATGCTGTTTTTTGGTCAAAGTGTAACTGACGAGAACATGCCATCCTAGGATGAACAGTCCTATGCCGCAGTCGCACGCAAGACAGTCTCACCAGCAAAGACACGAGCCAGTATGTTTGAAATGCCAAGGAAGCAGCAGGACTCGGCCCTTCACCCTCTATCTCAAGCACCATCACAACAACAGCAACAAGAGTATCAACAATACACGCAGCAGCAACAATCTATATCAGGTCCAATCAACACGGTCATGACGCGACCAACAATCGATCGAAGTAATAGCAATCATCGCACCAGCCACTCTTTGACAAACTTGGACAACAGCAGTTCTGTTAGCACAGTCAACGGCTCCGGGAACCTCAGCCATCGGGCTTCACTGACGTCAATTGAATCCACGAGTTCCAGTGTGCATCCACGATCGTCCACCTTATCCCAAATTGGTCCAATCAAGACGGGATCGCCCATCTCGTTCATGACATCGTACACGATGAATAGTATCAACGGGCCGCCTTCGTCCCAAGTATCGACCCCAACCGCTCTGCCTCCGCCCTTCCTGCCGACGCCTGCTTACGCTATTCCAAAACCCAGTGAAACAGGAATCGATGGTATTCCAGAAGGAAACTTGAATGTGGATCTGCCACCTGAAACACCCTCTGTCCCCATTATCAGGGAGGGCCATGTCCTCTCCTCAGTCTCGAGTCCCGTCCCGATCTCACTGACGCAATCCTCCCGTTGCAATATTTGCTCTCATGGACTGCAGACTCACCAACAAGTCTATCGGTGTGAAGCATGCTCGCTCTTTGTCCATGCTGGATGCATTGATGAGCTGCTCTACCCTTGTGTCCCTCGAGGATTTGACGAGTCTGGTATCTGTTGGAGTGTCCTACAAATGTGGGCAGGACTCATGAAGGGCTATCGATCAGGGATCCTTGCAGGGCATGCAGCGATGCTTCAACAACAACAATTGCAGCAGCAGCAGATGCTATTCCAGCAACAGTTACAACAACAGCAACAACAACAATTGCAACTACAGGCGCAGCACCAGAGAAACCATATTGGTCATACGAAGCAGCTGTCCAGCGCTGGAAGCGAAGATGGAACAACGGGTTCAAACTCTGGATCGAGGGATCGACTCTCTTGGGCGAGCTTTAGAGGCTGGACCTCCAGGAGTATCACGGGTTCTGGGAGTGGTAACAGCAATAATACTAACGGGGTGAATAATGGGAGTAGTAGTGGTGTCAGTAATGGGGGAGGCCTCGGTATCAACGGGAATGGCAGCAAGGGAACCACGTCCTTTTCACCGCCTGCGCCTCGATCTACGACAATGATTGATACAACCAATTATCCGTCCCCGCAGCTGCTACAGAATCCGCAGTCAGGGTTTACGAGAGCTCGGAGCGGCACGAATGGAAGCACCCATAGTGACACTGTCCGGTTCCATCGCGATGTGTTTATGAAATCTGTTGACAGAGAGGCCAGAGTAAGACTATGGCTTCTGTCTCTTCCTTTTGTCATTTTGTCATTTTGTCTTTTACGGTTTGCCTAAATATGTTTTTTTTTCTTTTGCCTACTTTTCTAGCCGTTCATGTCGGCGTTCACAGAGTCGCAGGCGTTTGTGCAATTTGTACAGGATCGTGTAGACCGATCTCCAGGAGATCCCGAGATCATGTTCTTTGACGAGGTTATCAAGGCAAAGATCAACCGATCGCGTTTCCGTCTCGGCAAGGAAGACACAAAGTTTTTGGATGTACGTCTCTTTTTTCTAGAGCTCTCTTTACCTCACACTCTCTTTCTGTTTCTGTTTTTGTTTCTGTTTCCAAGGCTGGGTTGCTAAATGGCTTTTTTTTTTTTTTTTTTTTTTTTTGCCTGATTTCCCTTTGACAACCTTTTAGGATCCTACATATGGAATTCAGGGCACTGCTAGAGCAATACCTCCATCTGGAGAAATTCAGCCTCAGGGTAAGGGACATTTTCCGCTTGTGTACTTGGGGACCATTGGCCGTAATACCATTACACAACGCTAATTAATTGTCATCTCGTTTTGTGAAAAAAAATAGACAAGAATTTGAGACGATTCCCGACAAGCCTGGACCCAGCCTACATGTAGTGATCAAATATCCCTAGACGCGTTTTGATATTTTTCCTAGATACCGTTCTTCCTCTCTCCTCTTCACTCTTCCCTCATCGCTCATCCCTCATCCTCTTTCTAACGCTTGAAATGTTCATAAAAGAGAGCACTTGTTATGGTTTCGGACAAAAAAAAAAAGTAGTGAACAATAGGTCGCTTCCACTGCATCGCTTTAAAAGTCCTTTTCTGCCCACATCGTTTTCCATTCGCTTGTCATGGGAACATTCAAGTCGATTATCTCTTCTTTTTCAATCGTTTTTGCACCAGTTGCGAGTTCAATTGCACACAGCTTTCAAAGCGACCATTTGAAAGCCAATTTTGCTCTCAGAACTTTTGTGTATATTTTGGCTCTACGCGTTTTTGTTCGTGGGTAAGTAAAAAAAAGATCATAAAGAATCGATCGGGTGTTTTTAAAGACGGGCCGACATTGTTTTTCCCGAAAGGTTCTTTGGGTTGGTATAAGGCTTGATATACTCTTCATATCCATCAACGACTTCAGTCTGGTTCAAAGGCTCCTTGGTGGCCATCTCCGTGTAAGCTTCATAAACCTTTCCATCAAAACGCCCCAAAGCACTGTTCAACAAGTAATCCGGGAACGCAAACGCGTCCACGAATCCAATAGCGTTCTTTCGAACCTTGTTCTCCATCAATTCCATGATCGCCCCTCCCAAAAGCGCAATCTGTTTCGCGTCCAAATAACCCGAGGTCAAGAACTCGCCCGGCTGCTTATGGATGGTATGCATCGCAAACAGATCCGATAGATCCCTGAGTGCTTCCTTGGCGGGCTCGGACAAGGGCGTCAACGCGGGCATGCCCTCGGGCTGAGGCATCTCCCCGCGGACACCCAGGATAAAGTTTTGGACCAGGATCAATTGACAATGCGCCACCGAGACGTTGTAGATGTCGACCAACATCGAGTTCCAAGTGCGCTTTTCCACATCCAACGCGTGTACGATCTGGGCCACCAACGAAGCCGCGCGATGATCAAAAGCGGCGAGTTGCAATTCCGGGTTATGGAATTGACTGGCGGTCGTGGCAGGGCATTTCAGATCCGGGTTGTCGAGATATGTGTTCATGTACGCCAGTGTTGGGTTGGTGATTAGAGTCACCTTGAACTTTCCAGAGGCACGCTTCGCTACCAGTTCGCGGAAGGATTTGAAGAGGTATCGACCAGTCTGCTGAGTAATCATGTAGTTATCACCTTCCCAGGTGACATTGGGCACTATGGAAAAAAACGAGATTTTTTTTTTAAAAAGAAGAACGTCAGATCTTTGTAACCCCACACAAAAGAGCAAATAAAAAGCCTAGCCAATTTTCTGTTTCCACTTACCATAGTCCTGCAACAGCAGGGGAAGACCTGAAAAGACCGAGAAACCATGGCCACCACAAGCGCGTCTGCATTCCTCAATGGAGGCGGCGGCCATGGTGGTAGTCAAGGACTTCAGACCAGAACTCGAAGCATGGACATCGGCCAGGAGTGAAAAGTCGCCAGAGGCCATATTCTTCATATTGAGGTAATACAAGCGCATCATCTCCTTACTGGTAAAGAAGCAAGCGTATGCAGCGGCGATAATGGGGAACAATCGGTATTGTTGCATCGAGTAATCCAACACGGGGGTCTCGACCACCTCGCCGGACCCCTGCAATTTCTTTGGAGAATCCTTGTCAACGAATTGACGACGAATCGCAGAATAACGGGTCGCAATCGTCACAGCCTTGGCCATTCCTTGACGCGCAGCACCCACCAGGGAAGCTCGGACGAGGACCATGGTGCCGTAGGAGAGCTTGTCGTTCGGGGGCTTGATGTATTCTCCAGAACCGGGCTTGACGCTCGAGTATTTGGCCAACAATGAGATTCGGGGGACGCGGTAATGGTCAAACCACATGCAGCCATTGTCGGTTGTGTTGTATCTTTTTTTTTTTTTTTGAAAGACAGAAAAAGAACGAATGGTGCTCAGGTTAGTTTGATGCCATGCCATTTCGGGGACTTTTATGTTGTTTCGTCCCTGCAGGACCTGAAAGACCTGCGCCAGGAGTGGAGAGAGCACATGCCCATTTCTTCATTTTTTTTTTTTGCTGTGTCTTTGTCCCACGACCGATCCGATCGATCGAGACAAAGATCACTTTGACCTAATTGTTGACCGAGCCGTCCCTCCGGCCTCATTTCTTATATGTCGTTCCAATAAAAGACTTGTAAAAAAAAACTTACCCAAACTTGGGGCCAATGTCTCCGGCCATGACACCATGCAGCAGCGTATGGTCTTCCATCGATCGAATAGGAACCACGAACGCATGAGGACCATGATCCTTCCCGGCCGTGATCAACCTCGCCATCACCACAGCATGGTTCGCGGCCTTTCCCAATCCTCCGATCCACCACTTGGAAGCCGTCAAGAACGGGGTATGGATCTCAAACTCGTCCGATTCTGGCAGGTACGTGGCCGTAGTCTCAATCCCCTGGACGTTTGACCCATGCCCCAATTCCGTTTGAGCATAACATCCAATAATCTCGTACCGTTGCGCCGGTTTCAAGAACCTTTCCAACTGTTCCTCATTGCATTGAGCCGCCAACGTGGGCATAAACATGCCTCTATGGAGTCCAAAAGGACCTGCCTCATCAATCAACGATTCAGCATGCATCATTTCCTCCATCGTGAAATGGTGTTTTTGCGACAGTCGGACTAACGCATGATCCTTCTTGAGTGCGGCAGCGAACCGTTCGGATCGACCTCGAAAGTATCGACGGGATTTGTCAAACGCGGGTTCGTTCTCGATCAAGGCCAAGAGACGCTCCTGACGCTCGAGATGGGCTTCGCCGTAGAGGAAAGTCGAGAGTTCATGGACACTAAAGGTCGTGTGGGCGCGCTCTTGTGCAAGGAGATCGCTCCCCTGGGGCTCTGAAGGTGGGAGGTCAGGGAAACGAAGGGCGGACATTTTATCGAAAAAAAGTTGGGTGCAGGGAACGAAGAAAGAAAAAAAATTAAAGTGTCACAAAGAAGAATGGGGGGAAGGATGGGATGAGAGTAAGCAAGAGGGAGAGCGAGAGAAGAGGAATGTGGATGGAGTAAAGAAGAAGAATGGAGGAATGGAGAGAAAAGGAATGGAGTAGAAGAACAAGAGCCGATAAAGAGGATTTTATTCTGTCGCTCTGAACCCTACAAAAAACGGCTGGGGTGAAAAGAGACACCCACACCATTGACCGGGCAAATGAACTGCCTGCCCGAACCAGGCAGAGAAACAAAGGCGCGCGCACGACCGGATAGCGATTTATCCACATTGTCCTTGCGCATCGTCTCCTGCCAGTGCTTGCTGCTGCTCTTCTGTTCACTCGCTCTCCCTCCTGCTGTGAACCGGCCCAATGGCACCTTTAGTTTTTCACCCGTATCGAAACAAGGTTGCACTTCTCCCCGGCGCTCATGCCGAACCTCTGAGGCTCTGAGCCGCCCGCTAGAAAATGATCGGCCACGGACCTCCGTCCCCGTCTCTCCACACCTGCTGTAATCATTCCCTCTTTCTCCACAGCTCCACATCCCCGCCAAAGTTTACATGCGTCACGTGTGGGCAGGGCTTTATTTTGTTTAGTAGCCAGGCATTCCGGCTCTATGCCATAGTGCGTATACGGCCATGCCAACAACCAGAAACACGCCAGAGAGAAGCATCGTCGACGGCTAAAAAGATTGCAATTGCGGTTAGTCAAAAAAAAAGAAAGAAAAAAAACCATGTTCGCGTCAAAGAAAACAGCATTAAGGCGCAGGTCGATTGGTATCTCCCTATCCTTTCTTACATGGTTTATACACGTCTGATTCCGTTTGTCCATAGGAAACGCAAACTGGGTCCATGAAAAGTCCCGTCTTCCATCGCCTTCACTCTGGTCCGCTTCCTGTGCCATGAATGCAGCTGCTGCCGTTACTGCTGCTGTTTCTGAGGCCGTACCAGAGAAAACAGTGCTTGACTTTGCCGTATCCTGATCACCCTCAATTATCGTCGAGTGTGGCATAAGTGTTTCTAGAGAGCCATTGCTGTTGCCGTTGCCGTTGCTGTTGCCGTTGCCGTTGCCATTACCGATGCCATTGCCGTTGCTGTTGCCATAATCGTCTTCATGCACACGATGTCTTCGTCCCTGTCTTTCCTTCTTCAGCTCTTGGATCTCCTTTTGTGCTTTAGTCAGGTTTTCCAGAGCCGCATCCAGCTGTGCCACGAGCTCTTTATTGACCTCTGGCTCAACGTCTTTGTCAGTTTGGGAGGTCGAAAGATCCTCCCGCTCTTGTTCTTGTGTTTGTTCTTGTTTTTGATCCTGGCTTTCCTGTTTTTGTTGTGAATGATCAAGATGTAAAGACTCTTCCTTCAAACTCTGTAATTGCTCCTTGACCTCCCTCAATTCTTCTTCCAGAGCCCTAGTTTCCTCTACCCTGAGACTTTCCAACTGCTCCAACTCTTCCGTATGAGCACTCTTCAAGTCCTTGGCCAATGTCGCATGCTCTTGATCTGCCTCTAGGACCAACCGATCAACGTTTTCCTTATGGGTCGCCTCGAGTTCTGTCAAGGCCGCCTCCAGTTCTACACGGTGCCTCTCAGAGACCTGATCAAACTCGATGGTCAATTGATCCAACCGCTCCCGAGTCCGGTCTGCTTCCAATTGCTGCTGAAATTGACTTTGTTGCTCCTCCTCAAACACTTGCCGTTCCTCTGTCAGTTGTCGTTCCAGCGCTTGGATCCGTTCTATAGAATTTTCAAGCTCCGCTGTCACCTCTTCGAGAGCGCTGGTCAGTCTCGAGATCTCTTGTAGGTGTGCATGCTCCTGAATAGACACAAAAAAAAAAAAAAAAGAGTGAGACAAAAAGACCCACATCTAACAAAATACGGAATGCGGGCCGAGCGATCCCAGACAAATGCCATCATCTCATGAGAAAAAAAAAGATTTCTTCTGCACGAACCTGCTGGCTCCGATCAAATTCGTTGGTGGATCCAGTCGCAATGTGAAAAGGTGGGTGATTTCCTTGTGGCGGTGGTGATGACAAGGCTGTCGGTGGCGGCGACATCGAAGAGGCTGCTGTGGTGGCGGCGGTTGTTGCATTCTGTATTCCTCCTCCGTTTAGCTGTGGCGTCGACGATTCATCTTTTGTCTCCTTCGGTTCTGTGGTCTTGGTAGAAGATGCGGCGACATCGGTGGCCGATGTCGTTGTGGTCACAACAAAGACCTTTTCCAGTTCATGAAGACCGTGCTTCAGAAATCCAAGGTCTGCATACGTCTCTTGTGATCGTGTGAGCTCATTCTGTAACCTGGAGAGAATTAAATCGATATTCTCGCTCAGACCTCCTGGTGTGGCCGCCGCCGCCGCTGCCGCCGCTGCTGATGCTGCTGTTGCTGTCGAGTTTGTCTTTGTACCGTACACGCCAGAGCCAGGAGTGGATGCCAGCTTTTGCTTGGCTATTGCGCTTGAGACAAAAAAGGAAGAAGCTATAATCAGCAAGAGCTTTCTCTCCACAGTCTTTTAACGTCGTTCTCGCAAAAGGCCTGACGATCGAAGCTCAAAAGAGTGTCATAGAGACCGAGTCGAAAGAACAGAACTAAATAAAACACTTACTCCTGCGATGTCCCGGATGCTGCCAAACTCTTGCGTGATAGATAAATCTTGCACGATACTTTCTCGTGGAGCACTATGCATTGAGAAGATTTGTGTGAGAAAGGGCAATTATCAATGAAAAAAAAAAAAGTCCGAATCTACGCTTTGATTGCCCACATGCTGCTCGTCCTTTGTTCTCCCCGGGTCTTTTAGGTCATGCCATGTCCCTGTCCTGGTCACGTCCTGCAAGAAATGAAGAAAAAAACAAGGACTTACAGGCACCATTTTCATCCAAGATGTCGATACCAAATTCGAGATTATCTCCCTGACTCAGTTCAAACGGCTCACTCTCCGTATTTTCGGCACATAGTCGTTTCCCGTTCAAGAATGTCCCGTTGCTGGATTTGAGGTCTCGAATAAATACCTAGGCGAAACGGGAGGGGTGCATTCCGAGAATTAGAAAGGGTGTAGTTTAATTAAGAAGGCAAGAGAGATGAGTGCATTTTAAAGCATAGAACTAACAAAATAGAACAGAAATGAAAAAGAAAAAGAAAAAAAAGAGTTCTTACCTTGCCGCTTTCTGACCATACTTCTGCGTGAACCCGACTCAGTACTTTGGAGTCAAAGAAGCCATTGGAAGGGTGGGGTGCTGTGGTGACGCCTGTTTGTCGACCAATCTTGACCTTGGTTTGGTCTGGTAGCTCGAGAGACTTCATGACGAACGTGTCGTTTATTGACTCGAGGACCAGTACGGGATTGGAAGGCCCATTCTGTTGTATACGACCATTGACGGTCGAATATGAGGATCCGTTCATGGTCCGAGAGGAAAGACGAATAGGAGAAAAGAAAGAAAGAGAGGAGAGGGGTATATCGCGTGTTTGTCCCGAGGGAAGAGGGGGCGGGGGGGACAGAAGGATTCGGGTATATTTACAGAGAAAAGTCCAGAATTAACTGAAGAGAGGCAAAGGCAAAGGCAATGAAGAGAGGGCGGTACAGATGGAAGTTACAGAGTGGTGCGATAGAGGGAGAGAGGAAGAGAATGTGAGAGACAAGAAAAAGAAGGAGAGAAGAAGAGATGAAGCAGAGGACGATGTGCGCGCAAGCAAAGCTGTCGTTTGCATGCAAACACACAACACTCAGGGGCCAAAAAGGTAATTGAGCGAGGTGTGAACTGGCACGTGCGAGAGGGAGAGCAAAGAACGAACGAAGATGATGACAGCAGAATGACTCTGAGTGACGGATCAATCAATGGGAAGGTGTTGCGACTGGGATGAAGGGGATGCCAGTGGGTCCTTTCACTCGCACATGCACATGCCAATGCACAATGATCAATGCACTCAGGGGAAAGAAAAAAAAGAAGAATGTGGTCCCAGGGGCAAAAAGTAAAAGTAATATGCGGACAAGCAACGCAGTAGACTAATGATGCTGCTGCTCTGCTGAATTATTTTTTGGCATTGGTCCATTGGTCCCTTTTCTTCCTCCGCCACCAACTTCGCACTCTTCACATAGCCACCACCGCCACACGCACCTCCGAAAGAAGTTGCCCTCTCTCTCCAGCAATAATTTGCTCCGCCTCCTTCCCCTGGCCTCTCTTTCCCCCCTTGTTATCTTACAGTCGGTGGCTTCTCTTCATCCTGTCCTCTCCTGCCGCTCTGCCCTGTCCTCCCGAAAACGTGCCAGTGCCACAAATGAGTGCATTTCCAGCAAATATCTGATATCAGCCTGATCTTCAATTGAAAAAAGTACACACCCCATAGTTGTTGTCCTTCCTTTTTGAATATATCCAGTGATGGAGCACGAATGAAGGCGTGAGAGCATCGGGAAGGGAGCACCTTTCTTCTTCTTCCTCCTCGTTCTTCCCTGTCCCATGTTGCTGCTGCTGCTATTGTTGTTGTTGCTGTTGTTGCTGTTGTTGCTGTTGTTGTTGTCGTTGCTGTTGTTGCTGTTGTTATTGTCGTTATTGTTATTTGGAGCAGCGGGGTCTCTTTTTCCTTTTAATGACATCCTAAACAAATTGCAATGGGACGAGCCTGTGTGTATATGTGAGCGAGTGCACTTGAAATCTAGACCTCCATATGTAATCTACACACGCACTGCCTTTTACTTTGCCCTTGGATGGATCTCTAGACTTTTATTTCTGTCGTCATACTACCGGCTACCGAATATCACCTGTCATACTGCTTATTAGACTACAGCACTCTATTAGGGAACGGGCTGACTTGCGGCTCCTTTTCCCGAGCCTCCATATCAGGTATCCTTGTCGAACCATCGTTGCTTTTTAACTTTGGCTGTTTTTTACTCGGCTGATACTGCGGGCTAGGGAATTGGGAGGGACAGGGAAGGAGAAAAGGGTGGAGCGGCGACAAGAAGGAAAGAGGAAAAAAAAGGATCCTCCTCAGTGAGTCAAAATCATGATGACCCTCGGGGGGGGTGAAGATATGCAGAACAACAAAAAAAAGAAAAAAGGGCCAGTCCGCTCGGTCAAAACAGAGTATGGTACGCGCGGAGAAGTTTCCACGTAAACACGCCTCAAGCACGAGGATATCCGAGACAGAGGAAAGGAGAGGAGGGAGAAAACCCGAGAAGCGCTTTTTGGTCAACGTGGCATGGATGAGTATGTACACTGCAGGCTTCATGGTAGTGAACGTGCACGAACATGTAAATAATATCTGGACGAGAACATGGACGGACAGTGTTACCCGTTTGGCGTTCAACGGAATTGGTGACACGAGAGCCACAAATGGAAGCGAAACAGCCTATCGTTGACGACGGCGGACGAGTCTAAAAAAGACCCGGATTCGGACTAGAGGAAGATCAAAGATCAATGGCCATTCGGGCTAAAGGAAGATCAATGGCCCATGATGAAATGTATGTATGTATGGATGTATGTGAATGTAGCTCGTCCAGCAAGCACCAGCAGGTGCACAGTGGTGCTGCAGCAGAAAGGGAAAAGAGCTATCGACAAAGCGGACAAAGGTGTCCAGCTGACGGACAAGAGAGGCGCGGGAGCAACAGGGTTGGGCGATCTGGATCTGTTGGTGATTTGTGGCTGGCCAGGTTCATCCGCCACACGGACTGGACGGGAGGAGGGCAAAGGAAACACTGCGACAATAATGATCACGGTCATTAATCATTTGGGGAGTTATTCCAGGGTCCAAGGAAAAGCGCGCGCGGATCTACGATGATCCAGGAAGAGCCGACGGAGCAAGTGGAAATGTGGACGAAAAAGCCAAATTTTCGAGGTCAGAGCCCTTCCTTCTTCTTCTATATCTTCTAGTGCAACCCAGTGACGGGGGATGCAGATTGTCTGTCAGGAACAACAATGCAGTTCAGTCCGTCAGTCTCGATTGAACCAGAGGAAAAGAAATGAAATTGACAGAATGAAAGAGATAGAGCGAGAGAGTGAGAGTGCAAGAGTAGAGAGACGAGAGAGAAGAGAGAACAAGGTGGTGCTGAAAGGACTCTATGACAGAAAAGGAGAAACTTGGCACGAGAGAAAGAGAGCAATAGAGAGAGAGAGAGCATCAAGATCGAGACTCATGAATATAGTATGAACGGACGAACGGACGAACGAACGAACGGTCGAGCCAAGGAAAGAGAGACACTGACCTAGAAAGCAGAGAATAAAAAAAAAAAAAAAAGAGAGAAAGAGACTGAGAGAGAAAAAAAAAAAAGTCTAATGTGCACTGTTCACACCTCCGATAGGGGAGAGCGGGGGAGGAGGAGGAGCAAGAGGGGGGCGCTTTTGAGGGAAAGGAAAAAGGAGCAGTTGAGCCAGGCACAGAGAGGGAGAGGGGCAGAGAGAGGAAGAGACAGAGACAGAGAGACAAAGCACACACCACAAATCACACCCTGCAAAAAAGATTTTCCCTCCGCGTGAATCTCGCCGCAGGGGATCAGCAACAGAGAAAAAGGTTGTTCCTTTCGGGGTCAAACAAGCTAGACACACACGCACTGGAGGAGAGACGGTGGAGTGGGGGGCTGGGGGATGGGTGTGTGAGTGTGCAGTGTTGCTGCTGTCCAGTAGACGAGCAGGCCACATCTCACACACACTCACACACTGCACACTGCACACTGCACACTCACTCCATCTGCTGCCACCACCACCACTCCACACAGCACACTCTTGCTCGCACACATCCAACGGCCCTCCTCTCTCTGTCTCTCTCACCCTGAACAAAGGAGAGGAAGAAGGATCGGATCCCAGTTCACTCTCTCTCATTCTCTCTTTCATGGACTGACATTGCACCTTTTCTCTCTTTCTCTCTCTCTCTCTCTTTCTCGTTTGTCTCTCTTGCCTCTGTCCTTTCCTTTCCTTTCCTTTCCTTTCCTCTTCCCTTTCTTTCTCTTCTTTCTTCTTGCACGACCCCCTTCTCATCTTGTTCTTCTTCTTCCTCTTCACATCCATCCTTCACATCCATCCAACGGACAAAACAAAAAAACCCTATTCCTATACCCTCTCCTTTCTTCCTCCTCTCTTTCTCTTTCATCTCCCATTCATCCACCCCGTTCCACATCCATGACCATCTTCCCCTCTTCTACACCCGCAGTCTTCCTTCTCTCTTGAACCCACCCGTTTCCCTTCCCACCTCCACTCCACTCCTGCTCGCAACCGTCCGTCCTCCCCTTTTATCCGCCTCCTTCTCTCCAACCACTCCAGTCCAAAAGCGAGCTCTTCTTTCTTGCTTGCCATGGTCTCAATAGCCATGCGCCAGATCATCCTGATCGGGGTCATCTGCTTTGGCACCATAGGCATGTTCAATGCAATGTCCTCGATTGGCAACGCTGGCAAGCACTCCCCCACCTCCCAGAATCTCGCCGTCACCTCATCCTCCATCGCCTACATCCTCGGCTTCCTTATCGCTGGGGGAATGCACAACATGCTTGGCCCACGGCCCTGCGTGGCATTCGGAGGACTTACTTTTTTCCTCTACGCTGGCTCAATGTTGCTCGCAAAGGACAATGACCATTCCATATATCCCCCACTCGCCGGCATCCTCCTCGGCCTCGGCGCCGGCTGTATCTGGGTCACCCAGGGCGCCATGATGATGTCCTATCCGACCGAAGACAACAAGGGCAAGTACATAGCTTGCTTCTGGGCCATCTTCAACCTCGGCGCCGTCCTCGGCTCCATTCTTCCTCTCGTTATGAACAATGCCCCCGGCATGGACCAGGACGACGTCTCGTCCTCCACCTATGTCGTCTACATGATCATCATGGGCCTTGCCACCTTTCTTGCCTTTTTCCTCGCCCGCCCCTCCAGTATTACCCGTGACAATGGCGAGCCCATCGTTATAGCAAAGTTTGCAGGAATCCGGGGCGAGCTCAGGGCCATCATGTCAGTCTTTTGCGATTGGCGCATGCTTCTCCTCATCCCAGCCTTCTTCTTTTCAAACTTCTCCTACACCTATCAGTTCAACGACTTTAATGGCGTCCACTTCAATATCCGGACCCGTTCCTTGAACTCGATTCTCTTTTGGGTTGCGCAGATAATTGGAGCACTCGTCATTGGCTGTCTCCTGGACAGGATCCCACTGAAGCGACCACGGAGGGCCTTTCTCGGCCTCATCTTCATTACCTGCTTGTTCATGGCAACGTGGATTGGCGCATTGATGATGCAGCTCAAGCACAAGTGGGAGCGCAAGGCAGTGCCAAACGATTCGGATCTGATCGACTATGAGCATGGCGACAGCTATTCTGGACCACTTGCCATCTACGCCATGTTTGGATTCTGCGACGCCGCCTTTGCCGTGTACTGCTACTGGCTCATGGGCGCCCTCTCTAATAAGCACGACGAGCTCTCGCGATATGCAGGATTCTTCAAATCGATTCAATCTCTGGGAAGTGCCGTGGCGGCTCCACTGGACCTGGCGCAGACTCCGTTGCAAGCTTATTTGATCACCAATTGGATCCTCTGCGCCTTCTCGATCGCCGCCATGTTCCTCGTCTGCAGGACCGTCACGGACACCACATTAGAAGAGGAAGAAGACGAGGGAGATGAAGAAGAGTATTACGACGACGAGTATTACGACGGCACAATAGACTCTTATTCTATCCGTTCCCACGTCCTGGATGGAGAGGATGACGACGAGCAAGGCCAGGAGCACGAGCTGGAACAAGGACAAAGACCTGAACGTTCTCGGACCGTCGGTCGTGACTCTAGCACGCTGTGCGCCACAAGCGAGCGGAGCAAGAGCGGATGTTGGCGCTCAAGCAATGGCAACCTGGATTCTGAAGATGGATTGTCGGAGCAGCACCTTGCCAACCACGACTCGTACGTGTCCTCCGCCACTGCCGTCTCGAGTCGGCCCCGGTCCAAGCGGAGGAGCAGCTCAGTCCTCTCGGGATTGTCCGGGGTCGGCCGCGTCACCGCGACCTGTCCCTCTCCCACATTCCAGCATGCCCATCAACAGGTGCGGAGATCGACTAATGGACGGCTAGCAAGAGCACAGCCTTCACCGCAGCCGCAGGCACAAGCTCAAGTGCCAATGCAGGAGATTCCAAGAGATGGTTCTCTCGCCTATTACTACTACGATTATGACCAGGCACCGCAGTCGTCGTCGTCGACAACATCGCAAGTTCATCGCCAACAGGAGCAACAGTTGCAGGCCTTGATGTTGTCCTCGCAGTCCATCGCTGGCCCGACTCTGCCCTCGATTGTCTTTTCGACCGATCTTCCAATGTCGTCCAGTCCGGGCTCGTCCTCCAACAACCCGTACATTTACTCTTCGTGGTCCACCAGTCCGCCCACGGAATCTCATCCTGTGGTCACCGCCACAGCTGGTGGTGGTAGCAGCAGCGGTGCGATTTCGAATGAGTATCTCCAGCCGTACCCTCTGCTCGCGCCCACTACACCCCAGGCCCAATCCTCGACCACATCCATTCAGCGGTCAAGCTTTGGTGGCGCAAGTCAAGCCAGCTCAACACGTTATGAGGAGGACCAGGACATGGATGATTCGATCGATACCTGCTCTCTGTCCTCCATGTCTTCTGGTCGCGAGTCTGTGCCAGACATGGCTGATATAGACGCTGACCCGAGCGGACCAGCGGCGCGCACTCGGCCGGGTGCTCGCCCCCTGCCTTAAAGACGCTCCATCTTGTTTATATAGTACCCTTACACTACTCCTTACGCACTCACCCACCCACCCACCATCCCCTTTACCCATGTTGGTTGTTTTTCATACTATTGTACATTAGATTCTCGCATTAAAAACCAAAAACAAGACTTGTATCAGCACCTTTACAATGTGATTTGGGTTCGATGATGGGCCCCGAGCGTTTTTTTCAAGAGTTGGTGGCGCGTGCGCCTTTTTTTCACTCACTCCATTCACATTCATCCCTTTCTTTCCCTTCACTCCATCCATCCATTCCATCCATTTTTCATCCTCCAGTGCCATTCTCCATCGCAACCAACACCCCCTTTGTTCTTTTTCTCCTCTTCCTGCTTGCTTTCTCGCTAAAATGGACTCGGAAACGAATATCTGCCTCCGGTTCTGTCTCGGAAACACTGACCTCTCGCTGGCCAAGAGCCTCTACCAGATCATGGAGGACCACGCGGTGGTGGCCTGGACAGACCTGCACATTGTTGGACTCTATGGGCGTCCTGCCGACCTTGTCGAAGCCACCATCAAGAGCTTTTATCTCTGCCCTGAACCCTCCTCCAGTTCACCTTCTTTTTCTGATTTCCCTGTTAATTCTTCTTTTCCACTGACTGCGACTACCACTGCCTCCCTTGCAGCCGCCGCTTCTCTCTCTCCTGCAAAATCATCATCAATGGAATCCTTGTCCTTGGAACAACTTCAGGTCAAGGTGAATAAGACGCAGTCTCCTCCACGAGAAACCAGTGAGATCAAAAGAAAAGGAAAAGGGAGTGAGACTCTACATTTTCCATCCTCGTCTTCTATGGCCTTGAACCCGGACACGGCCAGCGCCAGAGCCAGCAGTTCACAGGACGTGAAAGGCAACAACAACAACGACGACGGCAAAGGTGCTACGGAGACGAGTGACTCCTCTTTGAGACCCTTGCGAAAAAACCCTTGGCGGGCCAAATTGCCCCCTCATCAATGGAAGACGGATTACGATCTCTGGGCCCAGAAGCATCCACCCAGTGACCTGAAAAAGAACATTTGCAACAGGAATGGAGAAGCACCCTTTCAGATCCTGATTGCACTGCCAGAGAATATCCGACTGTACTTGTTGACTGTCTCGGGAGCTTTTACATCGTATCTGTTGGAGGAGAAAACGACAGGGACTTGTTATGCTCAAGGAGGGGTCATGGAAGATATGCTGGAGGCAAAAGATGAGGCGGACATGAAGGTTATGGATTCGCGCGAATACAACATGACCTTGGTCGAAACTAGGGATCTGGAGGCATTGCGACGGGTCCTGTGGGGGGTCACGACCGCGTTGGCCACAGAGCCCGTGAAAGAGTATACGGAAAAGTGGATGAGGGAACTGTATGCCAAGGAGTTGGAGGAATGGGACCAGACTTTGAAGCTGTATCGCGAAATGCATGAGGATCCGACTCTTTGTTGGATCACGGGGGATCAGGAACAAGAAGACGATGGAGAGGTTTGGATCAAAGACAACCAGGACAAGAAGAAGCAAGCAGGCGGGAATGAAATTACTCACCAAGATCCTTGGACATGGACCGACTATGAAGGTTTAGACAGATACACTGCCAAGGCAAAGAAAAAGAAAAAGACAATCCGAGCCTATCCTTCTTGACAATTTCCCGATTGAACAGAAAAAGACTAAGTCGTTCTCCAATTTCACTTGTTTTTTGTAATGTTTTTTTATTATTTCATTCCAATGAATAGATGTCGTGGAGAGGAGGTGGAGGCGGAGGAGGAGGAGGACGAAATACTTTTCGCGAAGACGGCGCGCCTTCACCACCTCTTCCGTCGCTGCAAGTACCAACACAGCAGTCGCGACGCCCACAGTCCGAGTCTCGTGGCCGCATTCCAATTCGCGATGTCGATGCTTTTATTGGCGATTATTGAACAGTTCTTTTTATCTTCTTTCCGCTTTGTATGTTTTCCTCCTTTTAGTCCATAAGACCCCCAAAAAGTAGCTTTGTCAATGAAAAAAAAATGGAGAAAAAAGAAAAATAAAAGTTGATTGGTTTATTGAAGTTTTGGATGGAAACGCCAAGCAGATAAGCAAGATCTTGTTTTTTTCAGTGAATAACCTATTGTTTTTTAATGAGCGCGTCCTTTTCCTTTTGACCGTGGGGCCTCCTCAGGTTCGTCTTCCAGGTCGTCCAGTTCAGAGACAGTCTCGGGTTGTGCAATCTCCACGGGTTCCCACGTTCCAGCTACAATAAACATTTATCCAAAAAAAAATAATTTTAAAACACTTTTCTCTGCTACTAGGTTGGTCCCCATGATCATGTTCAAGAGAAAAGTGTGAGTGAGTGGGTAGGTTGGTTACTCACCTTGATTCTTCAATGACAGAGCAATGACTTGTTGGTCCACCAACCCAAAGGCGGCAGCGGTCTTTGAGTCGATCAAGTCATCAAAGAGATGGGGATCCTTCTTGTTGGGGATGGACAATTTGAGATCGGCTGTGGAGCGGATAAGGGCGACGGCGGGGTCGAGATGAGAGGCGGAGGCTTGAAGGGCTTTGAGAAGCTTTTGTTTAAGAGAGGAGATGGTTTCTGAAGTCGGATTGGCGCTGTTGATGAAGAAGGTGTGCTTCTGACGTTTGACTCTGTAGTATTGGGAAGACTATATTGAGAACAAGAAAAAAAAAGAGAGAGAGAGAGAGACGGGTGAGTGAGCGAGTATAATAGAACAGACTGAGGAAGAGGGAGGGGTGCGCGTCATCTTTTTCCTGCTTCCTGGCGAGTCGCAGTTGGCAATGAAGGGTCGGCTTCGTGTTGCCCGGGACCAAAAAGAAAAAAAAAAAAAAAAGAGATGGAAGGATGGATGCATGCCGCGTATGCATGCGACTGACGGGGCCATTGGGGGGTCCTGATTGGGTCCGGGGTTGGCTCCTGAGCGGGAGACAGCAGTCCTGAAGCCAGTGGTTTTTTGCTCTACCATTTGAACGGGCAGTGAGGTTGAGGAATGAAGGCAAGAGATGGATGGATGGACAGAAAAGAGAACGAGAAAAGAGAGCGAAAAGGGGGGGAGAAGGAGAAGGGAATGCATGGATTGGTGGCGCACCGCATCCACTGCCATGCAGGCACACGTGACCCAACGATGCGCATGTTTCTGTATTTGCGCGCAGAGTGAGAGATCTCTTTCTCTTTTTACCTTGCCTTCATTCATTCATTCATTCATTTATTCTCCCTTTCTTTCCTTTCCTGTCCTATCCTTCCACCTTCCCTTCCTATCCTTCTTTGCCGTCTTTCTTCCATTCTCCGCTCCTACCCTTCATCCCCAGTTTACCCACGCTTCCTTCCTCTTTCCTTCTCTTTGCTCTCATTCAGACGAAACGCACCAAGCGCGTCTCTCTCCCTCTGGTGATCGTCCTCCGTAAACGTGAGTTTTCTCCTCTTCATTGTCATTCTCCTTCGACAATCTCTCTCTCTCTTTCTCTCTCTGAAATGCAGTGCAGCATAAGAAATCACCCGAAAGCACAGAGAGCACCATTCCTCTGTCTGTCTGCCAGTCTCTCTAGAGAATGAACCGCGGCATTACTGTGCACACGATGCACTCCAAAAAAAGGGCTCATTCATTATCGCAGACACGTTTTTCCTTACCTGAACGCGTATTGTCTATTCTTTCCTCTTGACTGACATTGCCCATTCTTGACGCGACTACTAGACTCGATTGATTCCTCTTGCTTGAAGGAAAAGAAGAGCCTCAATCTCAACTCTTCAACTATCACTACTACGCGTGTAGAGTCCAGTTTTATTCTTCACGTCTCTACGCCGCCCTCTTTCTTGACCAAGCCTCCTCAGCATAGCCACAACCCACAACGGACGCTGTCAATATCGATAATCACTAGGAAAAAGAGAGAAAGAAAAAAAATGAGCTCGCCTGGACAATCTAGTCAGGATCATCCACAAGACGACGACGCCGCCGCATCCTTTGCGCATTCGCTCGCCGTTGCTCCTCTGGTCGATACGCCGGATGAGAGCCTAGGCCTGGCCCTTCAGCAGTCTGCACAGTCGAGCATTCCCACAGCAACTCCAACCTCCATGAGTTCAGAAGTCACGGATGCGGTCCGGAACCACACCGCGGCCATTGAACAGCAGCAGCAGCAACAACAACAACAACAACATCAGCTGCATCAGGACTTTCAACAGCTCCAGAGTCAACATTTACAGCAACCGGAAAGGATGGCTGTGGCCGAGCTCTTGGTCTCCCTTGCTCAGAACACACGGGATGAGTATGTGATTTTTTTTTCTTTTTTTTTTTTTTTTGCGTTAGCCTGTGGAAGAGAAGGGGAACGTATGAACAAGGATGGACACAATTGGAACCTGATTTTTGACCATTTTTTTCTGTATATGTCCTCGCCATCGATAGGGATGCGGCAGTAAAAGGACAATCGCCGGATCCTGGACTCATGGATACCTCAGCAATAGCTGTAGCAACAACAACAGCAGTATCTTCCGCGTCAACAGTGGCGCCAACAGCAGCGCCAACAACATTAACAGCAACCAAAGGACAGAGTCAAGTCTTTCATCAATCACATATCTACAAACATGCTGTAGACTATGTCGGATCTGTCAAGAAGGCCTATGAGAGCAATCCTAGAGTTTATACCGAGTTCCTGTCTGCTCTTGAGTTGTATAATGGAATGAGGTAATTGTCTTGCTAAGGATCCTATCAGTCTAGCAGACAGGATGGCATACATGGAAGTGAGCCGAGCTGACGACTACTATGAAATCTTTTTTTTTCACGTTAGCTTGCCAATAGATCAGCTTGTACGGACAGTAATGACCCTTTTCCAGGACCAGCCAGATTTGTTGTTGGGATTCAAGGAGTTTTTACCAGAGGCACAAGGATTTCTCAACCAATTAGTACCGGTAAGAAAAAGATATACACCCTCTTCATATGCATGGTCTTTTTTTGTTGTATAGAAAGTTGACAACTAAGAGAATGAACTTTCTTACATTATAGCCAATGATGTACTCTGACTACAAAGGGAACGCCATCAAGGCGCCGGCAGGATTCACGACACAATCACAGACCGCGTCTCTCATCACACCCTCGGCTCTTGACCTAATGAATTCAGCAGCAGGTAGCCATCAAGTTTTGTTGCGTTGGAGAAGGGCATAATTTTACTTTGATACGCTTTCCCTCTAACTCTTTATTTCTATTATTTGGCGACGTTTGACATATCAACTAGACCCACAACAACAACAGCAACAACAAAAGGATTCGAGTAATATCAGCCAGATTCTTACGAACGGGCATGCGGCATCGGACTTTTTGAGTCTCGTCAAGCAACGATCGCAAGCTGAACCAGACATGTATCAACACTTGATTACGTTGCTTCGGAAATTTCAAAAGGATCAATCTTATTCGGATGTAAGTAGCTGGATCAGAGTCGTGAGACGAAAAGGATGCCAACACGAGGTCCAGGATGGACAGATATCCCATATTGTTATAGTTTTTTTTTGCTTCAAACATTATCACGATGTGCTTACATTTTCTTTTGTATGTGTGTTTTTTTTTTTGGGTCGCAGCTATACTTTTACGTCTCCATTATCCTTCGATATCATCCTCATCTCCTCCAGAGGTTTCACAAGTTTCTGCCAGAGGTGATGTCGGGTGTCGAGGTTACTGAACCGCGAGTGATATCCAAGGCACCTCCAGAAGAATTGGTGGTTTCACCTGATTTCATTGATGCCAAAGACTTTGTTCAGAGCGTCAAGGTAAAAAAAAAAAAAAACACGAAAAAAACGCGAAAAAAGCGCGAGACCAAAAATTGGGAGAAAAGAAACACCCTGACAAACCTGCCCCCTTTTCTATCTCTCATAGTACATTGCCAAGAGTGACATGTCCATGTATGACCGGTTTATCTTTGCGTTGGAAAAGTATCAACGAAACGGATGGACCATTGATCAGGTACAGTGGGCGGTGGAATGAAAGGAATGTCTTTTGGCAGTCTTTTTTCTTTCTTTTACTCTTGTTTATGTTTTCTCTCTTTTTTTTTTTTTTTTTTTTTTGACAATTAGGTCTACTCGGAGGTGTCGTTGATCTTTTGGAATCACCCTGATGCATTGGAGGACTTTAAACGGTTTATCATGACAGTTCCTGATCCAGGCTTATAACTTTGGAGACCAATGGTTACGACCCCCCCCCCCCTTTTTTTTTTTTATAATCGTCGTTTCTCTGTGAACTCTGGCCAGATCCTAAAGAGATCTTCTGCTTATCCCTTCATTTCTTTCAATAAGCGTGCCAATAAACAACAGACAGACAGCAAACAAACAAACAGACAACAAACCAAAAGAATTTACTTTTTGTGAATGCACTGGGAAGCAAAAAGGGTCACTCCATGGCCTTGTCGACTATAGGATAGAATCCCTCTTCTGGCAGAGCAAACTCCTTCTCGTGAGACTGCGTCACCCAAGTCGATGTGACCAATCGCGGTCTCGGTAATGCCAAGGAACCAGCCTTTGCCTTTCCCAGCCCCTCGCGTCGCGCCGCAGCCTCGTCCACCGCTTGAATCTCAGAGTAACCATAAAGAGTCTTGAACTGCATCGCCTTGGACCACTCATTTACTGGGTCCAAGTACATTGGATCAAAGAGAATGCAAATCCGAGTCGGTAGACCAAAGTCATCCTTGTTGTCGTCGTTGTCGTTGTCGTTGTCGTTGTCGTTGTCGTTGTCGTTGTCGTTGTCGTTGTCGTTGTTGTTGTTGTTGTTGTTGTCACTATCGGCGGTCCTTTCACCTCCTTCATCGACCTTTTCACTTTTACGGCGATATCTCCGCAACAATTTTTGACAGTGTTCGATCGAGCACTCTGCTTCAGGAATGACTTGACCTCCATGATGCTGAAGGATAAGGGACACAAAGTCCAAGCTACAGGCAAGGAAAGTAAACGCTAATTGTTAATAATGATCACGATGCAAAAATATGTACGTGGGAAATTGACAATACTTGACAAGATGACTCTTACTTGTTCCGACAAACGGCATAGTTATTCAGGGTCTGCAAAGTCTGGTTGAGCTCTTCTCGTCGATCGAGGATCAGCTTTTCAACAGAATCTGCTGTACTATCTGCACTCTCTGCCACGCGCTGTATGTATTTCTCTGTTTGGAGATGTTCATCTTTCAAAGCCTTGGACATGATATCAAACATGGCGGGCATCGGTGGAAGGACGAATGAATCGTGGTCATGATCAGAAGAATCGTCCTCCAGTCTGGGAACCTTGCGTGGGGGCTCTCCAAAAAGACTATCTCCCGATTCTTTTCCCTCCTCCTTGATTTCCAGTCTTCGAATCGCAGATAGAGATTCCAGGTAGTCCTCGGGCTTTGGCGGGTAGACGATAAAGACTTTAACGCCCTGAAACATTCCAAGAGGACCTTGCAACTCGCCATCCATCCCATAATACTTGCGTGTCAGCGATGCGACTATACTTCTTGCCCGTGCGTTCTCCTTTTTGACCATGATCTCGCTCGGATGGTCTAGTTCGATTCTCAGAATCGCTTGCTTGGTATCATGATCCGAAGCACCGTCCTCGACCATTGCTCGTTTGAAACCGCTTTTCAAGCCAACATGACGTCCACTAGTGCCGGTTCTTGTCTGGTCTCCTTCGCTTTGATCTCCATTGTCGTCCCGGTCCGTAGGCGTAGAAATCAAGGATTGTGACGATAGAGCATGTTCACTTTGTTCCGCCAAATTGTTGAGTCGCTTAACCTTGATCTTGGCCGCCCGCGCCTGAGCCATCTCCAGTCGCCTTTTTTGCACCACTTGACTACGGTTTGGCATGTTGTCAAGAATCTAGTGAAGAACAAGCAAGAAGGCGTAACCCCTGTTACAAAAAGCATTCTGCTGAAAATTTTCCAAATCGTTAAATCCTATGACGAGCTATTTATACCTCTTGAAAGGCCTCCAGGCTCAGCGGCTCAAAGAAAGAGTCTTGATATTCGTCCATGACCAGGCGAAACTGTTTTTCTGTCTCCGGCGTCGCAAACACCATGTACCTAGGATTCTTGAACGTTAAAATAAAGCCAACACCCTAATTCAGTCAAGATCCAAGGAATTCGATATTCAACCTGACATACTTTGGAGTGAAAGGGATTACTCGATGCTCCGCGATGCAATCGTATATCCATGACGGAAGTACGATGTTTCGATCGCCAATGTCCTTGTATCCTTTCAAGTCCGGTCCTAAAAACAAGGCGAAGCCTGCGGTCAACACACGTTTCTCTTCTGCTGCTCGATCAACAGCCTAGGGTGGTTGAAAATCCAGCGTAGGGGTTCTTACCATCAGACACTGCTACAAGGATCGTGTTTTCCTTCTTTTGCGATTGTGATTGAACCCCGCCATGTTTTTTGATCAGGATCTCCAAGGACTGCTTGGTCTGCATACGATCGCCTCGTACCACCCAAAATACCTGGCCCTTGAAAATGTCCTCCTCTACCTTGTACTTTGTCATATCGCCAACAGCCGACGGGAGAAGTTGAGCTTGTATAGTCTGCGAAGATGAAAATGAAGGCGTAATTTAGCATCTAGTGCGTGTAATCAACTGTACTTCAAAAACGCATGTCGTATTCATACCTTGCGACCTCCACCCAGTTTCTTCTTTGAAGGTACACTACGGCCGAGTTGAAACAAAAAATACGAGTTAGGGGGGGATTTTCCAAAATAGAGGGCAATGAGACCTGATACATAAAGCTTACATCGAACGGCTGTTGTCGACGCTCTTCGTCGACAACTTACCACTGAAATCCTTGTACATACGGTAAACTTCACTGAGATTCATACACGAGTACGCGTCCTTGTCTTCACGTATATGCAGGAAGCGTGGGAAGCGTAACGTGTACTGAGCTGCATAGGACGTGGAATTAGCAGTAATCTCTGCAGCTTTGATCTCCACTACGATCGATCTATGTTTTTTTTTGTGTGAAAGGGTCAGAGCCATGATACACGTATCCCACCGTAAATTTAAAACTAGGATCTTTACGTGACAAAGGGGGCAACACATACTTTTCGGGATCGATAATGACATCTGGCCTCATTTTTGCATTGTCCACCAAATCCACCCAGGGATTGTGCCGAATGTGCTTGAATTCTTTCCAGTGAGGACTCAGTCTCCGACTACAAAAAATAAAATTTGGCGTAAATATTTGTTGAGAAGATTAGGAACAACCTCCTTTAGCAACTCCAGATTCATGCAACAACGCCATTCACAATGCTGGATTTACCTGAAAGATCCCATCTGGTCAAACGTGAACCCAGTGCCAAATTTACAAAATGTCACCCACTTTTTGCCATCAGCAGCACGCCCAGTATCATCCCGTACAGCACAGAGATAGGACGAGATCACGCCATGACCACCTCGAGCACCAGATCCATAATAGCCTCCTACGATAAGAACATCCAAACTGTCAAAAACCCCGTCAACATACTCGGGCTTGAGTTTGATCCATTCCGGTCCACGGCCATTGGGTATATATTTGGACTTTGGATCCTTGATGATCACTCCCTCTTGTCGATCCAGGACAGCAGCATCAATGGCGTCAATAATGTGAGCTTCTGTGGTTCCAACCTCATGCTGAAGGATTTGGACTCTGCCCTCTTCTTCTTTTGGAATCAGGGCCGGCAGCATCTCTTGTCGAGATTCGAGAGGATGCTCAATCAGGGATGCACCGTTCATAAAGAGAACATCAAAAACGAATACTAGTAACATTAGCATGAAGGTTAGCACTCCATCCATGGTACACTAAATACTTGACCACAATCACGACAAACGTACAAAGCGGCCTTCTCTTGTGATCGTCGCTCGAGTGATCGCCTCCAGCAGTCTTGACCGTTCCAAACTTCAAAATCTCCTTTGTCGCAGGATCATATTCCACCATTTCACCATCCAGGATCAAACTCTTGGCCTTGGAGGTAATCAGTGGATGTAGAAATGGCGTCAACGATCCCTCCGCGGGAGTCGCTCCGTAGAGATGAGTAAACTCTGTTGAATTCCTGGACCAATATCGATAGTTGTCTCCGTCCTTGTGGATCTGGACACGTTCACCGTCCAACTTGTTTTCGATCCAAAATGGCTGGTGGTTCATAGACTCGACCACTTCCTTGGCACTGTGCAGTTTTTTGGAGAGCATGGGTTTGAATGGGTTCGAAAGAGTCACGGACGAGGTCGAAATACGGACGCTGGGGTCGGCGCAATCCAGCACGGTTTTGCGAAGATCACTGCATACGTTGAATAGCTCTGCAGCATCCGGGTGGTAACAAGGCAGGACAGAGTTCTCGCTCATGCCAATTTTCAAGTCTCTGTTGACAATCCGTATGATCCACTTGTTTTCCAAGGCAGTAAAAGTCTGCACGAACGTCTTGAAGATCTCTGCCTTGTTTGAATCTCTAGATTTTTACAAAAGGAATTTCGACCGCCGTTCAAAAGGTTTCCGAGAACTGTTGTCAGACAAAAAAAAAAAGTAAAGTAGCTTTGCAGGTGACCTTGCAAGATTGCAGCCAAACCACAAATAGTCATTAACACACACCTTTTGGATAGTTTTGTCAACAGCTGGTTCACATCGCGGACAGTTTGGCCCTGGGAGTGAGTCACCAAAGACCGACTTCCGATCACCTCAAAGGCAACCAAACTAAAGTCTCCCGCTGAGCTCTATAAATATTGGGGAGGGGAGCAAACATGAGAGGCTTGTCAGCTCGGATTAAGGCGATATAGACAATTACCTCCGCACCAACGCAACTTTCCCTTTGGACGTACCCGCATTCCTTCTTTCCAGTTTTTGAGTTTGTTGGCAGCATCTGAGCCGGCGCCGACATTTAAGCTGTGGATATACAAGTCAGCCATCTTTTGTTCCTTTAGACCATATCGAGAACGTTCACGATCGAGCTATTAAAGTCATAATGCTGGCATGATGAGTGCATCACTTCATGACGCGACAACACAAAAGATTTCTTTGGCGCAAAGATCGATGTACCTGTGGTAACAGCAGGCGGATCACGGCAAACATGGGTCCATAACCACTTGTACGCCAGTTCTAAAAGTCCAGGGTTGTAGGATGCAAGATAAGATGCCGTACACGCGACAAAGTTTGAGGAAACAAGGAGAAAACAGAGGTTGTATCAGTCTCCAAAACATAGATGCGAGTGCCTCTTTTCCGCTTTGATGAAATGTCGCAAATGAGTGAATCTAGGCTACCTTGAGGTACGCAGTCAAGAGCTTTGCCTTCTCTTTCGGCTTTCTGGAGATCTCCTCCAGCAGCATAACCAGGTCGTGGAAGGGAGGGCTGGGTAAGGACGGGTCGTCATCAGGCTGTGATTGTTGAGCAGGTGCGGCCGCGGGCATAGCTGTGAGCGAGCCTGCCTTTGTTGAGGTGTCCGTGGCAGCCATGACAGGCGCAGGCTAGTTGTTGGTTGGTATGATATGGTATAATGTTGCACAGAGAAGAGAGAGAGAGGAGCAAAAAGGCGAATGGTGGCAAAACCAAAAGGCGACCATGCGCCCGAATTGGCGGCAAAGAGAGCAGTCACAAAGAAGGTGACGTAGTCATATCACGTGCACCGGACAGGACGCTCACTGCCCCTCTGCGAGGACGTGGAGGCGGTTGCGCGTCGTCGCGTTTGCATTTGCACTGCATGCATCTCTCTCACTCTCATTCTCTTGTCTCTCTGTTGCATCCAATCCATCCCATCCATCCATCCATCCATTCATTCATTTATCCTTATCCCCTCATCATAAACAATGTTCCTCACACGATCTGAATACGACCGAGGTGTCAACACCTTCTCGCCCGAGGGCCGTCTCTTCCAGGTCGAATACGCCATCGAGGCCATCAAGGTACAGAATGGCCCACAGGAATGCTCCCCTCGGTGCTACAACACCCCTCTTCTACATATCCCAAGGAGTATGTCTTTTTATCATGAACCTCGTCACTCAAACCTGTTCTTCTTTTTCGTCCTACTAGCTTGGCTCAACAGCAGTCGGTATCAAGACTGCAGAGGGATTGATTTTGGGTGTCGAGAAACGTGTTACCTCTTCTCTCCTCGAGCCCAGCTCAATTGAAAAGATCTTTGAGATTGACGGTCATATCGGATGCGCCATGTCTGGATTGACTGCTGACTCGAGAACCATTGTCGACCATGCTCGTGTGGAGGCCCAGGTAAAACAGACCGTCGTCTTTGCCCGCTTTTTCGTAAATTAATCCGGTGGAGTAATATGGCATACTGACTAACTATGTTTCATGATCATTGGAACCCCCCAACAGAACCATGCCTTCACCTACAACGAGAGCATCAAGGTTGAGAGTGTGACCCAGGCTGTGTGCGATCTGGCCTTGCGTTTCGGAGAGAGTGCTCGTGGAGAAGAATCCATCATGGTAAAAAAACCCCCCCAACTCCTCGACCTTCTCAGAGTCATTTCAAGAGCTTTTTGATGGATGTGTCTAATAACTAACCACGGTGTCGTGCCTCAATTGACTAATTACCGGAATAGAGTCGACCCTTTGGAGTTTCATTACTGATTGCCGGTATCGACGAGACTGGACCACAGCTGTATGTTTGGAAATATGCTTGTTTTCTACTCAGGATCATTGCACTGGAACAAAAAAAAAGAAAAACGACAGGAAGATCATATTTGGAGGCAATCACAGATCCTATTGCGATTTACTTATCATTTTATTTCTTCGAATTGATAGGTTCCACACTGATCCCTCAGGAACTTTTGTGTCATACAGCGCCAAGGCCATCGGATCTGGATCGGAGGGCGCAGAGACGGAATTGCAGGAGGAATACCACTCGTCAATGACATTGGTAGAGGCCGAGACATTGGCCCTCAAGGTCTTGAAGCAGGTCATGGAGGAAAAGCTCAACTCGACCAATGTCCAGCTTGCATCTGTCACCAAGGAGGGTGGCTTCACCATCTACAGCGCCGAGAAGTTGCAGGTGGTCGTAGACAGATTGTAAAGAACAGGACAGTCGGAAGAAACAAAACTGGAAAAGCGCAATTCATAATAAAACCCTTTTTTAAAAAGAAATCCCCTTTGGCCGGACGAGCATGCTCCAGAGTGATGTCTGCTGTCCACTCAAGGTCCAAACGGAAAGACCTTTTCGCAGTCACTTTCTCTCTCTCCCTGCTGACGTACGGTGGTGACACGGCTCTCAGTCTTCACCATCTCCCTCTCGAACCACCAGCTTCAAACCAAAGCTACCCCTCGCCCGTCTAATGTCCCAATCAAAAGCCAGTACCCAGCTGGCCCTCGTCTTCAAACTGCTGCCCCGTGCCGATGTTGCTCGTGCGGCGGAAATTGAGGCTGCAGGTACCGTCGGAGCAAAATCCCCCGAGTTGTATACAGGATATTGAAACAAGAGTATTGACAAACCACCTTGTGTTTTATATTCCAATATGATTTATTGTCCAACGGTTGAATTGTGGAACAACAGCATACCCCGAATCAGAGGCGGCTTCATTAGAGACTCTGAATTACCGCCATAAAGTTGTGCCTGAGCTCTTCCTCGGATGTTATATTCAAGGGGATGCAGCTACAGCTGCAGGATCAGAAACCGCCAAAGAAAAAGAAAAGCTGGTGGCGTTCATTGTCTCGACCTTGGTCAACGGCGATCATCTGACCCATTCTTCCATGTACTCTCACGAGCCGAAAGGATCTGCTGTCTGTATTCACTCTGTCTGTGTGGATCCTGCTTACCATCGCCGCGGGATTGCCAGCCGAATGTTGCAGAGCTACACCAAGCACGTTCTGGAATTGAAGGCAATCGGGAACGATATTTCCAAGGATACCATCCCATTTCCCGCCACGGAAGAAAATAATGAAGCAACAAAGGACAAGGATGACCAACTTTTCTCCGTGCCAGGCAACACTTTCGGACAATTAGACCGCGTGCTGTTGATTACGCACAAGGAATTGATCAGTCTTTACGCAGGCGCTGGATATCAGCTTATTGGCCCTAGCAAAGTGGAGCACGGCCCAGAGCTCTGGTATGAAATGGTCCGCTTTCTTTAGCTACATACTTGCAATGAGGAATAAAGATGGATATTCCTGCCTGCGTGCTATTTTCGCTGCGTGCAATGGTAGAAGAATGAGAGTGTGAGTTAGAGGGAGTCTCTTGCGTGTCAGTCTTTCTAGTCATTATTATTGACTTATTTTCAAAATTGAGCGACTTTTGTTTGTAGGGCTTTTTTTTTGCCAAAATCCCTCCCCACAGTTCCCTTTTAGGCAGTTGGGCCATTTCTGCAATGCAACATGTTTTGAAATATGACAAACATGGGCCCCTGGGAGACACAGACGCTGATATGCAAGTCCTACATGCATGCTTTGTTTTTGTGGGATTCTTCACGATGGCGCTAAACTCCTCGAATTTCCGGATCTGCTGGAGGCTCTGGTCGACTGGCCTGCAAATGATAGTTAACTTCGGGTCTATTTGGTCTTTTTGGCTGGTTTCTGGTTTGGTGTTCTCCCAGCTCGTTTTTGAGATCAACGATCTCGTCTCTATAACGATCACGCTCATCTTTAGCTTTTTGACGTGCTATTTCTGTTCCTCAGTTTGTAAGATATGCCCGTACATGATTTGGGCCATCTCATCGATCCGGAAGCGTCTGATGATGAGTTTTTTTTTCATATTCCGTGGCAGTCGCTTCTTACAGATTCTTCCCTTTGGCGTTGTGTTTAAAAGTGACACACACTTGTAATGTTGCCAACTCAGGTCGTTTATTTTTTAAGAGACTTCGTAAGTACCTTGAAGCATACGCATTGCCTTAATAAAGCCCTCTCGGTTGTGAGTAAAATACTGATTCCCGAGTACGTGTACTTGCTGTCTTCTGTTTGCTGTAAGATCAAATCCACAGAAGTGCTCGATAAACACGAGTAGTCCCTCCGAATCCATTAGAAGATTTGAACCTCCAGCCGGTGGATCTGACCGTTGTATGTAGTACTTTGAAAGGGAGTTGATATAATATATGTTGTAGCAACAACCATAACATCCCACCGAAATATACACTGTCTTGGGGCAACAATCTATAAGTTCGGCCAATACTGTGTCTGGCATGCCTTTGTCCAGGATGTTAGCGGATAGCTTCTTTAGACTTTCCATGGTTCACTATATTAGCTTGCAAGGAGATGGACGATCGATCAGGGTTTTTTTTTTTTGGTGTAGGATTTCATGGTTGCAAACCATGGGTGATGAATTCATATTTTCATAGTCTACTCTACTTGCTCCCGTTCGAAAAGTCTTTACCTGGACCTGCTCTTTACAAATTGCTCTTTACAAATAGCAATAGAGCAATAGAGAGAGAGAGAGAGAGAGAGAGAGAGAGAGAGAGAGAGAGAGAGGAGAAGTAGCCTTGGCCTTGGCCTGTGTTGGAGTTGCAATAGTGATAACAGCTAATGAATGGAGGCACACAACTAACGATGATGAGAGACCTTGCGGGCGAAGCACAGGCCGCGTGTAAAAAAAATGTGACCCAGCAGATGCGTATCACGTGATTTGTACATGTACTCCTCGTTGCTGCTCCAATAACAACCACCTGCAAGCATGAGCGGAAGGGAAAGCACCGATTCCAGACCCGTACACCAGAGACACCTGAGGACCAGCCCTCTCCCGATTCCAAAACCTCCACAATAGCACCACTTATTAATATACATCAATAAGTACTGTACGAGTCAGAAAACGTGGTGACACGGCTCTCGGTCTTCACCGCATCTGCCTCTCGAACCACCAGCTTCAAACCAAAGCTACCCCTCGCCCGTCTAATGTCCCAGCCAAAAGCCAGTACCCAGCTTGCGCTCGTCTTCAAACTGCTGCCCCGTGCAGATATTGCTCGTGCGGCGGAAATTGAGGCTGCAGGTACCGTCGGAGCAAAATCTCCCGAGTTGTATACAGGATATTGAAACAAGAGTATTGACAAACCACCTTGTGTTTTTATATTCCAATATGATTTATTGTCCAACGGTTGAATTGTGGAACAACAGCATACCCCGAATCAGAGGCGGCTTCATTAGAGACTCTGAATTACCGCCATAAAGTTGTGCCTGAGCTCTTCCTCGGATGTTATATTCAAGGGGATGCAGCTACAGCTGCAGGATCAGAAACCGCCAAAGAAAAAGAAAAGCTGGTGGCGTTCATTGTCTCGACCTTGGTCAACGGCGATCATCTGACCCATTCTTCCATGTACTCTCACGAGCCGAAAGGATCTGCTGTCTGTATTCACTCTGTCTGTGTGGATCCTGCTTACCATCGCCGCGGGATTGCCAGCCGAATGTTGCAGAGCTACACCAAGCACGTTCTGGAATTGAAGGCAATCGGGAACGATATTTCCAAGGATACCATCCCATTTCCCGCCACGGAAGAAAATAATGAAGCAACAAAGGACAAGGATGACCAACTTTTCTCCGTGCCAGGCAACACTTTCGGACAATTAGACCGCGTGCTGTTGATTACGCACAAGGAATTGATCAGTCTTTACGCAGGCGCTGGATATCAGCTTATTGGCCCGAGCAAAGTGGAGCACGGCCCAGAGCTCTGGTATGAAATGGTCCGCTTTCTTTAGCTACATACTTGCAATGAGGAATAAAGATGGATATTCCAGCCTGCGTGCTATTTTCACTGCGTGCAATGGTAGAAGAATGAGAGTGTGAGTTAGAGAGAGTCTCTTGCGTGTCAGTCTTTCTTGTCATTATTATTGACCTATTTTCAAAAAAAAAAAAAAAAATTAGCGACTTCAGTTGTAGGGCTTTTTTTTGCTCCCTCTCCACTGTTCCCTTTTAGGCAGTTGGGCCATTTCTGCAATGCACCATGGTGAAATACGAAAAACAAGACACAGACGCTGATATGCAAGTCCTGCATGCACGCTTTGTTTCTGTTTTTCTTTCTCTCTTTCTCTCTTTCCTCTTTCCGTTTGCTCACCGCGCATCTGGGTCTCTCGAATGATCGACGCAAGCCCCTGAATTTTCTTTTGCTCTCTGTCCCTTTTACCCCCCTCCCCCCATTGCCCCATGCCCATGCCCATGCCCATGCTCAACGCCTTTGCATTTGTTGTGTGTGTGCATGCTTTCGTTCAATGGATACTTGAGCAGGGGGGGTGGGGGATGAGGAAAAGTTCATACAAGTCATTTTTAGTTCACTTTTCCATTTGTTTCGTTAATATCTCTTCTTTTTGTCAACAGTTGAGTGTGAGCATTAAGAGTTTACTCGGTTGAGAAAGGACACGTTGCGGATTCTTTGCATTTTGCATATTGCATTTTGCATTTTGAATACAAGGAATACAAGAATTTATTGTGGTCAGTAAAAGGGCAAAGCGTGCGACTACGTCTCAGCCATCGAAAACCCCAAGAGCAAAGGCAGGCAAAGCCTTGAATGCAGTGCCTCAAAAGGGGCTCAAATCGAGAGCTGCCTTTTTTTTTTCATTGCTTCATGTCTATTTTGAACAGTGGAGCTTTCGCAAAAGACGTCAGCGGGAAACTCAACAAGATAACGAGAAATAGAAAATAATACAGTCAGTAAAAGGGAAAAAACAGACGCAGCCCCTAGTCTGCTTTTTTTTCGCAAACGCGCACATCGCCCAGTTGACTCCCCTTCTCTCGCTCTCTCCCTGTCTCTCTGTCTCTGTCTCCTCACTGTCCACATCCTTGTCTCCCCGCCAAACCTGCCACAGTGGTTTGGTTGGCCATCTTTTGTGTTTTTTTTTGTGTGTGTGTTGTTTTTCTCGCGTCGCACAACAATCATCAGTCCAGCATCCAAGAAAAAAACATTCAAAAAATTGTGCGGCAAGAAAAAGCGATCTGATCACTGGCAATTGCGGGGTGGGGTTGGGGAAAAGACGAGCCAGACTGGTCGGACTGGTCTAGCAGCAAGCTTGCGTTGTGTGCGTTTGTGTGTGTGTGTGTGTGTTTGTGTTTTTCGTTCTCCTCTTGTTGTGATGATGTCGACGTTGTTCGCTCCCTCTCTTTTTTTTGATTCCTAGTCCGCCTTCCCGTCATTGACCAACAAAGTCCTAGGTGGAGAGAGAGGAAGAGGCTAGGCGGAGAGTAAGAATGGGATTCCAAAACATCGATCAACAATAAACAACAGAAACAGATGCGTGCTCAGTGTTGCTTGTTATGTAGTGTTGTTGACGCCGTCTTCTTTTGCCTTCTCTCCCATCGGCCAGTCTCGATCCTTGACGCTTGGAGACCTTCTCCAGTCCTTCCCCCTCCTCCTCCCCAACCTTCCCTTGATCGGGTTTGTCATAGCACTGCAAAAAAACGAAGAACGTGCGTCTGCACGCGTTCTTTCAACACCCCCCTAAAAATCCTTCTTGTTCCCTTTACCCTTTCTCGTCCCATTTTTGCTACCCTCCCAAAAAGATCCCTGGTGATGACACACGGTTCTTTGTTTATGATCATCGCTACAAAATGTGATTTTATTATTCTTTTTTAGAGTGATAGCTTTGAAATGGAGGAAGGAATAAAAAAGTGCGGCAAAAAATAAAAGAAAAGAACTAATAGTACAATGATGATGATGATGATGATGATATTACAGATCTAAAGTAAAGAAAAAGAAGTGTACAGAAAGGGGAGGATGTAATAGAAAGAAAAAAAAAGAAGGTCGAAAGAAGTTGTGGACCCTCGTTTTTTTTTTTCGACTCCGAATGCAAAAAAAATACGGGAGTGTCTTTTTTGCGATTTCCCTCTCCCTTCTACCTCTCTCTGGAATCCATTACGTCGTAGATATAAACAATGGGACGAAGTAAATGAAAACCAATTGAAAGGGGGAGAGGGGTTGGCCATGGGAGGACAAAAGAGAAAGAGAATGAGAATTGGGTCTGCAGGGTGTTCAACGGCATGCAGACCCACGATGAGAAGAGAAAGAAAGACAAAAAAAGATAATTACACAGGGAAGGGCGGATGTCAAGCGCTAATCTGATCCAAAGAACCCCCTCCCCCAGTCAGGACGTGAACGGATCCAATTTCTCCGGTTGGAGTGGCGAAAAAGAGAGAGAGAGAGATAGAGACAGAACAGGAAGGGATCGTAGTCAAAGGGGGTTAAAGAAAGGAGGGAATGACACCCTTTGTTCTTCTTGGTACCCCTTCACCACAATCAGTTCTCTGTCTCCTTTTCACCCGCCTTCAACCTCCTAAGCAATGGCGATACATTGCACGTTCACCTTGGACTGATCCAAATGGCTGTGTCGGTGCATCAGCCCGTCTCGACTACCGCCGAACCGCTTCAGGCGCTGCTGTTGCTGTTGTTGTTGCATCTGCTGCTGAGAATTCGAGGCAGAGAACGCGAGAGGGTGTTGTGGGGAAAGGCTAGGATCATACTCATCCTCACTACTGCTATTGCTACAGCTATCCTGTGGGGAAAGCAGAGGCGAGCAAGGAGGAGATGTGAACAGGATGCCCGAGGAAGGTGTATTGGTTGGATGAAGAAGGGAGTGCAAGTGGCGATGATGATGAGGGCGATGGCTATGACGGCCGAGGCGCTGTTGTTGAGGAGAAGGTGGAGAGTTTGGCGCACCAGCCTCGGTGGGGGAGGCGGTAGAGATTTGAAGGCAAGGGGCCGAAGATGACGACTTTAGCGTGTTGATATGGAGAGTGATGTTGTTGTTGACATCTTCACTGTCACTGTAATCGCTGTCATTGCTCTCACAACAGCAAGAAGGCCTGTGGTCTTGTTCTTGTGGTTCGACCTCATCTTCGCTGTTGTCGCTGTCGTCTTGTTGTTGCTGTTGTTGCTGCTGGGCGAGGCGTTCACTCATCTGCTTACGCCAATGGCAACGAAGCTCTAGGAGCTCCGAAGCCTCAGAGAACGTGAGCTTTGCTGGCTCGAGAGCCGACCGGTCGTATTCGTCGCCAGGGTACGTGAACGAAATCTTGATGAATCGAGAGAATTGCACAGATTTGTTGCAGTGGCTGGCCGAGCTGCTACTGCTGCTCGCGCTTGTGCTTGTGCTCGAGTGACTTGAAGTGGAGGAAAAGGATGAAGGACGGATCTCGTCTTGGACGTGTGCCATGGTTGGACAAGGGGGTGATGTTTGTGTTGATAGACGTCGAGAAGATTGGGTAAGAGGAGAGGGGGGGAATACAAGAATTGAAAAGAGGATGAGAACGTCCGAGGATGTGAGGCAGTAGGAGGGTGCACGAGAGGTGAAGAAAAAGTGAGAGTTGATAGAGCGAGCGAGAGTGAGTGCGAGTGAGTAAGAGTGAGTGAGAGTGGCTGAAATTGAGAAGGAAGAGAGATCGAGGTGAAGTGAATACAGTGGATGGTGCAAGTGAGTGAGCGAGTGAGTGAGTGAGGATAGCGGGCGGACAGAGAGGAACAAAAGGAAGGAAGGAAGTATGAGAGCAAAAGTGGAAAGAAGAAAAGGAACGAGGGGGGAAGTCTCGAGGTTATAAAGAAAAAACGACAAAGGAGAAAGCAAAGAAAGAGTAGGCGGACGATTGAGTGGGATGCCTTTGAATCGGTGGTTACTTGGGCGGTCTGAGCTATGACGGTGTACGACCAAAACGAGGGGGAAGAGAGCGATTCAGTCAGCCCAGTCAGTTTTTCAGTTCAGTTGGCGTGCGGGCGAGAAGTGTAGCAAGGTTGCAGCAAGCTACAGTACAACAAGACTGGGATAGCCTATGCCCGGTTGCACCACCACGGAAAAAGACGACTAACGGATTGAGAGCAATTTCGTGCCTCTCTTTCTTCTGTCTTTGTGTGCCTCTACGGTCTCAACAGCTCCTATTCCCAGTCTCGCTGCAGTTGAAAACCCGAGAGAGAGGAGGATGGAAAAGGCACCGAGGAAACCATTGAACCATTGCGACCTCTCCTTTTGCTGGCACAATTGCTCCTGCTGGTGGTCGTGTATTCCACTCCCCACTTCCCCACAAGGGTCATTTCCCCAAGAAGCCAGGCAAGCACGCAAGCAAAGCAAACACTGTCGATACGCACAGAACAGCAGGACAAACAGGCACCAGGAACGCAACTCTGTTTTTGCTCCCAGCCAATGTAGTCGCGCTAGCCAAATGAAATCAATATCAACCAGAAATTGACCCATTCATCACCCTCCACCGCCAGCATGTAAAAAAAACAACCGAAAAATGCCACGCTCTCGGTTGCTCTCCAGAGCTCTCGCCCTCCTTTTGTCTCCTTGACAATAATGACGACGATCACCACACCTTTTAGCTCTCTTTTTTTTCCCCTTTCTAGTGGGAGAGTGGGGGAAAGAGCAGACGGAGACGAGAGCGCAAGGCCCAAAAAAAACTAAACGTAGATCGGTGCTTGAGAGAGACGAGGGGAGAGGGAGGGCACAGACACAGTACAGATACACAGACAGACAAACAGACAGACACAGTGGGGGGAAAAGGAGAACAGACTGAAGAGGACTAAAATGGGCCATTCGTCATCCTTTGACCTTGCCCCAGGTCTCCTGTCTCCTAGTGGGAAGGACGACTGGAACGTGAACTCAAAGTAAAATAACTCTTTCTACCAGGACCAACATGAAAAATGCGCCACGCCAGAGACGGAAGAACACAAACACAAAGGTAAATTGTCCATTCCTCCGATCCTCCCTCCCTTTTTTTTTTTTTTTTTTTCTTTTCTCAAATGAATGAACCGTTGACTCTGCCACGGAACAGCAGATGGGAAAATAAAAAGAGACAGAGAGAAATCGGAACGGTACGCACCTGGAAAGGGTTTAAAAAAAACAAGGTCGAGGGGTTGGATCGTTGAATGTGTAGTGGTAGACAGGTGGCAAGATGTTTCTCAATGGCTGTGCCCTGTGTTGCATGTGTGCCTCTTCCCATTCCGCCCCCTCCGGGGCAATTATCCCAAAAAGAAACAAAGTGCCACGAGTCGGTTCAAAACTAAACTTTTGTCTGGGAAGATGAAGGAGATGGGGAGGGGGAAAGGGGACGGCGTAGAACAAAAAGAAAGGATACAAGGACTTACACAGAATCGGCGCGTCCAAATGAACGCGTTTTTTTGCTTGGTGCGTTTGGGTAGATCCGAAAAGACCTTACTAGAAATACAATGAGAACAGCTGCAGGTCAGCATCGTCATCCGCCTGGTCATTATCATTATTATCATCATCACCATCATTATCATTGGCATGGTCGGTGAGACAACTGTAGCTCGTGAAAAGGGATGCTTGTGGCAAAACAAGACCGGAAAAAAAAAAAAAAGACTTTCGGACAGACGAAACCGGGCAGGGAGTTGGAACGGAAATGTACAGTGACACGGCTGTGCAGATGGGGATCTGTGGGTTTCTCTTTGTTCCTCACACGCGCAACCTCTCTCTCCTTTCGTGGGATGTCCGTGTGCTCGAACAATGTCTGTGTCTTCCGAGGGAAGGGATCGGCTTTGCTTAAACAATCACCTCCAAAAAAAAAATCCTATTTCCGTCCCTGGCATATCTGTGTAGCGGTTGCAAACAGGGCTGGTCTGGGACATGATCAATGTTCATATCATACCAAAGGGGGGTGGACAAATAGAGGAGATAAGAACAGAAATATAAAAAAACTGCTGTCGTGTGTGTGGGGTGCATGCGTGGTGTGGACATGATCCATCACGCCAACAGACAAAAAAAAAAAAAAAAAAAAAAGGGAAGGGCGATCGAGACCTTGGTGTGAATGAGACGCTCACTGCAGGCTTATCGGTTTGCATAAATGCAAAGGGCGATTGAGCATTTGGGAAAAGAGGGGAGAAAAGGGCGGTTTGGGTGGTGGGTGATGGCCCATGGTCCATAGCCATGGAAGCGGCAATAGGTGTTTGTGTGTTTGTGTGTTTGTGCACGCTTGATCAGCAAAAAGAAGCAGCAGACAGTGAAAGAAGCCAGAGACCATGCACCATGCAAACAAACAAACAAACAAGAAACAACACTGGTCAGGAAAGCAACAACGCTGCAACAGGGGATGCAAATGCAATCCGGAACCACCGTCGGGATTGACTTGAAGGATGCCACTGTGTCACCCACCCTTCCCTCCTCTTTCTGCTCTTGCCCTCATGGCCGCACACCCCAAGATGCACAAGTGGGAACACAAACACTCCAAACAACAAAACAACGCCAATGGAGAGCAGAAAAAGAAAAAAGGGCCTGATGATTGCGCGTGCTCGATCGAGGATGACACGAATCGTGGCTCTCTCTTTTACTCACCTTTCGGAGGGAAGGTCAAACAACGTTTGGGGCTTTCTTTTGAGAACTGGAACGGAAACCTTTTGTCTGTCGATGGTGTCAAAAGGTTGGTAACACAAAAAAATAAAAAGAGGGAGATAGAGAGAAAAGAGGGAACAGCGAATGAGTGACTGAATGTCGTTGAACACGCCTCGGTGCGTGTTTCCGACCCCTTCCCTTCCCACACTGAAAGAACGCGTGCACAGTTGAAGAGAAGAAGACGGCTCAGACAGGAATTACGATTCAAAACAAGGCGCCTTGTTCGAGACTTCCACACTTTGTTGCTTCAGCAAAGTGGGCTTGTCGACTTCTTTCATCATCATCGGGCTGTGGCCTGATTATCTTCTTGGTTCAATTCCAAGGTAGGACAATCCCACTCGAGTAAGCAAACGCAGGGCTGAAATGGAGAGGAGTTTGAAGATCACTTTGGAAAACACAGTCGATCTTGTCTTGCGAGAAACACAAGCTTGGTGTGCTATGCTTGCTTGGCTCATGGTCCGCCCCACCAAGCTTAGCTGAGCAAGGATGATCTTTTTTTATCCTCACCTTTTTGATGACAGTCTCGGAGATCGAGCTGTGCTACGGCAGTAAATGGCGAGAGGCAGCAAAGGATTTGTGGTTTGTGGTTGATCTCTGGACTCGAGTCGAAAAGGGGTGGTGCGGAAGAAGGTGGATCTGTTTTGCTGCTGTGATTTTTGATCTGTCACCGAAAATGCTTGTTTTCTTTCTCTCGGTTGTGGTGTGCTGGTGAAGAGGGGTGGGGACTCGGTTAACGCGTTTTTTATAGTCTTTGATGACCTTTGGCTCTCGGGGGACCTTGGAGCCCGCGAATTCGGATCGCGACCTGCTCCTAGATCATTGTTCTCGACTCGTTTTTTTTTTTTTTTTATTCGACTTGTTTGTGGAACGGACGCGTCTCCTATTTTTGTTTTTTATTCTCTGCGCTTCTCTCTCATTCTCTCAACATGTCTTTTTTATGCTTCTGGAGGACAAACTCCAGTCAAGGGCAGGAACATGTTCATCCCGCACGCGTCTTCATTTTTTTTTTCCAGCAAGCAAAAGGATGAACGGAGACGAACAAAATAAAGGAGACGGGCGACAGCAGTTTGGACCATGGTCATGTCACACGCTCTGTTCATGCACTTGGCTATTAATCCCTCAACGGAGTACGACCCTTGGATGTCAACTGCGCTGCGAATGGATCCTGGATCCAACACAGACTGCAAAGCGACTGCCGGTGAGCACTCTCGATCTCCCTACCGGTTTTTTTTTCTTTTGTTAAAAGTCCATCCATGGTGAAAGTGTGCATCCTGTGCTTGTGCGTACTCGGGTTGTATGCTGCAACCTCTTTTTTTTGCCTCCTCCCTTCGCCCCCTTCCCCTTGTTCTCTCCCCTGTCGGTGCTCCACGACGTCCGTATGATTCCGCATGGAGAGTGTTTTCGAGGGGAGATGGGCCATGGCCATGCACGCCGCGTCATTACATCCCTCTCCGGACCTGTACATCCCGTCCATTCAAGGATAAAAAAAAAGTACCTGTACCCGTGTACCGTCTTGCAACGATCTATGCATGCCTCGAACCATGTCTCCCATGTTTCTGGTGATTTTGTGTGTGATTGTTTTTTGTTGCTCTCTATCCCATTTTGCTCAGGTGCATCGAAAAGGAGAGCGCCTCTGGTAGCGATAAAAAAAGAGGGGCACCCTCGAGTTGTGGGAGTGTGTTTTTCATCTTGTTGCATGAATGAGGCAGTTTTGCATGTCCCCTGTCCATGGACCATGCTCAACTGACAAGAGTCAACAGCTGAAAAGGAATACAGCCTGAACACAAAGCGATCCCCCCCCCCCCCCCCCCCCCATGTCCTATGTTCTGATGTTACGAATTCTCGGGCAGCTTTTCGCGTGTGAGCTCACGAAAACAAGGGCCAGAGTGTTTCCTCTTGCTCCCCTGCTCTCTTCCTTCATCAGCCTCTTCCTCACCTCGAGGTCACCACTGTGCCTTTTACCATTGTTGAGTTGACTGATCCCGACAATAAAAAAAGGGTTACAGCAGTTTCAATTCCTCCTCCTCCTCTCTCTTTCTGGGAACTAGATGTCCGACGCGTTAACTGCCAAACAGGTTCGGACTGGTGACGAGCTTAGAATAAAGTAAACAACAAGTTTTGGTTTGTACTATTGTGCTATACGAAAGTCTGTCATTCTTGCTCTTCTAGGCGCGTTCTTAAAAGTTCAATTGCAATTTACAAGGTGTCAGTTGATCAGCCGTGGCACTCTATTATAGCTTCACAATGGCAAGAATTAGCACCCTTGAACAACCCCCCCCCCACTGTGGGAAAGAGTTTGGCCCTGGATCGAAGAAGACCCAGCCCTCCGTCTCCATTGTCTTTCCATCTACACACTGACCGTCAATCTCCCACAAGGTTTCCAACGGTACCATTTCGCCATCTGCCTTGTTTTTTGTGTTCACATTCCCTTGGTCGCACGACCATCGTTTTTTTTTTTTTTTTTTTGTTGTTTGCCCATCTTTTGGTTTTGGTATCATTTTCTGTTCATGCATTTCTGTCTCCTTGTGAACGCTGCGTTTGCCAACGGTTCAAAGTTTCCAACGGTCCGCATGCTTGTCAATGCAAACGCTTTTTTTTTTATTCCGAACAACAGATCCCACCCCCTTTGTTACACACACACACGTAACCTAAGCCAGCGGTTGTTCTATCCCCCCCTACCCAAGAGAAGAGAAGAGAAAATGGGGTGATGTTGCCATGTGCAAGCACAAAAATAAAGCCAGGACCAGACCCCTCCCCTTGTATATTCCTGGACATTTTTTTTTCATTCGCAAGAAATAGATCACTCCCATATAAAATGAGAACTGCAGTGCAGTTCCCGTCTAATAGCCTAGTACTAGTAGTAGTAGTCTCTCGGGAGATGCAGAGTCCGACCCGATCTACAAATATCCTACTATACATACAGAATTTGGACAGTGTTGCAGCAACGGAAAACCTGGGGCCCCGCGGCTAGGACGAGTAGGAGGGCCAATCTATTTTCAGCGAATGTGCCTCGAGGCGTGCAAGTAGCGTTGATGGGATGGGGTACTGTACAGTACCATGGGAGAGAATGTACAGTATTGCAGGACACAGTTCTCAGCGTGAGAGTGAGAGTGAGCAGATCGAGCAAACAGATCGAACGCAAGGTCCAGACCTGCAGCGCCCCTCAAGCGGATCGTGATAAAAAAAAAAAAAAAAAGGAGAGACACACGAGTCTATGAACGATAAGGTTCCAGGGCGTGTGAGTTTACCACTGCTGTATTTCTTTATTACAGTATCACAGCATGGCAGCACGACAACGGGAGACAACGGAGGGGCGAGGCCATTCAGCAGAGGACAAAGACACATGAGAGCCGGATTCGATGGGAGAGGGGGTCAGACATCACCTCTCCCATTAATGTCCTCCTCGCCCACCGACAGCGGTCTGCCTGGTTGTTGTCTGTCGAACGGAACGTGGTGGGAATGATTCGTGATGATGTTGGCCTGCAGATCCGCCGCACAGACACGGATCGATCTGTCTCTTTCAGAAAGAAGGACAAAAGGACAAAAGGACAGGGGCACGATGGCACGGATCAAAAAGAGACAAGCGTGCCGAATCTGATAGTCAATCTGACCTGACTTTGCCCCCTCTTCTTTTCTATCCTGACTGACTCTGATTGTCAGAGGACAGAGAGTCCAAGCGAGACCAGGCGCGACTGCGAACAAACTGGTCGATGGTGTGCACACTCTTTTTTTTTTTCTTTTTTTTTTTTTTTTTGGGAGACTGTCCCCGAGGTTGGACGGCCCGGGAAAGACGAGCAAACGCTTGCCATTGGTGTGAATGGCTTGAGAGTACAAGATAGCAACAGGACTCTCCGGTAGCAGCTCTCTGCGCCTAAAAGATACGTTTCCATTGTTTCCAAAGCGAAGAGAGGGTGTGTGGGGGGGGGGGGGTGCAGGCGGCTGTAGCCCTCGTCTTTGCAAGTTCTTTGGGTCTGGACAGTTTGGGCAAAGTTGCAAATGAGCGATAAATTGAACGCGAGAGCAGCAGGGAACAATTCTATCCCAGAGCTATGTGTAGTCCATGTAGGCTGGGACAGGCAGGGTTTGCAACGTGGTTAGCGTCTCACAGCTGTCGTCTATCCCTGGAGAAGGGCTGCAGGGTTGCACATCCGGATACACTGGGGTCAGTGGTGTCCTGTTGTAGTCATGGGGAGAGGACGGACGGGAGGATGGAATGGAAAGAGAGGGAGGAAGGATGAAAGAGTCGAAGGGAGGGAGTTGAGGGAGATCCCATCGAATCGTCTGCGAGTGTTGCTCCTTTGTCAACACCTAAAGAAAGGCGAATCCTCGGTATTGCCGTGTGTGTGTGTGTGTGTGTGTCTTTTGCTTTTGCACTCTTTGCTCTCTCTCTCTCTCTCTCTCTCTCTCTCTCTCTCTCTCTCTCTTCGGTGAGTGGACCGAGCTATAATGATGTTGTTGTTGTTGTTGTTGTTGTTGATCAAGATGGATGAAGTGGACCAACCGGCAACGCCTGCGTTTTCCCAACAAAACGAACGACAACAAGGACAAGGACAACAATGAGAACAACATCAACAACGTGGACATGCCCGCAGACAGACAGACAGATAGACACCATTCACACAGACACAGACATGGGCACAGACACATTCAGAAAACATCAAAGCACCACCCAGCCCTCTATTGTCTCCCCCAGAAAAAGACAAAGTCATTTCCAACCCTGCAATTCTGCCATTCTGCAATAAAACAGAGTACCGCTCCTTCGCTCCTTCGTTTCTTCCGTGCCTTCTGCCTTCTGTCGCTTCTCGCTTTTAGCCTTCTCGGCCTTTTGGCTTTGAGTGGACTGCATGTCTGTACTCTTTTTTTGCATTCCCCTCTTTTTTCCTTCTCTCTTTCTCTCTCTCTCTCTCTCTCTCTCTCTCTCTTCTTTCTTTCCTTCCTTCCTTTTCTTGCGTCTCTCCTTCATCTCCCTATCGTATATATATCTCCCCTTCTCGTCTTCCGTGGGTACCTCCCTACCCTGCAGCCTTCCTTCCTTCCTTCCTTCCGTCCTTCCTTCCTTCATTCTCGCTCTCTGCTGGCTGTTCGCTCTCCCTTCTTTCCTCTCTCTGCCAGCAATCAATTGTTGTTAATTCTATCTTTGTCCTTTGCTCTCAAGCAACTCTTTTTGCACTTCTCCCCTTTCGCCTCTTCCTCTTCGCATGCATCCACAGTCAGATCAGCCAATCCCTCATTCCTCCATTCCTCCCTGCATCTCCATGCCTTGCTGATTCTCCCTCTTTCTTTCATTCATTCATTCATTCTTTCTTGCATTCTTTTTTCCGCTCCTCCTTTTGATACCCGACCGTTGTACCTGTTTCCCTCCTCTCGCCATTCTTACTGGTTCCTGAGCCACAATTATTCCATTATTCCTCGTGTCACCCAGAACCTCTTCATATCGCAACATGCCTCCCTCCGAGATCCAGGCAGAGACCGTTCTGCCTATCCACCTCCCAATGCAGCCCCTCCATATCTCCACCCTCCGTCGTTCCTCCCGCATCGCCGGTCGCTCTACCGCCACCGTTAGCGGCAGCAGCGGAAATGCCGCCCACCAAACCATCAGACCGGACTCAATGGGCTATCCCCAGAGTTCAAGATCCGCTGAAGGCATCTCATCCTCGAACGCTTCGTCCGTTCCTTTATCCTCAACAATTGCTCTGGGGACGATACCCTCGGAAGAGACTATCAGCAGCCGGACTGGGACGAGCTCCAGCACTCCCTTCTCATCGCCTCTGACCTGGCTGTCGAGGGTGATCACGAAGGCTGGTCAAGATGAACGGTTACACTATCATTCCAATGGACAGCACCACCATAATCACCACCGTCACCATCACCATCATAACCGGGCTTTGAGTCAGGCAGGCGGGATCCTGCATAGCCAAGCTGAGGCGCCTCTCGGCAAGCAGCTCTTTAGCAAGGCCACTGTCGTGACTCTGGAGAAGAAATACGCCACTGTACATTGGGCTGGTAAGTGTTTCTTTTAATTTTTTTACTATTATTTGGGCGACATGCACGTTTGGTGAACTCCTTGAAACTAAACACCACTCCATGCACACTGTCTCTGAACCAATTAGCCGAGTTCTACTGCACTATCAGCTCTCCCTTCTTTGCGCTACCAATCCTCCTCTACTTGGACCCCTCTTTCCGCTGGTCGGCACCAGATATCCATATGACCCACTTTGCGATCGCACTTTCCGCCATCACAGCCATGACTTCAACCCTTTACCACGCGACCCTGTACAAGATTTTCTCTTCGCTGGACGCCTGCTTTGCAACCGTCATGTTTTATCTCAACACTCTTCAGCTCCTGCGGTCGTTGCCGCCTCCATATGCTATGATGGTTCCAGATCTGATCTCGTCCATTGTCCATTGCGAGGCTACGCCGTACGTGTTGACCGTAGGCATGATCTCGCTCTTTGTGTTTTCCTGGCGACGGACAGCCATGCTGTCGTTGATGCTGATGGTCGTGATGATTCCTGCCACAATCTGGGGATTCATTGTGCACGAGTCGTGGATTGGACTGGGCTTTGGACTGCTAGGTCTGTCCATGTTTGCGGCAGATAGGTTCCACTTCTTTTGTGGGCATTCATACTGGCACCTCGCTGGAGGACTGAGTCTCTGGTACGGAATCGCGAGTGGTGCCTTGGCAAAGTAACAAGTCCCAATGAACTGTTCTCTCAATTGTACTATAGACGACTGACAGGCTCAGTTGTTGTCTCTCCAAAAATAAAAAAAGATTGCCCACGCTATCCACTTGAGATTAACGCTGCCTTGACGCGTCTTGTGACCACCGTCCGCACGGGCAACCGACAGCGAACGCGTCGGTCAACGGTGGTCTTGTTTGTCATCGCTACCGAAAAGCGAGTGGGCCGACAGACCCCTTGCCAAACACAGAGAGAGTAGATGTGGAGGAGAGTGGCGTATTTATATTGTGTTGCATCCCCCCCCCAATTCATAGTACTGCTGGTCGAACAGGATACTACGACCTGAACTGACGACGTGTGAGAGAAAAAAGAGGGGGGTCAAGAAGGAAGCACTGCAAAAAAAAAAAAAAAAAAAAAAAAAAAAGAAAACCACACTCTCGGTCACAGCATGTTCACTTGCTCCATGCATGCATTGGGCACACAAGCACAGAAGGGGAGACTGCATTACGCGGGACAACACAGCCGCTTTTCCTGTTGCGCCCGCTGCGGGGATGTCCATGGTGCTTCCATTCACATTTGCATGCATTCTTCAGCGACATTGAGATGAATCTGAGCTGAGTTTTCGCCATCCTTCTGTTTGTGCAACCGACCCCGTCTCCTTGTCTGTGCTGCTGTCGCTTCTATCTATCTATCCCAGAGTCCAATTTCAATCCTGCCTTGTCTTCTTGTCTTCTCGGCAAGTTCATTCCACCCCGACAGCAGGCAGGCAAAGACTCTTTCCCGCCCGCCCATCCGTCCTGCTTCTCTCCGTTCCCCGCCCCTCTCCTCTCATTCTCACGTCTACTGCTACTTTTGCAGGATCGACCCAGAGCAAAGAAAGACGCCAAAAGGGCAGGTAGGAAAACGGGTTCATCTACTGTTGTCATCCATTGCCTCCCTTCGTTCGCGCATTTATAAACAAGAAAAAGAACAGGAAGGCTCGTCGTCACCCTCTTTCCCCCACTGGCTTCGGTCCTGCACCCTTCAAGACTTGTTATTCTTGCCCTGGTTTCTCCAAACCCACCGCTTCGTTTGGACACACTCGACCCTGTTTTTTTTTTGACCCTTCATACCCCTTGCCCTGCTCCTTCTCTCCCTTGTCCACCCTCGCCATCATCGCACCTCCTTGTCCTGGTCTCTTCCTTCCTCATCCTCCCCCTTCACATCTGCAGCTTCGGGAAAGACAGGCAAACAGGCAGACAGGCAGGAGGGTATCCAGTGAACGACAAACGCCGATTCTTGTTCGCGCCTGTCGGTCATCCCGTCGCCCCCCTTTTGTCTCCCTTTTCTGATCATCGATTTGCTGCCGTCCATCTTTCCTTGTTCCTTTCTCTTTCCTTTCTATTCTGGTTCCTGGTCCTTGTTCTTGACACATCCCAATACCGAGTTCCTGACTGACCTGTCATTCACTTTGACCTCTTCATCATCCTCGTCACCTCCGACACACAGACCACCTTTGTACACCAAGAGCCACATCCAGATTTGTAGGCATCTACCTTTCTCTTTGCACCTTCATCGACTCTTTCCCTTTGCCTCGATCCTCGTCTGCAACCACTCCAGTTCGCACCCAAGCGATAAAAAGAAGCCAGAGGCAGCTTGTTTGGGTTCCCAGGTTCGTTCTTCTTCCCTGTCTAGCCCAGTCCAGTCCAGTCCAGTCCAGTCCAGTCCAGTCCAATTCAACCTCATTTACACCGCACCCACTTTAGCCCCTCTTCTTCTGTCTCCTTGCACTTTCTTTCTTCTTTGTTGTCTTCTACACCACCATTCCTCCTCTGGCGCACTGGATCAACTCTGTAAGCAGAAGCAGGTCACCTTACCAACACCAACACCACCAACACCACCACCGTCATCATCTGTCTTCGGTTCGAATTGTCCTCTGACCACATCCAGTCCACATCCACATCATCTCACCCACACTTTCTTCCAACCCAAATTGGGCCCTCTCCTTCCAACCCCTTCCTTTCTCCCTTTCTCCTTCTCTCTTTGAACTTTTTGCGCGCTTTACCAACCCTCCCACGTTGCAGCCTCTTTTTCTTTTAGTTGTATCCCTCTTTCTTTCTCTCTAAACTCCTGAGGAGTAGCCCATCCAGTCAGGCTATCTTTATCCTTTATTACATTTTCTCATTTCTTTTTGTTTTCTGCTCACTCAATTTCGCCGTATCCCTTTCTCCTCATTTTTTTGCTGTTTTGTTATTGTAGTTGTTGTTGTCATTGTCCTCCCCCCAACTCTCTTCGCCCTCTTTGTCTCCCATCGAGTGTGGATCTATCCAATATTCTTCCTCCCTCTCACTCTCGTACTTCACCTCTTCGGTGACTAATCATCTAATAACAAAACGAAATAGAGGAACTCCTGTGCAGAAACAACGACGACAATATCAACATAGTCGACCATGCCTTCCAATCATAACTACAAAAACAGCAGCAACTGCACCGTCCGTCGCTCTACCAGGCGCAGATCCCAAAAGTCGTCGCGTCAGCCGCCCAGTCTCCCACTCGAGATCTGGTTCCAAATCCTGACGCAGACATTGAATCTTCTCCTTCCGCTCTCTACGACGCCCAGGACATACTCAACCTACATCCTTCCCCTGTTGCTGACATCGCATACGTTTCATGAACATTGTCATCCAGTGACGTACCCTCATTTGCGAAAACACAGGCTGCTTCAGCTGTTCACGCGTTGGAAGGCGGCACACTCGAGGGAGGTTCATTTCTATCATCATCCACTCAGTGTCAGAGTCCGGTACGCACTCCCGGATCGAGTGGGCAACCCACCAGGGGAGGAATACGAGACACTCTATAGCTTTATTAAGCGCGCATATCTCTTTGGATGTGAGAGTGTCTGTGGGACTGTGATCCCGGTTGAAGGTGGACTAGAAGGCGTGGCAGCGACGGCTGCTGCCCAGGCAGATGCTGGCCAAGCGCAGGGCCAGGCACAGAACGCGGCAGGGAATGGAGCAGCAGCAGCAGAAGGAGCAGCAGCAGCACCAGGGCCAGCAAATGCTGCGGCGGCCACCACCTCTGCCCCTGCCTCAGCTGCCACAGGAGTAACACCAGGTAACCCCCCCAACCAAAAAAAAATATCGATCCAATTTTTTTGTCATCCATCCAGAACAATGGACGCACGAAAGGCCGATCAAGGGACATCTGCTCCCTGCCTGCCCCCTTCTCCTCTCTCTCCTCCCCTCTCCCACTCCACGTCCAGACCATAACCACAGCACGGAAAAAAGGGAGGGAGCATGTGCGAAGCTGCATGTGACAAACTGGACGTGTTCTTTCTCCTTTGAAGTGAGGAAACAAAGAGAAGAAGCAAGTTCAGATCTGACTGACCCATGAACCTCCCTCGCCCCTTCCTTCGGGCGATTATTTCTTTCATGCGTTCACCCTGCAGGATGTTTTCTTGTTGTGGGTTGTTTTTTTGGGTGTTTGTAATGCGACTGTGCTGACCTTACTGCCACTCCCTCTCCCTCCCCTTTTTTTCGGAAATCATTAGGAAATGTCGTGGTCGCACCACCTGTCATACCTACGGCACCACCCGTGGCGATTCCGCAAGGAGGAGATGGTGGTGGACAGGGCTGGAAAGGTCATGCTCTTCAATGGCACGTTGCCAACCCAACCTTTGCGGCAGAGGGTACGATCGATCTTTATCGAGATGTGGTGGAGGAATACAGGCGAGTTGTTTGTGGAAGTGCAGCCTCTCGTGAAAGGAGTCGCCAATTTGAACAGACCATGGATCGGATCAAGAACCCACATCGGTATCCAGCTTTGCTTTCACCAGCATGTTCCTCATTTCCTGAATCAACCTTCTCACATGACTCTACGACTCTGTCCAGGAGGATTTCTGAGACGAGTGAAGATACAGCTTTGGAGGGGGACACCGAAGATATGGAGGAGGATGATGACAGTGAAGATGAGGAAGAGAGTGATCACGACGACGAACAAGATGAAGAACAAGAAGAAGAAGAAGAAGAAGAGGAGGACGAGGAAGACTTGATGCAGGAGCATGGAGAGGAAATGATTGAGCAGGATCAGGACCTTCTTTTGAACGAGATTGAAGCAAAGGGAGGTCTCCGTCGACGAGACAGCGGCCATGGCCAGTCTTCCTCCGAGATGGATATTGACGAAGATGCAGATGACGAGTTGGATCATGAGGATATGGTGCTAGACAGTGATATGGAACCCAAAATATCCCCGTCTCGGGCTGGCAGCAGTAAGAGCAGTAGAGTGAACAGCAATATCGACAACAACAATGGTGAGGACGAACAGCTCCAACAGCAGCCTCGACCACAGGATCGACCCAAGAGGACAACCGGAAAACGTGAGCCAGACACAATGGCCATGGATTATGAACTTGAAGGAACGACTCGTCAGCGTCGAGGGGGTCTTCGGTCCCAGACACAACAGCACCAACAAAAGATGGAACGCCCTCGCTCTGCAAGCGAACAGGAGCGGATCATCATGGACATGTCGCTTGACAAGCCGTACCCTACCGTGAACTGCAATCCGCTCTCACCCTTCTACATTGAACGACCCTCATCCGCGGGCTCTTGTTCCTCTTCCTCCAGGACGCGCTCGGGCTCCCCTGGCCCCTTGACGCCCCTGGGGCCAATCTCTTTGATGGTCAAGGCGAAATTGTTGCGTGCGAAATCTTCACAGAGATTGGCGCTTCATCGAAGTCTGTCCAGTCCTGGTTCTTACAATCCGTCAACAACAAAGTCTACAACTTCCCCATTGTCCTCGTCTTCGTCTTCTGGAATAACAGGTCCAGAACAACAAGAAACGACCAGCTCATCACCATCGACCTGTGCGACGACGTTGGAAAGCACCAACAACAGCAGCAGCACTGTCTCTGCCGCACCTTCTTCTCCTTCATCATTGGCTTCTCCTTCTTCTTCTGGACCCCTCAAAGCTGAAGATCTTGGCTTTGATCTGGCCTCGGCCTGTGCCAATACTTTTGCGTCCGATCTGGCGTTTGTGTTGGCTCGTGTTCCAGGGTTGGGTGCTCATTTCCATCGATTTGAACAACTGGCTAAGCTAAAGTTGCATGTCGGGTGGGCCAAGCATGCACAGAGTCGAGGTGGAAACGATGTCTTTGTCATGAGTTGTTCGCGGTTGATCGCCATCCTGGCCCCTTTGGCCAATACGCCTCTTGTCAGTGAGCGCGGTGGAGGATTGGCACCATAGAACGATAGTTTCTTTCTCTGCCACCACCACCACTACCATCCATCGCTTTTTCAAGTTATCAAATTAGATTGTTGCTTTCAACAAAATAAAACAAAAAACTGCGTCCTCCCTTTTCGCCCTTTGAGCAAATGGGAATAAAATTATTAATAAAACTGCAAAATTTTCTAGAGTTTCTTTCTGGAATAACAACGCCGGGTGGCTGAGCTTTGGCAATGATCTCGAATAATCTTTGTCACGTGATATCTATTTTGAAGTGAAGGACTGAAGGTGTTTCTCCAATCCATTCATTCATTCACAACCGACAACCCACCCCACACACAAATTCCATTTGAAAATGCCACCAAAGGAAAAGGTCGAATCTTCAGAGCAGGTCCTTCAGGCTGTCATCCTCGCCGACAGTTTCGATGAGCGATTCCAACCCATCACCCTCGAGACCGCCAGAGTAAATCCCCTTCTTTTCAATCTTTGAACCGCGGGAAAAGTTGACACGAAAAAAAAAAAAAAAAAAGATACTCGGAACTAATTTTTTTTTTTTAATATGCTTTCACAAACAAATAGTGTCTTCTTCCTCTGTGCAATGTTCCTTTGATCTCTTATACGTTCGAGTTTCTGGCCGTAGCAGGAGTCCAGGAAATCTTTGTCTTTTGCTGTTCTCACTCGGATAAAGTGAAGCAGTTTGTCAAGTAATGAAAAGGACTGGAGATGAATCCTGTTTGCAAACCGGAGGAGTACGAACGCAGAAATATTATGAAAATGCTAACGTTTCCAACTCTTTTTATTTATTATTTATGCCAGGCAATATGGAAAGCAATCCAACATGAAGATCCACACCATTGTCTCACAAGAGTGTTATTCTGTGGGAGACGCGATGCGAGAGTTGGATGCGAAGCAATTGATCGACACGGATTTCATCTTGGTCACTGGAGATGTGGTCTCCAACATGAAGCTGGACAAGGTCTTGGAAGAACATCGTGCAAGAAGACAGGCGGACAAGAGTGCTATCATGACCATGGTCCTCAAGAAAGCCAGCCCGCAGCACAGAAGTCGGTATGTAGTGTTCTTGTATCCAATGAGTCATCGTGACCTTGTCCCCTTTTTTTTATTTTGGACACAAGGAAGCAACTGCCTTTACCTATAATCAAAGAAAGAAAGGGCAAAGAACAAAACTCTGATCTCTTCGTCCTTGTTTTTTTTTTGTTCTATCTTTTAGCTCCGTGGGCGATGGCGCCTTGTTTGTTCTGGATCAGGCATCAAAGGAATGTTTACACTACCAGCCCGTGAAGGCGTTCAAGAGCAGTCGTCAGGACCGTCGTATGATCATGGATATGGAGATCTTTGACAAGCACCCAGAGGTTCAGATCAGGAATGATTTGATTGATTGTCAGATTGACATTTGTTCTGTGGAGGTGCCAGCATTGTTCACCGAGAATTTCGATTATCAGGATATCCGAACGGATTTCGTCCATGGTATCTTGACATCGGATCTTTTGGGCAAGACGATTCATTTCCAGGAGATCACGGATGTGTATGCGGCCCGTATTCGGAGTACACAAATGTACGATGCCGTCTCGAAGGATATCATCTCTCGCTGGACTTTTCCCATGGTCCCGGATAGCAATTTGCAGGCCGGAGATTGCTATGAATTCCGTCGAGGACTGGTCTACAAGGAGAAGAGTGTCGTCTTGTCGAGGACTTGTGTTGTGGAGGAAAAGGTTGTCATTGGAGCCAATACCCAGATCGCTGAGCGCTCTGTCCTTTCCAACTGTGTGATCGGAAAGAACTGTGTCATTGGTGAGTTTCTCGTTCAAAAAAGAATGAACCCCTCCTCCTGTACAAAAAACTAATGGCTTCCTCCAATCTTTTCCTTAGGCGCCAACGTCAAGATTGATAATGCATACATTTGGGACAATGTCACGATCATGGACGACAGCGTAGTTCAACACAGTATTATTGCCAACGGAGCCATTTTGGAAAAAGGGGTGACTGTCGAGAAGGGATGCTTAATTTCGTTCAATGTAAGTCCTCACCTCTTCTATATCGATGTCGCAAAAGCGTGAATGGGATATTAGATATTTATCATCAACCTCGTCCGTTTTTTTGTAATCCTCTTTTTTGCAGGTCAAGATTGGTGCCGGTGCCACCGTGCCAGCGTATTCACGTTTGACGACCTTGCCTGAGGATGAGGATGACTCTGAGGCAGAATTGGAGTCGGAGCCAGCTGTTGTGGGCGCCACTGGACGCGGCAGAACTTTTAGAGAAGCGGAGGGATCGGATGATGAAGATGAGGAGGCAGATCCTCGCAACAAGCAGGTCAACCGACTTGCGTATGATTTCACTGCCCTAGAGCTGGAGCAGGCGCAACAGGAGATGGCCTCGGGATCGGAATTCGAGAGTGAGGCTTCCGATCTGGAAGAGGATGAGGTCAACCCAGCCGAGGATTTGGACCGAGAGGTGACGCAGACCTTGGAGAGAGCCTTCAAGGAGAACCATACTGTCGATATTGCGGCGTTGGAGTTGAACACGTTGAGAATGGCGTCCAACTCGAGCTTCCACGAGATGCGCAAGCGTATTATCCCCAGTGTCTTGAAACATATGGACGTCACCGCTGCTGCGAAATCGGGCAGGACCGTCAAGGAGGTCCTGGATAAGTGGGGTCCTTTGATTGGAAGGATGGTCCACGATGAGGATGACCAGGTTGACGGACTCTATATCTTGCAGCGGGCTTCCGCGGCTTTGGTCCCTGGCACGAGCAATAAGGTCTTTGCGCCTGCTTTGAGATACTTTTATGACGCTGATATCTTTGAGGAAGATGCCATTTTGAGCTGGTACCATTCCGAGAAGAGTCAGCAGGGCTCTGATGGAGAGAAGAAACTCCGTGAAGTGGTAAGAAAGAATGAAGAAAAGCTGGATCGATCTTTTTTTTTTTTTTTTTTCTGTTACTGACCTGAATCCATCAATGGCGTTCATATAGGCGGCTCCCATGATCGCTTTCTTGGAACAATCGGACTCGGAAGACGAGTCAGAGGAAGAGTCCGAGGAAGAATCCGAGGAAGAGTCGGACGAAGAGTAAATGTCCCAAAGCAGCAAAGGAAACAAAAAAAAAATTAAATCAAAATCTTTAGAGCATCTTGCAACACTTGAGAATATCCCAAACATCACAGTTTCATGAAAACAACCCACCATGCACGACGGATAGGAGGTTTTTGTTATCAGACACTCTCAGACTTCTTTAAGCGCGCCGATAGAATGAAACGGGATGAGGAAAATAAGGACTTTGGACTACGGACATGAACTCCTGAACAAGAGGATCACCCATCGCTTCTCATGGATCATTAAGATCTCATCTGCAGTTGAGAGTCGTGAGCTATCAAAGTCATCCGACGGTTCGGACCTAAACCTCAGTATTGAATTCTTGTTACAACTGCAGAAAGTAGAACCCGCTCTGGCATAGCTGAGCATTTCTTTTTTTTTTTATTTACACACGAGTTAGTCCTCTTATTTGCGACCAAAGAGGCCCTTCTTCCGACCACCTTCACCTCCAGGACCATCATTGGCAGGCTCAAACTCAATGGCAAGATGCAGACGTCCCCCGGATCCTCCCAATGGTGCCCAAAAGTCGGCCTTGTACTCGCCGGGGTGAGCCTCGGTGGCGGACTGAATGTACTCCCACAGTCTCAGATCGAATTCACCGAGATCCTTGTCGCTACCAATGGTGTTATGGTCTCTGACGCAGAAGTTGATCGTCACGGGGTGGCCGGTGAGGCCTGGAATGACTACAGACTCACTCCAGTTGGGGGACAAGTTCTCCTTCTTGACCTTGGTCTTGAGGACGGTCTTGCCACCAAAGTTGACTTTCACATAGGGATCGCTGGTTCCGGACTTGTCCACACCCATAAGCGAATCCGCCTCAATCACATGGATCGTCAAATTGCCAGGTTCGCCGACCACATCAGCGCTATCAAAGACCATTGAGGACCGTGATCGGACCGAGCCGACACTGGTTCGAGGTACAGGAGGTGACGCCACATTCAACGACCCATCCGAGTTTGAGGGACGGACGCTGTGTTGAACAGCGTTTGGATCAGGAATTGAAGTGCCAGGCTGCATTGAAGCAGGAAGCGACGCCTCCAATACACCCGGTGAATCGAGAGACGTGCGTGACTCAGACTTATCCTTACCCTTGCCTAGACCCAAGGCTGACGCGCCGGCTGAAAACACGCCCTTGCCGACAGCACCCACGCCCTTGCTTACGGAACCAACACCCTTAATCGCACCCTTGCTGACTGCTCCAGTGACTTCAAAGGCGCCGTGACCAACAGCACCAACTCCTCCAGCAACGGCGCCTACTCCAGACATGCCAGCATGACCAAGCATTTGTCCTCCAGAGGCGACCAAACCCACTCCAGACATACCAGCATGACCAAGCATTTGTCCTCCAGAGGCGACCATACCCACACCATTGCCAATGAAGGTTCCACCAAAGCCCGACTTTCTCTTGTTGGCCGACAAGAACTCGGGCATGAATTTGAGTCGGAGCTGAACCTCTCCCTGGTTTTGCTTATTCTGCAATGGGACCAGGAAGTCATTCGGAAGGACCAATTGTATGTTGCGCAGATCCATGGCGGCGCTACCAAGCAACTTGGCAGTCTGCACCTGATTCCAATCAAAGACTTCAAATGTGAACTGGTCTTCCGCACGAGACGACTGCGAGAATCAAATAGAGAAGCCAGAGTAAGTTGTGTTGAAAACGTTGTGTCTTGTAAAGTCGATATCACATGCCTATCAATGACTTACAATAGGCACAACAAAGGCCTCGTTATACTCTGGGTTCAAAGTCTTCTTGATCACTTCGGATTTGTGGACTTCCTTGCCGTTCACTTTGAAGATGACATAAGGATCACTGGATCCTCCTCTGTCAGCTGCAATCAGGTTCTTGGCTCGGACAAGAGTCACGGTCAAGTTACCCATATCTATTGCGAAAATGTCGGATTAATGATCTGAAATCCTAATCACAGTCGAGCCTGCATGAAAGTGCATATCAAAACCTACTGTCCAGACGCTCCTTGGGCAAAAGTTCGATTTGAACAGGAAGATATTGGAACTTCAACTGAAGTGTGCCGCGCTTTTCCGTCTTGTCAAGGATTAGAAAGTGGCCACCATCAGGAGGTGTAGTTTCTAGCAAAGTGCGGATATTGGACGTAAAGTTGCCAATTACGGGATCTTTGTCCAAGGAGGTCTTCTCTTTCACGAGAATAACCAGCTTGGCATACTCGAGCTCCTTGACAAATATATCAGCAATCTCGTTCCATTTGGGGTTACGAGACTTCTGGAGCTGGGACTTGAACTGATAGTTGTCGCTGTCCACGTAAAACTCGCAGTAGGTGCCAGATCGGTCCAGATCGGCCCCAATCAGACTGGTGACAAGAATACCCGAGTCATAATCCAGTGCTTCGTGGGCGTAAATGGTATTGGGAGGTAGAGTTGTTGCGGCATTGTCGACAGCGGCACTGACTGGGTTCTGTGCATTCGTAGGAGAGAGCTCGGTTGTGCTGACAGTCTCGACAGGTACCACAGGCACGCTTGCCGCAGCCGTCTTCTCGGCTTCCGTTGCCTCTTGAGCGAGCCTCAACGAAGGATGGAACGAGATCACGTAGTGGAGATCACCCTTGATAGAACCGTCCTTTTGCTTCAAAGGTGCCCAACGATCAATGGCAGGTCTTGCCGCGTAGCCAGCCTTGTCCGCAAGCTCCTCCACGACTTCACCAACCAAGAACTCTGTCTTTCCAAGAGTTCTATCCTTGGTGACCTTTTGGTAGTCAAAGAGCTCAAACTCGAACGTCTGCTTCAAGGAGTTGACTGACACGTAATGAATCTCGTTCCAGACAGGGTTCAAGTTACTGTCAATGACCTTGGTTCGACCACGGCTCATACCCTTGTCTCCAGTAATGACAACGTATGGGTCGGAACTACCTCCAATCTCAACGTTGCGAACATCTCGTCCGCTCAACAGTTGAATGCGGAGGACACCGAATGAGGGCTTGTGGACACTGGGGTTCAGATCCTCGCCCATCAAAATAGGCTTCCAAACACCGCTCAATTTGAGCTTGCCCGTACCCTCACCTCCCTTCAACGAAACCCAGTCGACCTTGTTCGTTGTATCCTTGATAAGTCTGCTTGCTGGCACACCGTAAGAGCCGATCACACTACCCTCAGAGATGACCTCCACCGCAATCTGGGCAGCTTCCAAGTCAGTGACAAAGATATCCACGTCAGCACCAAATGCGGGATTGGCACCGTGCATCTTTTTTGTAGCGTGAACAACACTTCCATTCAATAACACATGGCACATAGACTTTGTCTTTCCTGTGCGGGCAATCTCCTTCGCTTGAGCCAAGTTGATGGCCAGAATACCCGAGTTTGACTCGACATGGATCGTCTCGCTTCCGTCTGCGGAGAGCTTTGGTGTCTGGACAGGGAAGTAAGCGGCGCGGATACGGACGGCGCCACGCTCCTTGCCGTTGCGAAGAATCTTGCACCAAACGTCGTCTTGAATGGGGTCCTCCTCAAGAGTCTTCAAATCAAAGTTGGCTTGTCCCAGGGGTTTGTCCTTTCGAATCGTGTCCTTATCCAAGAGCTCCATGCAGACGACCTCGTTAAGGTTGTTGACCAAGATGATGTTGGTTTCATCCCACACAGGATTCAAGGTGTCGTGCTTCACAGCAGTCGAGGCTAGTTCGGGGCGGTTGCCAAGGCGGATCTTAACGTAAGGGTCAGAGTTTCCTACCAATTCGGTGTTCTTGAGATCCTTTGCGTTGTAGATGGTGAATTGGACAACGCCAGCAGCAGCTGTCAACGAGGCCCCGCCAGTCATCATTTGCTCGACATCAAGAGTGTAGACGTTGGGGGCATACATCATAGGACCAAGAATAGCGTGGGTTTGATCACGGATAAACGTCTGCAGTCCGGGGATCTGTTGGAGAGAAGAATCAACATGTGGGTCAGCAGATACCCAAACGTAAAGCTCAGAGAAACCAAGTTCAACAGTCAACCTACATGTGCAATATCCATTCCAAAGGTGTCTCCTCCAACGGGCTTCAAGACATAGTCAATCTCTGGGGGCTCAAGGAAGCAAAAGTCGACAGTCTTGACGTGAGGGAAGTTGGCCATGAGCTTGATCTTAAATCGCATATATCCTTTGAAGGACATATCTTCCACAAGAATGGGCATGCCTGCACCGATGATGCCCTTGCCCACACGGATCGTCAGGCAAACCTTTGGGTTAATCTGAGTACGCAGCTCTCGTGGGGTCATGTCCTCAATGTCGGTAGGCGTGAATGACACACGCCAGTCCATCATCTAACAACCATCACAGGGCGAATCAAGAGCAATTGTGGTTAGCGGATAAAGGATCCTGAGCATAACTTCCCAGCAACAGTCTGCTCTTGGCCGCTTTGAAACAGCCAATTTATCAAGAATGGGAAATGAAAGAGCCGCCCGATATGGAGATCTACTGAGGGATAAAAATAACTTACCACCACGTCGGGATCGGTCTTGGGGAAGGCCTTGACACTCTCCACACGAGGGGCCTTTGTTCCCAAGGTGAACGTTGTAAGACGGATGGAGTCTAGGAATGCGGGGGTTTGATCGACTAGGATGCTGTCAACCGTTTGCACCACCGTTGCACTCAAGACTGGCTCGTAGATTAGCCAGAACTTGGACATGAAGTTGTTGATCCACTCGGTTGATTCAGCCTCGTTTTCAAGCTATAATGCAGAGGGTTCCATTTGGTTTGATTGGATCAGCGGACAATGATATTGGCGCTTGCAAGAGAAAGCAGTATAAAGAGAAAAGGCAAGGGCAGGGGGTTTCCGTCGACGGGACTTACAGCATTTCTGATCAGCTCTCTTGTGATGTCGTCTCTGGCATTGCGGCGGAATCGACGGATCGAATTTTTGTAGTAGGTTGCTGCAATAGGATATAATGACGACACGTCAACACCTGGGACGTCCAACCCCTGAATGTCAAGCGAATATTCAGTTGTGTACAACTCTCCTTACCTCCAAAGGCAATGATCAAGATAAGGGAGACAAAACCACCTCCCAGTTTGAAGACAATGTAGCAGACGACAGGGATGACGATCATCGCCACAGCATTCTGCCAGAATGCTCCAAACAGAGCGCTGCTGGCAAATTCTTCCATCCAAATCGACTTTTCGCGGAATTCGTTTGAAGGGCCATCAGTGCGCTTGTAAGCTTCTAGCCATCCGAGACGGGTCACGACTGGGTAGGCGCCAACAATGTGCTTCTTTGGATCCTCTACATGAACGGGAACTTCATTTGCGGCGACTTCTTTCTCAACTTTACCGCTCACGGGAGCTCCGTTGGTACCATTTTCCTTTGGGGATGATTTTTCGTCTTGACCTGGGACCGGGGTCATTGGCTGCGAGGTTGGAGAAGCAGTGCGATGTGCTGCCTTCTCTGCGTCCAACTTTTCGGCGCTTGGCAAGTCTGAAGGACGGATATCGGAGGAAATAACGGTTCCACCAATCACTTTTCCTACAGCTTCATCAAGACGGGCTTGTCCGGGAATCTGTGGCGATGGGTGATCATCCTGGGCACGAGGCGGGGCCACACTCAGACCGCTCGGATCCTGGGCCGAGAGACCGTTCTGGGTAGGGTCCATTCGCGCAAGTATTTAAATGAGGTAGTGCAGGTGCGCTCAGACTATACGACATGTAACAGAAGAGGGAGAGAAGAGAAACAGAGAGAGAGACATAACGATGAGTGTTAACATCAAATCTGGCTAGCAAGCAAGAGATTGGGTAGACGCGACCGTGGGACACACAAAGAGAAGAAACGCGCACCAAGAGCTAAAAGAATAAGGTCAATGGGCTGTGGATAAGACGAGTGGGCGGGTGAAGGGAGGACGAGAAAAGTCGTGGGACAACAAAAGAAGTAAAAAGGAGGAAGAGAGGAGGAGGGAGGAAAGAAAAAACAGGGAGGAAAGAGAAAGAGAGGAAGGAATGAAGGGAAAAAGAAAGGTTGTCGTCCCATTCGCATTCACATTCGTCGCTCGCTATGGCCGCTCCCTGCTGTTTTTTTGTTTGTCCTGTTTGGTTGCCAGTTTGGCTGTCGAAGGGTTCGTTCGCTGCTATTAATGTAGAAACGCTCCTCTCGTTTGCTGCTCCTTCCTGTTCCTGCTCCAACTCCAGCTCTAGCTCCAGCTCTTCCTGCTATTCCTGCTATCGTTCCTTATCCTAAGTCCATGTAGCAACTGCTCCTCGATCGCTCAGCATCGTCACCGGGTGCTCTTCTTTAGTGGACAGCGGCAAGGGACAGAAAAAAGTGAAGAGGGGCTCAAGGTTCAACCGGGAAAGAAACATGAGCTCGAGAATGCATGTCCTCTCCCTCCTTCTCCTCTTCTCTCCTCTCCCATTAGTTGGCACTTGGCCCCCTCATGAGCGCCATTTGAACACAGCAAAGAAAGAAAATGGCGCGTGTCTGTCTTGTGGTATTACTGCTCCATACAATACCTATGTTGAGGAGGGCCGGGTTGCACCTTGAGCGAGTACGGTGATGACGAGAAGTGGAGAGGCGTGAGGGGGTGAGAAGAATAGGGCTCGCAAATAATGTGGGTGGCGAGAGAGCCAGAAGAACAATGATGCGGGAGAGGCGGGCAGGTAAAGAAAGGAGAGAAAGAAAGAGAGAAAGGGAAAAAGAGAAGCGGAAGAGAAGAGAAGAGACGGATCGTTTTTGAACATGTTCAAAAGACCACAATCTCTCTGCTTGCTTGCCACAGAAAGTCAGAAACCCTCTTCTCGATGCTCTTTGGACCTTCAGTCCACTGTCCACTCCCACTCCACTCCTTTTCTTTCTTTCTCATGCTCTCCCTTTTCACCTTGCTGATGTGATCCCCGCCCAATCGGCCAATCCGCGTCGCGTGCGTAAGGCCGAGACTGTTTAGTTGATTGGCCTTGGTTCGCGCCCTTTTTCATCATTGTCATCATTGTCATCATCGTGGGGCGTCTTATTAGTGTTGCGCCACGAAAGATGACTCGCAGGACTGCAACGTTGTTCCCTCTTCCGAGACAAGCGCACCCAAGGGCCCTGCTTGGGATGCCAAGATGGACAGCCACAGCCGTTGCTGACCACCAAGGGGTCGAATGGAGTCCATTGAAGTCTATTATACTTTCCGTTTGCTTTGGAGATGAGCTAATCGCGCGTTCGCACTCTGTCTGCCTGTCTGCATGTCTGTCTTGCCTGTCTGTCTTGTATGTCTGTGGGTCTCTCAAAATGCGCGCCAAAAAAAACTTATCTTTTGGGGCTGGACCCGCTTCTCATTTGATTCTCTGCTGCTGCCTGTGTGGGTTGGGTGATTGGTCTTCTCTTGCTTGGAACGGAGGCTTGCATGAATTCTTTCTTGTTCAGCCAACCAATGTAGCAGACAACTCGTCGCTGGCGATCTCACCGGAATCGCCCTCTCTTCTGTGTCCACCCGCAGAATGAATCCCCCAAAGAAAAACACAAGCACAGATCGCAAACTCAATTCCCTCTCATATCATTATCATCGCACTACCGTGCACCAAGGGGTAAAAAAAGAGGCTTACTGTCTGGAACTCTCCCCCCTCGTCCCACCCGGGACTTTTCTTGCCTTTCTGCTCACTTTTTTTTCCCTCGGGCGGAGCACGACTCGTCTCTTCACGATTTGTCCTCTTTTCTGTTTCGTCTTTGGCGGGAAGAACCTTTGTCCCAGAAGCTGACAACAGATTCAACGCCATCCACACCACTAAAAATACTCACCGAGTCTTTGGTCTACTCTTTGGAGTGCGATGCAGCAGGTGTGGAGTCCCGTGAGGTTTAGCTACTCAAGTAAGTGGCCATATTATTATCTTGAATACGGCGTGGCTCCGGCTCCAGGTCAAGGATTGAGTGAGCAATGCCAAGCCAACTTGATGTCACGTGTTGGTGGCTGAGTTTCCGTGCTTTTCTTTTTTTTTTTTTTTTTTTGCCACGAATGCGACGCACAGCAAAAGGAATAGAGCGGACAGAGGCATCAACCAACACGGACACATTATGGACAAGAGGCGCCCATCTGACAGCGAGAGCGACGTCAAGAGGATAAAACTGGACGACACTATGAATGGTAACCTTGGCGATGGAAGGAGCTGGAATCTGCTGAACATTCATGCATGCAATCCCGTTAGACCTCGCGTACTTTTTTTGTGGAGAAGGGATCGCGATACCGAGTGAGGACAGCGCTCGACAGTGACTGACTCTTTTCTGATGTTCGACCCATACTTAGTTCTAAAGACACGACTCCAAAAATCACTTGCAGGAAATGAGGAGCTTAGAAGTCGCCCGACCTCCATCGATGTCCTGTTCGGTCTGACGTGCTGTGGCCGATGCATGCTTCGGTTCCTAGGTGTCCGCGACTATGAAGTGTACCAACTGTCATCACAAGAAATCAAACAGATTTTATCCACTTCCAAGTCCACCTCGGGAGACCCCGCACCGATCTCGGATGAAACAGAAGAACCAATTTGCACAATCTGCGTCGGAACTGTTCAATTCGCAGAAGGATTTGTGGAGGAGATTGTGGCGCGTATCAGAACAGAAGACTACATCACAAAAACATTCAATATGAACGTCACCATGCCAACAAGCACGCTTGTCCGTAACCATACCGTAAAGATAGTCTGGCGTAACCATTTCACGACCAGCCCGGATGATTTGGTGGACATCAAGGAAATTTTCAAATTGCTAATCAGCTGGCCGATCGAGGTTCAAACAGGACTCACCCTTGATTTCACGGTACGATTCACGAACTTGGATCAATTCATGGCAGCCATTCATTGAGCTGACAGTGCGGTCTTTTTTTTTGTGAAATGTACGGATATAGAGTGAGCTCAGGATGCAAGTATCAGTCAGCCACGAAGAAACCAAGGACGATCACGTTTTTCTGTCAACAATGCCAGAGTCTGGAATGATCATCAAGAGCAAACGCGAAAAGGTATGGGGTTATGCGGTCATGATTTTTTTCTGCTGGCCGATAGGTACGATCTACTTTTCAAGATGCAATTCTCTAACTCTGGATCCATATCAACAACATAGCGAAAAATGATTGTAGTAGGCGATGGTCGTCACAACATTGTTAAGGCATTGAGTCTTGTTTCGGACGCCAGATTCACATCGTATGTTGGCCGAGGAGATGGGAAAAATAGCTTGTCTACCCAAGAATTTGGCGATTAATATGGGTTGAACATTTTTTTGCCTCTTAGGATCGGAAAAAACGTTCCTCCAGGTGCAATTTCGACCAAGCCTGTATTGGAGTCGATCGAAATGATGAGGGAGTCGGTTTATGTAGGAGGTCGCTATCTGAAGTATACACGTGATGTCAGCCAGACGCCTTGGACCATTGGCACTACTGTTTTGGCCGAATTGTCCGTGTCTGGAATTGTGTGCGAAACCGTGAAGAAGGCTTTCAAGGCTGATGGTAGGCGTCTCACAGATGGACTTTTCCAACAGTTTGAACTGAGGGTCGACATGTATGTTAACTTCTTGCTCTTTTGAATAGATTACAAGTTTGTCACAGCCGGACGCGAGGACGCGAATGTGCGCATGTTAGGCAACGGACGACCTTTTTACATGGAATTAATCAATCCAAGGATACCCTCGTTGCCTCATGAGACTTTGGAGCAAATTGAGAAAGAAATCAACACCATCATGCCTGAGAAGGTCCAGATCAGGAAACTCACAGGCTTGAACCCCGAGGATACTAAAATCATCAAGGATGGTGAGGATACAAAGACAAAGAGCTATAGTGCCCTCTGCTGGGCTTCTGAATCGGTGACGCAGACCATGATCGACGCCGTAAATGCCTACAACAACAAGGCCTTCATTGTGGAGCAGCAGACACCCATTCGTGTGCTTCAAAGGTACATTCAAGAACTAAATGTGACTTTGTAAACAAGATTTGCCTCTCAACAAATGTCGTCTCTTTTTCACAACCTAGACGTGCTCAAATGATTCGCAAGAAGGAGATCCATTCATTGAAGGCTTTCCCACTCCAGGGTCATTTTTTTGTGGTTCATTTGCACACAGAAGCGGGTACCTACATCAAGGAGTTTGTTCATGGCGATCTTGGACGGAATCAGCCCAGTTTGGCCTCGATTCTTGGATGTGAAGCCGATATTATGGAACTAGATGTTTTGGAAGTGGATCTTGAATTTCCTCCTGTCCGCTCAGCCAATGAGGTCAAATAAACCCCCCCTCTTTCTGAGATACAAGTTTTATTATTATTTTGATGATGATGTGTATGAGCGAGGGCTAACAACGACAAGAGGGTCGAGCCGAACGACTGATCTTTCCCGGCGGGCAAATCTTCATTTTGGATCGCAAAAGGCAAAATATGTCTGGCAGCCGGCGGTGGGCTGACGCACCCGCAATTGCTGCGATAAGAACAAGCCTGTGATAGGCCATTTTTTGCTCAAAGACGATCTGCCTTCAAGATGTTTCTTCCCGGCAGAAGCCTCTGGGATCACTGCATCTGCAAAATGTGATGAATGAGACGCGTTTTGGGGGTTTGAATTGGTCTGCAGGGTCCCTTTCTTGTTCAGACCCCGATGCCAAAGAAGGGGAGATGCATGCAAAGTTCTTTGTGCTTGTGCACGAACGTGCGGGGTACAGACGGCGAAACATCTTAGACTTTGTGTCAGCCGATGTCGGGTCGGGGTTTGGTGTGAAGATGGCCCAAGATGGCGAACCTTGGTGGACGAAATGGCAAGACTAGAATGATGGCAATGACGAAGAAAGCCGAAGGTGGATCATATCGAATCATAACCCAACCTTCTCTTCCTCCGCACATGTGCCTGCTGACCCATGGGGCTCAATTACCGACTTGAGTGAAGTAAAGTTCTCTTGTGTCCTGACAGATTGACTGGCGGACTGATCGACCCCTTGTGCTCTTTGTCAGCTGGAGGCTATCGGCTGAAGAAACAAACAGAGAACACGTTTACCGAGGAAACGCCACCGGAGAGCGCGCACACAAAACGCAAAACGCGGGCAACTTTATTTTGCATTGCATTTGTGCTTCCTTGTGTTTGATGCCCTGCCTTTGATTTTCTCGTCTATCTACCTTCTTGGAAGGACTCTGCTCATTCAGAGCCGAGATCAAGATGCCAACTCGCAACCAGGTGTCTAGACCCGAAAGGAGCTGCACACCAGTCCCCATTGCCTGTCATTTGTCTACAGCTTCTATCTTGAGTCGAGCAGAACGATCGAGAGGCTCTTCTCAACAGACTCCGATGCTAGTCTCGCAGCCTGGCCGCTGGTCTGATGTTTTGACAAGGCTGGGTAGCTCAGGCCATCTGCCATGAATGCAAGCCAGAACTGCCCGCGAATCTCGACCATTGTTTACCGCCTGGGTGCCCGCTCACCTTTGCCTTGTGCCACCGATCATCCATCACGAACCTTTGGTCGCTCAAACCGCCCGGTATTGGACAGCGCTGGGTGGGAACAAAAGTGTGGACCAAAGAGACCGCCTCATTAAGAAAAAGTGGAGAAGGGTAAACAAAACCGGAGCTGAGACGACCCCGCATTTGTTGACATGCCTTTCCCGGCGTTTTGGTTTGGTGAGCTTTTTCTCGATCCCTGGCAAACACAAGGTCCAGGTAAAGCGATAGCCTACCACAAGAGACGAGAAGAAGGCTGCGCTTGTGTCTCTTTGGTTGAGTCAAGGGCATGTTTATTGTGAAGTCTGTCATGACAGTAGGTATAAAACCACCCGTCGACGCCCAGCACCCTATTTTTCTTCTCAGACTTGATCTCAACAGCCTCTCCACTCTCACTTCTTCTTGACTTTCTCTTGTACAGTACTCCTCTGACCAAACCCTTTCACTTCACAGCCTTTTAATCGATGCAGGAAATCACACAGGCACCCGAGGCCACTCCCTCGCCTGTCTTCATTCTTGATCCCCAAGCCAACCGCACCAGGAAGGAGGACGTTGATCTATCACATACAGTCGGCAAAATGCCAACGTGGCAAAATATTCAGCAATCTGTGGGAACCCGGTCTGGCTGGTTCGGCGATTACGACTATGGCTTCCTCTGCATGCCCACCTTGCCCGGATTCACAGTAACAAGAATTCCTCCTTTCTTTGGTCTCAAGGACAAACTGCCCCTTGTCTTGGCCATTATCATGGGTAAGATTCTTGACAACCGGTGTCACGAATTGTCATTAATGATCCAAACAAACGGTAAATCTAATGTAACATCACTAACATGTCTTTGTCGACCTTAGGCTTCCAACACGCGCTGGCTATGATCGCTGGTGTCGTAACTCCTGCCATCATCATGTCTGGAACAGGCAACCATGGTATGAACGTTCCAGACAGGATGCGTTCGCAGATGGTGTCGACATCTTTGATCACGTCCGGTCTCTTGTCCTTTGTCCAGATTACTCGATTCAGGATTGCAAAGACTCCTTACTTTGTTGGTACGGGTCTTTTGTCAGTTGTCGGTACTTCTTTCATCTTCTTGCCAGTATTGCAGAGCTCAGTCGCCAATATGTACGCTTCTGGCTATTGCAAGAGTACAGTGGATGCCACCGGCATCCGATCCTTCCTGCCTTGCCCGGATGCATGGGGTGCTTTCCTTGGAACCTGCATGGTTTGCTCCGTGTTGCCTATTGCCCTCTCATTCTTGCCTCCTCGTGTGCTAAAGAAGGTCTTCCCACCAATCGTTACTGGTGTCACCGTTATGCTGATCGGAGTACATCTGGTCACCTCGGGCATGTCACAGTGGGGTGGAGGAAGCGGTCCCTGCAAGTCTAACCCTACAACTGGCCCGTTTGTTAACTGCCCTCGTAACGACGCCCCTCGTTCTGCTCCTTGGGGTGATGCCCAATGGATCGGACTCGGATTCTTGGTCTTCTCTGTGATCATTATTGTCGAGTTTTTTGGATCCCCATTCATGAAGAACGCTCAAGTGGTCATTGGTCTTTTAGTGGGTATGGTTGTGTCTGTTGCTTTGGGCTATACCAACAGCGCATCAGTCGATGCCGCGCCCACCGTCACCTTCCTCTGGCTCCAGACCTACAAGCTGTCAATCTACCCTCCAGCCATCATTCCGTTACTGATCACGTATACCTTGGCCATGGTCGAGTCCATTGGTGATATCACGGCCTCGTGCGAGGTCTCCAAGTTGTCGGTCGAGGGTCGCGAGTTTGAGTCACGTCTCCAGGGCGGTATTCTGGCCGATGGTATTGCAGGTGTCTTGGCTCCCCTCTGCATGAATTCGCCAATGAGCTGCTACGCCCAGAACAACGGTATCATCTCCTTGACTCGTTGCGCTAACACCATGGCCGGTTACATGTGCTGTGTGTTTTTGATCCTCATGGGCGTCTTTTCCAAATTCGGAGCTCTTTTCCTGATGGTGCCTGATCCTGTACTCGGAGGTATGACTACCTTCTTGTTTGCCAGTGTGGTCGTCTCCGGTATCCGTATCTTGTCTTTCTTGCCATGGACCCGTCGAGAGCGGTTCATTGTGGCGACCGCGTTGACGTTGGGAATGGGCACCGCATTGGTCCCAGGGGTATTGACACACATGTTCCAATACACGGGCTCGAACGCCTTTGTGCTGTCATTGATCAACTCTGTCAACATTGTGTTGGACACGGGCTTTGCCATCGGTGCTATTGTCAGCTGTCTGCTGAACGCGCTCTTGCCCTCCAACCCGCCCATGGCCTCGGAGCCTATCATTGACCGCCATGGACCTGTGCCCAGCAATAAGGAGATTGAAGAAATGCAGGTTGAGGCTCAGTCGATCCACGAGAGCATGCTCAACGAAAAGACCCATCATTAACACAGAGCGAGTGAACCATGCATGTCAACTACTGTGTACCTAATCGAAGATCCATCTTTTTTTGTTCCTTCCTCCCTTTCTGTACATACCAATAAAATACTTGAACAACGCCAGAAAAACGCCGATTTGCTCTTTCTCACGCAGGCCAGTAGCTGGAACTTGGTAATGTTCTGTCAGCGTGGGTGACCTTGCAGTACGCGTGTATCCAGTTCGCGCCTGCTCCAAAATTTTGTCCGCGGAATCAAATCTGAACATGTTGGCCTGTTTCTCGGCAAAGGGGGGACGCAGTAGATTGGATCTTTGTTGTTGTTTTTATTCTTGAGAATGTGGTATTATACAGGATATTGAAGGAGAGTATTCAACGAGGGAACTTTAAAGACCCATTGAAACAGATGGAGGGAATAAATAACAGGCGAGGGAAGTGGATACACATTGAAGGCTCTCCAGCGAGGAATGAAAGGGTGATGTGGTGGGCAAGATAGATTTTTCAAGGAGGAAACGGAGAGAAAGTTTTCAATTTAAACAATCTGGTCTGCTTGGTTGTTGCGGTGACGATGGGTTGAAGTACGGTTGCCGTCGAAGCCGGAGGAGGTCGAGTGCACAGAGTGGATCGAGGACTTCTCGCCGTGGAGGCCGCCCAAGGTGTCGCGGACAACGGGGCCACCGTGGGAATGGTGATGCATCGCGTTGTACTCCTGGCTCTCGACCTCGTCCATAGCCAAGGTCTCGGGGGAGAGGCCGGCCTGGCGATCGTGCCATTCGTCGTTACGGAACTGACCCTCCCACTTGGAGATGACAACGCAGGCAGTCATGTTGCCAAGAACATTGATCGATGTACGGGCCATGTCCATGAAGGCGTCCACACCCAAGATCAGGGACAAAGGGGCCCAGGGGATGTTGGCACTGCTCAATGTCGAGGTCAAGACAATGAAGGAAGCACGAGGAACGGCAGCTACACCCTTGGAACTCAACATCAACGTGATCATGATGACAATCTGCTCTCCCACCGACTTTGAAATACCGGCAACCTGGGCACAGAACATTGCGGCCAAGGCCAGGTACAAAGTCGAACCGTCCAGGTTGAAAGAGTAACCGGTGGGGATCACGAAAGCGACAATCTCAGGAGGGCATCCGAAAGCGATCATGTTCTCCATAGCCTTGGGAAGGGCGGACTCAGAAGAGGCAGTGGCAAAAGCCATGATGAAGGGCTGGCTGGTGGCTTTGACGAATTCACGGAGAGGGATACGGCAAATCAAAATAATGGGAAGGAAGATCAAGAGCGCAAAGACGATCAATGTCGCGTAGAGAGTTCCGACAAGGCGTCCCGCCACAGCCAAGGCGCCGAGACCATACCTGCCGATAGTGGCAGCCAAGGCAAAACCGATACCAAAGGGAGCGTAGTTCATGATCAACTCGACCACCTTAAACATGATCAAGGACAAGGACGAGTTGAAATCGAGCATGACCTTCTTGGACTTTTGATCCGCCCTCATGATGGCGACCGAGAACATGATGGCGCAAAAGACAATAGCCAGCACTGCCCCGTGGTCAGCCATGGCGGCAAAGAACGATGTAGGGACAATCATCTCCATTTCCTTGACCCAGGTGATCGTCTTGTTGCTGCCTTCGGGGGTCTCGAGACCAGCCATAGTGAATCCGTGACCGGGCTTGGTCAAGTTCACGGACAAAAGACCAACGATCAAAGCAAAGGTGGTAACAACTTCAAAGTAGACAATGGACTTCAATGCCAACCGACCGACGCGCATGAGATCATCTCCGTGACCGGCAATACCGACGACCAGGGTTGAGAAAATAAGGGGGCCCTAGGAAATAGATAACAAGGTTCGAGTGAGAACCGTTGTTCACTCCGTTGCAGATCAACATTACAAGCGGTAAGGTAGTAGAAAGGATGGGGGGGAAAAACTTACGACAACGGCTTGGATCATGCGGATGAAGACTCTTCCCATAGGTTCAAGAGTGACGGCAGCATCGGGAGCGAACTGGCCAAAGAGAATTCCGGCAATCATACCAACCACGATCCAAATGGTAAGGTTGGTGCGACGACGAAGGAACGTGAACAAGATAGCCAAGGGCCTGAAGGCAGTGTGGAAGAAACCGGCTACTCTGCCGCGCTCCTGCTGTGTCTTTGAGTGCTCATCGACATAAGTTCCGACTGGACCGTGGGCGTTCATCGATGCTGTCTTGGTGATTTGATTGCGAGCTGTTTGGGTTGGCTATGAGTATAGCAGATTGAGAGCAGCAAGTTGAGGGGCGGCAAGGGGGCAAGGGTGGAGTAGAATGTCAATCGGGTGTCGATTCAGCGACAGGAAGAGAGGGATGAGTGGAAAGAGATGAAAGAGAGAGAGAGAAATGGAAGAGATAGTTGGTCAGTGGGTATGTTCATTCTTTTTGTTTTGTTTGTTGTGGTTGATCCCTGGTAAAGAAAAAAATGACCGTGCAGTTCTTGAATCACAACAAAAAAACACTTCCTGGGAAATAACTCGTCCCTCTGTCCCTTTGCCACCTGCTGCCCTCAAAAGAGGGGCGCTCGATACCAAAAGAGAACAAGAAAGCAGGAACGGGTTGCAAAATAAAACAACAGATTGTTGAGCGAAGAAATAGAAGCGAAACGCTGCAGGGCCTGAATGAACTGACGTCTATCCAGAATACCCGCTATCGAGGCTGGCTTGTAAAAAGTAAAGGTACAAGACCTTGAAGTGCGGAGAAGAGATGGCAGGGAGGAAGAGTGGAAGAGTGAGGGTGGCATGCAATCGAGCAATGAGGACGGGCACTTACAGAGCTAAGACAGGAACGGTCAACAGATTGAGCAGGATGCGGTGTTGTTCTTTTGGTCGGGAAATGTCAAGGGGGTGAAGGCAAGGAGGCGATAGGAGAGAAAAAGAGAAAAATGAAGAAGGGCAATCCTCCAAGGGCTTTTATACAGTTCGCTCTCGCCTAGTAATCGTGTCCGTGTGCTTGAAGTACGCTTCACTCTCCATGATCCAATTGGCGCCCAGGGGAAAGAGAATTAGAGTTGAACTATTATCTGCACCAGTCTGAATCTGGTCCATCTTTTCACGTTTTTTCAGTTACCTACCTGCTGGGCGTCGAAGTTAATGGCCACTCAACATGGCACTGCCACTAGGGTTTTATGGTGGTGTAGTGGTGGTGTAGTAGAGTTTCAAAGGCGCGGTCACCTCAATGGCATGGTTTGAGTCGGTCCAGTGTTGTATTGTCATGTTTCTGTTTCTCACGTTTTGATTTCCGGCCCTTTTTTGAGTTGTATTTTGATTTTTTTACCAGGGATTCGTGGAGCTCTGTTCCAGGAAATCCAAACAACAAACTCAAGACTTCTGTGTCGCAGTCGACGACCGTTGATGCCCGTCTATGGTCCGGGGGGAAGTCTGATAGAGTCTAGCCTTCAGCACTTCTGACAAACACGCGCCCATGGTGGTTCTTGCTCGTTTTTATCTTCTCGACGACACTGACGGAAGAAAAAGGGAGAAAAGGAAGAGGAGTGACCATGGCAACCGTTTTCCTGGGCTAGTGCAAAATATACAAAATATAAAGTCTCTTTAGCCGTTTTGAAATACACGCATCACCTCTTGGTGTTCGCTCTTGTGGGTGGGTAGGACAAGAAGATGCTGCTCCTACTCTTTGTTCTTGGGCGGGGGGCTGCACTCCATGCAATTACCGGGTGTTTTCACCGACCACAAACAAAAGAAAGGCCCAACAGCTCAACTGGATTTTTTGGGTGTCATTTTGAACATGATGCCGCCTCCTTTTCAACCAATGCCTTCCCCTCTTGGACAGTCAATTAGATCCAGTTGCTCAGTCTTCTATGTGTGCGACCATTGTCGCGTGTGCCCCATTAGTCTACAGTACACTATTGACGACAATCCCGATAAGAAGGAATCGCTGTTGTCCCTCCCTTGAACATTTCATCGAATCAAGTGTGCCTGGCTATTCCCCTTGCCCTGCCTCACTTCCTTTATCTCCAGCTATCCAGAGAAGACAGGTGTCCCCACACGCCACATTCCATCAACAACTCCACACCGCCTATCCACTCATCTCTGCACATTGAAAGTGGATGAAAGCGACTTTAAGGATCAATCGTTGTTTGCGCTTACGTCGAATGACGACCCATTCGACTTTGTGGCGAGTTCTTTTGCTGTCCCTCGCCAATTGCAAAGAAAAGAGTAAACGAGCCAAAGGGTATGATTCTCCTGGGCGGTGGGAAGGTATGCCAATTTTTCATTTTACGTTTGTTCGCAATAGAGTTCATTCCCGACGACACCCTTTACGACGGCAAAGCTACACGGCATGGGTACACGTCAAAAGTACACGGCATAGGTACACGACAAAGGTACACGGCAAAGGTGCAGGGGACTTGTGCAACCTACCGAGGTCGCCCGTTGGTCGCAGCAGATGCAGGCGGAAAAGTCGGATCCCAGCTACATTTCGCCGTTGGGCCTGTCCAAGAAAGCCCAAGTGGGTTCATGCCCAAAAGAGGGGAACCAGTTTTTTTTTTTCCTTTTCTTTTCTTTCTCTAGACTGCAGATATGGGGTGGGTCACTGAGACGGCAGGGACCTTGCTCTTTTTTTGGTGTTCACAAGTCCCCCCTCTCTTGATATTTCAGAGCTCTCTCGCCTCAACTCATCATCCTACTGCCTGTCGTTTCCCTGCAGGACTGGTTTTCCTCTTATCGTCTCTCCTTTGTCTGAGATCTGACTTGAGTCACTGATCAATCGCCACTTACCACCACAGTGGAGCAGCTGCTCGTGGTCAATGTCGAGCAGAGGATGAAGGCCAAACTGGCATAGAATTGGTGAAATGAAAGCGTGAAAGCGTGGGAGACTACCTTGCTAATCTGTCTCTCTTCTCTCCCTGCTCTCCGCTCTGTGGCGGTATAGCTCCACCTTCCTGTCGGACAAAAAAAAAAGGGAATGGACTCGGAGATACAACCACGCGATGGGACGTGACTGTAGTCCGATCTTCTTTTTTTGTGTTCCAGATGCTGCAGCTGCGAGCACAGAAGAAACCGGCCCTTCGATTCCCTACCCCAAAAGAACAGCAAACAATGCAGTCATACAGCCGGGGAGAATGTGTATGTACTTTCAGGCTACTACTGTCACTGTGTCACTGTACATACACATGAACATGTACAGAGCACCGAGACATCACCCAACCAAGCCCGAGAGACAGAAGACATTAATGGCCCGGAGCTGTCATCCGTAGGATTTTAGCTGAACAACTCTCAAGTCAGAATCCGTGCTGGAACGCGACATTTACCGCCTTTTTCCGATTTTTTTTTTGTTGCATACGAATAGGACCTGCTACGTGGGGTTGTCTTGTCTTGCCAGACGGAAAGGTTTGATGAGACTCCTGCTAATTGTGTAAGGACTTGCGTCTGGCGCGAATTTCGCCCAATAGAATCGACCTCGACTTGCACTGAACAGCAAGCGGGTCCGAGTCTCTCGGTTGAGGTCTATTCGACTGGACCGAGAGTGCAAATGCCTTCTCAGTTAAAGAACCCTCTCAGTCAAGTGCTAGGCAGGTGTAGATTCATTGTTTACAGGGCTAGGGCTGGTCGGCCCGTTTGGATGGAAAAGGTATACTTAAGGGGCTTTAGATTGGAATGTGCGGAAGCCAACTCTCTGCATGCATGAGCTCGCAAGGACAGGATTCATCTGACACTTTCCCTCCATCTCTCTCTCCCATAATCTCTCCCTATCAACCTCGACGTTGTTTTCCGCCCCATTGTTTTTGTTTTTTGTCGCGCCACATCACCCCTGCCCCCTGCCTGTTCGATCTTTACCCGAGTATGTAATCGGTTCATTATTCTGATGGGTGGTTGGCGATTTGAGACGTGTCGACATTGTTCTGGAGTGTATCGACCAGCTCGGACAACGAGTCCTCCTTGATAGAGTGTACCGCTGAATCCGAGAAGGCTCCTACCATACGGATAGAATGGTTTTCTTTCAAGAGACTATTCGACTCTTATATCCGCTGCGATTTCCTCGTTTTGGTGAGAGGGTTGCAATTGGCGCGCTAGATGGTTGAGTTGTATACATATCCCAAATGCAGCAGGCGCCTCCTAACCGGGGCGACCTTGGTCCTTTGTTAGAGCAATTTGGTTTATTACTCATTGTTCCGTAAAGGCGGTGATTTCGATGCGTTGGGGTGATTGTGCCAGCTCGGATAGTGAATCTTCCTTGATAGAGTGTACCACTGCATCAGGGAAGGCCCCTACCGTACGGATAGAATGGTTTTCTTTTAAAGACACTATTCGACTCTTGTGTTCGCTGCGATTACCTCGTTTTGGTGAGAGGGTTGCAATCGGCGCGCTAGAAGGTTGAGCATTAATCACAACTGAACAATGCGAACCCACCAAACCAGTGGGGGTCTTGCTCTCAATCGTAGTCGTTGATGTAGCTGCTTTTGGTCTTCAGTTTCATGATTCATTCGTTCTTTTTCGCACCATGTGGAGTTCCTTTCTTTGTAGAGGCGGTATTCGACAAGAGCGAGGAAAAGGAAGAGGAAGCTCCCTCCTGGACAACACACCACGACAACAGACAACACCTAACAAGTTAGTTTTGAAAATTTTTCTGGAAGGCCGACACCCCGCATGGTGGCGTTTTCTAATCAGTAAGCTACCCTCTCGAAAATGACTACACTCTATTATGGAAGAGACCTTTGCACAATCTGCGGAGCAGAGCAGGAGTCTGATCGCCTACTTGTCCGCGGAAAATCCAAGTTTGACGCTCGTCGCTAGCCACACACGTCGGAAACATGGATTTCTCATGGCAAGTCCATTGAGGCGAACATGATCAGATCCTTCCCACGAGCAGTATTAGTGCAGTTGCGCTTCTAGCAACCGTCTTTCATCAGATCTGGATATTTCACCACATCCTCGGGAACCAACCTTTCGGCTCGACCCAAGTGACAACGTCCATTAACCTTGCTGTCAACATAATTGTTCACTGGAACGAGTATCGGCGCCGCCTAAAGGAGGAACGTAGCCGAGAGTTACCAATTGACCCTAACTCAGGCCTCTCGAATCCCCAACACCTAGTATTTTCTTTTAGTACCACCCTTATAGTGTTGGTGGTTTTTACTCTAGATGTGGTGTGAGGTGGGGACCGCACCAAGTTTAGGAAAAAGGTGCGGTTCAAAAGGCACTCGAACGATTATGGCTGCAAATGTTTCAGGATTTGCTGGAGACGTGCCTTTCCCGCGCAGGAACCAACCATATCCCTCTCTCATCATCATCTTTTGCTCACAAACCTGTTTCTCCTCATGAAGCGTGAATTCACAGAAGTCAAGATCGGTGTAGAACGACAACTGTTACCTTTTTTTTTTTATTTTATTTTTTTTGAGATTTGTCGCTCAAGTAAAATACAAGCATAGGTGGAATCAATAGTGGATAAGTAAGGGAGAAAGGGCTGCAAAGGCGCAGATAGCAGAGATAGGTTGGCGAGAGCGAAGCAAACAGAAACAGAGAACTATACAAAGGAAAAGAAAAAGAATATACACACTTGAATCTTCCAGGAGGAAGGAGCATCCAAAAGGTAGAGGATGGAAGTAAACTATGAGGAGAAACATTTTCTCCGTCTTCTGCTAGCAGCAGCGTTTACCATTCTTGTTTTTTCATCAGGGTCTGTCCAAAGAGGAGAGAAAGAGGGTGGTCGAGAAGTGAGGGGTGGGTTTTGGGATATGTACAGGCGAACCTCTAAAGGAGGTAGGGGTGATGAAAACAAGAACTTGAACGGGGTAGAGAGCAGATAGGCCTAGAGAACATCAGGGAAACGCGGGACAGGGGAGTCTGGATATGGCGCTTTCAGAGCAGAGAAACGACATGGTAGCACAGGACAACGAGAGGGTATATCGGGTCAGCCGAGAGCCAGTGGGCTGCAATCTTAGTAGTACTGCGGGTAGAAGGCAGCTTCGACTGGGATTCCGTTGGCATTGACTCGCGGGTACTCATTGGACGCAGTCAGCTCTGGATTAGAGGCAAGGCTGGCCAGGAAGTATTGTGGCTGCATTGGATGTTGCCGCGAGTGCATCTGCACTGGATACTGCTCGTACTCCTCCTGCTTGATATATGCTTGCTGCTGCTGTTGCGGCTGCTGATGGTGATGTTGTTGCTGATGATTTGGATGCTGTTGGTGTTGGTGTGGATGTGAGTGCTGTTGCTGTGGATGTTGTTGGTGGTGGTGAAGGTGCATCTGCTGCTGGTGCTTCACCTGAGGGTCCATCTGCATCATAGGCTGGAGGTGGGCCAAGGAGTCCATAGAGCTCATGTTCATCGGGGCCATGGGTGTCAACGGCGTCATAGGCGAGAGGGGCGACATGGGCGACATGGGCGAGCCCTCGTGTGGAGGCGTGTGCACCGGCGACATGTTTTGGTAGTGTGGGATCTGAACCTGGAGCTGATGGCCCATCTCTGACTCCATCAACGCGCCACCAACCATGTCCCCGCGCCAGACGCCAGCGCGACGAATCACGACGTGCTCCTTGCGATGATGCTTGGTCAATGTGGTCTTGCGACAGAAGCTAAATTGTGGGTGGGTTGGTTTCAACGAGAGAGGGATGGCGAAGGTTAATTAATCGCCGAAAGATAACGGGAAACAGAAAACGACCACTCGTGACACGCGTGGGAAGCGCAGTCAGGACAGACAGGGCAGAGCAGGGCACACACAGACTGGACAGGCAGGGAAGGACAGACAAGACAAACAGCACAAACAAGACAAACAGGTCGGTCATTACCTCTTGCCACAGCCATCGACGCCGCACTTGTAGGGCCGCTTGCCGGTATGGATGCGACGGTGACGGGCGAGCGAGCTGCTGTCGCTGAATCTCTTTTGGCACTCGGGTTGCTCGCACATGTGGGGGCGTTCGCCGGAGTGCGTGCGCTGATGCACGGTCAAGGCCGAGCGTTGGATGAACGACTTTGTGCATCCTGGTTCTTGGCAGACAAACGGTCTAATTAAGGATGTGGTGGAAGAAAGAGAGATGGATAAGTACAGGCAACAGATGTAGGAGACCCATCAGTCCTCTAAACAATCATTACCTCTCGTTGGTGTGAATACGACCATGGCGAGCAAGGTCAGAGCGACGGGAGAAGGCCTTGCCACAGTTGTCCCAGGCGCAGCGGAACGGTCTCGAATCGTGTTGATGGCCCTCAGTATGGATTAGTTCGAGGATGTCCATCTTGGGCGGGTACGCAAGGGAAGTAATGGTTGAAAGCCGAAGCGGCAGACGGGGGTGTACGAGTGGAACAGGGGGGGGTTGAAGTGCCTTTTAAGCTGATGTCAAAAAAGAGATTCAAAGAGAGAAAGAGAGGGGGGGGGAGTGGAGCGAAAGCGGTTAGTTTGTTTGCACTGCTAGCTCCGTTGTGTGTGTGTCTGATTGTGTGTGTAAGCGTATGCGAGCGGGTGTGACTGAGAGCGAGAGGAGAATGTGGGTAGCGGCGAGGGAAGAGAATCGGTGGGTGTGTGAATGCAGAGGCTGAAGGTGTGTGATGAAGGAAGCGAGCAGGCAAGCGGGTGGACAGGATAACCATGTAGAAAGTTAGGGGGTGCACTTGTTTCCTTCCCTCTCCCTCTCCTTGTGTCTGTTGGGCACAACACACAACACATTTTTTTCCTTTTCCTTTTCCCCACCCCTGGATGTTGATGTTCCAGAGTGCCTCAAGTGGTGTCCACCATGGAGGTAAAGGAAGGTGATAGAGAAGAATCCGCGAGGATACAAATTGCGACGCACAGTCGTGCGTGGCCAATGCTACGTGCTCGAGACAGGGTCCAAGGGTCCAGCTGGGCGCTCGGACGCCAGTCGAAAGACCGTCACCAATTCATTTCGCCGCTCGGGGATGCGAGGGACTCAGCAAGGGATGGAGGATCGAGAGTCCTGTGCGGACGCGCACGGAAGTAGACCGTTGGCCAGCTGTGATGTTCTCGCCGGCTTTGACTTTCCGCAAAGCGCTCGCACAAACACACACACAGTGCAGCAATGGATTGTGGGAGGGGGGGGGGGAGTTTACCTGTCTTCAAAGAGGTGCCAAATAAAGGAAGTTGCTTCTCTTCAGGGTTCGTTGAAAAGAGGCAGTGGAGATCAGGAAGAGACAAGAGGAGGAGAGAGAGTGAGAACAACAGTTTCCAGGGGGGGGTTGGGGTAGAGGAGTTTTCTTGAAGTGAATGGGTAAAGAAGAAGAAGAAGAAGAAAAAGAAGAAGCAGAGAGAGAATCGTTCTGGAAGATGGATGAGGAGAAGAAAAACGGAAAGAAAGAAAAGGGAGCGGGGGATTGACAGACACATATAAATAGTCCGAGGAGGACACAGAGAAAGTTAATGGCCCTTGGGGGCACAAAGGAAAAGAAAAGGGCTGGGCACTCCCTCTGTGCGCGGTTGGGCGGGAGAACGAGAGAGGGGAGCGAGGGGAGGGAGAAGGAGAAGGTGCAATTGCGTGGAGAACCAGAGAGGTCAACGAAGTCAACACAAACACCGTCTGCCTGTCTTCGACCGAAAGCGAACACAAACAGCAACGAGTAAACAAAGGGGTAACAACAGAGTGGAGGCAGAGAATCAAATCCAAAAGAAACAGTGAAAGCGACCAGCGGCCCTCTTCCCTCACCATCTATCCCTTCGAACCCCATCCACGACCACCACACAAAGACACAAGCGACTAAAAGTGCGTGAACTGAACGAATGAATAACAACAATTCAACTCTCACAGAAGAGACCGCGCGGTTTTATTTTTCTGTTTTGCAGCTTCTGCTTCTTTTTTCCACTGCTCTTCTTGTTCATGGGTTGTGGTTGCGAGCTTTCGAGCCTTTGTTTTATGGTGGTAAAAGAACATGGGACATGATGATCCAAGAGGACCAACAACCAAGCTACGGCGCGGAGTCTGACTTCGAAGGCTTGCTTGCTTGGTGAGAGCATTTCAGGGGTGGATGTGGCAGGTCCAGTACATCTCTTCGCTGGTCGTCAGATGGGTTGGGTTGATTTGGAAGCAGAGCAGCAAGCGATGGTTGCGACCACGGCAGTTGGTGACAGAGTCAAACGGAAAACAGTCTACGCGAAGCACCAACAACAACAAACGACTTCCATTGGTCTTTTTTTCATACTCGATCCCACTCGACAGCCCTGTCAGGGGGTTGTCTTCGGGCGGGTTGGTCGATGCCACTGTATCGTGTAAGCTTACCGACGCGTTATCTCACGTCTCCTTTCCTTCTTTCTCTCACACTCCTTCCTCTGTCATTCATTTCACGCCATGCTTTGACGGAAAACGAGGTGGACGAACGGTATCTTCTCTTTCTTTCTTGTCTCAGTCTAATCTTTCTTCAGGTAGATTTTTGTTCATGCCAAATCCCCATCTTGACTTGTGTGTTGTTGCACCAACTGGATGGATGACCTACTCAACCTTACACACGCTCTCTTGTTCTGGCTCTCACACAATCATGCCGGCTCAGCTTCTCTTCCGTTGAGTGTTGTTTTGAATTCAATAGACGGTTGGTGCATATGTCCTGTTTTGGTGATATTGCATTTTTTTTTACATCATTGAACCATTCCTTTGAAGTGTTTTATACCTGTTGTCTTTGTTGTGGCAGTTGGCAGGTGCGTTTCCGCTTTCTCTTCCTTCAAGATAGTGGTTGAGCCAACGTCTCATCCCTAACCCCAAGTCACCTTTCTGCATGGCCGGACAATAATAACAATACACCCGATGACCACAAGATGAGTTTCGAGAGGCATTTCCAATTGCCAGATTGTGAAACCTTCATCAAGAAGCAAAGAAACACGTTTCCCTTTCTGTATCCGCATTTGAAAAAGAAAACTAGTAAGCGCGCTCCATGGGTTCGCTGGGCTTTTCTGTTGAAGCCGACTCTCTCAAGCACCAATGAGGGTCAGTGTGAGTTGGAATGTCGGTATTGGCGACAAAAAAAGAAAATGAGTTTATGTCTCGACGCACGCACTCATTCATACAAGTAAAAACACCCCCTTTTTTCAAGGCCCTGGTCCTTCTTCCCTGTTTTGCAGGTGATAGTGTGTTTGTCGTGCGGATGGGGCGATTGGAACGGGGATGGATCCAACAATTTCATGGGAACTGAGTCAATGTCTGTCCATCATCCCCTTACTGCTCCAACTGTCCTGTAGAACATCCTTCATCAGGTGCAGGAACTCGAGAGCCGTTCGAGACACTCCAACTGGATGAACCGTTAGAAAGAGGAAGGAGCGGGAGAGAGGGGGAGGGATCGAAGGGTACACCTACCATGCACAGATCAACTAAGGCAATTATCCAAGGTTTTCTTGCTCCCTCTGCACGTTTGCTTTGCGTCTGCTCAGCTGCGTGCGGGCCCATTTTCTGGTTCATTTTGAAGATCCGACCTTGGCTCGAGCGATGATGTTCGGCTACAAAACGATAAAGAGAGCCTTCGACCGTTGCCGTCGTACCTCCACTCCTTACCTGCGGGTGAAAGCCCTCTCACTGGCCTCAACTGCACGAACATTGTAACAAACGTCGTTTCTACGAATCATTCTTTCCTTTTTTCAGTATGGATACCTGCTGTTTTCCAGCTTGATTACCCAAACCCCTCCCTTTCATGGTCCAAATTGGGCGTCAAGGAAAAAAAAAAAGTCGTCGAGCCACATGATGCACAGGGCTCACATCTTTGTGCCATTCGCTTGTGAGGAGTGAGATCAGATAGACGTCGTCACTCTTTTTTGTCGATTTATTTTTCCCACTGAACTATACCATGCTGCTCTTCTCGTCCCATCTTGACCCCTTTGGTCCAGCTTTTGGGCAAAGCCAAGCGGCTCACAAAGAAAGAATTCTCCTTGGTGTTTTCGCCACAGCTGCTTAGTCTGTCAGGTGACTAAAACATCAAGGCATTGGGAGGGCTGGAAACCAACAACACAAACACACACACACACAAAGCACCCTCACCAGGCGTCAGTTGCCAACGTGCAGCGATGTGGCACTCATGCAAAATTCTGGCACACCTGCATTGTTATGACAGACCGTGCCCAGACCTTTTTTTTTCTTTTCGATCATATTCATTTTTTTTTTGGTTCTTGACCACTCCCTTTGTGTAACCTGTTGGCAGGGGCTGATCCAGAGGAAGAGATCAGGGAAACCTGAATAAATTGTAATAAAAAATATCGGAGGGTTTTCTGATTCTCACCCACGAGCTTTCATGACCTTATTGCCGATGCTTATAGCTCATTTGTAAAAGCTTCTCCTTTTCTGAGGTCAGCGCTATCTCTGCTCTGTGTTGATATGTCTTTCTGTTGCATACTCGCTCTTCAATTGATCCATGGGCGCCACAATCCATCCCGCTGAATAATATCTCGTTGCAGCGAGATGAGATAAAGCAAAAGCAAAGAGTGAGAAAAAAAAACATGGCGGTCATGGGATATCAAAGTTGGGCAAAGGGGAGGAGTGCATGGTTGCACAAAAGATGAAAGACTTTGTGTCGAGATTCATTTCCACAACTTTCAATTGAGGAATTGAGGTGAAGGGGTGAGGAAACAGATTTTCGAGCCGCAGTCGGCTTTTGAGACGTTGAACCACATTGACCTGCGACTAACAATAGCCTTCCTGCTTGCGTCTGCAGCCTTGTGTTTCTTGCTTTTGGGTGAGTGACTTGGTGTGTTCGCGTCAAGTTCTCTAGGATCCTCCGCCTCTCCATTTGTCAGACTAGTGTGGTAGAACAAAGGCACTTCGATGGTAATTCGGAACAAATGAGCGTACACTGTGCAGAGGCTCAAGAAAGAGCTCAGAGCTCATTCAACCACAGCTGCAGGACGACTTGGTGGGGGACCGAGGGTCGCACAGCCTCCTGAATTTACACGCCAGTCGTTTTTTTTTTTGCGCGGGCAAGGTGCAAGAAACCACTGGCAATTTGCAACTTGGGACACTTGTTTGTTTGAAGGAGAAACAGCAGCGCACCAGGGTCCATCACCAGAGGCTGCAGCAGGACTCTGATCGGGGCAAAGTGGTGGTTGCCGAACATCCACGGGGGGTTATTTTACATATTAGGTTTTATTGTGGTTCTTGTGGTTTTCAATATCTAGTTATCTCAACAGTCGTTGACCGTTGCATTTACGACGCTACAAAGCTGAAGTATTGACGGAGCGCATCCGCCAATGTCTCAGGCAACGAGTTGATGTTCTGCAAAACCACATAATAGTCGAATGGGAAGCTGTCCAAGTACCGATCCAACGTCAACTTGGGCACGCCGTTCACCGTCTTGAAACTGGCTGTCGTCATCTCCATGATCGACTCCTTGGCGGGCTTGTTGTCCAAGATGATGAAGATCAACATGATTTGCTGCTCGGCTGCCTGGCGGACAAGGGCCTTCAGAGTCTCGTGATTCTCGCAGATGCCATCCGAGATGATGATCTGCAACTGCCAAAGCTCCTGTGAACGTGCGGCACCGGACTGGTTCATCTTCGCTTGCTGCAGCAACGCAATGGAGGACTCCATCAGCTTCTTGACGTAAGTCTTGGATTGGTCAAATCCAAAACGCTGCAGAACCTTCGCACCGGCCTCGCCAGTGAATGGTTGATCAAAAGGATGGAGCAATTGGACTTGCTCGCCAAAGCTCATGATTCCAATCTCTCCAACTTCGAGCTGCGAAAGAGCTTTGGAGATCAAAGCAAGAGATTCATAGGCGAGCTGAACAGAATGGGACTCAGACATGGAGGTCGAGTCGTCGATGGCAATCATCACCTGGTACTGACGCTTCGAGGGCTTTGTTCGTCGCAGCCAGATCTTGTCCTTCTTGAACTGAGAGGCAATATAGGGAATGATCTTCTTCATGTTCAGTCGCTTTCCGGTCCTGTAGTCGCCCTTGAGCTTTGTAGCTTGAGTTGGCTCCAGGATGAGTCGCAATTGCTCGCAGAGTCCCAATGCCAGATCCTGAGTGAGGTTGTCGTACTTCTGCCACAACGCCTGAGCTTCCTTGGGATCCCTACCAGTGGAGCGCCAATCGCCCAAGGAGGTCTCGAGCTGCTGGCGGAGCTCCTCGATCTCTTCCGGCTTCAATGGCTCGTGTGCATCTGCTGCCTGATTCTTCTCTTTCTTGCTGCTCTCATCCTCCTCGTCCTCATTCTCTTCCTTCTCCTTCTTGCGCTTGTCCATCCTTTGAGAAAAGAATGCTCCTTGAGCATTCTCCGGCTTGGACTCTTCCATAGCATCTTCATCTACCTTGGGCTTTTGCGCCTCTGGGCCCTCATCCATCTCGATATCCTCGTCCTTCTGATCCACATCCATATCCGCCACATCATCGTTCTTCTCATCCTCTTTCATCTGCTCCTCATCGATGGCGGCAAGGTCCTTGTTACGATCCTGCATCTGCTGCTCGTTGGCGTTGCCCATGGTCTCCATGTCGTGGGCCTCGTCATCGTTCTGGAGATACTCAAACGCTTGGTTCTCGTCCACTTCCATCTCCTCTCCTTCCTTTGCTTCCTCATCCTTGGTATTTTCTTCTGCCTTCTCCTCTTCCTCTTCTTCATCTGGATCAGCAACATCCTGCAGCTTCTGTTTCCAGTTCTTGAGAGCCTCTGCCAAGGAGCGATGAGGGTTGGTCTCCCTCTTTTTGGGCTTCTCCTTCTCGTCTTCATTTGAGGGTCGGCTCTCCTTCTGAGAATCATCGCCACGCTCCTGGGGTCGGTTCTGTTGATCCTGCTGGTCCTCCATGTTGGGGTCAGATTTAGAAGCAGTAGGGGCACTGTCCATGGAACGCTGACTATCCGCCTCCGCCTTGGGGTTCTCGCTCGAGTTAGCCTTGCCTTGCTCACCCTCGACACCGAACTCCTGCTGAGCTTCAGCATCCTGGTCAGGCTGCTCTTCTTGCTCCGAGGCTTTGACGTCTTCATCTTCTTCGTTCGTCTCTTCATCCTCAGACTTCTTCTCCTCGGCCTTGCGGGCATCTTCGTTAGGACGTTGGCGAGAGTCGTCACGAGGTTCATCTTCATCCTCGTTCTCCTCCTCCTTTTCTTCGCCTTCTTCAGCAGTGACGGGGGGCTCACCCATGTCGACATCATCGTCTTCTGGGTTCTGCATCTCATCGTCCTCCGCCTTTTCTTCAGAGGGGAATTCCTCGCCCTCCTTTTCGTCCTTTTCATCCTCGCCATCTTCGTCGTCGTCGCCACCGTCCTCCTTCTTGTCTTTGGAGAATTGCTCGTCGACGTCCATTTGATCCTCGAACGGCTCCTCATCAGGGCCATCATCACCATCATCGCCCTCTTTTTCGTCACCGTCCAGGTTCAAGTCATCAGGGAGGTCCAGGGTCTCGGCTTCGGGGATTTCGACCTGTTGCTGATCGTCAGGTTTGTGCTCTGCAGACTCTTCATCGTTATGATCCTCGAATTCTTCTTCTTCGGCATCATCGTCCTCTTGAGCTTCGGCGTCGTTCTTTTCTTCGTCGCCGCCTTCTTGACTTTCCTCGGTCTGATCCTCCTTGCCCTGATCCTTCTTCTCTTCTTTCTTATTTTTCTTCTTGTCGTCCTGCTTGCCAGAATCTTCTTCATCCTTAGCAACCATGTCGCTCTCTTGTTCGTTCTGCTCCGTGGACTTGTCTTCGTCAATCATCTTGTCGTTATCACGGGCATCCTCGGCTTCGTCATCACCCCACATCTTTTCGTCGATGGCCTCAGGGTTGTCATCGTCGACGTCGCCAATGGCCTCATCAGGATCTTCCTTTTCGTCCTCGTCCTCATCATCATCGTCATCTTCCTGATCAGATGAGGGTTCGACATCCTCCATGTTGCCTTCGAAATCGTTTTCCATTTCGATTCCCTTGTCCTCTTCCTCAGTCTCTTTCTTTTCATCCTCATCCTGCTTCTTGTCGTTCTGAGTACCGAGAACCTGTTCTTCGTCCTCGATCTCATCACTGACATCCTTGCCACCTTCGCCATCACCAATACCAGTGCCGGCCACGTTGCTCTGCTCCTCACCCTCTTTCATCTCCTGTTCCATCTCTGGAATACAGAAGCCTTTGCTGAAGAGGATCGAGAAGGTGTTGCAGAGAACATAGGTCAACTTGTTAATGGTCTTATGGTGCTGAACAAAGTGGAAGATGTGATGTTGGGCCAAGAAGAGATACTGTTGGATAAATGGATACAACTGCTGAAGGCGCATCGTGACGAGGGCCTCGGCCGCGGCGCGTTCAGTGTGCGAGAGAGTCGAAGCATGCTGACCGGTATACTGGATCAGATCCTGGATCTTTTCGTTGATGGAGCGAGTCTTTTTAACGATCGAGTCCATGTGGAGGTGGCGGTGCATGGCAGCAAACTTCTTGTTTTCGGAAGTGATAAACTTCTCAGGCATTCCATACTCATCGCGCTCATCGTCCTCTCCAACCTTTTGCTCCACGCCAGCATCGTCAGCACCAGGCTCAGGAACTGCAGCCAGTGTCATGCTCTCGGTGGAGGTGGGAGGGGCAGCAGAGGCGACCTTGTCGAGGAAGTGACGGGTATTCTGGACACTGACCAGGACGGTGGTAATACATCCCTCAATCTCGTCATTGATCTGCTGGAGGCGTTGAAGAACGGGCTCATTGCCGGTGAGGGTCAATTGCAGATCCTGTTCGCTTTGAATATCCACGAGCAGCTGACGAGGGAAAGACTCGGAGATCTGGCAGAGAAGAGGGCCAAGGATGTTGAACGTCTCGGGCATCTGCTCCAGCACATTGATTAAAGAGTCTTCAATCTCGTGAACGGACTCAATGCTTTGCGATAATGACTGCAAAGTCGGGCTCGAGAGAAGAGGCGAGACACCGCCTGCGACCATGGGGTTCAAGCACCAGTGGCTGACAATAGCATCAAGAGAGTGCTTGAGCGACTTCGTCTTTTGCAAGGCGTTCTGGACAATAGTGAACATCTGACCACGAACTGCAGAAGTCGAGTGGCGGATAGAGACCTCGAAGACCAAAATAGCGTCCAAGAAGAGATCGAGAAGCTTGTCGAGAGCGGCCTTGTGCTGCATAAGCATTTGAGGACCGTACTTGTTCAAAGAGACAGTTGCGTTCTCAGCGAGGATGAAGATGCCTTCGAACTGGGAAGCAACACCGCGGATGATATCCATGGAGGACTTCATGGATTGAAGTTCCTGTCTCTGCTCAATCACGAGGTTGACCAAATGTTCGGTGTATCCTCTACCCTTCTCGGCCTCCACCACAGTAATGTCCTTGGGTGGCTGCTGGGAAAGACGACGAAGCTGCATCATACGGGCCACGATTCTATAAAAGTAATCATCCGACTTCTTCCAGAGCTGAGCAACCTGAGATCCAGCGGGAATGATCTTATCGTCCAACTTCGCTTGGGCCTCAATATCCTGGATCTCGGTGGGGGGGAGATGGAAGACGTATCCCAAGAGATCCTCCTCAAGACGGACCATGCGATGGCGGTTCAAGCCGAGTCTCTGCAAGAGCTTCAACAAATCGACCAAGGCACGCTTTCTGATCGTCTTCAAGTTCTTGAGTTGACTCTTGTTCTCTTCTGTCATCTTGGCAGGAGTATCCTTCTGGAAGTCCTCGATTTGCTGGATAATATCTCCACAGAGCTCTTCCAAGGGCTCTGAGTCAGAGGAGGAGAATACAATGTTCTTGAAAGTATGCTTTTTCAAAAGACCGAACGTGGTCTCGAGATTAGCAAGAGCCTTGTTGGGACTGGCGGCGATCGAGCTCTCAAACAATTGGCGAACAATATCTGAGTGCTTGCTCGACAGGGCCAACTCTGAGATCCAGACCTTAGAGCTTGGCTGGATAATCTCAAAGACCTGTCCTTTCTTGTTGGCGTGCACAACTGGCGTCTCGAGTTGATAAGCAGTGATAATGTCCGTAAGGGGCTTTCGGAGGACATCACGGTACTTCCTCAGCAACTTATTGAGTCGACGATGGGTCTTGAGCGCACTGGCCTTCAGAGCATGAATGTTGGTATCCTTCCAACTGGCAATCTTGACATGCTCCTTCATCTCCTTCTCGATGGGCTTCTTTAGCGTTGCGACATAGGTTTGAACATTCTCAATAAACTGAGCATAGTACTGATGAACGTTCCAGATGGCGTCCGCAACCTTGGAAGCCACCGCGACCTGAGCAACCTGGCCTGGGTGACGCTTTTGACGTTCCACCAAGGTGAGTTCGCCGCGGATCTGAAGGTGGTTATGGAAGGTCCTCAAAAGATCCATACGGGGCATGAAGTCTCCAACCGTTGACGCTTGCAAGAACTGATCCATGACACCCAAGAGACCCTTGACGTGGGCATTGACATCGACGGTCTCTCCATCATCAATGGCCAGATCCATGTCACGGGTAGGCTTGACAACGGATCCATAAAAGTGGAACCACCAAGAGAAGACACTCTCGGCCTGGTTCTTGTCTTGGATCTCCAGAAGTTTGGGCCAGCAGGTCAACTCCAATTGTCTCCAAGAGATGATGAGAGTTTTAAGTTCCTCCTGATTATCCAGGATAGAATACTCCCTGCTAGCGACAGACTGCCAGTCCTCGGTCTTGAGCAAGAGAACCTCAAGACCAGCCAAGAGCTTAGCCACGGGTGAGTCCATAGGGAAGGTAATCAGGCGGTCGCAAAAGTCAATGAGCGACTGAATGACGGCGTGTTCGGTCCAGACTGAAAGAATACCCTCCAGACGGTGACGGAGCTTTTGAAGAATGGGGACGATCCGAACAGCCTCCGCGACGCGTTGGTCCTTGTAGAAATCATAAGTGGGTTCCGAGGCCCAATAGTTGTTGTCCTTGCCTGTCAGCCAGTCCTCCATTAAAGCACTCGAGAGCATATGAGCACCTTGGGCGGCAGTATCGAGATGATGACTAAACAGAGTCTCGCTCACATCAGCCAACTCGGATGCACGGTTGTACCAGGTCCAGATACGGGAACGGCGCTCCTGAGCAGACATGACAGTTCCAGAGCACTTGTTCAACTCTGCAACCTCAAACACGGCTCGGTGGAGCTTGCCGATCAAGGTTACATCCTTTTCATCAAAGGTCTTCTCCTCTACAGCAGGGGTGGCCGCTTCCTTGCCCTCGTCGTCAGGGATGGTCATGCTGTCATCAGCAGGTTTAAAGTCGTCTGCAAAATCGGGGAACATCTCCTTGAACGTGGCTTCGTCCATGGCGTCATCATCTAGACCCTCGTACTTCTTGACACGCTGTTTGTAGAGGGACTCTTGTTCGACGGCAAGCTTGGCAGCATGCTCCTCTCCCTTAGTCCAGATGTCGGTCACCTCCGCAAAGAGGTTGTCCAAGGTATCGACAGAAGTCAAGTCCAAAAGACCCGTGGCAGAAACCTCACGACGCTGGTGCTGAAGAGCAGTGATCAAGTACTTGAGATAGAATGACCAGGGCTTTGAGACTATATGCTTGTCAAAAACTGTGCGCTTCACCACCTGAAGTGATGCAGGCTGGGTGACAACATGGAGAGAGTTGAACCGATCCGAGTTCTCAACATGATAGTCGGGGATTCGGACCAGACTGGTGACAATTGACTCGAGCGTGTCTCGATCGGGCACATCGCCTAGAGCGCAAGCGGAAGAGATCTGACGAATACCAAACTTGACCTGATAGATGGCCACGACCAAGGGTTGCAGAATATCGCGATAGGCCCGGAACTTTTGACCGTTTCTACGGATGAATTCCTGTGTAACATCCTGGAACAGCTTTTCCTGATCAAACTGAGCTCCGTCCTTGATCTTTTCCATCTTCTCGATCAAGGTCGACAGGGTTTCTGCGTTCACAGCAGCCTTTTGGATCTGCCAAATCTGCTTGAAAAGCTCTTCCAGTTGAGACTTCGCGGGGCGAAGAGCCACATCCAAGGAAAAGTGCTCGATCTCATATTGAACACGGGAAAGCTCCTCTATCTTTTCCAGAATAATGGCATTCTCACTAGAACCAGTGAAACTGGCCTCAATTTCCTGGCGCACCTTGATTTCCGACTGAAGGGCCTCGCGCTTCAATTGCAGAGCATGGAGCATCAGGCGAGGCTTGGCAGTAGGGTCCAAGGAGTAGTCGGGGACATAGAGGATCAAGAAGGTCAACCCAATGTGAACCCAGGACTTGCCGTGATGGATTTGAAGCAAGGTCTCGCTCTCACCCACAGCTTGGTAGTATTTGACAGATTCAACCAAATGGGAGATGGCTAGGGCAAGGTGTCGCCCAATTGACGATGGTTTAGCGGACACATCCATCGCCTTGAACTGTGCCAGGATTTCCAAGTCTACAGAAAAGGCTTGCTGTTGGCGGGTACCAGTGCGCAAGGTCGCAGAAAGTGCCTCCAATGAACCGAGCTGATTTGAGAAATCAATATCCGTATGCACCTGAACAACTGCATCCAAAAGCTATGAGTGAGGAAAAGTATAAAAGACAGAATTAATAAGCTTGGACGACAAACACGATAGAAAACAATACGCTAGAGCTCTCGAGGTCCTTACCATGCTAATGGAAGAGATTAGGTTGATCAACGATGCAGCAACACGGTTAATATGCTTGGAAATGCGCGCCTGATGCGACACCAAGGAACGAGTTTGCTCAAGCTGGATATCCAAAGAGCTAATAGCAGCTTTGGGAAGAGTGGTCCTAATATCACAAATAGATATTGCAAATATTGTCAGCTTCTACCGCACCAAAAACCAGAAACCAAGATCTAAGACTGCGAATTCCAACTTACAGGTAGTTAAAGTAAGCAATACTGTCCACACTCTGGAAAAGCTTGGCGGGACCTTGAACAGCAGTGAATTCGCGGACATCCTCGGTTGGCTTTTTGCCACCATACGAGTCGAACTTTGCATCCTTGAAGGCATTGTGCCAAAGTCGAGCATGCCAGTTGTGCAACACATCCTGGACCAACCGGTTGAACACGGCAGTTGTGGTCTCGCTCACATCTATAGGGATAACACGTTGGTCTGATTAGAAAATTGGTCTTTGCCAAAATAAAGCATCACACACACACTCCTATTTACCTTTGCTGTCAGAATCAAAGACCCAAATCAAACGCTTGTGAGGGACAAAGTCCACCGCTGATCGAGTGGTACTCTTCAACGAGAACTCGTGCAAAGATTTGATCTCGTCCAGGACTTTTTTGGATAGCTTGGCGCCAGCAGGCAGGACATGCTGCAGCTTTGAGAGTATCGCCATCTCAGTTACGGAGCTGGAAAAATCCATGATAGGATACATAAAGTTTTCTGCATCCTGATCCGTGGCCGATCTGAGGTTAGTGTAGCCCTCCAATTGCTTCTGCACCCCTTCGATTTGCTTTCGAAGATGCTAAAAGAACGTCAGATAAAAAGGTGTGAGTTGTTGAGAATGACACCTGATCTACCACCAGCCAAAATAAAGAGAAAGAAAAAAAGCATGGCTCATTCCACTTACAGCTGGAACATGCTTGATAGTTTTAAGCAAGAGGGCTCCGTTCTCAGGACTCTGGTCGACAAAGTACAAAGTTGCGATAGCGTCGACAAGCGTGTCCTTGAATTCAGGCATCCTTCCAATAGCTCTGGCCTTAGCCAGGATATCATGGTCCAACAAGGAATCATCAGACCATACATCGATCGTCGAGGCAACTGCCAAAAGCTCCTCCTCGATCTCAACCAGCTCTTGCGAGGCCAAAACGGAAGGGTGAAGCCGTCTCCAGAGGTTCTTCATCAGCGTTCCCGTGGTCAGGACCATAGCCTCGGTCATAACGTCAAGACTTTGGAATAGAGGGCCAAAAAACTCGGGAGAGAGCTGGAGCAGGAACTCACCAGCTTCAGACATCATTTTGACCAGAATCATAAGTTCACCCACGTTCACAGTCGGATGCTGAACCGCCTCCCAGACCATGTCGCGCTTATCAAGGAACAAATGAAGCTTTGTGGTCTAAACAATAGAACGCAAGATGGGTTAGTTTTAATAGCTCCAGTGAATCTTTCGAAACCATAAAAAAAATCTTGCCACAGGTGATCATTTTTTCTTACATTCTCTGCGCTGAGTCCATTCATACCAGTGATCCACTGGGTAACAATAGCCTTGATGGCATTCAGGCAAGGGCTAATCTCTGCAACGACTTGATGCTGCAAAGGCTTATCCCAGAGCTGACGCTGGTAGAGATGTGAGATCTGAACTGTACTTGGCTTCTTGCCGCGTGCAAGAGCATACACCTTTTCTTCCACATAATCCAGTTTCTTGACACGAATGAAAAGACCGATCAAGCGAGCTACAGCCTGGTATTCGAGCCAGTCCGCCATCGCCTCCTCGTTCGTCACACAAAGTCTGTCGACGGCCCAGAACAAATTGGGATTCATTCGCATATCGGCAGGCTATTTCAGTTGAAAGCGTTTATGGTTAATGATGACAAAACAATAAACAGCAAAGAGCAAAAGCCATCAAAGGCTTCGTTTTTTACCTGAGTTCCCAAAAAGTGGCTATCTAGAGACAATCTGGTGGCCAAGTGCTCTTTAAGAGTCGCAAGGCGGGCCAAAAGAGGACTCTGTGAAAGCAATCCAAGGATGTGATCCACCAATAGGGCTTGAGCTCGGCTTGAATCTTCTAGATCATGAGTCTGCATGAGGTTCTGGATCCAAGTCTGGCGAAGGTCTGAATCGTAGATTGAGTTCGTTTCCAAAAAGTACTGGGCTGCAGTCCAGCTGGTGGTAGTAGGTGCATCCAGCAAGAGCAAGTACATCAGATAAGAGCCGTGTAACGAGACAGTAGCGAGCTTTGACTCTTGAGAGAAAAGACGACCATCCAGAAGGTGGGGACAGCTGGTGACAGATAGGTTGTTCTCACAGTTGGTTTCCAGCTCAAATGAAGGTGCTTGCAAAGTTTCAACAGTCGGCAACTCCAAGTGGCTCTCCCCTTCAAGGGTGTACACCTGCTGAACACCGTGGCGGAGGGCCATCTCCAAGGGTTCACCGCGCTGAAGACGCTCAACGACAAAGCGGGTGTAAAGAAGCATATCCTTGGCACTGACCGTTTTCCAGGGCATGGTCAGTTTGAAGTAGTCATGAATGTAGTGGTGAATATCGCTAATCATTTTAGGAACACCCGAACCACGGATGCCGAGGCTGTTGGTAATCTTGACTGAATCGTGCGTGTTGTTGATCCATTCTGCATCCACGAGAGTGATTTCGACTCCACGGTTTCTCATTGCGCGCGACAACTCGCCGTATCTGGGGTCGACAGTCATGAAGATCCTGAAGTTGGGGTGGGGTCGAATAATGCGAACCTCACCGTCCACAAGACCACGCTCGTTCACCATCAAAGTGCCGTTGGGCTCCATGAGCGAGTTGAGACGATCCAGAACAGAGGGGTTGCTTAAGTTGGCGTTGTCGATCAGCAGCCAGTAACCATGCTCAAGAGCATTGATAAGGGATCCATCAATCCATTCAAAGCGTCCGCTCACGGACGTATTCTCCAGACCACGGAGGACCTTGAACTTCTCATCAAGCTCATCCATCTCCTTTGAAAACTCAAGACGGAACTCCTGAACCAAATAGCGGATCTGGTTCAACAAAGATTCGATGGCGTTATTTCGCATGACACGGTCGTCGGTGTGGTTACCATCGAAAGCGCTGCGCTTCGCGAATCGATCCTGGGACTGGAGAAGGTAAAGACTCTGGTTGATCTCACGGGCATATGCAACAGTGTTGACTCCAGTCGCGCCGCTGGTAAGGATCATCTCACGAGAGACACGGCTAGTAAGGCGAGAAAGACCAAAGAGGATGTGCTCTTGGTGCCGAGCAATGTCAACCTGCTCGAATCCTCCCAGCAACTCCATAGTATCGACTCCAGAATTCATTGAGAACTCTTCAAGCTTGTTTCCAGTCAGGTTGGCCAAGAGACGAACGATCGAGGTCTTGCCGCTGGACGCTGGTCCTGTCAAAATCGCCATCCAGTTGACTTCCACACACTTCATGAGACCCTCCAAAGGAGTGAGGAGGGACTGCATGATATGTAGGTCCTTTCCGAGGACGTTGCTGGTGTCTCCATGTTGACGAGGCAAGAGAGAGTGTCCAACCTGAAGATTCTTATCGTCGATGTGGTAGAAGGGCGCCTTATTGCGGTTATAAGTCTGACCAAAGATCTTTTCAAACAAGGCGGTGGTGGCGGTCCTGTCCTCCTTGGTTCTCATGCGCTGAAGGTAGATGAGATCAAAGTGCTCCGCTGGGTCGTGGTTGAAGCGGAGGCCGTGGCCAGGCAAGGTCATCAACTCCATCCATCGGAAGACATCGCGCAAGTTGAACTCCCATGGACTACCTTTACGACCAAAGCTCATCCTGACCATCGTTTCTTCAAACATCTGGTAGTTGAACTCGATCATCTTGCTCATCATCGAGTCTTCGACTTCAGGGAAGAGGTGCTTACAGATAAACAGGATATCTCCGTCTGAAAGCTGTTCGACGAAGACTTGAGTGAAGCGGTTCACAAAGGACTTTGGAAGGCCTTTGCGACCTCCTCCTTGTTGCAAAGGGTTCTGTGCAGCGAACACTCTGAAGTTGGGGTCGCAGTCAAAGGTCCTGTCAAGCTCGGGGATATAAACAGCGCCACGATGATCCAAGCAAGAGTTGAGACCCTCGAGAACACTCTGACTGGCAAGATTGATCTCGTCAAGCAATACCCAGTCGCCGCTCTTCATAGCCTGAAGGAAAGGGGCGTCTCTCCAAGCAAACTCGCCGCTGTTGCCTCCTTCAACAGGCAGATCGGATCCAAATAGGTCCATCAGATCCGTCTGCTCTGAGAGGTTGATCCTGACTAGGTTGTGCGCAGAAGCAGTAGCGAGGGCTGAGATCAGGGAAGTTTTTCCTACACCAGGTGATCCCTCAAGCAAGATAGGCTTGCGAAGCTGAAGGGCTCGAAGTACGCGCATGGCATTGTCGGTTGTTGTTGGAGCCAGGAGCGTAAACTTGATTTTTTGGTCCTCCAGTTGACCCTTCTTGATATAAAACGGAGTGATACCAAACTCGCCGTCTGCATTCTTGACGCTGCCAGTGCCACTGGAAAAGACTGAGGCCTCTCCAAGACTCAAAACATCGTCCTTCTTGCTCAGGGCTGCTAGAGATCGCAGACGGAACTCTTTCAAAAGATCGCCAGTAAGAGACGCTCCTCCTGCCGAAGCATTGGAACCAAGACCGTCCAGTAGAACCAAACTTCCTCCGTGAACAAAGGCCTCCTCGGCAGTCAATTGACCCTTACTCATGAGTGCGTTCATGAATCGGACCCAGGCAAGGATATCTCTCAGACTGACGACAACTCGGCTCTTGCCCAACTCGTGAGTGAACCAACCGATAAAATCCAAGATCCTTTCAGAAAACCCTGCCATCTCGGACTTGTATTGGATCTGCTCGTCAATAATCTTGATCAGATCCTCGCGGTCAGTCACGGCAGGAACCCAGATTTCAGTAAAACGGTTGCGAAGAGCGGGCGAAAGTTCCTTTTTGCCATAATCGCCTCCAGGGTTCATGGTGGCCAAGAACTGGAAATTGGGGACGCCGTTCATCACCTCGACAGTTTTGCCTCCCTTCTCAGCCAAGACAAGGAGACGATGAGGTTCTAAAACACTGTTAAGGCGCTCCAGGACAGAGTCATCGGCCAACGATATTTCATCGAGCAGGAACAGGTGGCCCTCCTTCATAGATTGCACCAAGGGACCATCATGCCATTCGAACAGCGTCGTCGCCTGTCGGTAGGCCTTGCGGAGCTCAGCAATGATAGTCTTCAGCTCTGTTCCGTCCTCCAAAACGCGCGACTCCAACTGATTAGCCTTGACGCAGTTTTCAAATGCAGTGACAATCACATCCAAGTCAGCCTCCTCGGGCACAAACGTGACTTCGCTTCCAGCCTGAATAATAAACCGAACAAGCTCGGCTTTGGTAGAAGCAACAAAGCCCTGATTGTTTCTAACAGGTCTCTGTCCTCCAAGAAGATCGGCGGTTTCTGTGTTTTGGTGACAGTTCACAATGACCAATTCTCGCCCAAGGTACTCAGACAACATCTGACACACAGTCGTCTTTCCACATCCCGTCTCTCCCACCAACAATACAGGCTCGTTGTTCTTGAGACAGCGACTGACGAGGGTAAAGAGACGCCTCATAGCCTTAGTCCAGACAACATTCTCGCGGCCACCATGGAACTTCTCGATATACTCGTGGACCTCGGGGCAGTTATACATCTGATCCAGGTTAATCTTGCACTTCATGACCTCTTCCAAAACTTCCTTGACAACGGAGCGCTCTTCATCCTTGCGACATCTCTCAGCCAAAATCATGTAGCCGTCCATGGCAAGCTCTTCGTAGCTGCCAGCTCCACGGCCAGCCCATCGGAAAAGATCACGGAGAGTAATGAAACCATGGCCCTGCTCGAACAGACGAGTAGTCTGACGACGTGCCATCAGTTTTTTGTAAACCTCCACAAGTCTCTTGCAGTAACTTGGTGCCATGACACAGCGCTGCGAGAGAATCGTCTCCAGTTCGTTTTCTGGGATCTCGTCAAAGAATAACTCCAGGAAACGATTGCGGAACGCACGAGAGAGCTGCTTTCGTCCTCCGTACAAGCCAGCAGGATTCTGAGTGGCAAAGAGCATGAAGTCAGGGTGAGGTCTGACAATTTCACCGGTCTCAGGAATGACGAGCTCACGGTTGTCGTCCAACAAACGGTTCAGGGCCTCAAGCACATCGCTTGGTGCCAAGTTGAGCTCGTCTAGGACGATCCAATATCCGTTTCTCAGGGCCTCGACCAAAACACCTTCCTGGAAGACCAGTTGGCCTTCCGAGTTGGAAATATACGTGCCAATGTATTCTTGCAAATCCGTATGCTCATGGTTGTTAATACGCACAAACTTGTGACCCAGGCAATTGGCCAGGTATTCGATCATAGATGTCTTTCCTGATGAAGTCGGACCTTGGATCAGAATTGGGAATCGCCTGGTCATCACCACACGAGCCAGGTTATTCAAGTTGATGTCTACCGAAGACGTCCTGATGTAGTGGACATCGTTGTGGATAGGGTGCGATCCACATCGAAGCCAGAAATGGCCAAATTGGATGACCTCTACGCTCTCGCCTGTCTCTGGGCGACGGGGAATCTGCGCGACCATTTTTGTGGGGTTTTGGACGTTCCTCAAAAGATGCTTCACAACGAGTTGACGGACAGTCTTCTCGCTGGCCTTGTCCAACTGAGTCAGGAAGGTCATGCTGAAGGCCTCATACATGGATCGACGGAGTCCGTATGTTTCTGTGATCTCGCGTACAAACTGCAAAGCACGAGTCAATGTTCTCATGGAGAAGTGAGGACGCTGACCCGCTCCATCGGCCAACTTGTGGAGATTACTGAGTTTTTTAACTTCCATGTAAAACTCAGCAATGTCAACCACAGCAACCTCGTCCCGAATGACGACGTTCTTGAGATACGCTTTGATAATCTCCTGCAAGTCGTCCATTCTCGCATCTGGTGGATGAACGTAAAATTCCGTGAAGCGATTGCGGAGACCAGGGGGGAGATCTTTCTTGCCCACATCAGTAGCGGGGTTCATGCAGGCAAAGACACGGAATCCAGGATGACGTACCACCGGCTCAGAGTCGCCTCTTTCAGCTAACAGAATACTGCCCTTCTCGTCTTGCAACAGTCCGCTCAGAGACTCTAGGGTTTCGGTAGTGGCAAGATTGATTTCATCCAAAAGAATCCAGTCACCTCGACGAACAGCCTTGACAAGCGCTCCTTCCAGGAAAGAAAAGACAAATTTTGCTGACGAGGCAGAGTAAGTTTCCTTGAGGTTCGAAAGCTGGTCCGAGAAGGATTGCCAATCCTGTTTCAAAGCAGGAGAGATCTTTTTGGAAGACCCGGCTTCACCCTGCGCGGAATGTTTGGACTTATTGATCTGGAGTTCGGCCATCTCGACGGCCTTGGTCCATGTCTTGATCAACTGATCCCATTTGCCCTTGTGGTAAAGCTTGTCGACGAGACTCATGAACTCCTGGTTCTTCTTCTTGGAGAAGGTCCTAGTGAACAATTCATCAAACATGATCTTCAAAGGCACGGCGAGCACTTTGACATCAACAGGCTTGAATCCTCCAAGCAAATCGGACGAATCCGATTGTTGAGACAAGTTGATGACGGTAAGGTCGTGGTTCAACAAGTGAGCAAGCTGTTGGACCACGGTTGTCTTTCCTGTTCCGGTCTCTCCCACCAGCAATGTTGGCTCGTTCAAACGGACAGATACAGCGATCCTCTCCAAAAGCTTAGCCGCGTGAGCTGTTCTAGCAAAGGTGGGTCGTTTTCCTCGTTTGCGAGATCCGCCATCCTCAACAGTCAAAACGGGAAGGGTGACACGACCGATAGTGACAAAGTCGTCGTGAGACTCGTCCAACTTGGGTGCGTAATTGTTGATATAGTGAAGGACCGTTTGCTCTGGAAGTGTCAAGGCAGCACCGAGGCGAATAAGGACCTGCACCCAAACATCATACTCTGCAATCATAGAGCAAAAACAATCGACCGCCTCCGCAAATAAATCCTGAAGTATGAGTTCGTCAATGCCCCTGCGCTGGCTGACCATGTTTCCGAGAGCGGCGATACCACCCTTGGCCTGAATCATGGTGTCGATACGTGTACACCACTTCATAAGATCACGGGGAGAGATGACTCGAGAGACCATGGATTGAGAAGTCGAGAACTCCGCTGAGCTGAAAATATCAGAGATTCTCTGAAATACACTCATGATCAACTTCGGGAGAACATCATCCCCTAAGTTGCCAAAACGTTCATGAATAATCTGCGATAACTCCTGGTGCGAGAGAGAATTGACTTGAACTCTGGTCCAGAGGTTGCTGCCTATGCTTCCGTCTGTTCCTCCGACGTTACGGGCCATCATACGGCCAGACCTAGTGGGGATCAAGGATTTGGTCGCAAATAGCTGGAATCCCTCACTGGCAGGGATCTTCTCTCCTCGACTTGGAATGAATAGCGTCCTTGATTCGAGTAACGGCAAGAGAACCGAAAGAACCTCCATAGGCGCCAGGTCGATATCTTCAATCAAAAGCCACTTTCCGTCCCGAACGGCCGTAGTAAGGACTCCAGCTTGCCACTTGAACGATCCTGGAGTCGATGTTGATACATAGGTGCCCAGAAGAACTTTGGAATCGGTTTGATCGCCCAAATGAATTTTCACCAGATCTAAATTTCGTAATTTAAAGGAAAAAGTCAGCTTTGATCTCGGTGTTTATCTAATGGGTGTGGGGTGACCCTTCAACCAAGCCATTCCCTAGATTTGCATACCATCTCTTCCTGTGACTCTAGCAACCTCTTCTACGAGGGCGGTCTTTCCAGCTCCTGTAACACCTTCCAACAGAACCGGAGCACCGATAGAGAGAGCAAGGCCAATAGAGTGAAGATTGTGCATTGTCGTATCCGTGAGAACAAGCTTGGCTTTCAGCGCCAAAGATTCGCCATGTGAGCTGACTGAGCGTGGTAGCAAAACGCCGCAAAGGTTGACTGTAAGCGGCGAAAGATCCGCCTCGGTGATGTGACGCGCAAGCTCATTTTCTGTTGACATGGTTGGGTTCTTGAACAAAGAAAGCTGGGCTGCAGAAATCCGGTCTTGCTCTAAAAGACTGTTACACAATGAAGATACATAGTAAGTACCTCCGTTTTTGACAACAGGCCGACACACGAAAACGGTCGAATGAAACTTACGATAGGAGATCGGCTTTGTATTTTTGAGATCCAGCGATCCAGTTTACATCCGCCCCTTTCAAATGTGCCTTCAACGCCTCTCCAATCTGATCATCCCTGATATCGAGCACAATGGAGAGACACCGGATGGCAAGATACTTGATTGAATCGTCATTGTAGGACAACAGGTTATAGAGAGGGGTCCAATCCCAGAGGGCTGTAAAAGTCGACTGAGAGAAGTTGAGGAGTCGGAAGCAGGTCATGAGAGTGCTCAATGCTCGTGTGGTCACATCCTACAAAAAATGGGTTGCCATAGTGTTAGATTCCAAAAAAGTTCATAGAAGGCAATCACCCTTCTCTTCTGTGCTTGATACTCACCTCCGTTGGAGAGCGGAGACTGACTTCAGTGAGCGTATTGAACCATTCCAAGGGAGAAGGATATTGTGTAAAAAGACGAACAGCAAAGCTAAAAAGATATTAAGACACAATGTAGGCGATTAGTTTAGTTCAACCAACTAACGACCTTCTTCAATGACGCATCTCCCTTCCACACAAACACACACCTTGTTGTCTGGGGTACAATCGGGAGGATCAGAGCAAATGCTCTCGCCATGCTTTCGAGATCGTCCTGAGTGTTCCTGTTGAGATCTGCACCGCTGGAGTTATCGAGGCGAGGCGAAGAGGCATCGGTCATAAGCCAACGAGCAACTAGATCGACAACTAGGGGTCTGAAGAGCTCGACAACTTTGATAGAAAAATGCTCATTCTTGAGAAGTTGAGAGATGATATTGAGCGCCTCTGTGATAAACTCGCGTGAGGACGGGCTTGTGCTCTCGGCGAACGAGACCAAGGTCTGGCGCTGGGAGTGTGATAATGTGGCCTCTGACGGTCTGACTTGGGTTTGGGTATCAAGGAACTCCAGCAGGTCTGTCGTTGCGGACGAGAGGTCCATATGGAGTGGATTGTGGATAGTGGATGCCATTTGGGAATGGATGCAAAGGAGAAGTAATGGAAAATGCAATGACAGATGAAATGAGAATGAATGCGGACTAATGCTAGATGAATGCAAGGGTGTGTATATGTGTTTTGTTTTTGTTCTCCTTTGAGGCTGTCTTCCTTTGAAGAGAGCTGACAAGGGATGGAGGCAGGATGAAGGACAGACTAGGTACCAGACGAAGGACCCTTCTTTTGTTGCAAAAAAAAAAAAAAAAAAAGAAAAATGCCACAACAAAGGACTGCGAAATGAAAAAAAGAAAGTCACGTGAAAAGGATCCGAGGGTGGACTGATCAATCTACGGTTGTTCTTCGTTGCAGAGACAAAGCAGTGGCAGCAGTTGCTCAAGGGAAGATGATTGTATTGATGCTTTTTCGCCGCTACGACTGAAAACTAAAACTGAATAAGAAGATTAAGAAAGCAACCTGCTCCTTGTGGCAGTTTGTGGTGAGCGACGCTGTGGAAGGACATCTCCACGGCACATGTACAGGTGTCCCAGCTGCCCAGACCAGAACCACGACATTTCTCCTTCTCGTTGCTTTAAAGCCTGACATGATATCTTCAGGGTCGAACTGCTGTAGGTGGTACACAGATGGATGTATCGTTCCATGTGCGGTCCAGGTGTGTGTTGTCAAAGGCATTGTTGAACCCGACTTCGGGCTCAGGAACCGTGGCCATAGTCTTACGAGCCTCCGTAACCTTGTAGTGAAAAATCTACTCGTAAAATCAGATATGTAAAGGATGCTGGTGTTAGACTTCCTCATTTCTTCCTCCTCCTACTGTATATTCTTGCCTCAGTTTGATGGTCAAAAGGCCCAAAAAACAAATAATTACCAGGTAAGTGCAAATGAAGGCAAGAAGCAAGGCTATCGCAGCAAGAAGAAAGAAATAGCCGATACCAAGAGTAGCTCCGGAGAGAGCCAAGGCGCCTGCACCAATGATGATAACAGTGACAGCGGCCATGACAAAGGCTCCCTCCCTTCGGAAGTAAGCCCTTGGGCCGCTTCCATACTTCTCCAGAAATGCTCTCCGCTTTTGAATCTTGTCTGAAGATGAGGTCATTAAAGGAAGAGAGAGAGAGAGCAAGTGTGTGGGTGAGTGGGTGTGTGGGTGTGTAGGTGTAGGATGTGTAGGGTGCGCGGTGTGTAGGGTGTGCAGTGTGTAGGGCGTGCAGTGTGTAGGGTGTGCAGGGTGAATAGAGTGTCCTGGAGTGCAGGCGGATGAAGGAGGAGACAAGAAAAGGGTTGAAGAAGAGAGCCCAGAGAACCGTTGGCGTCCTGAATTTCATTTCAACGTCCGCCTGGTGATTGGTCGCTGTTCATTAAGGGTGCTCAGACCGAAAGGCGCCTCATTACATAGCTTCGTGGTCACGTAGCGAGGAGAGAGGGCTGGAAGACTAAGGGCATCTTGTCCTCGCGGATGTTGAGCGTCCCGTGAAGTCTCCCACGCTAGGCAAAACAACATCCGTGTCTCTTGGGCATTGAACGCTAGTTCCGTTTCGCCCTGGCTGGCGCAATAGGATGCGGAGTAACCCATGCCGCCTTAACCTCAGCCAATTTTGTCAAGACTCGGATACAACCATGTATATACAATAGCGGCTTTTCGACGGGCTTTCAAGTTTGAAGACAGTTATACATGGCTTCTGCCGCTATCGCCGGGCTCTTTGCCGACTCTCTCCCCTCCCTTGAGACTACACGTATTGGCGGCACGTGGCTTCTACTCTTGATTCGGCCCCATATTCCAGGCCTCACCCGCACTGGCCCTGAAGATAGCCTCTCTGATCTTTTTTACTTTAACTAGGATTCATCCGGGGTTTAATGATTGCCATGCACCCCTCCTCAAGATCAGCAGGACTCTGGATTTGGATCCATCACGAAGTTCCCCGTCTGGCGTCAACATGCATGGGTCTCTTACTGCATTCCAGTTTGGCATCTACGACATATCAAGATGGATTTATGAGGGGATGCATCCACTCTTTTCAATATTCGTCTTGACAAAGATACCCGGGAACAGACTTTGTCCGTTGAGAGTTTCTGTCGCGACAACCAGGCCAATAGGAGGACCACCGCTACACGATCCGTGGCCAAACACTGCAATATGAGCGAGACCGTCACGCCTTAATAACCGCCGGTCATGACCTTGTCAGTCCCCGTTGTCTCGGCGAATGGCGCGCCCGGGAGCAAGACAATGACACTCTGTTTGTGAAATTGCGCCCAAAAAGGCACCAAGTGGATGAAACATATCCCTGTCGAAGTGATTTCGCCTACTCTGGGCAATTTTAGTGGACAAAAGGTTTGGACAGATACGGAAGCCTGCCCCAAATGTCTGGCGGTGTCCAAAAGCGAGACATCCAAGTTGGGCCGAGTCCACCTGGTATAAAAACTGGGCGCCAGATTGACAGTGCTCCTTTTCAACCCTTTCACCCCCCACTCATCACTGAAATGGCCAGTGGGACCAGACTGTTCTACCTTTTGATCTTTCTCTTTTGCTTTTCTCAGATCATCACCAGAATCCAGTCATCGCAAAACCTCAAACACACTTCTTCCCCATTCAAACGACAAGACAATGAGGAAGAGACACTGTTTGCAGACGTTCTGGTAAAGCCGTCGACCACATCACGTATAAATGAAATGACACCTGCGGCAATAGCTATTGACGTTTTCTCTCGCCGACTTTAATAGTGCGAGGCCGTCTGGGACCACCCAGACAAGTGTTCGTTTGTGCAAGAATACTGCGCTGATGCGGGACTGATCAACTATTTCGAATTCTACTTTTGTTCCTTACGATCCGCACCCGCGCTTGCAATGATCATCATGATTGTCTGGATGATCTTCCTCTTCGCACTTGTTGGAGTGGCTGCTTCTGATTTTTTTTGTAAGAAACGACAATCGGCCAATTGTAATACCTTTGCGTTGATAACAACTGCTAATGGGATTTTTTTTAGGCCCTAACCTCAACACGATTGCCAAGCAATTGCGCCTCTCCGAAAGCATGGTACATTCACGCTTCTTCGAAAAACACTTTATTATGAGATTCAAGGACTAATTGAACCACCCTTTCTACTTTTAGACTGGAGCAACGTTCCTGGCATTCGGTAATGCGTCGCCAGATATCTTTAGCACATTCTCGGCCATGAGTGCGGGTAGTGGCACTCTTGCGATCGGCGAAGTGGTTGGTATGTAGTTGAACCTTGCTTAAAGCCATTTCATCAGACATCAGCAAACTGACATGGCACGCTCTTTTTTAGGCGCCGCCTTGCTCATCACATCAGTGGTGGTTGGATCGATGGCAATCATAAAGCCGTTCAAAGTGAACAAAGGATCTTTTCTTCGAGACACGACATTCTTCACGGCGTGCATTCTCTTCACACTCTACATGGTCTTGAGCAAGAAGATCACTTTCGCCCACAGCGTCGTACTCGTAGTTGCATATGTCGCCTACGTGGTAATTGTTGTTGTTGGACACCATAGGGATCGAGTCGCACAAGCGAAAGGAAACGAACCTGAAGGCGTAACCATCAACATTGTAGAACAGGATTCCAGGAATGTGGCGCAAAAATTGGATCAAGGCCCTTCGCTTTTCACGCCAGACTGCCGAGAATCAAGCACATCGCACTTGATTCTGCCTCCACGTACACACAGTCGCTCCTCGTCTTTAAACAGAATCCCTGCCTTAGTGATCTCACATAATTTGGCTGTCGAAAGTGTCCTCGACCATGCCAGCAGAGCCTCCACAGACGGGTCAACTGATATTGATCTCACGGTTCACCACAGTCACCACTCAACAAACCCTAGTGAACATCACACTACCTTCCCAGAAGATCGTGTAGAGCCTGACACAAGAAATCCTCGAACCTCCGTTCTTATACCATTCCTCTTCCCGACTCTCCAGGATTGGCAAGACAAAACTTTTATGGGAAAAGTTATGGCGGTGGCGTCCATCCCTGTTGTCCTTGTTCTACAATTGACTCTGCCCGTTGTAGACCTGGATGCCAAGGAAAGCGAGGTATACTCCTCCGAAGATGAAAGCGTTGAATCATCCCCGACACGAAGCGCCAATGGAGCAAACGGGTGGAATCGTACAGGGACAATTATCCAACTAGTCGTAGCCCCAGTTTTTCTGGCTGCAGTCGTTACCAGTAAGTTATCCACAATGGAGTTAACAAGCTAGTCAGTCCAAACATTTATTCGTATCTATTGGATATTTGATAGGTGCAATTGGTGGTGGATATATCTATATCACTGGAGCCCTGGCCTTTGGCATCGTGCTTTCTGCCTTGGTGGGCTATTTTAGCACAGATACCAAACCCCCCCGAGCGCACGAAGCTTTGGCATTTGTGGGATTCCTTGTTGCTATGGCCTGGATCTTTTTAGTGGCAAACGAGGTGGTTGGCGTTTTGCAGGCCTTTGGTATGATTCTCAAGGTCAGCGACGCCATTCTTGGACTGACAGTCTTTGCTATGGTAGGCACATTGTCACAAATTGTATGAGGCGCTCACTGTTGGCCATTGAATAACCATTGAGCCTTGTCACTCATAGGGCAACAGTTTGGGCGATCTGGTTGCCAATATTACTATCGCCAGGATGGGGTTTCCGCGCATGGCATTCTCAGCCTGCTTTGGAGGACCGTTGTTAAGTACGCAGTCTTTATACCTCAGGAACAGACAGAGGGTTGCACAGAAAGGCATATAACTGACAATTGTACTCCGCTCTGTTTCATTCTCAATCAATAGACATGTTGCTAGGTGTAGGTATCAGCGGCATCTACGTGACACTCTCGACCTCGGATCACATTGCGCTGGAAGTCTCGCCGACGCTAATCGTGTCCCTAGTAGGCGTTCTGCTGACGATGATGGCATCCTTAGTAGTTGTACCGCGAAGTGGATACGAGCTGACGCGATGGTGGGGCTGGTTTTTGTTGAGTATCTACCTGATATGCATGGTAGTCAACATTGTGCTTGAAGTGAAGTTGCCAAAGCCGGAGCTCCCATGATTGGATCGAAGCCTTTGGAAATGCAACAATACCCACTCGGCCATGCGTGTGAACCCTGTGCAAATGTAAATAAAAAATCTGAGCGGCCAAGCAAAAGAAAAAGAGCTGATCAAAAAGAGAGTCCCTTTCTTTTGCTGTACCGTCTTCATTCCCCTCCTTCCCAAGCAAACAAACAGCGACCGGCTGGACATCTTCGATTCTTTCAGAAAGAGACTTGACAACCATCTTGATTCTCGTCCAGTCATCACGACCAGCCGTCTCACGCGTGTTTTGCTTGTGCAGCCATCGCAGTCCACTTCAGCAATTGAGAGCGAAAAATAAGCCATAGAAAGATGACATCCAAGGATCAGCTCCTGACCCAGGACCTGAACGGGAGCAAGACAGGACATCACAGTCAAAAGTCTCGCCAGACTTCGAGCTCATCGTCAATCTCTTTTGCATCAGAGTCATCCGTCGATGATAGGCCTGAGTGGTTCACAAAGGATACCTCCGTTCAGTTCCAGAAGACGCCTGCCGAACAAGACCCTGCTGTTGGCTTCTTTTGTAAGGACATCGCTCTCATGGACTGTCACGGAAAAGCATGCGACAGGTGGTAGCAGGAGACAGACTTGCTAATGTGTTCCATGTCCTCAACGCTAGACACACCCCGTACCCTCACAATCCTTGGGGGGATGCTCCTAGTCCTGGTTTACGTCGCTATGACACCCGAGGTCGATGACACTACGACCAACGTTAAGATGTAAGCGCACAAATCATCCTCTCGGCAATGGAGCGGTATCTCGTCGTATGCTTACCATCCCTGTTTTTTTGACTGTGTAGTGGACTTTTAGCCTGCATCGGCGCCTTTTGTGTCTTTGGAATGCTTCAGTTCAGGGACAGTCTGTTGTTGCGACCCCATCCTGCTCTTTGGCGCGTCGTTCTGTCACTAGGAGTTGTCTATCAGTTGTTCCTGGTTTTTCTGCTCTTTCAGGTAAGGACAAACCCGCCATGGCCAGAAACGGACCGTGTTCCTGCCTCCCTGATTTCTCACTCGCTGACTTTTTGGACACTTAGAACAAGCATGATGCAAGAGTCTTCTTCACATATCTCGATCCCTCTCTCGGAGTCCCTCTTCCCGAAAAGTCATATGGCGATGCTTGTGAGCTGACCTGGGATAACATCGTGGTATGATCATGCAACCGTGATTGGCCTGTCCTCAGACCCAACAAATGCGAAACGTGATCTCATGGTGTTCACAGTGTTGTGACCTATTCGACGCACGTTCACTGAAATGGCTCCCCTTTCCTCCGCACTCTTTCTTTCTTGTAGAGCCAAGTTTTTGACGAATTTGTGCTAGCCCATGCGATCGGCTGGTTCTGCAAAGCCTTAATCTTGCGCGACTACACCTTCTGCTGGATCCTCTCTGTTATGTTTGAAGTCATGGAGTACTCTCTTTCACATCAGCTCAACAACTTTGACGAATGTTGGTGGGATCACGTATGTATCAAGGGCCGTGTTGGGTATATAGGAGGCTGAGGAAATGTTCTAATACTCCTATTGATTTTTTAACCTCCCCCTAGTGGATCTTGGATGTACTTTTGTGCAATTGGCTGGGGATGTACGTTGGTGTCAAGACCTGCGAGTATTTTGAAATGAAGCAGTATTCTTGGCAGGGTCTGGCAGAGATCCCCACACTGAAGGGTAAAATGAAGCGAACCATGCAGCAGTTCACGCCAAAGTCATGGACCAAGTTTGAGTGGGATTCGACCAAGAGCTTCAAGAGTTACTGCACTGTGATTTTTTTGCTCACCATGGTAAGTGTCGCGATAGACCTGCGTTGGTAATGTTGTGCATTGTCTGTACTGAGGACTTCATCTACCTTGCACATTGTACCTAGTTCTTGATTTGCGAGTTGAACGCATTCTATCTGAAGACCCTTTTATGGCTGCCCCCAGCCCATCCCGTCAACGTCATACGTATCTTCGCTTACTTTATGTTTGGAATTCCCGGAGTGCGCGAGGCTTACCAGTACTTCCATGACGAGTAAGTCCTGTCGACGTGTTTGCTGAACTTTATCCTTTTTTGCTCCATGTCTAATGTCACTCTTGCTTAACCAATGGCTCCCTCGCCTCATGTAGTAACTGCAAACGCATTGGACCACAGGCGTGGCTCTTGATCGGCAGCATTGCAACAGAGGTATTGATTATCTTCAAGTTTGGCCAGGACGAATTCCCAAACCCTGCCCCTCCAACTGTGATCTACTTTTGGATCACTTTCTTGACTCTCCTCACAGCGTACCCCACGTACCAGTTCTATCTCCTCCCAAAGTGGCAAGGAAGGAACAAGGAGCAAGTCAAGACAAAGACCGCGTAACAGTGTTAGATCTCTATCCGTCATAATAAATCACGTGCATATGCAGACTGCAAGTCGCGTTCGGGGTCCCAGTTGGTGCTGACAGAGAAAAGTAGCAAGAACGGTAACGGGTGTAGGATGGAATAGCCTTGGACAGAACTGGAAACTACAACGAGAGGATAGAAGCAACGACAATGATGTTGATGATGGCGGTGGACCGTTGCCGTTTGCTGCTTTTGTTCTCAACATTTCTCTTTTTCTCTTTTCTTTTTATCCTTCAATTGCGCGACTCCAACATACCCGTGGCCTATATACCCCAGCTCCCCGACATACCCTACCCCTGAAAGTATTGATCACTTGACCACTTGACCCCCTTTGTTTGTCATCAAATAACGGCCGACACCACAGGAAACATCACATCGTGCGCTGTAAGTGAAGGAGATCATTCCAGGTGGCAATACCAAGTGCAATCGTCTTCAGTTCTCTTTATTTAGCAGAAGTTTTCCCCTCCCAAGCTGCAAGACAGATGGCTCGTTATTTCCTCAGCAGAGGGTAAACTACCACACCTTTCAGAAACACAACTGTGGAAACAAAGAGGCGAAAACACCACTCTCTTCTGCCATATTTCACCTGGGATTTCAGTCCCGGTTCCCCCAATCACTGTTGCTCAAACACAAGCACCTTCTCTTTCCTTCGAGGAGGCTGAAGGATGTCCTTTGGCAAAAGGCACAATGTTGTCATTGGCGAGGGCAATTCAGACGCAGTGTGTGTCGCAGCTACAATGGCCGGGTGACCTTTCCCCCCTTTTTTTGTCTCTTGACCCGCCAGATCTGCACGCTGGTGTGTGTGTGTAGGAGTCTCTCTCTTCTTTCCTTCTCTTCCTCCAACTTTCGCTCCATCCTTCCCCTTCCATTCATTCATCCATTCACTCATTCACTCGCTCCATCACTCCATTGGAACGCCTTACCAACATTCCAGTCCTCATTGCACTTCTAATGGCCAGTCTCTAACAACGTATTCCCTTTTATAAGTCTCGCAGTCGAAAACAAACCAGCAAAAAAAAAAAAAAAAAGTCGGGACGAGGCAGGACTAGAATCCTCAAGACTACAGACCTTTATTACAACACTCAACTTTCGCGCAAAAGCGGATAACGAAACCAAGAGGTCTTTTTGGAACAATGCTGTCCAACACGACTTCCGCGAGGGAGGTGAGGCCGATGTCAGCTCTGATCTCGGTTTCGTCTATCGCGGACCTGACCCTGTCCGGCGAGACAGAGGATGTCACTGGTAAGTTTCTTTTCTTTTCTTTTCACTGATTGACTCGATGGAGATAGGCACGCGTGTGTTTTGGGCCCTTGAGCAAAAGTGGTGTTGGTGCGAAGACAGGCCAAAGCGCGTTCTGAGAGCACAGCAGTCTACGTGAAGGGTTCAAAATATGCAAAAAAGGCATGGCAGTAGAGGCTACTGCTGCGAGATCTCTACAACTTCATGGAGGCTTACCAACCTACTGCTACTATTATAGGCATGAAGGGCCGTATGCGATTGACGAGAGATGAGGGCGCACGTGGCGGTCGATGGATGGACCAGTCGCGCAAGCAAGTACAAGCATACGACTACCTGTGCCATATCGGAGAGGCCAAAGAGTATGTGCCACTGGATCGTTGATAGCTTCGTGTCGATGAGATGCAGCGCCTGCTACACGGAATCTGACCTTTATAACCATCCTTCGCCTTTTAGGTGGATTGAGGCTTGCATTAATGAAGAAATCGACGCTATCACGACCTTGGAAGAAAGCCTTCGCAATGGTGTAGTACTCGCCAAACTTGCCCGCTACTTTGACCCCACTTCTGTGAGAAAGATCTTTGAGGTAGGCAGATGACGTGACTATTCAGTATACAGAAAGAGGATAGATCGATTAGAGCACACTAACCGCGTCTTTTTTTTTTTTTTTTTTTATGAAATAGCATCCCGTGTTGCAGTACAAGCATTCAGACAACATCAACTGTCTATTCAAAGCCATGCGCAAGCTCAAACTGCCAGAAATCTTTATCTTTGAACTGACGGATCTCTATGACAAGAAAAATATCCCCAAGGTCATCTACTGCATCCATGCCCTCAGTCATATGCTCGCCACCAAGGGACTTGCGCCCAATATCAAAAATTTGGTCGGAGAACTTCAGTTCACGGATGCAGAAATCCATGCTACACGTCAGGGACTGGATGCAGCTGGAATATCCATGCCTAGTTTCGGAAACATTGGATCGGCCCTAGCCAAGGAGCTGAACGAGCCAGAATTGGCTATTGCAGAGACCATCCCTGAAGAGCCTGAAGAGCCTGAAGAGCCTGAAGAGGAGGAGCCAGAGCCAGAGCCAGAGACTCTACTTTCAAACCAGGAACTGCGTGATCTGTTTTGGGCTAATAATGCAGACTCGATTACTCACTGCCAGCATCTGTTCCGCGGAGCCTTGGATCGAAAGAGATTCTTGGCGCGTCGTGAGTTGCACGAAGACATGGAGGAGTTCCTGGTTCAGGTGCAAGCACAGGGCCGTGGAGAGATTGTACGGAGACAATTCAGGAACAGGATGTCCCACCTCTATGCGTGCGAGCCTCAAGTTGTTACAGTGCGTGCAAAGATCCAAAGGTAGAAAAACACGGAACCGTTTTTTTTGCTATTTCTAAAAACTTTTTATCCTTAATGTTTTTAGATCCAAGCTCATCTTCGTGGACATCTCCAGCGCAAAAAATACCTTGAGCGACAACACTTTTATCACGAGAACATGCAAAGTATAGTCAAGATGCAGAGTGTTTTCCGTGCGAAGGCCGCTGGCGATGCTTACAGGAGTTTAAGTAAGATGACATTCGATTGATTGTTGGTCTTTATCCCCGAGGCACACAAGAATCTAATCTCCTCCGTTCTCTAACAGCAACCGGTGTGAACCCGCCCATCACAACCCTAAAGTCGTTCCTCCACCTCTTGAACGATAGCGATTTTGATTTTGAGGAAGAATTGGAACTGGAAAACCTACGCCAGCTGGTTATCCGAAGAATTCGCGAGAACACCCAATCGGATGCACAATTGAACGAGCTGGATATCAAGATTGCACTCTTGGTTCAGAACCATATCACACTGGATGAAGTCCTCAAGACAACGACCTCTCTCACAAAGAAGAAGGCTCAGCGTCGAATGTCGATGCCCATTTCCGCGACCAGCAATCCCTATACACTCAAATCCCTGGACCGCGAGAGTCGCGATCGTCTGGCTCTCTACCAGCAACTGTTTTACTTGTTGCAGACTCAGCCATCCTATTTCAGCAAGCTATTCTTTATGATGTCCAAGAATGGACTGTTTACGGACCGTATTAAGAAGCAGATTGAGGGCGTCGTACTGACCATGTTCGGCTATGCTCAGAACTCTCGTGAAGAGTATCTTTTGCTCAAGCTATTCAAGGTAAAGAATCAAAGCCCCTTGTTCGCGAGATAATCGCTCGGGAGGGGGTTTCAGTTGAGATTGCTGACCAACATTTATCGCCTTCATATTTTGACGTCTGTTTAGCAATCCATCTTTGAGGAAGTTGACCAGATTCTCAATGTGAACGACTTTATGAGAGGCAACTTTATGTTTGTCAAAATGGTTATGATTTACGTTCGTGGTGCCAAAGAGCGTCGCTATTTGCGTGATCTTCTTGGACATCTTGTTCAAGGGGTATTGGAGGAAGACTTTTTGGATTTGGAGAGTGACCCTCTAATGGTGAGATACTCGCAACAAGATGATGATCGACGGGAAATCACACAAATGCATACTGATACTTATTATCTTTGATAGATCTACAAAGCGAGCATCAACAACGAGGAACTGAGAACCGGTCGTCCTTCTGAGCGTCCACTCCAGATTGATCACCAGGAGGCGCTCCAAGATCCAGAGACGCGTGCGACCTATATCCGTCACTTGCAGGAACTCCGTCTCCGCACCGAGATGTTTTTGAACGCAATCTTGGAGAGTTTGCCAAAGATGCCCTATGGCATTCGTTACATTGCCAAGGAGGTTGGAAGCGCCCTTCGCACCAAGTTCCCTCATGAGTCTGAAGAAAGCATCTCCAAGGCCGTGGGACATTTGATCTACTACCGATACCTCAACCCTGCGATTGTGTAAGCATTTGTTTGTTGTGTTGACTGAGTGTTTGTTATGAATATACGCTTACCTTCATCTTCTTGTTTGGGTCAATAGTGCTCCCGAGGGCTTCGATGTCATCGAAGGAGTTATCAACCCCCAGCAGCGAAAGAACCTGGCCGAGATCTCCAAGATGCTTAATCAAATCTCGGTTGGTAAGCTCTTTGCTAGCGAGAACACATGCTTGACGCCACTGAATGAGTATGTTGAGTACGCTGGCAACCGTTTTGCCACTTACTTTAAGAATGGTAAAGTGCATAATGCTATTTTTATTGGAGAGAATCTGGCCGAAGGAGTTTGGTTTACTAAATTGATCTCTGACCGCGAATAGTTACTGAGGTCGTGGAACCCGAGAAGCAGTTCGAGGTGAACGAGTATGTAGACCAGGTCAACACCATCCGCCCTACCGTTTACATGTCGCCTCATGAGATCTTTATGATGCATGCCATGTTGATTGACAAGGTCGATATCCTTGCACCTGAGATGGACGATCCTTTGCGCGTGATCCTGTCGGAGCTTGGAAACCCACCCGTTGGCTATGAGGAGCACTCGGTTGGTCATGGCGAAGTTTGTTTGACGCTCCAGAACCGATTTACGGCCAATTTGGATGATCCGGATATGGACTTGAAGCATCTCTTTGTAGAGACGAAGCGCTACATTCTCTCGATCATTCGTATTCAATCGGGCAAGAACCTGATGGAGATTTTGGAGCGGCGTGCAACGATCCATGAGGAACAAGCTTGGCAAGAACTCAAAGCCGCGGAAATGAGCCGTCATCAACATCATCAACGCCGGATCGACAACAACTCAGAGTCCAGTCTGAACGAGCACTTGAAGACGACGGGCAACAACATGTTGGATATGAATGCGATGCGATTCACGGAACTGAAACAACATGCGATCGACGGTATCCTTCAACTTGAGTCGACTGGCAAGGTGACACGCAAGAACGGATACCAGGATATGATCAACGCAATTGCGGTTGACATCCGGACCAAACACCGTCGTCGGTTGCAGCGCGCCGGCGAATTGGCTCAAGTCAAACAAACACTGAGCAACTTGAACGAGAAGAGATCGTTCCTCGAGGGCCAAATCAAGTCCTACCACGACTATGTCGAGTCTTGTATGAACAACATCACAACCAAGAAGGGCAAGAAGCAGCGGTATGTGATGCCGTTCACCAAGCAATACTTCCACATGCGAAACCTTCAACGACATGGCAAGGTGCCTCAATTTGGCTCGTTCAAGTACACGGCCCAAAAGTTGTTTGAGAAGGGAGTCCTGCTCAATTTAGAAGGTATCTCGCCCAAGCAGTACTCTCAGATCTCCTTGACAATCTCATGCGATGAACCGGGTCTCTTCCAGATCGAGGCCGAGACCTCGATCATGATGGTCCGTTTGCCTGTTTCGACCATGGAGTTGAGACTAGAGGATCTGCTGCAGTGCCAGTTCAACAACATCCAAATCATGAGTCTCTTTGACGATATGGCCAAGGTCAACGTCAACCTGTTACTCTTCCTCGTCAATAAGAAGTAAGTCGCACCGAATGTGAACTGTTGTTCGATGAATGAGACTGAATTGAACTAACCCTCGACTTTTTTTTTTTTGTTGCTTGTTCTAGATTTTATATCTAATGCAAAGAAAAAGTCAGTGAAGCGACAAGGACAACAAAAAAAAGAAATAAAGCAAAAAGGAGTATAATAGCTGAAAAAGATCGATTTTTAATTTGTTTCTTTTGGGAAAGAAGCGCCAGGTTTCTCCGCAACATTGTCTTTTTGTTTTCTCAGTTAAATCCATTCACGTCCATGGGAAGATCATGGACAACAGGCGACAGGGACTTCCAGTTATCAAAAAGACTCTGGCTCGTCTTCATCTGTTCGTGCACAAAGGATTGGTACATGCCGGCAATCAAAGCGTGGTTCTTGTGGAAAAAAGTAATTTCCATCCAAAGAGTGTGTTGAACCAAGATCGCTCTCTGCCCTTGGATTTCCAACTCTACTCGATCCTGCGAGGTAATAAAAGAAAAATGAGAAAAAGGTTAAAGGTTATTGAGTTAACAAAATATCACACAGTTGTAGTTTCCCTGTGTCAATTTTTTTCTCCTAAGGAAGAGAGCGTAGGCTTTACCGAGTGGATGTTGTGAATAACCTTCTCGATCTGAGCATCATACAGTCCAGCTGCCGCTACAGGGTCAGCATTGCTGGAGGTCGCAGCAGTAGCGGCTGTCGCAGCCGAGGCTCTGAGCGTTTTCAACTTGGCTTCGTTGGACGTCACTCTTCTCTTCAGGACTTCAGTGAGATTGCCACTGTCTCGAGCGTGATCTCGCCTCAACAGGAGTTCCTTCACTGAGACCAACAGATCCCGGTGTCGCTTTAGACTCTCAACCATGCCTTCGCGTGTATCCCGAGATTCATGCTCGAGCAAGCTCCCGGTCTGTTGAAGATGAGTTCCTATCCTGTCATATCCTTGACTAAGCTGTCCGCAGTTGTAGCATTCCTCGATATGACACTGTCTTTCACAATCAGCCAAGGCCCTAATCAAAGAAGAAACATGTTTGTTCAGCGCAGGCAAGATCTGAGTGAGCATAAGCAATGCAGGCGGTTGTCTTTGTTCTCTGAAGAGAATCTTGGACATACTTGAGCGAAAGGCTGAATCGGGTATAATCGCCTGCGTTGGCCTCGGTTCTCTTTTGGATGCGGTCCAAAACATGAACCATATTTCGGTAATATTCAATCGAAGCGGGCAATCGTCTCTTGATTGTCTCCAACTCCAGGTCCAGGGTCATGGGAATTTGTTTGGAAAGCGTCTCCGAAATGGGTATCTTGGCTATGAATTCATCCTCGGTCGAAATGACCACGTTCTTTCTCCACAAAGCCAATTCCTACAACATCCAAATGACAAAAAAACGGGTGTTGGGAGACTATTCGGAGGATATTACCCGCGGTTGATCAGACATGTCAAAACTCAAATGAAATTAGACTTACGACTGGCTCGGTCAAGAACGAAATCACCAGAGGATCGTTTTTGAGGACAGGGTGCCGCATCAGAGCGTTCATAAATCGAGTCAGACCTCTTAGTCGGCGCTCCAAGAATACTTCGTCTGCCACTATGGATTCGAGAGGGGACAGTTAATAAATGCTGTATGTTCCTGCAGCAGCTACTTTTGTAAAAAAAAAAAAAAAAAAAAAAAAAAGTGGAATAACTGTAAAATTTACCTCCTAGTCTTTTTGGTGGCAAGTTGGGCAAAATACGGAAAGGAAATCGTTTAGCAAGAACCTCCAGCAACCACCAGAAATCGCTGTATCTCCTGATGACGGTCGTTTGCCGGTTCTATTAGCAAGAATGGAAACGCCATTAGTACAAACTTTCGAGAAGGCTTACACCCAAAGCATGTTCGCTTGCTATTATACCTTTGACTCCACGATATAGTTGGTATGTTTGAACAAGAATATGCCTTCCTTCTCAGGTGCGAAGCTGATCCTAATCGTGTCCAGGTGCAGGAACCATTGATACATATCCTTGCGGGTCACCTCCGGGTCAGCATCTCGAGTAATCTGGGCTGAAGTGATTGGTGGGGATGCCAAGCTTGAAGGTGCAGGCGGGTATCCTCCATTACCATTCTTAAGAGTTGACACCACGGAGCTTCTCCAAGGATCCGAGACTGCACTGCCCACATGAACAGGGTGATGTTGAAGGGGCAAGGTTGAACTCGTTGAATAGATGTTGGTTTCCCTAGTGCTACCAAAATCAATCGCCTCGAGCCCAGGCAAATGTGGAACAGGCAGGTCTAGCACACAAAAATAAAGGTATTAGCCCTTTTGACATGCTCTAGAAAAGGAATTATTCGGTGGAAATAGCGTGCGTTGTATTTTTTTTCCCGTTATTACCTTCCCGGTGCGCAATCAGATTTTCAATTGTCAGATCCATGTTTTTCTGGGCCATCGCCACTAGGGCCAACGTCACGCTGCATTCTCCCTTTGAGATCCTGGACCGGGTTGGAGCCACGGCAATGTTGAGGATCTATTACCATAAAGAGGATCTTTTTCTGTAAGTTCCTGTTGTCTCCTTTAGGTAGATGCTCTTCTCGATACGAAGCATCACAGGCAACCCAAACAGGAACAGTCTATTAGCCTGTACCTGATTCACAGACGCCGAAGGCAGTCCACTGACGGCCACAATCTTGTGAATGGCAGACACTGTGATCTTTCCGCCCGAGGGCTGGGCCAAATCAAAAGCGGTCGTGTAGATACTCGGCAACGGCATTCCTGCTATGCAATAAGAACCCCATGTTGGTGGCAACAAAGCGACAACAGTTGTTAGAGTTGTTGAACAAAGGACACAAAAACTGCGTCTCTCATAGACCCCTTCAAGTTAGTCTTGGCAAAACAGGTCGTCACCTACACAGGATGTTGCTCAGGTCCAGAGGGTTCAGTCCTCGAGCTGTGGTAGCGCCCCAAGGGTCACTGACCTCAAAAGGCGGGGCCACGGCTGAAGCCGCGGAGAATGAAGCCGTCATGGCATCAGAGTCGTCTGCGATTGCGCTCATGGGCGGGGCTTTGGGATGAGCAGGAAGGGGTGGACTGATGGTCTATCTGGATGACAAATGCGAAAGGCAGATGCGTCTCGGAAAGAAGGAAGAAGATGGAGGCTGGGGGATTGGGGGGCGGGAACAACAGGGGAAGGAGGACGGGAAGGGAAGGAAGGGGAAAGGGGGAAATGGATTGCAATCTCAGCAAGGCGGATGGAACTCTGACCAAGAAAAGAAAGCGCGTTGTTGGACCTCGCTTTTTTTCCTCTTTTTTTCATGCCACGATGCCATTGGCCCACGCGAGGAGAGGGAGGACGCAGCAGCTCTGCATGTTTGTTGTCGCTCTTCGGTCTTCCCTATCTGCATGCTGCCTGCATGGTCGCTTCCCATTTTCTCTTTCTCTCTCTTTCTCTCACTCTCTTAGGGGTGTTTTGGCCATCTGTGATCGACAACAGCCCAATGCTGACTGGCCACTGTCCTTCACCCATTGACATATCCCTGTGGTCAAGGATCACAGGCTTCCAGCACGCGTCACCTCTTCTTATGTTACACTATTGTAGCTCCATGATCCCCATGCGAGTTGCCTAAACACCTTAGAAAATAGCGAAAGATCAAGGATCCGAGCTTTGCCAAAAAAAACAAAAAAAAAGAGTTGAATGAACAAAATGGGGTTTTTATAATAATATATGAAATTGGCTAAATGCAAAAGGTAGAACTATGATACTTTTTTAAATGGCAACAACGACCGCGCAAAGAGCAGCCAAGAGGGTCGCCGCGATACCCGAGGACGCAAATTTAACAGCGCTACTCTCGGGGGCCTTGGTGGGCGAGGTGATGCCGGCACTGGGACCTGTGGCCGTGGCGACAGGTGTACCGGAAACAGTCATGGTGCCGTTGATTATTCCATTCTTGTTCTTGAGGTACCACTCCAATTGAGCAGGGTATTGGTTGGTGTACAAATCCAACTCATCCTGGGGACACTTACCCATACACATACCAGCCTTGGTCATGAACTCTCCGGTCTTGGCGGAACCACGCTCAAAGGTGTATGACAAGGACTCGATGAAGTAAGGGGACTTGGGGTCCTCAGAGTAGTTGGGGAACATGGCCTTTCCGACCTCGTTGGTGCAGCCAGCAACACAGGCGCCGTTGGGTTGGAAGGGGTAATCGAATCCACCTGGGGGAGGAGTGATGGGTCCAGTGGGGTTGGTAGGGTCAGGGTTGTTGGGATCCACAGGGTTGGTGGGGTCCACGGGGTTGGTCACTCCGCCCTTGTTCTTGTTATACCATTCCAACTGAGCGGGGTACTGGTTGGTGTAGAGATCAAGCTCGGCCTGAGGGCACTTGCCCATGCACATACCAGCCTTGGTCATGAACTCACCGGTCTTGGCCGAACCACGGTCGAAGGTGTAGGACAAGGACTGGATGAAGTAAGGGGACTTGGGATCCTCAGAGTAGTTGGGGAACATGGCCTTGCCGACCTCGTTGGTGCATCCAGCAACACAGGCGCCGTTGGGTTGGAAGGGGTAATCGAATCCACCTGGGGGAGGAGTGATGGGTCCGGTGGGATCGGTAGGGTCAGGGTGGTTGGGATCCACAGGGTTGGTGGGGTCCACGGGGTTGGTCACTCCGCCCTTGTTCTTGTTATACCATTCCAACTGAGCGGGGTACTGGTTGGTGTAGAGATCAAGCTCGGCCTGAGGACACTTGCCCATGCACATACCAGCCTTGGTCATGAACTCACCGGTCTTGGCCGAACCACGGTCGAAGGTGTAGGACAAGGACTGGATGAAGTAAGGAGACTTGGGATCCTCAGAGTAGTTGGGGAACATGGCCTTTCCGACAGAGTTGGTGCATCCAGCAACACAGGCACCGTTGGGCTTGAAAGGATAGTCAAAGCCGCCAGGAGGAGGGGTGACAGGGCCGCTGGTGGGGACAGTAGGCTTATCAGTGGTGGTGGGTTTAGTTGGGGGCTGGACAACACCACCCTTGTTCTTGTTGTACCACTCCAACTGGGCAGGATATTGCTCAGTGTAAAGGTCAAGCTCGGCCTGAGGGCACTTGCCCATGCACATACCAGCCTTGGTCATGAACTCGCCAGTCTTGGCTGAACCGCGGTCGAAGGTGTAGGACAAAGACTCGATGAAGTAAGGAGACTTGGGGTCCTCAGAGTAGTTGGGGAACATAGCCTTGCCGACAGAGTTGGTGCATCCTGCAACGCAAGCACCGTTGGGCTTGAAAGGATAGTCAAAGCCGCCAGAAGGAGGGGTGACAGGGCCACCGGTGGGGACAGTAGGCTTGGCAGTAGTGGTGGATTTAGTTGGGGGCTGGACAACACCACCCTTGTTCTTGTTGTACCACTCCAACTGGGCAGGATATTGCTCAGTGTAAAGGTCAAGCTCGACCTGAGGGCACTTGCCCATACACATACCGGCCTTGGTCATGAACTCGCCAGTCTTGGCTGAACCGCGGTCGAAGGTGTAGGACAAGGACTCGATGAAGTAAGGAGACTTGGGGTCCTCAGAGTAGTTAGGGAACATGGCTTTGCCGACAGAGTTGGTGCATCCAGCAACACAGGCACCATTGGGCTTGAAGGGATAGTCAAAACCGCCAGAAGGGGGGGTGATAGGGCCACCGGTGGGGACAGTAGGCTTGGCAGTAGTGGTGGTGACAGGACCAGTCGTGGGCTGAACAATACCGCCCTTGTGGGCGTTATACCACTCCAACTGAGCGGGGTACTGGTTGGTGTAGAGATCAAGCTCGGCCTGAGGGCACTTGCCCATACACATACCGGCCTTGGTCATGAACTCGCCAGTCTTGGCTGAACCGCGGTCGAAGGTGTAGGACAAGGACTCGATGAAGTAAGGAGACTTGGGATCCTCAGAGTAGTTGGGGAACATGGCCTTTCCAACAGAGTTGGTGCATCCAGCAACGCAAGCACCGTTGGGCTGGAAGGGGTAGGCTGGGTCAACGGGTCCGACGGTGGGGATAACAGGGCCGGCGGTGGTGGCAGTGGGCTGGACAGGCGCGTCAGTGGTGACAACGGGTCCGGAGGTGGTGACAGGGGGCTGGCCCTTGTGGGCGTTATACCACTCCAACTGAGCAGGGTACTGCTCAGTGTAGAGGTCAAGCTCAGGCTGGGGACATCTACCCATGCACATACCAGCCTTGGTCATGAACTCGCCAGTCTTGGCTGAACCGCGGTCGAAGGTGTAGGACAAAGACTCGATGAAGTAAGGAGACTTGGGGTCCTCAGAGTAGTTGGGGAACATAGCCTTGCCGACAGAGTTGGTGCATCCAGCAACGCAAGCACCGTTGGGCTGGAAGGGGTAGGCTGGGTCAACCGGGGCGACGGTGGGTTGAGGGGCATCGGTAGTCGTTGCCGTTGGCTGAACAGGCGCGTCAGTAGTGACAACGGGCGCGTCGGTGGTGACAGGACCAGCGGTGGCGGTGGGCTCGACAACACCACCTTTGTGTGCGTTGTACCACTCCAACTGAGCAGGGTACTGCTCAGTGTAGAGGTCAAGCTCAGGCTGGGGGCATCTACCCATGCACATACCGGCCTTGGTCATGAACTCGCCAGTCTTGGCTGAACCGCGGTCGAAGGTGTAGGACAAGGACTCGATGAAGTAAGGAGACTTGGGATCCTCAGAGTAGTTGGGGAACATAGCCTTGCCGACAGAGTTGGTGCATCCAGCAACGCAAGCACCGTTGGGCTGGAAGGGGTAGGCTGGGTCAACCGGGGCGACGGTAGGCTCAGGGGCAGCGGTGGTGGTGACAGTGACTGGGGGCTCGACAGTAACAACAGGCACGTCAGTGGTGGTGACAACTGGAGCCTCGGTAGTGGTAGTGACTGGAGCGTCAGTGGTGGTGGTAGGCTGTTCCTTATGGGCGTTGTACCACTCCAGCTGAGCAGGGTACTGCTCAGTGTAGAGGTCAAGCTCAGGCTGGGGGCATCTACCCATGCACATACCGGCCTTGGTCATGAACTCGCCGGTCTTGGGCGAGCCGCGGTCGAAGGTGTAGGACAAGGACTCGATGAAGTAAGGAGACTTGGGATCCTCAGAGTAGTTGGGGAACATGGCCTTTCCAACAGAGTTGGTGCATCCAGCAACGCAAGCACCGTTGGGCTGGAAGGGGTAGGCTGGGTCAACTGGGGCGACGGTAGGCTCAGGGGCAGTGGTGGTGGTGACAGTGACTGGGGGCTCGACAGTAACAACAGGCGCGTCAGTGGTGGTGACAACTGGAGCCTCGGTAGTGGTAGTGACTGGAGCGTCAGTGGTGGTGGTAGGCTGTTCCTTATGGGCGTTGTACCACTCCAGCTGAGCAGGGTACTGCTCAGTGTAGAGGTCAAGCTCAGGCTGAGGGCATCTACCCATGCACATACCGGCCTTGGTCATGAACTCGCCAGTCTTGGGCGAGCCGCGGTCAAAGGTGTAGGACAAGGACTCGATGAAGTAAGGAGACTTGGGATCCTCAGAGTAGTTGGGGAACATGGCCTTTCCAACAGAGTTGGTGCATCCAGCAACGCAAGCACCGTTGGGCTGGAAGGGGTAGGCTGGGTCAACTGGGGCGACGGTAGGCTCAGGGGCAGCGGTGGTCGTAGTAGTTGTGGTTGTAGTGGTGGGCGTAGGAGAAACGGCGGGGACTTTGGATCTGTACCAAACCAACTTTGAGTTGTACTGACCCGAGTAAAGCTCCTGCTCTGACTTAGGGCAAGAGGCAATGCATCGACCAGACTTGGCCATGAAAGCCTGAGTCTTGGGTGAACCGCGCTCGAAGGTATAAGACAATGACTCCAAGAAGTAAGGGCTCGTAGGATCCTCTGAATAGTTGGGGAAGAAGCTGAGACCGGCAGTCTATAGGATCAAAGAGACATGAGTAAAATAGAACTGGGAGAGCGGTTGGACGCCTTCAACAGACACGGGAAAGCACTTACGACACAGCACGTAGAAACACAAGGACCATCAGGGAAGAATGGGAAGTAGTCGGAGATGAAGGTAGGAGAGGGCTCGGGGGCAGCAGTGGTGGTGGTAGGGGCGACAGTGGTGGTAGTGGTGGTGGTAGGGGCGACAGTGGTGGTAGTGGTGGTAGTGGTGGTGGTGGTATCTGGGCGAGGAGGAGGGGTGTCGTCTTTGTGGCTGTTGTACCAGGTCAACTTGATAGGGTAGTTGTCGGTATACAGATCCAGCTCAGGCTGAGGGCATTTGCCCATGCACATACCAGCCTTTGTCATGAAAGCGACTGTGTTGGGAGTACCACGCTCGAAGGTGAAAGAAAGCGACTTGATGAAGCTAGGTCCATACTCATCCAGATCGTTGTAGTCCGCGAAGACTGACTTTCCAACAGTCTGTTGTTCCATGTAGAGAAGAAATATTGGCGTTAGAGGAGGCGTCATGCACGCCAGATCGCTGAATGTCGAACGCGAATCTGGTATTCGAAGGAAACGGTAGAAGCGGGGGAAAACTTACGTTGGTACATTCAGAAACGCAAGCTCCTTCGGGTGTGAATGGGAAATATTCAGACTGAGCATTTGCAACCGCCGCCAAGGAGGCGACAACAACTGCTGCAGCGAAATGCATTGCGGTGGTTGTTGTTCGATTGAGGTGTAGGGGGTAGGGAATACAAGAAGGGGAAACCAGGGAACCAGAAGAAAAAAAGAAAAGGAAAGAAGTGGGTAGCAGGGCGACGTGAAGTGATTATATATGTTTGGGTGGCCCTGCCTTGGCCAGGGCAGTCTGGGCCAGACTGACCTTTGACTATGAAAAACGGCGGGTTTGGAAAGCAGGCGGAATGCATTCCGCAATGGCGCCTGTTATCAGATCCCCTGATGACTGACTGACTGATGAATTGTTGTTTGCCGTCTCACCTGGCTGGGCCTAAAATCCTCCTCTGTAATTCTTTCGATCTGATAACTCACTCGTTCACTCAGCAACCCGGGGAGGGCGAGAGCGGCCTTGCGGTCTTGCACACCGTAGATGGACTCTTCCAAGTGTTCCGCTTCTTTTAGTTTTTTCACTTTTTTGCACAATTAGGTTCAGGCACAAACTCACTCCGCTCTGTCCCCTCTCTGTTGGTTCACTTGGTTGCCTTCCTCTGTGTGCTCAGTTTCTGAGATTTGCTTACCCGGGTACGCGCAACGAGTCGAGGGCGTCGAAGGCTTGTTGTTTTTCAATCTGATAACTCGCTTGCCTGAGAAAAAAAAAGGAATAAGACGGATTAAAGTTCAGGTACTGAACACCAGACTCCCCGGTCTAAGACCTCTCCGATGTATTTTTCTTTTTCTTTGGATCGCTTACTCATGTCCCCTGCGCTCTTTTCCATTAGGGGTGGCTTGACTTGAGGATGAGCAAGGCGCTGAGCGCCACAGACTCTGTTGAACAGAGATGTAGTTTTGTATTTTCTTTCAACAATGCCTTCATATGATGATGACACAGACACGTAACTTCGAAGTGGTGTTCAATGCACCCAGACATCAGATAATGGCCTCTTCAACAGCTGTTTTTACAGATCTGACTGAGAAAACGCGGCGCTGACGGTTCAAACCACTCAAACCTCTTCTTCCGTCCTGTCTTTCTCACCTTGTTCCTGTCTCCTGTGGTGAATCTGACGCCATTGTTTCGTGGATCATCTTCCTAATTTACCCGTTCTCCGCGTCGTACGGTCTTGTGTTGGAATTGGAAAAGCTCACCTCATCTGATGCTGTGGCCGAAGGTCCGCTTCTAGAATTGATCTACATCAATTCCTGTTTTTATCCTCACCATGGGCTTTTCCTTTCCCACACACTGACCCAGGCGTGATTCTTTTTTGTTGTTTTTTTCTCCATTTGTCACCGTTTCGTCTAAATCAAACTCTACCATTCTACAGTACTCTTCGCAGACCTTTTCTCACACGTGGTCTTTGTATTACAGTACTGTACAGTAGCCTTACCTTGTTCAAGGAAGATCTTCCGTGCACGCTAACCTTTTTTTTTGACATATCCCTTTCCTGTCGCTTCCGACAAAACAAAACTCTCTTTTTTTGGCATTGGAGCTTGACGTCAGCACACCCTGTTCTCTGTTCTCAACTGACTTTCCTTCCGGCCTCCATCAGTCTTTGAAAAAGACCGGTCGAGAATGGAGAGTCTATAACCTGAAAGGTACTTGATGGAACATGTCGAGAACTGGAAATGAAAAGAAGAAACCTGAAGTTTCTACACCGATCCTTTTGTGTTCCCGCCACGGCTCTTCTCTCTTGTGGAATGAACGAACATAAATCAACCGCGCAAGAGACAGGTCATCGTAAGCATGTAAGCCCGCCTCTAGCATCCTAAAGGAATTGAATTTGAAAAAGAATACAGGAGAATTTGACTTGTGTCACCTTGGTTCCCTTGATGCAAGGGATCTTCGTCGAAAGGATCTCTGTTTATTTTAGAAAGAAAGGTGAGAATCTCGCTAGGACGTCGTGCGGTGCAGACTCTCTTCTCAGATCCAATCTTAACATTTCCATTCAACAAGCGCGCGAAGGAATGGACAGAGAAGATACTTGCGACACGAACAGACCTCGAATTGCAGTGAATTCAACTTGATATTGGACGCGATTTTGTGCATCTTTCTTTCTGCGTGGTTGCTGCTCGTTTGGATATTTAACTCCTCCAAGAGAGTATAAAGGAATCAAATACTACCAGTGCCAGATGACTCCAACCACTACTGAACCCTACGATGGAAAGAGGACGTTCCGCTGCCAGACCTCCCATTACATACTCATACTCGAGGCTCAACCCAGCCCCTCTATGAGGACATGACCGCGAAGCGGTCACGTACTATTAGTCTCGACCCAGCCCTCTCTCCTCGCTACGTGACCGCGAAGCGGTCATGTCCTCGTAGAGGGTCTGGAAGAAAATGTGGCCCTTTACATATGGTGGATATAAAAGGAAGGTGCTTAAGGGTCTTTACATGGGATTTGTGCGAGAGCTTCGAGAGCCCATTATTCAGAGACGCACAAATCCCATGTAAAGACCCTTAAGCACCTTCCTTTTATATCCACCATATGTAAAGGGCCACATTTTCTTCCAGACCCTCTACGAGGACATGACCGCTTCGCGGTCACGTAGCGAGGAGAGAGGGCTGGGTCGAGACTAACGTACTATAACCGTGGAGAGGGGTCGAACCTACCCTCCCTCAAACCCTTAAAATCCACAGAATGGCACGTGCAGTGAAAAAGTGGCTGTGCGGATGGATGACCCTCAACCGAACTCTAAGGCAGATAACTGATAGCTCACGTAGGAAGAGGTTCAGGACTGGGCCAGCGGGGACGTGCTTCCTCTAGAGTCAGCACCCTGTAAAAAATAAGGACTGGAGGATATGCAACATCTTGGACCAGACCGTAATCCACTTTTCACCATCTAACGGCTAGCGCAAAGTCTTGCGAAAGCACACATTCGTTGTAGGATTTGTTTATTTTTTTTTCTAGGGGTAATACAACTTTCTTTCTTCTTTTCTGAACATGCCCACAAAGGCATGTTTAGTGCTGCTCAGGGAAGTGCTCCTCCAACCATCTCTCGGAATCGAGAGCGGCCATGCATCCAGTACCGGCACTGGTAACGGCCTGACGGTACTTCTTGTCCTGAACATCACCGGCAGCGAAAACACCGGGGAGGTTGGTCTCGGTGGAGCCGGGGGTAGTCTTGATGTAACCATCCTCGTCCAAGTTCAACTGGCCCTTGAACAAAGCAGTGGCGGGAACGTGACCAATGGCGTAGAACAATCCGTTGACATCCATGGAGCGCTTCTCCTTAGTGACAGTATCCTGGAGCTCGAGGGACTGGAGCAACTTGCCATCACCCTTGCACTCAACAGGGACAGTGTTGTAAAGGATGGTGACCTTGGGGTGGGTGGAAAGACGGTTGGCCATGACCTTGGAGGCGCGAAGCTTGTCGCGACGAACAAGGACGTAGACGTGAGAGGCTATGAGGAACAAGAAATATCACGTGAGAATTTGAGATAGGCTCACTCCACGCAGGCATCGAGCAATTGAATAGACAACACCTCAGCCCGGACGGTTGCAACAGGACCAATACATACCATACTTGGTGAGGTAGACAGCCTCCTCAGCGGCAGAGTCACCGCCTCCGACAACGGCAAGGGGCTTGTTGCGGAAGATGGGGACGGCACCGTCGCAGACTGCGCAGGCAGAGATACCGGCCTGCCAGTAGGTCTCTTCACCAGGCAAGTGCATGCGCTTGGCAGAGGCACCAGTGGCAATGATGACCGAGTTAGCAGTATCGGTGGGCTGTTCGCTATCCTCCTCGCCCTCGCGCCAGAGCTTGAAGGGCTGGGAGGTGAGATCGACCTTTCCGATGGTCTCGGTGTGAATTTCGGTGCCGAAACGAACAGACTGCTCACGGAACTTATCCATCATTTCGCCGCCCATGATACCCTCAGGGAAACCTATGATACAACATGGCACACAACAAAAAAAATGTAGTCGACGGTTAATATCCTTTCGATCGATTTTGGAAAGGCACCGGGCCATGGCGTCATAATTCTTTTGTATCTGAAGGTTCTCCGTCCTTCTCCCCAAAAAAATGATTGATCGATCCAATTGGAGATGGCTCCTGGTACCTGGGTAGTTCTCGACATCAGTGGTAGTGGTAAGCTGTCCACCGGGAGCGAATCCGTTGGCCATCATGCCCTCGAACATGACGGGCTTAAGGTTGGCACGGGCAAGGTAGACAGCGGCGGTGTGGCCAGCAGGGCCAGATCCGATGATGATCACTTTGGAGTGGATAGGGGCCTTGGCAACTGGTGGCATTTTGTCTGATAAAGAGACCGACACAGGGATTAGAACGCCTGAAGCACCAGCAATGACCTTCGCAGCTAAGGACCCTCTCTTCTTGTTGCTGCCACTGTTGCTGCCACTACCGTTGTTTTTACTATTGGGTTGAATACCAGCACTGCTGCCGCTCTGTACCGGTTGACTTTTCAAACTAGGTGTTGCGCAGTGAAAGAGCGATGGTGCTGTTGTAGAGAAGGCAGCGGCAGATGCTTTAAAGGAGGATAGGGAAGAAGAAGAGAAAATATCCCTAGAAAGTCGCGCTGCTAGACCACTGCGCAGTGCCAATCGCGCAATGTTGAGAGATGTCATGAGCGCAGATCTCTGGATTGAGATGTCAGAGGACGCAGATACAGCAAGCAAGCGGTGAGGAAGGATAGGGTCGAGGGCAAGAGACAAAAACAGAGCAAGACAAGACGAGAAGGTGTGAGGGAGGAAGATTTCAAGGGGAGATGGACTTGCGCAGAAACATTGTTTAAAAAAAATAAAGAATTCCAATGAGGAGCGGCAGCGGCAGGGCAGGGCGGTCCTGATCAGCAACAGCAGACAGGGGCAGACAGGGGCGGACAGAAATGAGAGAGCAAGGAGGATGCAAGAAACGATGATGCGCAGATAGTTACATTATGGATTCGACCGCGGAGGGGGAGAGAGAGAGAGAAAGAGGAGAGAGCGAGAGAGGAGAGAGAATAGTTGAAGAGAGAAGAGAAGCGAAGCGAAGCAAAAAGAAGAGATGATCTTCTTTTGAGTTCTCCTGTGTTGTGTCGCTCGCTCGCTCTTCGACCCATTGTCTGGCGCCACCGATCGATTTTTGCCCTGTCCCCAACGGCGAGACACGGACGGCAGACGGGACGACACGGGGAAGGGCTGAGGGCTGGTTCAAGTTGGTTGGATTTAGTCACGTGCGCTGCTGCTGCTGCTTCCTTATCTGATCGAATCAAAGGTCTGCTGGGTCTCAGTCTCCACTCGACCTCTCTTGTTTGCCCTGATTCCACATCGCCTCTTGCTTTTGCATGGCCTCTTCCTCGTCCATTCCATTCCTCAAAGATAAACTCATAGACAACACACTGCATCCCATGGACTCGACCGAACCGATCGACCCAAGGCAGCTCGAGCACATCTCGATTCACAACCCTCGCAGGATCCTCTTCCTCTACGGTTCCCAAACGGGCTGCGCACAGGATGTGGCTGAGAACGCTGCCCGGGAGGCACGTCGCATGCATTTTAGCGCCACCGTCTCTTCTATGGACGATTATGATCGGGTATTGTCCTATGGAATGACGCACACCCATATGATGCAATGGATATTAATAAGAAAACCGAAGAAATAGGACAAGCATGCTCATCTTCTTCCTCATTTTGTAGAGCCTTTTGATCCGCGAACATTTTGTGGTGTTTGTAGCATCAACAACGGGGCAGGGTGAGGAGCCAGACAATATGAAGCGCTTCTGGAAGTTTCTTTTGAGAAAGTCACATCCATCTGACGCATTGGATCACATGGAGTACACCGTCCTTGGTCTTGGGGACTCTTCTTATATCAAGTATGCTTCGCTCCTTTCGGATACCCCTGTACGACCCAACCACCTCCACTGACCACATATTGCTTACACTTCCTCGACACTGACTTCATTAGATTCAATTGGCCAGCCAAAAAACTCTACAAACGCCTGATGCAGCTTGGCGCCAGACCTTTCTATGAACCTGCCTACGCAGACGATCAACACTACCTTGGGTAAGAAACGTTCATAGTATGAATCACAAGCTCCCTCCGCAATAACCAGCACTCATCTGTTACCATCTCTTAAATCTCCAGCATCGATGGAACCCTCGGACCCTGGTTGACAGGGCTGTGGAAAGCAGCTTTGGAAAAATACCCGCTGCCAAATCATTTGGAAATCGTACCCGAGCATGTCATCTTCAAAAACAGCTTCAGTCTTGTCTTCGACCCAAAAAACATCAGTGAGAACGCCTCAGCGCCATCAGCATTGGAAACAGAAATTACTGAGCCAGGATCTTATCTTGCTACTTTAATTCAGAACAGACGTATCACACATCAAAAGCACTCACAGGATGTCCGGCACATTGAGCTCTCTATCAAGGACCCAATTTTTCCGGGCTATCATCCTGGTGATGTTTTAACGATGCGACCCCGTAATATCGCCAAGGATGTTGTAGAGTTCTTAGAGTACAATGGATGGACATCGATTGCCGACGATCCTTTTACGATCATCGAAAACCTCTCAGATCACCCATTACCTAAACATATCCACCATCGACAAACCCTGCGTTCGCTGCTGACAGACCACCTCAATGTGTTTACGACCCCCAGGACGAGTTTCTTTCAACTGCTGATTCACTTCACGGATAATGAGGACGAGAAAGACAAGTTGCGTGATTTCGTGTCTCCTGCTGGTCAGGACGATCTTTACTCATATTGTCACCGGATGAAGCGCACACTCTTTGAGGTCCTCCAGGACTTTAAAGATGTGAAAGTCCCGCTAAATTATATGCTGGATCTCTTCCCCATCATCATGCCAAGGAGTTTCTCGATCGCATCGGCGCCCCTGATCTCCGTACAGGAACAACACAATCAAGTCTACTCAAACGGGATAAATGGCGAGCACGGCCAGCAACATGCAATTCATACAACCAACGGCGACTTGACTCGAGGAAACGTTGATGGAGAATTAGAGTGGAAGGTCGAACTCTGCGTAGCCATTGTGCACTACAAGACCAAATTGTGGAAGTGGAGGACAGGGATCTGCACAAAGTGGCTCAAGAGTCTCACAGCTTCAGCAGATCAGGCGCTTCTAGAGACTGAAACCGTACCTCAAGCAGGCGAAAACAGCAAGAAGGAACTCGTCAATAAGGTGAAGACCCCCTCTCATTTCTGGGTACGACTCCAGAGAGGCACTCTTAAGCTCCCCAAGGACCCTAGTGTCCCGTTGATCTGTATCGGACCAGGTAAAGAATCGGTTATCCTTACTTCGTGGTATTTACGGACATATTAAGCAGACTATTAATTTCAGCTTATTTGTTTGCCTTTGCTAAGGTACGGGAGTGGCACCTATGAGAAGTTTTTTGCACCATAGAATCTACGCCCAGGGTGCCCGTGACAATCTGCTGTTCTTTGGATGCCGCAAAAGAGATATGGATTATCATTACAAAGAAGAGTGGGAACAGTTGGAGCGCGAAGGTAGACTCCAGGTATTTACGGCGTGCTCTCGAGACCAGGTAATACAAGCACTCTTGGTTAAATTTGGTTGTATTGATCGATTTATTTGAATGTGTCTTCCCTTCCCTTTCTGCTCATTATTGCTGACTATGTCGCTCTTGATCTTTATTGGATATTAAATTCACCCACATACGACTACACAGGAGGACAAGGTCTACGTCCAACATTTAATCGAGCAACAAGGCCCACTGGTTTGGAACTACCTGCACGAACGCAGAGGCACGATCTTACTCTCTGGAAGCTCCAATAGGATGCCTGCTGATGTGACCCGAGCCCTGCAGCGCGTCATAGCCTCACAGGGCAACATGTCAATTGAGCAAGCAAACGAATACTTGAACAAGGTCGAGAAAGAAGGCCGTTTCCAACAGGAATGTTGGGCGTAAGCATGATTTATCTCTCCATAGAAAAAAACCCCCCTCGCGAGAATGAGACCCTGTGCTACGAGGATGGCAATGATTTTTACGATACTCGAACGATTACATCCCTGACATCTGTGTGTCGGCAAATCCGTGTAAAGCAGTTGACTAGAAAATTAGGCAATGGAGGATGGAAGAAACTGAACTTATATAAACATTTCCTACCAACGGTGACCTTATCAACAACTGACGAATCGAATGGGAGTGGCAAAAGCATTCAATAGTACAGAGTGACAAAAGCATTCAGGAACGAGAGAGTTTGGGCGTGGGCAATGTTTTTCATGGCGTCATCAAATCGCCCAGGGGCGGGCGGACAGGACCCTTGCGGACAAAGAATTGCTCTCAATAGTCAGCCGCGTTCAAAAACAAGAGAGCTAAAACACGCAACTTTACCATGCATGCACCTTGCAGAAAGCGGTCGTGGCCGCAATGAAATGTTATCGATGATATCTCTTTGGGAGTGTGTGAGCTTTCTTTTACTACATCCACATGACCACCCACTTCTCGTTTTCTGCTTGTTCACTTGGTGTACAAAAAAAAAAAAAAAAAAAAAATGGAGTACAGCCAGAAGCCCACGGATCTCAAAAAAGGCACAGAGACACGATTGCTATCGCTTAGGGGCCTCTTCTCTCTTCATGTAAGGGTCGGCCTGACTGTCCAATTTCTCACACTAGAGGTTCAAGGACCGGGTATTCCGAAAAAGAAAACAAGGACAACACATGCCGACTATTCCTTTTTTGGGTTGTTATCGTTGCTCTTGCTCTCGTGTTTCTGCTTTGCTGGGTAATGTTTTTTAACACTTGTCCTTCAACAGCTCACAGCATGTCCACTAGACAACAGTTGCGTACATGTGCAATATCTTGCAGCGGTTCATGGTTACGGATTACTGGACGATAAGACCATAGTTTAGTGTGATTCGGAATTTCCCAAGAAAGGATTGGAGACAGCTTTCCCCTTGGCGGCGTAAACACGCGCGGCGGACGCGTTCCTGTCGGCGCGGAATACAACCCCATGCACATAAAACAATTCACATCTCAGATTCCTTTATTCGGCTTCAGATGTCTTCATTAGCAGGTTTCAAAGAAAGGTATCTACATTCTAGGTGATTTTTAGCCCCTTCAAACCGCCTTTGGCATCTTTTTTTTTTCTGGTCTTCCCTCGGTAAAAGTAATAGACACCAATTTCAGGAACAGTTCTATTATGGTAACGATGGTACATGACTAACTCCAAGAGTCGAGTTCCCAGGGAAAGACTCCATTCGAGACAAAAGAAGTACATAATATCCTTAGGCTGTTCTGCGATCTCATCTTTGCCCTGAGCTGACCCACAGTCACCCTTCTGCATGCACTAAATGTTGACCAATCCTCAATATTGAGCAAATACCTCGTGATGAATTGTGGTGCCTATTCCAAGGACACAGAAACACTAGTCTGTATCACCTTTCATTCCGCCAACTCAAGGCAGAAGGGCCAGGAATGCGCATGGAGGAAGGGAAACAAAAGAAACCCAGGCTAGAAGTTTGCACACAAAAGTAAAAAGACTGGTGGGAAGGACAAGTCCTCAAATGTCTTAGAGGGATTTTTTTCCCACCAATGGAGAGTGTTATTCACCATGCAGGAACACGCGTTTCATTGCAAGATGGTGTTCCTCTTTGGCCCTTGCATGAGAGAATACAACTTGGCTCTCGGTTAACCTTTGTCTTTTCCTCGGGAATGGACAGGACCCTTTGTGCAACCGCAATCATGCCAATTTGGGCCGAAGGACAAGGTGCTAGTCCAGCAGCCCCCTTGCCCCTCTCACCTCCCCGACCGTTGATTTGTGCAGATTGTTAGTGGGAAACAAACAAAACATTGCCAGGGATTGCGATCTCGTCATCCAAGGACCTGATGCACTCAATCCAAGGGCGCGCCGCCCTGGCCCTGGCCCTATCCAGTGCTCACACAGGGAAGGCAAAGGAAAGAGATAGACACGCGCGTGCCTGCTCTCCTGCGACCAGTGAGTTCCTGCCCATCGCTCTCTTCAAGTTTCTCACACCATTGCAGGCCGAGGCCCTTGGGAAATATACTGGATCAAGTCATAGAGGGAGAGAGCCATGAAAAGATAGGCCCTCGAACATTACTATCGACTCGCTCACCCTTCTCAAGTCGAGATAGGTATAAATAAGGAACCCTGGACAGCACGTTTTCCTTTTTTTTTTATCAATCCACAGTGCCTCTACAGCTTCCTCGCATCTCCTCCTCTCTCTCTTCAAAGAACTAGCTCCTCCAAGTCCAACCCCTCACCTCGTTGACAAAAATGAAGTACACCATCCTCCTCGCCGCTTGCATCGCCCTGGTTCAAGCCGCTCCTTTGCTGGCCCCTTCAAACAACGCCAAGCCCATCCCTGATTCGTACATTGTCGTCCTCAAGGATGGCCACTCGGCTTCCTCCTTCCAGCCAGCGTTCGACGCGATCGCCAAGCGCCAAAACGGTCGCGGTATCAAGCCCAAGGTCCACCGTCAATACAAGGCCATTCCCGGCTTTCATGCCTCTCTCCCCCCCGCGGCCCTGAAGGAGATTCAAGCAAGAAGCGAGGTCGCGTACGTTGAACAGGATGCGGTTATGAAGATCTATGGGCAACAAGACTCCCCTCCATCCTGGGGTTTGACGCGTGTCTCTGAGAAAAATCTGGATCTCTCTCAACCCTATTCCTATAACGATGCCGCTGGGCAGGGCGTCACAGCCTATGTGGTCGACACCGGTGTCTATGCCGGACACAAGGAGTTTGGTGGCCGAGCCAAGTTGGCAGCTAACTTTGTGGACGGTTCGGCCAACACGGATGAGAATGGCCACGGCACCCACGTCTCTGGAACAATTGGTGGTTCGACCTACGGTGTGGCCAAGAAGGTCTCGATTGTTGGTGTGAAGGTCCTGGATGCCCAGGGCTCGGGTTCGACCTCGAGTGTTGTCGCAGGAATGGACTGGGTCGCCCAAAACGCCAAGCCTGGAAAGTCTGTCGTGAACATGTCCTTGGGCGGTGGCAAGTCGCAGGCCATTGATGATGCCGCTGGTCGTCTCTTCTCGGCCAACATCCCTTTGATTGTCGCTGCCGGTAACGACGAGACAGTCGATGCCTGCGACGGTTCCCCTTCTGGCGCCCCCAACACCTTGACGGTGGCAGCCTCGGACAACACGGACAACACGGCCTCGTTCACATCTTGGGGCTCTTGTGTAGAGATCTTTGGACCAGGTGTGGACATTACCTCCTCTTGGATCGGTTCTTCCGATGCCAGCAACACCATCTCGGGAACTTCCATGGCCACCCCTCACGTCGTCGGCGTCGCGGCCTTGTACCTGTCCCAGGGAGGATTGAACTCTGCCCAAGACTTGTTTGACAAGCTGACGAGCACTGCTACCCCTGATCATATCCAGGGCAACCTCAACGGATCGCCCAACAAGTTGGTTTACAACGGCGGAGCCAACTAAAAAATACTTTCCCTTTCCCTTCTTCCACCCTGTGGGTAGTGAACATTGAGATTTATCTATTACGTATGTAGTGAAAAGTATGATATCCAGAAAACTAGGATGCGGTTGTGCGGTCTGGCACCATGCAGCCCACCTGGTTCATAAAAAATGAGATTCAATCCAACTGATAACATGCAACTGCCGTGACGTTTATTAAAGGAAATGGGGTTGGGAATATCACTCTTTTCTAAAAGAATGTCTATGGAGAGTCTGAGCTCTGCTCTCCCAAGATACCGTCGACCTTGACACCATATTCCATTTGAACCAAACCGCGCTGACTTTCTGGCTTCCAAGACATCACATAAAGACCAGCATCCTTCGCATGGAACTTGACCTCCACACCGTCTCCAGTCTCGGGGCACTCCGTTAGCGAATAAAACTTTGTGGGGACGACACTAATTATCAGACACGACAAAGAACAAACAGTAAGGTCAGTTTGCAAGTCCACTCACCTTAGAAGTAATGGCATGGCAAGACCAATAATAATAAAGAGAATACTTACACCGTGCCATTGTCGGCTTTCTCACCAAACTCAAAACGAACGACAGTAAAGTTGAGTCCCTCGCAAGCAGCGCGAACACCCTTCACTCTAAATTTGATAAGGACCTCAGGCTGAGCCTCCACGTCCTCATCCGCGACTACAAATTCATACTCGCAAGCCTTGCCATGAGCCATAGTCGAGAACATCTGGTAGATGCCATCTTTGGGGCGACCGGGCATGACATAGTCCATGATTGAATTGGCAGAGGCTGTCGACGAAGATCGAGGGCGGAGATAGGTGGGCACAGCCAAAAGGTTGGTATTGGTGGGGGGTGCTGGCTCCACGGGCTTAATGTTGTTCATAACCACGGAAGGCACACAGCCGCCAGGCATGTGGCCGCAGGTGCACTCTCCTCCGAGGAACTCGGGCAAGTTCTCAGGCTCAACATGATCCAGCAACACTGACTTGAAATCCTTGCCAAGAATGTGAATTTTCTCAATGACTGTTCGTAATAAAAAACAATGTCGTGATAAGTACCATGAACACTGAAAGATTTGGATCTGGGTTTGATAGTTGATCCAAGTTTTGATCCTTACCACCGGGATCGAGCCACTTCTTGATCATGGAGTACACCTTGACAAAGACGTAGGGACTGTTGACAATGAAGAGCTTTCCTAGACGCTCGGGATAAGCCTTCTGATCCATGTCGGTCAAAGAACGCAACATGTTCAATCCATCCATATGAAGCTCTAAAGAAGAGATCGTTGAGCACCTTCAGTCACACAAGCACAATTTGGGTCTTCTCAATCAGCATTTCGTTTTGAGTGGTTTCCTTACGGTGAAAGCCCATGCCTGTGCAGTCGAAAATAACGGTCTCCTTATCAATGACCTTGTCCTCTGTTCCGAAGCGCTTCTCACATTCTGGCATAATAGTGTTGTGGACAAATTCTGTGCAGCGAATATGATAGTCGACAAGCTCGGCTGTAGTGACATTCTTTGCCAACCCTTTGACATTGTGCTGACCCTAAAATAGTTTAAGCAATTCGGCCTGTCAGCCGCCGTCTTTTTTTGTCTTTGGCTGCACAATCTTTTTTTTGGTTCGCTCCTTCCTTTGGATTTACCATGCGCTCAATATAGATGGGTCTGCCGGCTTTGTCCCACTTGTGAAGACAGCTTCCTCCCATGTACTTTTGCAGCCTAACAGCATGTTCAGGGACGTTGGGCTGTCCTGCCTCGATGTTGGCATCTGGAACGGAGTGCCAGCCGCGCACGCCGTACATGACGCCATTTGAGTTGTGGGGTCCTGGGGTAGGGAGATCGTCGACATTGTTCGCCTTCCTCCATTCCAACGAGGCAAGTAGCTGGGTGTGGGCACCGGGCTGAGACGATCGAGATAGTAAAGAGACGGTCAGGGTCAGGGGTCAAGGGTCAGAACAAGCTCAATCCAATTATTCATTTTCAAGGTTCAGCCAGATGACATCGCCGTAACACCACACAATAAAGTCCAGAGGGACAAGAGGTAAAATGGAACTGTTCCTTTTGTTCCTGGAAAAAGCAAACATGGGGACACAAACGGTACAGGCGATGGGGACCGTGGTAAAAAGAATCAAGAGACGATGAAGTCGTTTACTCACCAAATCGTAGCTTCTAGCGACAATGAACCGCATCAGTTCCTATTTGGAGTCCATGATTGAGCAGATCAGAAATAGAAATCGCACGAACAAACGAACGGTCAGAGACGGGATCAGAACTGGCGAGTGGCTGCGATCTCCTTTTTTTCCTTCTGCTGTTATCTCTGAGCGACAATTGTCCTCTAGTCCATTCCCAGGATTATGCATTTTGTACGGGGCTAGCGGGTTTCCAGAGCATGCTCCTTCCTGTGCTGGGGTCTGTCCCGTTTGTCCTCGAAACTGAAATGGCGATTCATTCGCGTAGTCCACGAGAACTGATCTAGTCAAGGAAATGACTTCCAGGCCCATGTAAACCCAGCAGGAAGAGGCAATGAAGCACCTACCCCATCGTCATATTTCTCATTGTCATCACCAATAAGGGTGCGAAAGGCAGCCAGGGCCTCGACCTGCTTGGGCTCCGTGTAAGGATGCTTGGAATGTACGGAGGATGAGTCTGAACTGGGGGTCGACATGGAATTAATGAGTTGTGGGGTTGGTTTTTGGTTTGAGGATGAATGCAAAGGAGCACAGGAAATGAGGAAACGAAGAGGGCGGAAGGAATGAGGAGAAGAGAAGGAGGAGGGGGAGGAGGAAGGCAAAGGATGGGAATGTAAAAAAAGCGAGCGAGGAAAGCAAAAGGGAAGAGTAGAGCACAGTATGATGTGTCGAACGGGTATTTATGGGGCGCACTGGGCGGGCTGGACTGGACAGAGGACGGGCCTTGCTCCTTCAGGGGGAGGGGCACGCACGTTTGTTCTTTATCGAGCAATCAGTCCCCTGTCCAGTGCCCTGCCCTTGTCCGTCCGTCATCCTTCCGTTCTTTCTTCCTTACCTGCCTGCCTGTCTGCTTTCTTCCTCTGTCTGCTTGCTCCTTTCCCCTTTTCTGCCGTGTTCCCGGGAATGACTGTGCCGTTGAAGCGCTTCCCCCGCAAGGGACGGCGTTACGTGGACTGGCTGCTGTCCAATTTGCAATTTGCGCAGAAACGACCCCACTGCCCAAAAAAGTAAATGGACCTGGGTAAAACTATTCCCTGCTGCCAAACAGGATCTCGATTGTTGAAAGTTCGATCGCATTTGGATGTCTTCCTTTCCTCGTCTTTGGATGGCTTTGTCATCCAGCCTAGAAGCCCTACCATTTTTGTCGATCGCAGATCGCCGCTTCTACTTTTGTTCATTGATTCAAGCAACAGTGCAGGGACGAAGGACATGCTCTCACTTGGCCCTCACACGACCAGATCAGATTTGTTTTGTCCACGCACTACAACTGCACAATGCGCGTCCACGCAGCACATGAACCAAACACTTCCTACCCACCCAACGTTGAACTCGTGCTCACTTACAGATAGCATCAATTCATGTTTCCCTACGCTGGAACAACCCCTCGCGTGAGGAGGAGGAGTCAACGGCCATTCAGGCAGATTGACTCTCTAGCTCGGATCGAGGGTCGCAACTCATACAAAGACCCCCAACCTTGTCTGGTGGCCCATGCTGTCTGAAGTCAATTGAGTGCACAAACACCAACCATTTGTCCCTCTTTTTTTCTTTTCTCCGAAGCACCAAAATGTCGATTCTCGAATGGGCTGTTCTAAGGGGGGACAGCGCGGTCTGACCGCATTGCTGTAGTCATCGCCAGAGTGGCTCGTGTTAGTCGCACCTCAATGCCTAATGAAAGAAGATACACAAAGTCCCTAGCCAAGCAATGCAACCGACACTGGGGCCTACCAGTTCGACTGAGGTCAACATTATCAAAACGAGAAAAAGCCAAAGCGCAAAATGGTAAATGTGAATGGCCCAAGAGATGGGTAGATGGGCACTTTAACATATCATCTTTCTCTTCTCTTCTCTCTCTCTCTTTCTTGCTTTCTCGCCTATCCTCTTCTTCCTCTCTTTCTTACTCATTGTCCACACCCACCCCACCTGTACCTGTTCACTCACGCCTCCACTTTTCCCCTCCAGTATCTTTTATATGCGACTGTCCAATATGGCTGACCCATCTAATAACCATAATATTCGCGACGTGGTCTTGACGGACTTCCTGAACAAAGAGGTCGAGACCATGTTCCAAGTCAATGAGATCTGGAAGGAGAAGCCTGCCATCGTCGTTGGTACGTAGAGGAATACCAGTCAGATGGCTAGTCTTGATCGCACCTACAATGGCTTGTCGGAGGAAGAGGGTGCATGCGGATAAAGGCAGACTAAATAGCAACACGAGCAGTCGTTGCAAGCGACCAACGGCACCCTCCAACACCACCAACGCTCCACTTTTGCCTTTTTCTTTTTATTTTTTTTTTACTGACCACTCTGTCGTGTTCACCTGAAAACAAAAATAATAGTCATTCGGTCGTCCCGGATGCCCTTTCTACCTTGAAGAAGCTCATGTCTTGGATGAACATCGTGAATTGATCGAGAAGAAAATGGTAAGAAATGGGCACTTGTGCTACTCTTTGTATACGCTCATTCCGAGAAGGATAGCAGCAAAACATTCTAACTTTTGTAACTTTGTGGATGCGACATGAAAAGGGTTTCCGAATGATTGTGGTTGTGGGCGCAGCCACTTTCTTACTTTGACAGATCCAAAGGTCTTTTACAGGGCGTTGGGGTATGTGTCAACCTTCTCGAGCGACCTCTGCGTTTCGGCGAAACGATAGTGGTAATGAAGCAATGTCTGATAGGGCTATGCTTCTGCGGTCTAGTCTTTGGTTTAACGCCATCCGTAACCTGCGCTCCGGTGTGCGCAGAAATCTGTTGGTGGGTGAGGGTCGTATTTTTGGAGGACTCCACATTGTTAGCCAGCGTGATCAGGGAATTGCGTACCAGTTTGAAAAACTGTCCTCGGAAACCTTGCTCCTGTTAGCAAGGTCCTGGAGGTCTGCAGTGAGATCTCGGCACCCATTAGTCCATTAGTCTCAAGGAAACTGCTATCGCAATGGCCGAACACCAGGATGCTCAGGTTCAAGAGAGGAAGGAAGCCGCCGCCCCCACCAGACAGACTGAATGTGAAGATAACGTTTGCGCTTTGGACATATAAAACCGGTGATATACGCGACCGGCATTGCGTCAAAACGAGAACAGGAAGAGGTCTTGCCTAGTCGTGATTCTCGAGGACAGTCGATGGGTATGGCTGTGAAAACTGGTCGGCAGATTAGGAGATAAAAAGTCGGCGGAAGCGACCCAACCACTGGCGGATAGATCTCCCCGTGCAGCAACAAAAGGATTTATCTACTTGACAACCCAGGTTGTTCGACTTACGTGACAACCCCCCACTTTTTGCGCTCTAAGTCCATGTAACACTCTTTTTTGCCTTCTCTTCAACAGCACTTTGTTACAACAGTAAACGGTTACTGTATTCGCACTCATTCCGTTATCCAGTCTCCCGCAACTCAATTCAAGAGTTCAAGTCCCATATCGTTATCGACACGACTTGACACTCGCTAAAAAAGCGACAATATCGCCACAAACGCGTTAATCTTTGCCTCTGAGGGGTTAAAGGCGATACCTCGAAGAATAAAAGAGAGTAACAAGTCGCCTCGAAGAGTTTTCGTCCCTTCCCTGCACGTTTTTGTCTCGAAAAGCAAAAGAGAGTGTTACATGGACTTAGAGCGCAAAAAGTGGGGGGTTGTCGAGTAGATAAACCCGCTGTCCTGCCAGTCAAAACAAAAGTATTGGAGAACCTGGGCATCGATCCCAGTGCCTCTCGCATGCTAAGCGAGCGCTCTACCATTTGAGCTAGATCCCCTTCCCCGAAGGTGAAGGTGCTTTATTCGTGGTCCAGGTCTATCATGCGTTTTCGATCTCCGGGCCTACGGGAAATATGAACTAAACTAGGTCGGCAGTGCGAAAAAAATGTGCAAGACGCTGTTTTTAAGGTCAATCGCCTGTCGGGCACCGGTTGGCAAAAGCGCGTTACTTGAAAGCTGCGATCATTCGAATAGAGGGGTATGAGTATGAGAGTAGGGGAGCCACAATTAGTTGCAGGATTGGTCTCGGTCCTTTTTGGGCAGAGGCGATCCTGTTCGGTCGTAAGGCTTGGGTCGAATGGACTTGCTCGTCCTTGCTCTGTGATTCACAGGAGCGAACAGGCAGTGGACAAGATATGGGAGTTGGTACGACAGGTCCTCATGTTCCAGGCGAATTTGTTCGATGCGCTCAAGATCGGGATTGGGGAGAGTTCCGATGCTCGGGTCATGTCGCAAGATTCTCCTGTCACTTTCATTGAGGATGGACTGTAGCACCACTTGGCGTTCGTGGGTGGTCGTGGTGAGGGCCCTGAGAAGATCAACGGATCGCTGATCGACCAAGGTGGAGAAGGGTCCTTCGAGACGGTGTTCTGGGATTCGCTCCAGAGTTGCGTCCTCGGGAACGGAGGAAGAGGTCTGTGGGGGAGGGGTGGGGGCCGTAGCTGCAGGTGTCGAGTCCGAGAGGGGGATGATGTTTTCCCGTCGGAGAGTCGAGGGTTCTGTCGTCTGAGACGACGGTGCAGTTTCGGGGGTTGGTTCTCGGAGGGGTTGAGTTTCCTGCTGGAGAAGGAAGTCCAGCTGTTCTTTAGACATCTGTTCGTTCTCCTCCTCCTCTTGTTCAACCACTGGCGACTGGGTCTGGTGGACTATACCCTCGTCCTCGAAGGTGTCATCCGCAGGTTCCTCGTCATCCTGGATGGGAGAGTAATAGAGGGAGGGGTCAGGGTCCGAGATTGATGATGCTGGGGGGGAGGGAACTAAGTTGATACCACCAAAGAGGGTGGCGAACTCCTGGGTTCGTACGGGGAATTGAGAGACTCCTTTGATAGAGGTGTTCTGTCTCCGTACTGGGGCGGGTGTGTCCTTTGGCGTCTTGGTCCTCATGTTTTTTTTTTTTTTTTTCCAGGAGAATGGAATGGAATGGGGAGAAGAGAGCTTAAGGATGGTGAATGGGAAGCGAAGGTGTGTGGTTGGCATGGCCAATGTCCATTGAGCATTTATACCCCATCATGCATGAATGGCGTGATTGTGTTCAGAACACAATCGGACCAATCGATGAGGAGGATGACATCAAAGAAATGCGTGAAAAGCATTTTCGCAGTAGGACCAATGGGATGGCATGTTGTGGAACATGGATGAGAGAGGGAGGAGTACAAGAATGATTCCCAACACTAGTGTTGGTTTTGTCATGTGCATCGCCCCCTATGACGCGTGCTCATCCTCTGTTTCAAGTGCTCCTTGGGTTGGGTCGTGGTCAAAGTCGAGGTCGTCGTCAATGTGGTCCACGGCAAACGGGTGCTTGGGCCACATGTCCCCAAAAGTCACTGACTCCTTGGAGACAGAGATATGGGGGGGAAGGTGCCAGATTGCTTCCATCCTGTGAAAGCAGGCGTCCGGGTCAGGGGGGTCCGTGCCTGGTTCCACGCGGGGTTGTTTTCTGACGTTAGCCACGTCTTTCATCTTTGCTCGGGCCAATTCCAATTTCGCGCGACGCTGAAATGAAAAGACCGTCATCCAAAAGATGTCGTCTACGTGGACATACTCGTCGTCGCCGATCTTGCAGTATACACGATAGATCGAGTGAATGACTGTCGAGTGGAGGTGAACCACCAGGGCTGGTAGCTTCTCTGTCTCTGGCCATCCGAGGACAACTTTTTCCGGGACTGAGGATAGGTCGAGGTCAGGGAAGAGGTCAAAGATCCATTTGCGTGTTATGTCCCACAGTGTGCGTACCGTTGGACAGTGATAAAACGCATGGAGTCTTGTCTCTTGAGGTGGGTCGATGACCGAGTCGAAGCGAAGGCATCTTCTGCAGTCCGGGGGTGGGCGGTCCAAAAGGCCCATCATCTTGGCCTTGACGCCGTTTGTCCAGTGCGCCCCGTGGGCAAAACGAAACAAAAAGTCCTTTTCTTTCGGGTATCGGTGTTTGTTGTGAAGACGTTTGAATGCAGCCGTCCAGAACTCTGTGGAGAACGGGGTACGTTCATCCATTTGTTCCAGCGTGTATTCCCCAGTTGAATTGGTCGGTTGTTGTTGGAGGGTGATGTTGGGAAAGATAGGTGCCCACCGGTCTTTCGCTAATGGTCGTCCATTTTTCTCGTGCGTGGCAATTTGTTTTTTGAGGGCTGTTTCCATCATGAACAGGCGGGCAGCTTTGACGGTAAAACTTTTGACAGGTTTATCGTCTGCGTACACCATCCCTCTTTCCATGGTGACAATGTCTGTTTTCTCTTTAGGTTTCAAGGAAGCAAAGTCCGCTGTCGCCACAGTAACAAGGGATTGGGTCATGCCTGTTCTTCTTGCGTGAGCCATCGGGAGGGTCGGGTAACGCAAGAATCCTTTGGCGGCCTCTTTGGTTCCAATAAGATAGTCATGTTGGGCAGCAGTCGTGAGGAGGTTGGTCCATCTGGGAGGGATGTCGATTTGTGTAGAGTTATTCCATCGAGCGATCCATTTTGCACGCAGGGCCCGGCATTGGGTTGCTGGGTCCAGTAAGCCCATGCCACCGTGTGACTTTGGACGACGAAGCCAGCTCAGGGACACTCGACACTTTGAGCTAGGAAAGACAATAAGCTTGGTGATCCGATCGAGCTCATTGAAGAATTTTGACGAAAAGACGTAGAAGGGGGCGACATGCCACAGCTTGGACAGAAAATAGGTGTTGCACACCACCACGCGAGCGGCGATGGTCAGCTCCCGTCTGTTCCAGGATGTAACCGCTTGTCGTAGGCTCCCCAGAAGAGATTCTTCGACAGTCGTCATGTCCAGCCCACCTTGTTGGAGCTTGACCCCGAGATGTGTAAACTGGGCACGGTGTTCGGCTACCGAGTAACCCGGCATGCGAATCACCGTTGCTGCGTCAGCGGTGAGGGGGATGAGAACAGATTTGTCCGCGTTGATTTTGGCTCCGGAAGCTGTCTCATGGAGTCGGATCGCTCGAAGGGCGTGCACATGGTCCCCATTACCAAGGCCCAGGTTCGTGTCGTCCGCAAAGGCGGCGACACGAAAGGGAACGTGGCTCGTTGGGATCCCGGAGGCGTGGGAGTGATAGTACCAGAGGAAGGGTTCCAGGATGAAATTAAAGAGGATCGGGGCGAGAGGATCTCCTTGGCGCAAGCCTCGAGACACTGAGTAATCTGAGCCAGGTTTGCCATTCAGGATGACCTTACCGGTCAGGTCCATATAACAGCATTTGATCCAGTTTCTCATGCGCGGACCAAATTGGTACGCCCTGAGGACACGGTGGAGGTATCCCCACTCCACGCGGTCGTATGCCTTGAGTTGGTCCAACGATAAAATCGCGGCGCTGCGGCGGTCATCTTCTGCCCATTGGCCGGTTTCACGAAGAACCAAGTCCATGAGGAGAACATTGTCGTGTCCTTGGCGGCCTGGGATGAAACCAGTTTGCCAGGGATTAATGACAACGTCAGCGACCGGGTTGATCCTGTTCGTGAGGGCCTTGGTGAAAATCTTGTAGTCCGGCTCTACCATTTGAGCTAGATCCCCATATAAATTTTTTTTCTTTCCTCTAGATAAATGGCAGAGGACTCAAATCACGTGATTATATAAGATTTGAGGTATGATGAGCCCAGAAATCTGCAAATCATCAAGAAAAGGTAGGATGGCCGAGTTGGTCTAAGGCGCCGCACTCAAGTTGCGGTCTCGAGAGAGGCGTGGGTTCAAATCCCACTTCTACCATTTTGTCTCCAGTTCATTTTCTTCCCACCTTGTGGCTTTGGCAGCAGAGAAGCTGGGGCATCTTTTTTTGCGGTGAAGGCTATTTTGGTGGGTGTTCGATCAGAGTTCTTCTGTTTACTGTTTGTTTGACCAGGTTTTCTTGCCTCCTGGCAAGAAGGTCTTGACAAGAAGCGTGTATTACACTAGGGAAACTTTTCATCTTTTGAAAGCTCAGAATAATATTGTTGTTGTTGTTTGCCAGCTGCAGCTGTTCAATTGCAATTGGTGCAATGCCTAAGCTACTTAGAGTTTAAGTGGGAAAGAGAAAGAAAATGGGAACAAAGAATGGGAGCAGGGAGCAAGAGACGAGACCCCGGACCTGGCACCCTGTGGCTCCTTGTCAATGGGAGGACCAGTTAGAATACCCTCTTTTTCTCATCCAATTTATATATTTATTTTCTTTTCATCTGCTGCTGGTCGTTCTATTTCTTCTTTGCAGCAAGTGGAACGATTCTGCAAACGAGATGCAGCCATCCTTTTGCTTTCCAACTGTAATCATGGGCAAGTTATCTCCTTGAACCTTGAAAAGATCCTGTTATCGCCGATAGACACGGTGGAATACACGAAATAAACTATGCCGACAACAACCTTGCTTGACCGTGTCGAATTGATCGAAGGCTGATTGGCAAAAGTAAAAAGAATGAGGATCGAGGTGGGAGAGAGCGAAGCCATAAACGATCCAGCAGAGGGGATTGTTGTTGCTATGCAAAAGCCTAAAAATCCCCACGTTCAGTTCCCATGCAGTCTTGGCCGAGTTGTCAGTCAGATAGGCCCACCAGTCAGTGGAGGTTGCACTATTTGTGGGTGGGTGGCAGTGGGTGAGCAGAATGAAGAGGGAAAGAGCGCCACGCTGATCTTCAGCCTCTCACGTCTCGATCGTTCCCGCCGGCTCGCACAGTGAAAGAGAGGGAGGCAAAAAAAACAACAACAACACGCTTCTGTGATCCTGTGGAACCGTGTCAAGAATGGGTGCTGGCTGGGCTGGAAAAGAAGGAGAGAAGCGAAGCTCGACAAAGTACGACGACGAAACTCCAGAGACGGCAGGCAGGGCGGAAATAGAAACCGCCAATCTGCCCTTTCCACCCGCTACAGTCTTCACTGCCTGTGTGGGTGGGAGGGAAGGGCGAGAAAGAAAGGAAGGAAGGAAGGAGAAGGACGGTCTCTTCTGTCAATTGAATCGCGCGCGGCGACTGAGTGAGCCAAGAGGGGTTTCTTGCGTCCGATTGTCAGTCAACACTCAACATCCGCCTTAGAGTTCAATACAGTCCCCCTTTTCCAAGTCCCTTCACGCCTTCATCTCTTTTCCCATCTTCTCTTTTCTCTCTTTTCTTCTCTTCTTTTTTCTCCTCATCCACCTTCCTCCCCTCATCCCTCCATCCCGAGAAGAGAAAGAACAAGATGGCTCCCACCTCAACTGTCAAGCCCGGCGCAAGCTGGAAGAAGACCTCTTACCCAAGCATCAAGAACCCGGAATTCCCTGTCGAGGTCGCGGGATTCGAGACCTTCAACAATCTCCATCTCGCCGGAGTCATCCTCGGCGCTCCATTCATGATTGTCTCCTTCCTCAAGTTGCCTTTCTGGTCCTTCCCTCTTTTGGTCGTTCTTCTTGCTCTGCCCATCTTTGCTGCCTATTTCACCTATGGATCTCAGTTCGCGTTGCCTCTTAACAACCGCGTCCAGACTCCCGGCAAGAAGGTTGAGGACTACCTGAACATCATCGATCCTTCCCTCCAGAAGTACAAGGGCAACAACAGAATCCCCATGGAGACCTTCTTCGAGGCCTACTTTGATGGAAAGGTAAATGTCTACTGCAAGATGGTTCTTTTCCGATTTTCTGTTTTTTCTCGGACCCCTTGGTTTCCCCCAGTGCCTCCTTTTTTGCACCCTCAGGGCTCGTGTTTTTGTCAAGTGTGTGTGTGCTGCCCGAGGAGAGAGGATGGTCAGGGCGACGGTGATCTGGCCATGCATGTTTATTTGTATCCCTGTGTGATTGAGGAATGGAACTCGATTCTGTTTGCTTTCAGTTGATCTCTTTCCTACCTCCTTTTCTCGTTATAAGGAGATTGGTCATCGCTTGGAAGATGGCGCGGGAAGGGAAGGGATGCTGTCTGGTGTATTCAGTAATGTTTCTAGTTTCGTGTCCCGTCTGGATCTGCAGGTCTTTCTCCACTCCCTTGTACACTCTTGGTTCCATTATTTTTTGATCTCCTCTCCCGCCTCCCCTCTCTTTCAAAAAAAGGGAACTCTTGAAGAAGAGCCAATTGAGAAGAGAGGCACATGTGTATGCAATGGCTGACAAAACACACGGCGCTCTTGGCGGGATGAATGTGCGTAGTTGTTGGCGTCATCATTTCCTCCGAGTTTGGCCCTCCAGGGGCTGCGTGCGATGAGCGGGGTTGGTTTTTTTTTATCGTTCATTTTTATCGTTCAGTTTGAAGTGAAGATCACAAAGTTTGTGTTGAGAAGAACCGCAGGAAAAAACCCACTGCCAGACCAAGGTCATGAATTGGGCAGAGAGGAAAAAAAATAACTTGATCTTCCCCCCGTGTTGAGGCCCCCTTTTTCGCATTCAGGGGATATCGTACACGCGCCAGTCGACAGAAAAGTTGATGCGATGCTTTTGATCTAACCAGTCTATGTCATTGTTTTCGGTACTTTAGATTGATATTAACCAGGACATGATGGAGTTGCTTGAGAACCGCCATGACTGGACTGTGTTCCACATGACCGCTGGCCAGGCCAAGTTCTTTGTTACTCAGTGGATCCCCGAGACCCTTTGGCACTCCAAGAAGCAGGATGAGGACCAGGTCCGCGACCACTACGACCGGGGTGATGACTTCTATGCTGCTTTCCTTGGACCCCGTATGATCTACACCTCTGGTATTATGTCTGATGTTAACAAGAACGAGACTCTCGAAGAGCTCCAGGACAACAAGTTGAGACTTGTCTGCGAGAAGATGCAGCTCAAGAAGGGTGAACGCCATCTCGATATCGGATGCGGTTGGGGCACCCTCACTGCTTTCGCTTCCAAGAACTACGGAACTGACTCTACTGGTATCACCCTTGGTCTCAACCAGACTGCATTCGGAAACAACCGCATCAAGGAATATGGCGTCCCCGCCTCCCAGGCTCGCATCATGTGCATGGATTACCGTGATATCCCCCGCGAGAAGTGGGACAAGATTTCTTGCCTTGAGATGGCCGAGCACGTCGGAATTCGCAAGTTCAACGAGTTCTTGCTCCAGGTCAAGGATATGCTTAACGACGACGGTCTCTTCTTCCTTCAGATTGCTGGTCTCCGCGCTGCTTGGCAGTACGAGGATTTCATCTGGGGTTTGTTCATGGCCAAGTACGTCTTCCCCGGTGCTGATGCTTCCATGCCCCTTTACTGGGTCATCAAGCAGCTCGAGTGCGCTGGTTTCGAGGTTCAGAACGTTGACACCATCGGTGTTCACTACTCTGCCACCATTTACCGCTGGTACTTGAACTGGAAGTCGAACGAGGAGTCGATCACCGCCACCTATGGCAAGCGTTGGTACAGATGCTGGGAGCTCTTCCTCGCCTGGAGCACCATCATCTCCCGCCAGGGATCCGCTACCTGCTACCAAATTGTTGCCCACAAGAACCTTAACGCCTTTGACAGAACAGGTTTGCAGGCCTCCCACCGCTTCGTCGCCAAGTAAGAAGGGATCCTCTCTTGGGAGATTCGTCCCTTTCTTTCTTTCGTTTTCTATTTTCTCCGTTCCTTCATCAATATCATCATTTTTTTTTGCAGGCAACATTTTTGGGAAACCATTTGAAAATCCGTTGAAAGTCATCTTCATCTCAACCCATCGTTTTTTTTGTGAGGTGGGAATCCTTTTCTTTCCCCCCCACACTCTTTGTACATTGTTATTACGGCAATAAAATGCAATCCCTACCTCAAAACACTAGTTTTCATCCTTCCCTTTAATTGACAACCGACAACAAATACTCTGAAGAGGGGTTTCTCCCCCCTTTCTTTCCCTTGTGCGACATGTGCGGGTGTAGTAAGACAACCTGCTTGATCAGCACGAGGATCGAAGCACAAGGGGGAAGCGCGCTACGGCACATTTCAGAGACTCAATCGCAAGAATATTGTTTGTTTATTGTCAGACAGGCAGGTAAAAGTGTTCACCCAAAGGACTAACGAAAATGTGAATGCGAGGGGTGAGGAGTCAGAAGTTCAATAAAAGGGGAAAAAGTTGCGATACTGGCGCAATGTGGCAAGAGAGGGTGGTTGCATCAATGACGTGAAGATTCTTTCTTCCCGTTTTCCCCTAGTCTATTGGTTAGCATCAAGGCCAGCCGAGCCGAGCGAGAAGGGTCCGAAGCCTGAATTGGTCGAAGCCCCGGCGTAGCCAGGCAAGATCGAGGGGAAAGAACCGAGGGACGGGTTATAATATGATGGCGACCACCCAAAAGAGGAAGGGGGCCAGTAATTGGCAGAGTTCAACGTATCGCCAGCGTCGCAGGGCTCGACGTCAATGATAAACGGCAAGGATTGAACCGTATTCTGGAAGCGAGTCAGGGGCGCGACAGAGACCGTAGGCGTAATCTGGACCGAAGAACCCAACTGAACGCTGGACTGAGGGAGCGACTGATCCCCGACATCGCTGGCTTGGACAGAGGTCGCCAGCTGATGGACCTCCGGCTGGTACAGAGTCTGGGGCAAGACCTGAGTCAAAGGCTGGATCGCGACGTTGGAGCCAAGGTTTACGTTCTGCTGAGGCAAACTACTCGACTGGGCGGGGCTGGCTTGAATATCGGACTGCAGAGACTGCACCTGAGGCTGATAGGAGGTCGAGGGCGAGACAGCTGTGGATGGAATCATGTTGACCACAGAGCCGAGGTTGACATTCTGAGCGGGAATCCAGGTGTCACAGCCATCCGCCTGGTCGTTCTGGCTGCAAATGGCAGGCATGTCGGACGAGCCCCAGGAGTTGTCCGAGGCATCCGAAGAAGTATTTATCGATGAGTCGGCAGAGTCTGCATATTGTGCATTGTCGTCGGGGGAGGCATCATTCGACGCGTCGGAAAGGTCTCGACGGCGGTAAGAGGGAGACGAGGACAAATCCGCACTGTCAGATTCAGTATCTTGGTAGAAACCGTTGATGTTGTTGCCATAGCTGTTGGAGAAATCGCTACCCATGTTGCTCAAAAGTCCCGAGTTCATGTAGCTGTAGTCTGAGTCATCCACATCCGACGCGTCGTCACAAGCAGACTGGACAATGGGGGTGAAAGTCTGGACAAACGGTTGATAGTGGGTCACGGGCGTGACCTGAGTGACTGGGACCGTGTTGACAGTCGAACTCAAGAGGACGCTGCCAGAGGTCACGGCCTGGTCACAGCTGCCAAGACTGGAATCGCAGGACATGTCCCCAGAAGACAAGTCGGTCGAATCCGAGCTGGATCCACCATTGACCGGAAGGACGGGAGCGGCCTGGGCTACGCAGGCGACCAAAGCCAAAGCAACAGTGATTCGGAGAAGAGAGCAAGTCATGTTCTTAAGATGCTTTGATACACACACAGAATGGTCGCTGAGGTGAGCTTAGAGGCAGATGTTGTGAGAAGAGCTGCTGGTGAGGAATGTTCCTTTTACTTTTATAAATGCTGGCACTAATTTCCGATGCCAGATCAAAAGGTAACTCGCCGCTGATCAAATGCCGGAAGTTGTTCCATGAATGGAAAACACCATCCAAACGGATGCCGGGGACTGATAGAGACGATCACCTTGTATCCCATAACCCATCCATTGATCCGCAATTGGTGTCGGAGGAATATCTCCATTGTGTCTTAATAATAAAAAAGTGAAGAATAGTTGTACAATTCTAACTGTGGATATATGGGATGAACAGTAAGAGATGCTGTAGAAATGCAAAGAGAGAGAGAGCTTGACTAGGAGGGACAGGGGAGAGAGAGAGGAGAGGGTGAAGAAGGGAGGGCAACTATGTCTTTTTTTCTTTCCTAAAGAACCTTGAGCTTTTCAGACGAGGCGTCATTCAAGATCTCAGCGGGGGCCCCGACAGCAACGGCAGCAACTTCCTCAACCACATCATGAGCCAACTCCTTGACCTTCTCGGCCTCAGTCTTCTCGGACCCTTTTTTGGACTTGCGCTTGACAGGGAATAACACTGGGATGAGAACGGTAATGGCGAGAATGCCAATATGAACAACAAAATACAGGTCCTTCCAGATCTGAATACTGTCCTGGAAAGTCAAGAGCAAAAAGGACATGGACATGTAGTTGATCGTCGCCTGAGTCAACACCATGCCCAGCATGTTGTAAACCAAGGGAGTCTTGCCCGTCGCAGCAGAGACAAAGCGGGGTCTCAGGTGAGAGCGCAACAACTTTCCGGCAGTCAATGCCGTGGCAGAGGACGCAAACATAAGGTAGTAGCCGGGGTAGAATCCGTGCCAGAACGCACTGACACCGAAGGTTGCGAAGGTTTCAATGGGGCCAGGCTTAGCTCCAGGGGACACGACTCTGAAATAAACAGAGTGCTTCAGCCACTTGTTGGTGCCCATGTTCCAATTGTCAGCCAAAGTCTTGATGCTCTGCCCAGTCTCATAGGCCCACACGTTGATGTTGGAGGTTGCATCCCAACGAGCAGCGCCTGTCTTGGGGTCCTGGCCATTGTAGCCGAATCCGGCCATCACACAGGCACCCTCGGCCATCTTCCAGACTGCATAGTACTTGAATCGAGCTGCAAACGCTGCCAACTGAACATAGCCAAACCGCAAGGTCCAGGGGAGAGCCTTCCAAGCTGGCTCCAATGTCCAAAGCACATCCAGTTTTGGACCCAAAATGGCAAGGGAGGCCAAAGCGATCAAGGCAAAGAAGAAGGACTGCATTGAAGATCTAACCCGTCCAGCGGGCCAGTGAATCTTTCCAGTCTTGGAATCTCTGAATTGCGAGAGCTCAATGAAGCGAATGTAATCCATGTACTCGAACGAAGGTCCAACCAGGACAGCGGGGAAGAAGAAGACGTAGCTGAGGTAGTGAAGGAGCGAAGGGAACTGAGTGATGGCGTGCTCCTGTTGGTATCTGCTCAATTCCTTGGGGTTGCGGCGACCGTCATGGACGTTGAATGCCCAGGAGGTCAGCTTCATAGTGAGGATCATCTGGGGCCCGGTGTGGTCCAGCTTGTAGCCACGGTAGTCGTTAAACTGGCGGATCAGATGGCTACGGGAGTAACAAGGCGGTGCAAGGTGAGATTTTTTTCATTTTTTTGGGGGAAAGACGAAAGCACAGCACCCAGGGTTCTGGTTGTAGCTTAAATTTGCATCTGTCTTTTTCTGATCCGGCCATACCTGACGCTCATGTGGAGCATGACTCCAATAAAGACGATCCTGGGCCCCCACTTTCCCTGGACGGAGCCCATCACTCTCCATACAGCAATACTGGATCCGAGCAGGTGCATCAGTCCAACCAGATCATCGACAACGACAACAATCAAAAAGAACGATGTCAAGACCGACACAACGTGTTTGAGGCCAGGGTTGTTGCTGGGAAGGAAGCGGAAGGCAAGGGCAAGAGGGTATGACAGAAGCAGGGCAGAAAGGCAGCGCAACTGATCCTCAGGGAACGAGACAGCCTGGGAGAGGGACCCAAAGAATGAGTCCAACATGGCGAGGTGTTATGAGGGTGCAAGAAAGAAGAGTGACTCGCAACAAAAAAAAAATAAAAAAAAAAAAAAAGAAAAGGAATGGAGACGGATGGAAGAGAAATGGATGCAGCCCAGGAGCGGGATGGAGTAAAGGGGTGAAAGGAAAAAGAAGGAAGAGAGAGAAAGGAAAGGAAAGGAAAGTTGCCGTAAGTTATAATGGAAACAGGACCAGTCTGCAGCCGGTTCCTGAGATGTCTTCTGTCGGAGGTGTTTATCTCGTGTTGACCCAAAAAAAAAAAAAAGAAAACAAACGATCATCGACCTTGCAAAGTGTCTTTGCTGGTCTCCTTCCAGAGTGGTTAGTCCCTAGCTAGTCTCCATCTTCACTTTGTTGATAACTGGGTCATGATCTTCTCAGCTCTGGGGTTTGTGAATGAGTGGGAGCCAGCAGGGTTACTACTCCTGTCCAAAGTAGCAGCTGAAAAAACCAAATATCTGGATCAATCGGTCTTCCACCCAATGGGCACCAATGGGCACCAATGCTGCCTCATCCGATTGGGTTATTGTCTCGGTAAGTCGCCTTACTCCTCCTGCTCAAGGTCTTCACCGACATGGGTGGCCGTCTGAGCACTTCCGGACAACTTGATCACTGTGTCCGAAGCAATAATGCTGCAGCTAGCAACGGGAAGCTGAAGCTGTGTGAAGGAAGAAAGCAATTGGAGCAGTCATGTAATTGCGCTGACTGACCGAAATGCACAGACTCTGAGCAGATCGACCCCAAGAAATCAAATGTCGACGCCACCAAAAACAATCACCGAAGCTTGTCACATGACCACTCTGGGCGAAGTCCTCCTCCCTCAGCAGAGCTCGACTTTCGTATTGTCGGACTCCCAGGAACCTTGCACAGTTTCAGTGTGGCGCAACAGAAGTGGACTCTCCAACCTGATGCTATGCAAAGCTATGTAATCTCGCTATGCTCTCTCTTGTCTCTTTGTTTATTTCAATTTCTCCCCCTCCGCCCTTCTTCTCTCTCGTCCTTTTACCTCATCTCTCAAGCCTGACACGCTTGGCGTGGCAAAGGATTCGCTACAACCGTTTCAGTGGCAAGCAAGAAACATACTTGCTTCTTACCGCCAGTCCTTCTCAATGTTCTTTCCTGGAGCAATCTGTGTTCACAGCAGTGAGAATCTGGAAGTGAGGTTGGCAATAAATTGGCCAGCCCCTTGTGCGACAAGAACAAGTACGAAGACAACAACAAATAAAGACACAACAAAACTCGCTCACTATTCGACACGCGGCTTGTTCACGAGCAACGAGAGGTCTTGCTTGTTTCGTCGCCCCTCTTTGTTGTCTCATCCGTCGGATTCATTCATTTCATTCACATTCACATCAATTTCAATTCTCTTTCCCATCCCGCCTTTCCCCCGCTGCTCTTACTCCTTACCCCTGTGTTAGTTGGTCGACTGTCTTTCACCTTTCATCGCAGGCGGAAATCACATCTTCTTCCTTTTTACCCACTGCTGATTCACCTGCCTGCTATCATCTACCACACCTGGTGCCTTAGTCTCGATGGCTCTGCAGGGCTCACTGGCTACGAAGCTGCTGAAGAGGGTCCCCATTCCAGCCTCTTCTTCCGCTCCACATGAACATATTGCTGCCGCACTGGCCGCGCCAGGCCCGACTTCAAAACTGCTAGTGACAAAACCTTCAGTGACAAAGACTGCAGCTCCAAAACCTCCACCACCACCAACTTCTGTCATCACTTCCAATACACCAGTTGCGTCAACAACAGTCGGTACGACCAATTCCACCGTGGCGACTGTTGACCCGGCGACCTCCTCGCTAGTTCCCGTTCCTTCTACGGGATCTTCATCTAAAGGCAGCACGTCAGAACCTAGAAGTAACACTGGGATGATTGCTGGTATTGCGGCAGGAGTCGTAGTACTGTTACTTGTGGTCGCTGGACTGATGTTCAGAGCAAAGAGGAGGCGAAATCGGGAGGCTAGCGAGACTGAGCATTATCAGCAAAGAAGTATGCTGCAAAAGTATTCAGAAGGCTCGTCTGCGTTTGGCTACAGCGATGAGGGTGAAGCACCCCTGCATCAGCTTAGGGACAGCAACATGCATGAACAACGATACCTTTCCAATCGACGTGTGTTGCTTAACCATCAGCCGGGGTGGTTTGCCAAAAAATTGCCACTAGAGTATCAGAGCCAGGTGCCGCCACTGGAAGTTCTCAAACAGCAAGGTGGACAACCGCACCCAGAGCAAGAGCAGGAGCTTGGACAAGGGCAGCCACGACCCTATCCATTGACGCAGTCGTCGAGCACGGATAGCAGTAATTCCAACTCCAGTCTCAATTCTGCATTGTCCACTCCCTTGGCCCTCCAACAGAGCTCTCAGGCAGCAAGGAGTCTGACCACATCAAGTCATGAACACGGTTCAGCCACTGGACCAATGGGCGAGTTTATTCCCTTAGTTCATCCCTCTGCATCGTCAGCCGTTGTATCAACAGTTCGCCCATACCAGCAGCACCAATACCAGCAGCCTCGCATCAATACTCAAGATTTGCGTCGTTCATGTTCCCCAGGGGTTTCTGCCGTATCACCGACCTCGCAGTCGCCCAATGGCCTCATCTCGCCCAGTAGAACCCTGAGTCCTGTGGGTTCATCGTTATCGACAGTGTCTTTAGGATACCAACGATCTGGCGTAGTTTCCGCTACCTCCAATATTCTCCAGACCTACACACCGCCTCCACCGATCAGTCAATTTTCACAGCCATCGCCAGGCTTTTATGATTTCCTTTTAGACGAAGAGGAGCCACCGAAAGGAAAAGTCTCCTCAATTAGTCGACCCAGTGGTTCATTCGCAGAAGGACAGACGCCGATGATTGCGCCGCCTATTCCTCGATCTACAAGACCAGCCTCCGGTGCTTCAATATCGTCTTTAAAGCTGCCAAAACTCGAGCTCAAACCAGATGCTTCCGCACCAGCAGTGCCAGCCATACCATCTATCCCTTCCACTAAATCCTAATCTCGATACATGATTGCTTCGTTCCATACGTTACAGAACACTCCCCTTTCCCTTCCCGCAAGCAGATGTAATAAAAGACCCTAGAACAGCCAAAAAGGGACCATGACCTGGAAAGGTCGGTGCGCCACCAAATTTTGGACATTGTCACGTTTTTCACATGAACAAATAAATGGACATGGTCATCGCATTAATTGTTCAGTTTTCCTTGTACACCCTTGAAAATGCCGCCACTATCGACACTGAAGGATGAATTGGCCGAAGAGGAGAAAGTTCTTGTACGCTATCTGATGTCCATGTAGGACTGTCCATTTACTTGACATTGACTGTTTTAAATTTCCTTTTTTTTCATTAGCGAGCGGAGCAAGCGTGGTTCCTTACCACCCAAGTCGAACCCAATCTCCGAGATATACAAAATGCAATATTCGTAAGGAACCTCAGAAAGCAACTCGACATGACTCCTTTCTGTTGACTTGTCGGACTATTCAGTATTCTGGAGGACATTATTCTGGTCGAGTTTTAATCGCTAATTCCTCCCCTTTACGGTTTGTAGGCATGTCAGGAGGCGGCGAGGCTTCAAGACGACGCCAAAGGTGCTCTAACATTAGTCATTTCGGCACCAAAGTAAGCTGGAGTAAGAGCGAGTAGATCACTGACATTCATGGACAAGGGGGTTACTCATATTTTTTTTTTTTTTTTTTTTTTTTTTTTTAATTTTCCGGCTAGTAATGATGTTCTCAAGGGATTTGTCACGCTAGCAGGAAGTTACATTGTCAAAGGGGTAATAGCGCGTCTAAAAACCCGCTCCATATTTTCATGAGTTATTCTGGACTCATCTGATTGTTCTCCTAATGGCCTTAGGATTTGACGATCAAATTGCCAAAGCTACCCGTTGTAAAAGCCGCCATTCTGTCTCAAGCTCCGGTCACGGAAATAATACCCACCACGGCCGCCACAGCAGATTACTCCGCAAAAGCTGGAAAATCTGAGGTCAACGAGTCGCCAGAAGCGGCCGATTCGGTAGATTCCGATAAGAGAGAAGGGCAGGCCACAGATACAACAGAACCTGCCGGAGCTGCTTTGTCCAATACGTCGGCAGCTATAGCAGCGACAACGGTCGCGAGTATAGTTCCAGCACCGCCCACAAACTCTTCACTGCAACAGATTGCCTATCCAACAGCAAGTGCGAACAAAACGCCAGGACATTTGACTCAGCCTTACTTCCTGGAACAACTAAACGATGTACGGAGCCACACAACCGAAGCAATTTATCGCCTGGAAGATTACTGGGCTACTCCCAGATTGGCTTTAACAGCAGCGACTGCTTCCTCACTCGGGGCATCCGAACTTGCAGAGTGTAAACAAGCCTTGACAACCTTATTGAAGTTGATACAGAGACATCTTCGAGCAGCAATCGAGGCCATGGCGAAGCCGGGCAAAGAGAAGCTCTACCCGTTTCGAGTGTGTGATCCAAAGGTAACTCAGACCACTTTTTGTTTTGTTTTGTTATTGGTGGCGTCTTTATTCACCAGGGATTCTGTAGATCTTTAGTCCAGTATTAAGTGAGGACTTTGTCATTGAATTCTACATTCGAGACTCGCAACTGGTCTGTGCGGCGTATGCACTTCAATTGACAGGCGGGACAAGCTCTGGAGGAGGTGGTGGACTTGCTAGCTATCTCCAACAAGCACTGCCCTCATCAACACCAGCAGCATCGCCTATCCCCCCATCACTTCCGACGTTAACCTCGATTGCGCCTGAAGTAATCGCTTCCGATGGACATTCACATCCTCCCCAGATACCTCAGCCTTCTCAGGCAGCCTATGACCATCGACCCAGGCCGTCATCTTCATCGGTTACTAATGCCCCTTCGCACAATTCGGGTGGAGGTCATAGCCATGGCGACGATCATCATGGAGGTAAGAGTGGTCAAGCAACACCAAGGCCTACGTCACCAGTCATGCATCATCACTCGAATGCCCAGCAACAGTCGCAAGTTGGAACCAGTGGCAGGCCTTACCCATGGTCCCCTACAAGAACTCCATCCTCTTATCAATCTCCTGGCGCAAGTGCAGCTCTTTCTGGCGGACCGTCCTCTAATGGTATGTGGTACTTGAAGCGATGCCCCTAGCAAGCAAAATATTCAATATGTTGGTTTTTTGGATATAACTAGACTCTGTAAGCTTACCGCCGTCCAGTAAAGTGGGACAGACAAGCAAGGGAGGGATCAAGTGAGTTCACTGAGGATCCTTCTATTTCTCAGTTATTCGTGATGCTATCCCTTCCGATCAATCCTATCTGACAGTCTTCTGTAATTCCCCGTTTAAAGCAAATACAGAGGCAAGATCGCGACGACGATCGAGGATAAGATGGTACAAGTGGAGAGCTCCAAGCTGGCCGATATCAACGCACGGCTGGTTCATGCTGAGAATCTGTGCCGGCGCATGTTGCTCCTCCTTGTTCTGCAAGAGTCTCCTCCAGTGCACGCTGCTTAAATTTGACCACTACCGCAGCGAAGGGAAGAGAGAACATGTTGCACAATGAACGTCATTCCAAAGCTCTCATCCCGCAGGAAATCCAAATAAAAATCTGCAGAGTGGAAAAAAACAAAATGCGTCCGCAGTGCTGCGGGAAATTAAGGTTTTACCCTTTCTCGCAAGCCCAATTGCTGCTTGAACAAGGTATAAAAGAGAAGGGAGACCGGACACATCCTTCTCCTCACTCAACGTAACAGAACGAAGCCAAGCAACTCGCCCACCATTCTCAGCGCATCCAACTCTCCAGCACCTCTCCTTCAACCAACAGCTCTTTTCATCATCCCCCACTTCAAGTTCACCAAGCTCCAACAAGCCCAACTTCAGTCATACATGACCACCTTCCACGATCAGATCACTTTCCCCACCTCTTCTTCTTTCGAAACCACGTCTACTTTCGACCTATTCCATTTCCCTGAGAACGATTTCAAGGACGCGCATCGTCAACGAGCTCAAAGAATCCAAAAGAACCGCGAACGATCTGCTTTGACCGTCAACTATCTCATTCGACGTTCCACGGCAGCCTCTTCTGAAGATCAGACTATTCAACGCAAAGTAGAGTTGCGTTTCAAGAACGGTAACACCAGTAGCAGCAGCGGTGATGAATTTGAGCAGGATCTCAAAGACAAGCGCAAGAAAGACAAGAAGAATCACAGCAGTTCCAAGCAGCAGCATCAGCAGCAGCATGGAGCGACTCAGCTTTCTCAATTGGTGGATACTGACCGATCGAACAAGCGTGCCGATCGACGAAACAAACTGTCGGAGGATGAGATCATGCAATTGCAGCAGCACAAACATCAGCAGCAGCAGCAGCAGCAGGACGATCAAGTCTCGGACGAGGATACTGGCTACAGCTCGGGCGATTCCTCCTCTTCGAGCTCTTCAGTCCACCATGGACGTGGCAGTCGTCGTCAAGGCAAGGGTCAAGTCCACGAGGCGGAGGAGCGAATCCGATTCAAGCACAACCTTGCTTTCGCGAAAGGCAACGGGGATAACGACACAATGGGCACAAAGAGGGTCGACGCTCAATCCTTCCAAAAAGTCTTTGAGAAGAGATTGGACGAGAAGGACCAGATCCGAAGCAGCAAGCAAACTGGCAGACGCTAAATCAAGGCGGCGGCAAAGCCCTAGCTTGCCTCTCTCTCTGGAACATTCATTCGTTCTTCAACTCTCATAACATCATTGTAGCAATAAACTGATACCCTTTTGCATTTTTAAACATGTCATACTTACTGGGTTATGTTTGTGACTAGAGGAAGAGGGACATCTGTGGATGTCTTTAGTATCCGGGATAGGAAAGCTACGGAGGGAATCTTTGGAGAGTAAAGGGGCCACGCGGGGAGAAAGAAGGTCAGGCGTGGATACGACAAAGAAAAATCTCCTCTGTGGACCCTGTAAATTTTATAGCTATATAAACCGTTAATGTTAATCATCCAACATCATGCATTCAAGCTTCCAACATCCTACCTCCACGTCTACCTCCAGTAAAACAAACCATCCAGTCGAAAATGTCCAGCCCAGGCTCTGACCCTCCTTCCCACAATCAACCCTTTGGCGAGCCTTCTGATATTTCACAGGGTGCAGTCACTCATACCGGAGCATCCCACGATCAACCGTCCAATGTTCCCTCTGGCAGTCGTCTCCAGGATTCCGGTCCTGTAGGCGAGCTCTCTCACGGTCCTCCCCTCGACGAGGCCTCTGGCAATCCCCCTCAAGCTCCCGACACTCTGGACAGTGAGAACGCCGAAGGATCTGACTCGGCCTCGGTTAATTCAGATTCGCCTATGTGTCCCTCGCCTGGGAAAACCTACCAAGGACACCGCCGTCGGCCCGCAATTTCTACTGTTCAATCTCCCTTACTTGAAGGGTCTCCAAACGCAACCTCTCCAAGAACATCACGTAGAGAACAGCGTGGTTCGCCTGTCTATGGCCAGCGGACCATCTACTCATCCTCTTCCACCAGAATTCGTTCGAGTCCTCGTCAAGCACAGTCGGCAAGTTCAGGCCCATACCCACCATCCCAATTTCGATCAACTCGTTCACAAAGCTCTGCTGCAAAAGTAGCAGCTGCATCAGAAGCAGCAGAAGCTAGACAATCACGCCACGAAGTTCCTTATATCCATCCCCATTCCACCCCGCCTCTTCCTCAACCCCCCTTGCCGCGGTCGTCGTCGGCGAATATCCGAGATCAAGAACCCATCCCTCGCCCTCTTCCCCCATATGAACTTCGAGTTGACCTAATATCGTATGATCAAGCAGAGGACTTGTTCCATGAACACTACCATCTGTACTATAAGCCTGTCTTTGAGCAACTTCGGCGAGAGATGCAGTACTTGCAAGGCAAATTTGACATGATGAACGAGACCATGCTCGAGAACCGACGTATATTGGACCGATTAAATACCTTTCATGAAGGCTATGCTCAACGCGAAGCCAACTATCCCAATCAACACCAAGCCAATTATGTCGATCAACAACAGGTCAATTATACAGGTCAACACTACAGCCAGGTCGACAACCAATACAGTACAAACTACGGCTACACCGATCCGAGCACCACTGAATACAGTTGCGGCTATAACTACAGCGAACAGAACAGCTCCATCCCCAAACCCGAGCCTAGTCCCACCAACAGCGATCAGAACCATAGCTACAACTATTACAAAGCCACGTACCACAGCGACTCTGACGAGGAGAAAGACAAGCTCAAAAAGAGAGGCAGGAAGTAACAGGCTTTTGTCTCTGTGACAACAATTGAAAACAAAAAATAAGTGAGGCGGGTCCTTCACAATTCTTTGAGGTTAGCGGAGGAATGTATTGGGAGGCGAATGATGAGTGCAAGACGGAAGACATGACGAGAAAAAGAATCGACGCGCCTTTCTGCCCATTTTTTCAATATTTATTCGCCAATGCAAGTCGACAAGAATGCCCTATGATCCTAGGAGCATTTACCATTGGCCGCCTCCTTCCCCTCTTGATGGTGGAAAGAATAGTCATGCTTGCTTCAAGAGAATAAAAAATCACACCAGTTAACCTGAAAGCCAGAAAGCGTGCTGAATGAACACTGTCCCGACCAGACCAATATCAGCCTTTCCATTGGTCGCTTAAAGTCTTCACGTTGCGCCATGAAGAGTATCAATGTTGGCGAGCAAGTCTTAGATCTTCAAAAGGTTCAACAAAGACAGCGGGACCTCGTGTGCCAGTTCATCGAGAAGACTCTATTGGCTTTCGAGTAACATAGAGGGTTGTCACTCGTCAATAAAAGTCGAACGTCTAAATTGCTCGTGTTTCTGGATTACATACTTGTTCTGTGTTGTATCATCCTGCTCTCGTCGGAGCCATACTGTTTATTTCCCTCATAAGCCAGAAGCAACAGAGCAAGAGAGCCGTGGAGAGGGCTTACCTCACAAGGGTCAACAATCAACACATGGGATGAGCCCTCTTTCTTTTGGTTGGTAGGTTGAGTTGTCATCGTCAAGGGACAGCAAGTCCAGGCTGTGGGCAGGTTCAATTGAGTGAGGCGATTGGCAGATGAACGAGTCCACGCCTGCCACTAAGAAGCCAGAGACAGGCAACAAAGTTCGCGTTGGTCGTCAAGGACATGAAGGAAAAGACGCCAATTTGGTACCAAGTGTCGAGACTCGAGATCCTTTCGGAGGCACAAATGTTTATTTTCAGCTTTTTCATTGACCACTGCGTGTCAGAAGCTGGTACCGACTCTCGGGTACCAGCAATCTGGAAGATTGGATACATGTGCGAGGGATATCCAATGATCTGACACGTTGGTATTTCAACTGCATATATTATAGTGCAGGATTGTTATTTATGTATGGAGTATTGTAGCAGTTGTGTCTCTATTTGATCCCTCTGGTCTCCAAGTTGGAGGGACCTGGATACTGGGTGCTCTTCTTCTGAAAGAACCATTGGAAACCGGTTTTTACAGGACAGCCAGAAGGAAACGAGAACAGCGAGTTCTTTGAAAAAAGTGATCGAAAGTAGAAAGCGTAAAAACAGTCGCCGTTCAATTGGCAGCGAGCCAACAGCAGAAAGCGACTCAGGAACGGCTGGAAGCAAGGTTGAGCAAGGGTTGCAACTCGACAGGTTCTTTCTTTGACGGCGGAGTCTTTGTCTGCCAAACAGAGAGAGGGAAAAAAGCCAGTCAGGGACATGCAGACACACAGTCAGACACAGCGACACCCGCACAGCCAATCAGCGGCCGCCGTGCGACCACCCGCCATTTCTCCACATCGAGTGTGTCCGAAACGTGCGCCCAAGGGCCGCGCTGACTCGCCGCTCTATTTCTGCCTGGTCCTGCGATCTGGCTCTGCTTCCTGCTGTTTTCCTTTCCTTTCATTCCAACGGCAAAGGAGCGACACAGACACAATTCGCCCACCCGACGGGCGCACACATGTGCCCTGCTACTCGCACCGTGTGGCAGGTGCGTCCGAGAACGACGGAAACAACAACGAGACACTCCTGGCATTGCTCCAAACAGGAACGTGAATCGACTGGTCGTTTTAAACTTGTGCGAGGGAAGCCCGTGGGCGGATGAACAAAAGGAACTGTGCACCACGTCTCACCCACCACCCGTTCGCCTCTTTCTTCTTCTCTTTGTCTCCCTCTTCTTTGTCTCCCTCCGTTCCCTAATCCACTAGCTCGTTTTTTCTTTACTCCTTCTTTCTTTCGTCAACTTCTTCATCTTCGTGCACTTTTGTCACAGACATCTCCATGCAGCAACGCTATCCACAGTTCTAGCATTGCTCCAGATCTCGCACTTCAGCACCATTGCCCCCGCCACTCTTTGTGTGCCATATCCCTCCACGGTCTTTCTCCACAATGACCACCGCCGCGACCATGGATGCACCAAACACAACTCCTCCCCCCACTCCCCAGCCAGAAGAAAAGACATGTACCAACGCCACTGTTCCTTCTTCCCCTTCCTCCTCCACAACCATGATCGCCCCTCCTCAGTTCGATGTCATTCAACACCCCGTAAAGGACACGCTCTTGATCGTGTCCTCCTTGCTCTCGACGCTCGTTCACAAGAATGACAGTCTCTATGACCCCTCCAGAGATCCCGTCACTCTCTTTCACTCAAGAGCAGTTCCTCGAATCTCGATCGAGGCATATTTGACGAGGGTGCTTCAGTATATCCCGTTCACCAACGAGGTCTTGCTGAACGTGCTCGTCTTTTTGGATCGGATCGGTGGACTCGAGGGCATGCAACTGCATCAACTGCAGCAAGAGCAGCCAAGGCAATCAAGTCGTGGGACACCAATGAATTCCACGCTTTCCACCACGCCAATGTCCTCCCCTTGCTCCCCATCATCCTCCTCTTCCTTATCAACACCCCCTTTTTCAACAGCCACTCGATCTTCCCAGATTCCCGCCGCAGCGAGCACCACAACCTCCCCATCCACTTCCTTGGCTTGCAATCCATCATCACAGATGTCTCGGGACCCTTCTTTCAGCAGCCCAGAATCGTCATCAAACTGCAACTCCGCCCAGGAAATGCCAATCATCCAAAAACGTGGCAGAGACCCAACAGAGGATCCTCATCAGCAACAAGAGGAGTCATGTAAACGATCTCGTGTGGTACTGCCATCATCAACAACCACGGCCAGTACGGTCGAGTTGGCTACCACGGCGACACCACCTATTCCTCTTGCGCCGATGATTGAGGCGACAACCACGAACGGCTTTAGGATCAACAGCTTCAACATCCATCGCCTGCTGATTACTTGTTTGATGGTGGCAGCAAAGTTCACATCCGATCTCTTTTATTCTAATGCACGCTATGCCAAGGTAAAGAGCATACCTTGTTGTCTTCCTCCCCCCAACACTTTTCTGATCAATCTGAATCTGATATGATGCTGTGCGACATGGCTCGCAGGAGATGTTTTCGGGTTTCCGTTCATTTCCCAAACAACAAATGTTCCACAAGCTTCTTCCTTCTTTGTCCCTAACCTTCTCTTTTCCCTTCAATAGGTTGGAGGCCTGAGCTTGCCAGAATTGAACCAACTCGAACTCGAGTTTCTTTTCACTACCAAGTTTGAACTGAATGTCAAGGTCAATGAACTTCAAAGGGTTGGCAATTCCTTGCTTCTGTTTAGAGAGCGCCAACTCGTCCCTGCCGCCGCTGTCATGCAGCAACAACAGCAACAACAAGAGTTCCAACTTCAGCTCCAGCTTCAACAGCAAAGGCAACAGCAGCAACAGCAACAACAGCAGCTTCAACTTCAACAACAACAGTTGTTTGCCGCGATGCAAGTTCAGCAGCAGCAACAGCAATTTCAACAACAACAGTTTCTGCAACAACAACAATTGCTTCAACAGCAACAACAGTTTCAGCTTCAACAGCTCATGTCTGCTCAGCAACAACAACAGCAACAGCCATCAATCACAGCCATGACTCAATCCTCCTTGGTTTTTGTTCCTGCTTTTTCGACCTCGACCACAACGGCTTTGTATCAACAGGGCAACGTCGTCAAGACCCATTTGCTCTCTCCTCCAGAAGAGAAGCACAAATGGACTGAGACCGAGGTCCACGAGTCCAATGACCAAAGGATCGATCATCAAGGATAGAAAGTTGCTCCGTTTTCTTTGTCGTTTTCAGTTTGTTTTTCCCTTTGCCGTGTCTGTATTTCTGTTCTTATGTACCATATATATCCCCCCTCCTCCTCAACATTGTAGATCAGTTCAACCCATCCTTCGCCTCATTGGCACTAGCATTTCATATCCCCACCATTCTATTTTGGTCATTCTATCGATGAGCGCGCCACAGTTCGGCCCCTTTCATCTTCCCCCCTCCCCCTCCCATATACCAGTGTGCCGATTTGACCGGGTTGACCGGGTCGTGCTCCAGAATAAACCATTATGAATCTATTACGTTTCGTCTATTTTATCTTACTCCAGGATGTGAATCTCGCAACGATTTGACGACGGCGACGACGAGTATCCGAGATGAAGGAGCATCCTTGAGACATCTGTGTTGAAGGATGGTGGACCACAGACCAAAATCTGAAGTCTTTGATCCTCAGCTTCAACAGGATCCTTTTGCAGGCTATGCTGTAGAGTATCGCGTAGTAAATCAAGAGTTATCCGTCCAGCATGGATACGCCCTTCCTTATCTTCCTTCTTGGTTTCTTCTTCCCTCACAGACTTCAAAACCGGACGATCCGTCAAAGAGGAGGATAAAACATGTTGAATCCGGACCGTCCTTCGTCTCCATGATCCAGCCTGGTTCTCGGGAGATTCTTGATTGGCAATTGTCTCCAGTTGTTGCAGTTCCTGCCGTAGCCATATATCGTTCTTGGTGCGATTGCAATATATCAAGTCCACTTCTTGGCTCCTGCTTTCATGATGGTTTGCTAGTATTTCATCGCGGTGCAAGTGTTGGAGTAGCTGGTACATTGGAGTGATCCCTGATCCAGCAGCGATCATAACGATTCTAGTTCTTGACTCTCTCGAAGTATCCACAGAAGGTATTCTATCCACAGAAGTCTGCTGGCAAGGCGTACGACTGGTACGGATTGGTCCTCGCAAGTACAACACGCCCCTGTCATTATTGTCTGCAGCAGGACCCACTTGCAGTCTCCGAAACATATCCGAGGTCAAATGGGGTGTCGGATAAAGTTTAATCAAAAAGGTCAACTTGCCCTTCGTATCCTCGTCCCTCCTGCTGCTGTTGTTGTCGAGTCCATCCTTCCAGGAAGAAAAATCGATGGGCGTAAAGGCCTTGGTAAGATAATCGTCTGACCCGCTCCTGAACCGAATCAAAACATGAAACATGCTTTTGAGAGAGTCGTCCTCAACTTTTGTATTTGTTGCTGATAAGACAGATCCTGTGGGGTTTTCCCGCGGTGACGGCATTGGCGCATCGCAGATGACCAAGAGTGTATTTTCATTTAGGTAGTCTTTCCGCAAGATCTTGAATGGTCGATAGGATCGAGGGCTTAATCCAGACTTTTGTTCCTCGTCCTCTAACGGTATTGTTGTTGCTATTGTTGGTGATGACGACGGTGACACTAGGACGTTATCGTCCTGTTCTTTCCCGTGGTCCAAATCCAGACATGCCTGTTCGTATTCGGCCTTTAAATCACGCACCCGTTCCTGATGTTCGGCTAGGTCTTCTTGATAAAGCGTGTTGATGCAAGGGTTGCAGTCATTCCCACAACATTCGCCCGGCCCTGGTTTATGAGGTGGTGGAGGTAACACGAGTCGAAGTTGTTTTTTGCGGGTCTTGATGTTGAAGCAAGGAAAGATACCATAGGGCGAAGCAGATGTCCTCGTCGCGCCTTTGTGCAGATCATTGGAGGGTGTCTCGCTTGAGGCAGATTTTGAGTCGCTGTTCGCCGCATCGATATTCGGGGTGGACACTTGAGATACTTTGGCTTCAGCCTTTGCTTTTGCCAAGGCAATCTCCTCCAGCCACTTTGCTACCGCCGGATTGGTCATGGTGTGGGGGAGATGAAAGCGCCCAAGGTGCAGGAATGAACGAACATTCCGAAAATGAGTCAGGTCAGGTGATGGATCGCCACTAATTTCGCGCAGGCTATCAGTGGAGTGAATAGGACAACGGTCTGTGCACTTTTATGCAAGGTTTCATTCTGTGCACTTTATTCAAGAGTCATGTTGCCGTCTGTTTTAAACAACAAAGGTCTGCTGCTTCGTGTCTCGGCCAATGACTCTCTTCTGGCCCCAGTTCAAGTGACCAACAGGCAGAAGGACATGGCTGTTGGAAGGTAGCCAAAGGGCTGCAGCACCATTCCAGAAAGCCAGGAGTGCGGTCAAGATTCCACAGGCGGCTCCAATTCTTTGGGGGTATGCTCCGGGTGCATGATGACCAAACTCTTGTCCGGCCATGAAAAGCAAGTGGATATCCAAGAAGACAAACATCAACACTGTCGCAACCGTAGATCGTGTTGTTCCCACAGTCAAAATGATGGCCAAAAAAGCCCAGACGAGAATAAAGATACCCGTGGCGTTTTGAAGGGCTTCTGGAGAGGAGTTGGCATATGATTCCTTAATACCAGATCCAGGGAGGAACATGAATCCATAGGCAGCCCAGTAAGCTCCAAAGGACGAAAAGGCTGTTGCCTCAAATGTGTTGCCGACTTTCATCGACCACATTCCGGCCATGATCTGGACAATACCTCCGTACCACAGTGCAAAACCAACGAGCAGAGCGCCTTCTCCACCAGGCGGTACGCCGGCGCCAATGTTGTAGAGATTGGCAATGACTATTTGATTGATAGAGAAGTATTACGGGCGTTAGGGCGTTGCTTTTCGTACCTTCAAAGTTGAGATTGGGCGGACAATTACCGGGCGCGGAGCAGGCAAGCAATTGAAAAAGATAATCTTACTGGTTGTAACTGCAAAAGCAAAGAGTCCCAAGGGTCCAGGGTTGCCGTTGGCGGCGCTAATAACCCGCACCGCTGTCATAGGTTGTGGCTGTTGCGGATATTCCATTTTCTTTTGTGTAATGTTGCGAGAAGTGAGGTGTGCAAGCAGATGCTTTTCTGTTGAGAGACAAGGTGGGGCGTAGAAAAAAGGTGGGCGTAGAAGAGAATGTGCTCTCAGTTCTTTTGGTATAAGGGGAGAAGGGCTTCTTGGATGCTGTGAGAAGGATAGGAATGCAAGTGTGAAGGAGAAAGGGAAAAGCGCCAACGAGGTCCATGTAATATAGGCGCTCCAAAGGAAAGCAAGAAAAAAAAGACAAGACCCCCCCGATTCTCATGAATCAGATCGGTCCAAAAGCAGAAATCCGTCGGTAAAGACGAGCGAGACCCACCGTTTCATGCTTTCGTGGCTGGTTTGTGCGCCTCTTGATTCTGAGATAGGGTCCAAGCGGCGGAAAACGAATGTCCGTTGGGGCTTTTTCACCCTCCCGAACACTGCGACAAGGTAAAAATGTGTGGGCGGCATCACTGCTTTAGATATTGGAGGCAAATATGGGTTGGTAATCGGTTTGGGTCTTGATTCTAGTGGGGGACAAACCCACTTCATGCATCTCCACCCTGCAGAAGCGTTAGGCCTAGACACACCGCAGGTTTTAGAACGTGGGCTGCTTTGACCTTATTTCCAATTGCAATTGATGCTGCTATTCGTGGCCGCGTTTCCTACGACAAAAGCACAAAGGCAATGCGAGAGCCTTTTGAGAACAGAGCAAACTTGGTTATTTTGTCCTCCTGGTACAAGAACACATCATGCAGGTTACAATCCTCGGGTTTCTTTTCAATCATTCCGCCTTGTGATTGCTTTGCGCCAGGCAAGAGGAGGTGAAGCCTGGTCAAGAAGTAGAGATGCACTCGATCGCAGGGAAAAACATTACAAAAGAAAAAGGTGGGCTCAAAACACTCTGAATACTGTAATAGTTTAGTGTTGTGTTTTGAAGTCTGGATTTTCGTTAAATGTCATTTCATAATTTATTTGGCGGCCTCTTCGAGATGTCAAAGTTGGGCGGTGGACAGGGCTTCTCCTCTTTGGGACGGACGTGTGGACGCTATAGAAAGTTAGGGGAAGTAGAAGACCTTTGTTGCTTGCTTTCTTGTTCTGCATGTCTTCGGTATGGCAGTCGAATGCAACAGCAATGGCGGCGGGCTATTCTTCCATCCCGATCCCATGGCCATTGTCGATGAAGAGAGGGCATACAGCCTTGTCGAAAAATAGACAAAAAAGGGACTACAGGGGCAAGCCCTTTCTCTCTCGCTGGCAAACGAGACAGTGAAAAAACATGGAGGTTTTTTTTGTTTTATTTTCTCTCCATCCTTTTCTTTTTCCACTTCCACTCTCTGTCGCTCATCCCTCTTTCTCTCGCTCTTTCAATCACTCATCTTTCTTTCTTTCTCATCTCTTTTCCATTGTTCTGACTCCATTTCCTCCGACCACCACAGCACACACGCGCAAACACCATGCATTCTCTCCCAGAAATGGGCGCCAAGTCCATTGCTGGATTTCTTGCATGCATGCTCCTCATTCAGTTGGGAATCTACTACCGCACATCCCTTCATGTATCAATTTCCAGCAGCAGCAGCAGCGACATCAACAACGAAGCGTTCAGTAGCGGCAGTTTCGGCGACCCTGTTCGGAACAGACACCCCACCGTGCCTCTTTCACTCAAGGAGCTCGACATCCTAGACAAACTTTCCGACACAATTGTCCAAGTGGAGGCTCTCCGAGTCTTTGGCAAGGACATTCCTCATAATATCCATGGAGCCACGATCAAAGGCCAGACTCGTGAGCGAGCTCAACAGATTCGAGATCAGATCCAGTGCTGGACACAAAATGGATCATGGGTTCGGATAGACGGACACGCACTGACAAGGCCCCCAGGGGTACCCCACATTGGCGATAGTCGTTTCGGTCGATGCGATGGACGATTCATGGAGTCTTTGGACCAGCAAGCGCAGGCGCATGAGGGAGAAGAAGGCCATGTACATTATCTTGGGGAGCTGGACCAGAAGAATGATCGATGGGTAGTTCGAGAAGCAACAAAGTACAAGTGGGTGCCGAACGAATCCATTTGCGGACAATTACCCCTCTCCAAGGTCCGGGCTGCACCTTCGACGGTATATGAGCCATTTGAGGCTGCAAAGTTTTGCCGAGTGCTCAGACAACGCAATTTGATGGTCGTCGGCGATGTGACGCAGTATCAGCTTCACGACGTGCTGCTGAGTGCGATCCAGAAACCGTTTGTGTGCCATGGTGAACTTGGTTGTTTACACCGGAGTCCTCATGAGCTGTGTGCAACGTCCAATTTGAAGTTTTCGAGGAACGACGTCATCTCGGTGCCGTGGGCCATTGATCCAGAGAAGGAAGAGTTTCCGAGTGCGTCGACGGTGGAACAACCTTGGGCTACGGATGAACTGTTGCAGGAGTACAAGATCGTTCTGTTGAACAAGGGCTTGATCTGGCGTCCAGACGAGGAGTTCCTAAACGAGTTGGTGTTTACGATCAAATACCTTTGGAGATACTACCCAAACACCATGTTCATCTATCGCGCCACTCATCCGGTTTCCAACAATTGTACAGCACTCAAGGAAGCAGGCGAGGATGAGGCAATAGCAGGGAAGGATGGCCGGTCCACCGTCCCTGGAACCATTCTTCAGACACCATTGGGCCAGTCTCCTGAACGGACAAAAGACAACAAGGATCCATTGAAAGTGTTTCGTCCTACCTTGGCAGATATCCAACGCCAGAACAAAATGGCAAAGCACATTGTCGAAGCAGCCGGTGGTATCTTTTTAGATACGGAAAAGATGTTTTCTTTGCGACCTGACGGGCGGATGGGCGGTGGCGATTGTTCTAGATTCTGTGCCCCAGGCCCTTTGGATGCGTACACGGATCTGCTCTACAACACGCTCAAGATCCTCGAAGCGTAATGCAACGTTGGTAAATAAGAGTCAGAAAGGAGATCATTGAGGGGGACCGAATTTATTAGCATCGCACTAGCGCAATTGTACCATATTATTTTCTCGAGTTTCTTCAGTTTCTTCATAAAAAAAAAGGAAATAAAAGAAAGAAAGAAAGAAAGGCCTGAAAAAGAGCGCAAATAGAAGTGTCCATTGAGAGAGAGGTATATATATTGAACAATGTTCGTTCTGACAATCGTATCATGCATGTACAAAAAATCACTAGAGATCATGTTGCTAGGATTGGCACAGGGGCGGTAGATGATGGGGACAACGCTGGTATGGACTCTGAGGAGAGTCTGATTGACAATGGCGGCGAAGGCAAGATTGGAGGCAGGAAAAGGTTGTTTTCGATAGAATCTGTCTGAGGGGACCCTTGTTCAGTGGCTCCGGCTGTTTCGTCGGTCGCTGTTGAAATCGCCACAGTGGGGTCATCGACAACAATTGTTCGCTCGTCAGTAACGACGGCAGCATGAACAGGGAGGCCCAACCCCAATCCCATCAGTTGCTGCTGTTGCTGTTGCTGCTGCTGTTGCTGGGTTGCTGATCTCTTCCACAGGGTCTGCATTCTCTGGATCAAGAGCTTTGACGATTCGCCAAGTGTGGAGGCCCTTGACCGCATTCCAGCTCGCCGACTTCCATACGGACTATTACTGTTTCTCAGGGATGAAGGAGACCCACCAAGTCCCAATTCCATGCTCGAAGATGAGTTATACATGTAGGACTGGGAGAATGACCGAGCCTCCATCCTAATCGACTGAAGACCGATATCCCCATCCAAAGGCCGTTGCTCATGCAGGGAGGCTGGAGAGGACGCCATGACCAGCGCCCTACCTCGATGGTGTTGCTCAAGATGCCAGTGGTGCGGCACATGTGAGGGGAATTCGAGGGAATACCGGGGTGTCTCAGGTTGGCTCCCGCCGTCGCTTGCAGACGCCATCGCCTCCGAAAACTGATGATGCTGATGCTGCAGGGACTGAGAGGGGTGGGAGACGGTGTGTGCACGAACGCGGACCCGACTAAAGTAGTCATCCCGTACGCATGCCGAAGGAAGATGAAAGTCGTCCTCAGGGTTTACTGAAGGGAGGCGTCCGGCCATGAGAGGCGATCGGTCAATGACTCGGTTAGGAATCTCATAGGAAGGTGGCGCCTGAAGCCTGGCACGGTTCAGCATCTCTCGGTCAATGACTCTGGGGGACAGCATCGCTGCAGCTGGGGATTGTGGAGCTAAGGAAGGTGATGCGCCTTCTGGAGAAGTGGACAGCAGCGCTTGAGTCGAGAGTCCAGTGAGTCTCATAACGAGACTGGGTCTTGGCAAACTAAGGCTGCTCTCGTTCGTCTGCGGTGTCGATGTTCCTGAAGAAGATGAAGGGGTGGGGACATCCGGAAACTGATTTGTATTTGCCTCAGAGGCCACAATTGTTTCCACAGAATGCGGTCTCTCGATCACCGTCGACGAGTTGTCAGCGGTAGCGTCTGCCCCGAGAGCCGAAAAAGTCCGCTGTGCTGTCGGTGAGGCTACCAAGGGGTCCTCTTCGGGCGGGATAAGAATGTGGTCCTCGGAGATTGAGTGAACGAGAATGGGTTGAACAGGAGGTAAAGCGTCGGGGGGCAGTTCGTGCTCATAGATGCATACAGGGTCCAGTTCATGGTCAACATAGAATGGTGGCAAATTCAAATCTGAAGAAAGAGAAAAACAGTCAGCTACAGGCATAGTTGGTTACACAGACCAGCAAGCGATTCCTAGTGCACCATTCACCATCTGTCGTTGATTCATGCGACATACCGGCAACATGCTGCAATCGCTGTAGAATGACTTGTTCCCTTGCCATCAGCTCCATCTTGTCTTGATGATGTTTTCTATAGAGGATACCGGCACCGACGGCAAGCAGGGCGAGAACACCAACGACCGTTCCAGCGTATATTCCGGCCTGTTGTGCCATGTCCGGAGTGTCTGTGTTTATCTTTCTGTTGACGGTGATGCAGGGTCAATAGTCTGTGCGTCCACGTTTGCTGCACGGCAGAGGTGATTGATCGATGCAATGCGATGCGATGCAGTCTGTGAATCGGCGCACAAGGGAATGTTCGAGGGTGCAGTAGTTTGGTAGTTGCAGGAAGGAGAGGAAAAGGAGGAGGATGAAGAGGTGTGGTAGTGAGAGAGGTGAGAGAGATGTCCAGGAACAAGGAACAACTTGACTCCAGCAGGTGTGGCGAGATGGTCTGTCAATTGAACGAGATGCTGACTGGTTGGGTGTGGCAACCACAATACGTATTGGTGCAATAAGGCCGAGGAGCCACTCAGGCAGGCAGCTTCAGGGACCTCAGGCTCAACCCACTGGCCCGGTCTCTCTGTTTAGCAGCAGGAGGGCCGGCAATGCGGAGGAGGGCAGGCGAGGCAGGCGAGCAAGCCAGTCGTCCGCGCGGGTGGTCGCCTGCACTGTCTGAGAGGGGGAGGCGAGCGAGACCGGGCCAAGACTGGACCAACAACAGCGAGCGGGGCGCGAAAAAATAATTTTTTCTCCCTCACTCTCGTCACCTCTCTCTGCTGAGAGACAGACCTTAAAAATATTTTCTCGAATTCCCCTCGTGGACGAGTGGATGGAGTGGGTGGGAGGAGTGTGCGGCCCAGAAAGGGACAGAGGGGGACAGAGGGAGAAAGGGGGAGGTCGCCAGAAGCGAGGACGGGCAAACACAAGCCACCGGGGGCAAGAATAATAACCAACGTGCGGCCGCTCTCTCTTTCACTTTATCCTTTCCCATTCACGAAGATCGTATGTAACCCCTGCTGAAGCAGAGCGTTGACTCCAATCCATCCCGTCCCATCCATTGCCATCCATCCATCTGTCCGTCGATCCATCTCCTTCACCTCCGTCGTTCTGTGCATCAGTGCCTCCATCTTTCCCCCATCACCACCTTTCTATCGATGTCTGATCTTCAGATCAGAAATCATCCTCATTCCTGCACTCCAGCAAACATCCGTTTTTTGCTGTCTCCAGAAAATTTTTTTGCTACCAGTGCGCGGCGCACAGCGTAACGGTTGCAGCACGCCTCGACGCCCTTTTCTCTGCTCGCCCTCGACAATCCCTCCTCTTCACTCCTTCGAGTTTAGCACTATCGTTCAGCTCGGCATTGACTGCGGCCCCGGTTCCCGAACGGGGCACAGTCGCCACCTTTCTTTTCTTTACTTGCTGTTCCGCAGTCTGGACGAGTATAAAACCATGGAGACTAACCGCTTCTTTTCTTTTCTTCTCCTCACAACAACCAATGATCCTTTGCCCACTCTCTTTTCGCACCATTGCCTACCTCACCAATAGAAAGTTGAAAGAAAATGGTTAACTTCACTATCGACCAAATCCGTGCCTTGGTAAGCAAGCGGCTAATAGTACTTGGCAATGGTTGTAGAACGTGCCAGTGCAATGACTAATCGCCTTCTCTCTCTCTGTCTCTCTCTCTTATCTAAACAGATGGACAAGGTTACGAACGTTCGTAACATGTCCGTCATTGCTCACGTCGATCACGGAAAGTCCACCCTTACCGATTCCCTTGTCTCCAAGGCCGGTATTATTTCCGCTGGACGTGCCGGTGATGCCCGTTTCATGGACACCCGTCAGGATGAGCAGGACCGTGGTATTACCATCAAGTCCACTGCCATTTCCCTGTACTTCGAGATGACTGAGGGTGATCTCCCCGACATCAAGCAGAAGTCCGATGGTAAGCAGCTCGGAGAAAAGAGGTTTCTTCATGTTGACAGCATTTGATCGACTGACTAATCGTCATGCATGACTCTTCTAGGTGCCGCTTTCTTGATCAACTTGATCGATTCCCCCGGGCACGTTGATTTCTCCTCTGAGGTTACCGCCGCTCTCCGTGTCACCGATGGTGCTCTTGTCGTCGTCGACTGCGTTGACGGTGTCTGCGTCCAGACCGAGACTGTCTTGCGTCAGGCTTTGGGTGAGCGTATTAAGCCCGTTGTTGTCATCAACAAGGTCGATCGTGCTCTCCTCGAGTTGCAGGTCACCAAGGAGGATCTTTACACTTCTTTCCTCCGTACCATCGAGTCCGTCAACGTCATCATCGCCACCTACAACGACAAGGTTCTCGGTGATGTCATGGTCTACCCCGAGCAGGGAACCGTTGCTTTCGCTTCCGGTCTTCACGGATGGGCCTTCACCATCCGTCAGTTCGCCAACCGTTACGCCAAGAAGTTCGGTGTTGACCGTTCCAAGATGATGGACAAGCTCTGGGGTGAGAACTACTTCAACCCCGCCACCCGCAAGTGGACCACCAAGGGCCAGGATGCCAACGGCAAGCCCCTCGAGCGTGCCTTCAACATGTTCATTTTGGACCCCATCTTCAAGCTCTTCGACTCTATCATGAACTTCAAGAAGGATGCCGCCTTCGCCATGTTGGAGAAGTTGGAGATCACCTTGAAGAACGACGAGAAGGAGATGGAGGGCAAGTTGCTCCTCAAGACCGTCATGAAGAAGTTCTTGCCCGCTGGTGAGGCTCTCTTGGAGATGATCGTTATCCACTTGCCTTCCCCCGTCACTGCCCAGAAGTACCGTGTTGAGAACTTGTACGAGGGTCCCATGGACGATGAGTGCGCCAAGGGTATTCGCGAGTGCGACCCCAACGGTCCCCTCATGTTGTACGTTTCCAAGATGGTCCCCACCTCCGACAAGGGTCGTTTCTACGCTTTCGGTCGTGTCTTCTCTGGTACCGTCCGTGCTGGTCTTAAGGTCCGCATCCAGGGCCCCAACTTCATTCCCGGTACCAAGACCGACTTGTTCGTCAAGTCCGTTCAGCGTATTGTTCTCATGATGGGTCGTGGTGTCGAGCCCATTGATGACTGCCCCGCCGGTAACATTGTCGGTTTGGTCGGTATTGATCAGTTCTTGCTCAAGTCTGGTACCATCACCACCTGCGAGACTGCCCACAACTTGAAGGTCATGAAGTTCTCTGTCTCCCCCGTCGTCCAGGTCGCCGTCGAGTGCAAGAACCCCGCTGATCTCCCCAAGCTCGTTGAGGGTCTTAAGCGTCTTTCCAAGTCCGATCCTTGCGTTCTCTGCTTCACCTCCCCCACTGGTGAGCACATTATTGCTGGTTCCGGAGAGCTCCATCTCGAGATTTGCTTGAAGGATCTCGAGGAGGATCACGCTCAGATCCCCATCCGCAAGTCCGACCCCGTCGTTCCCTACATGGAGACCATCCAGGCCGAGTCTTCCGTCACTGCTCTTGCCAAGTCCCCCAACAAGCACAACCGTATCTTCATGAAGGCTCTTCCTCTCGGTGAGGAGCTCGCTCTCGCCATCGAGTCCGGAAAGGTCGGTCCCCGTGATGAGTTCAAGGCCCGTGCCCGTGTCTTGTCCGATGAGTACGAGTGGGACAACCAGGAGGCCCGTAAGATTTGGGCTTTCGGTCCCGATGCCAACGGTGCCAACGTCATGGTTGATTTGACCAAGGGTGTTGCTTACTTGAACGAAATCAAGGATTCTTGCGTTGCCGCCTTCCAGTGGGCTACTCGCGAGGGTGTTTTCGCCGAGGAGAACATGCGTGGATGCCGCTTCAACATCTTGGATGTTGTCCTTCACGCTGATGCTATCCATCGTGGTGGTGGACAGATCATCCCCGCCTGCCGCAGCGCCATCTACGCCGCCGCCTACGTCGCCCAGCCCGGTCTCATGGAGCCCGTCTACTTGGTCGAGATTACCTGCCCTGAGCAGGCTATGGGTGGAATCTACGGTGTCTTGAACAAGCGTCGCGGTCACACCATCGGTGAGGAGCAGCGCCCCGGTACCCCCATGTACATCGTCAAGGCTCACTTGCCCGTCGCCGAGTCTTTCGGTTTCACCGCCGATCTTCGTCAGGCCACCGGTGGTCAGGCTTTCCCCCAGTCTGTCTTCGATCACTGGCAGTTGATGAACGGTGTCTCCAACGAGGACCCCAAGTTGATCGAGAAGATTCTCTCCATCCGCAAGCGCAAGGGTCTCAAGGAGGAGATTCCTCCCCTCGACCGTTTCTTGGACCGCCTGTAAATGGTTATTGTTTGATTTCCTGCCCCTCAAATCATCTCTGTCCATTTATTTCTCCTTCTCCTTCCTCCCACCTTCGTTCTTTTGTGAGTATCCGTTTTTTTGCCCCGATAGACAAACATGTAGAAGAAATTCATTTCCATATAAAAGCGATCAATTTCATCCGCAAAACTTGGTTCTGTTTCCCAAAGAAAGTGGTCATCGACGCGTCCCTGCTCCCTGGTAGAGTCAGCCTCCAATGCAATCCACCGTGAGTTTGAACATACTGGAGGTGGGTCCTGAGGTCTCGGGATTTCCCAAAAAGAAAAAAAGAAAAGATGAGACAAACGGTCACATGACCGCAATCGCGAACTCGTCGCCGTCGGTCTGTGTCCGACCTACATCGCATACATTCTTTCTGTTCGTCCTTCCATTCCTCCATCGTTCCATCCATCCTTCCTACCTTCACCTAAACTACAGCTCTCCTTCGCCATGACCGCTGGATCGCTTTCTCACTTGGCCTCTGCAGTAAGGACCAGGGCCTCATTTGCAATGGCCACTAGGACCCCCCTCCGAATTTCCTCGCCTCTCATTTCAGGACAGCGCTGGCCCACAACCCGCATTGGTGCTGCTTCCATAGTACGATTCTCGTCTTCAGCATCAGGATCCAAGGGCAATGATGCTGCGAGTTCAAAAAATGAAATTCCGGAGCAGTACGATGTTGTGATTGTCGGGGGTGGCATCGCTGGAAGCGCACTGGCTTGTGCTCTTGGTAAGAGAATAGACGACTCGGTGGCTAGGAACACGGGACTGAAGAACTGAGCCTAAACTTCCCATTTTTTTTGGTTCTCTCTCTCTCTCTCTCTCTCCCTTTCACAGCATCCGGAAGGACTTCAGGGACCCAGAAGATTGCCTTGATCGAGGCTTTTGATCTCAGTGGCCATATGAACTGGTCCCCAAAGCCAAATCAATACTCGAACCGCGTCTCTTCCTTGACCCCCCGTTCCGTTCAATTCCTGAAGAAGATCGGGGTCTGGTCAGAATTAGATTTGTCCCGAGTCGCGGCCTGCGAGGGTATGCAGGTCTGGGATGGAGTCAGTGGCGCCAGAATTACTTTTGATGGAGCGGATGCTAAAGAGGATTCAACGCGCTCAAGTTTCTTACACCAAGTATTTTCCGGTGCCAGCAAGATTCCGGCGTCATCGGCAGAGTTTTTCGATGATCAACAACAACAACAACAAAAACAGCAACAACAACAGGATCCATCCAAGGGACAGGAGTCTTCTCCATTGGCTTACATGACAGAGAATCTGCATGTTCAGTATGGCCTGCAAAAACAAATTCTGGCCCACAAGGCACGTGGCATTCAGCTAGATATTTTTGAACGCACCAAAGTCCAGGGAATCACATCCAACCCATCTTCAGGCCAGGAGTCTGAAGCATCGGTGGACATCTCTGACTGGCCAGTGATCCAGCTTGATAACGGCAAGACGCTTCAGACAAGACTGCTGGTTGGAGCCGACGGTGTGAACTCGCCTGTGAGGACATTTGCCAAGATCGAGTCTTTGGGTTGGGATTATTCACAGTTTGGACTGGTTGCAACGTTGCAAATCGACCCCTCAACATCGACGGCGCCTGATCAGGGTAAAGGAATCGCTTGGCAGAGATTCTTGCCTACTGGTCCTATCGCAATGTTGCCGGTAAGTGTTCATTCGCGTCTGTTCCTGCATCTCGAGAGTGTCTGCCTGTACTCACCACCTTGCGCTTTATTCGTCCTTTTGTGCCACAGCTGAACAATGGATACGCAAGTTTGGTCTGGTCTACGACACCCAAGATTGCCCAGGATCTTAAGAAACTGCCTGCCAAGGAGTTTTGTGCTTTGGTGAACGCTGCGTTTACCGCCAGCCCTGCCGAATTGGAGTACCTTTGCAATAACATTGGACCAGACGGACAGCCTTTGGTCGATTTCCAGAGCGAGATTGAATGGAGGACAAGCGTCCAGGAGGCAGAAAAGCGCGGTATCAGCCACGGACGAGAAGATTACAAGGCCCCCAAGGTGATCGACGTGCAAGAGAATACGAGAGCACCCTTCCCCCTGAGATTGAGGAACTCAAACAGCTATGTTGAAGACCGCGTTGTCTTGGTTGGGTAACTTACTCTCTGCTTCCGTTACGGCAGTCGTTCTAGCCGCATCAAAAACAGCGGACACTAACCATTTTGATGCAATCTAGTGATGCTGCCCACACCGTGCATCCCTTGGCAGGACAAGGGCTGAATCAAGGATTGGCAGATGTAGAATGTTTGGCTCGTGTGATTGAGCAAAGTCTTCTCAGTGGATCAGATATCGGTTAGTTCCCGTGTTTTTTTCTGGCTACGTATGGCTATTTTCTGGATTGGCGTTAATTCTCTTTTGCAATTCTTCCTTCCCTCTAGGAAATATTCACTCGCTGACACCCTACTCTAGCGAGCGTTTCTTCCCCAATCTCGCCATGCTCGGAACTGTGGACAAGCTTTCAAAGCTGTACAACACCGACTTTGGACCAGTCGTGTGGGCGCGGTCTTTGGGCTTGACAGCTGTCGATAACATGGGACCGATCAAGACTGAGATCATGAGGTTTGCCATGGGTCTTGAAGAACCCACGTCATCTTCAAAGCGCCCCTGAAGCACAAGGCCCATCCATTGTACAGAATTTTCCAACCCTTATAGAGTCCATTCTCGCATTCAAAGCAATTTTTATTAAAATATGGTTGGAATCTGAGAAGAAGGGACTTGTTTTATTGGTATTTTGACATGTCATTAGCAATTACCCGCCGTGGCCTCTTTTTTGACGTTATTTACAACTTGGCACCATACATGGCAGTAGCGACCTTCATGGACTGACGCATTCCGAGATCCAGCATGATTTCCTCGGATCCTCCAGGAATGGCGTACGCACGAACCTCACGGTAAATACGCTCCACCTTTTCACCCTGACCACCACGAGTATAAGCCAAACCACCAAAGATCTGGGAGGCCTCACGGGCACAATATTCGAGCGTCTGGGTAGCCTGCGCCTTGAGCAAGGCAATGGGGCCACCTAGCTTGATCATTTGCAAGTCCTCGGGCATGGTCATGGTTTGGTAGATGACATTCTCGGTCCAAGCATGAGTAGCCTCGATCTGACGAGCCATGTGAGCCAACTTGTTACGCAAGACTGGGTGGTTCACAAGCTTGACGCCAAAGGTCTTGCGCTTGCTTCCGTACTTGATGGCCTCCTCGAGGCAGACACGGGCCAAGCGGTTAGCCTGAATTACAATTCCCATGCGCTCGTGGTTGAAGTTGTTCATGATGTACTTGAATCCACGGTTCTCCTTTCCGACAATGTTGGCACGAGGCACCTTGACATCCTCAAAGTTGATGTAAGCGGTTCCAGAGGACCAGACACCAGAGCACTTCATCTGACGAGTGGTCACGCCGGGCATCGAGCGCTCCACCACCAACAAACTGACACCGCCCATGCCCTCGCCACCAGTACGGACAGCGACCGTGAAGTAATCCGCAAAGGTTCCGTTGGTGATCCACTTCTTTTCGCCATTGACAATGAATCCATCTCCATGCTCGTTGGCCACACAGGTCAGGTTGGCGACATCCGAGCCGGCCTGGGGCTCAGTGATAGCCAAGCAAATCGTCTTGCGTCCCGCCAACACATCGGGCACGATCCTTTGCTTCAGCTCCTCGGATCCGTTCTTGATAATGGGGGGAAGACCGATGCCGAGACCTCCGAGAATACCCCAGAGAACACCACCGGAACCGCAGCGAGACAATTCGTCAAAGATGATGAATGCATGGAAGGGGTCAAACTCGGGAATGGGCACAATAGCCTTGTCGCCGCCTCGGAAAAGCGTAGTCGATTCGGCATCAAAGTACTCCAGAGGCAAATGACCGTTACCGGCCACGGCGGCCAAGATGCCCATCTCTGCACACTTCTTGAACAAGAACATGGGCACCTGCTTGGCCTCGTCCCACTCATGAGCAAAAGGCATGATGTCCGTGTCGACAAACTGACGGAGGTAACGGCGGAGACGGCGATGGGACTCCTTGTAGTAAGGGCTGCCCCACTGCTGGTACCTTGTTGTTTTGGGAGACGAATTGTAGGATCAAAAAGATGATGAGTGTCAGTAAAAAGCAGGCAGTAGGAATACAGCGCAGAGAAGACAAAGAAGAGCGGAACCAAGCATTACCAGGATGGGTCGCCGAATGGAATCATGTCGCCAAATTGCATCTCGTCGTCCTCAGCAGAAGCAGCAGCGGCGGGGGCGGAGGCGCCTTCCTTTGGAGCCTCACCAATGGATCCGATGCAGAGGGCACCATACTTCTCCAAGACACCTATGGTTGTGCAGCAAATAAAATAAAAAAGATGTCAGTCAATGGTCGCACAGGGTAGAGAGGCGGGGGGGGGGGTATCAGTAACGTGGACACAAACAGCGCAGGAGGGAGATACGGATATTTCACATGTCATTCTTAGCGCTCCCCTTCTCCCAGTCCGTGTCCCCCGTCTGGAACATCAGTCGACTCTGCACTTCCCACCCCTCGCTCGAGAAATTATGAGGGCTACCTACCAGGGTTGTGGAAGGCATCAAACTGCTTGGTGGCATCCGTTCCGGCGTTCTTGAGGATGATTTTCTGTAAAGGAAGGAGAATTAAAAAAGACAGAAAAAAAAAAAGAGAGTTTTTTTTGGTTGTCAGCCTCGAGTTCTTTTCTCCACACTTTTTCGCTCTCCCTTGTTCTCCGCATCCTCGAAAAGGAAGGCTCTCTTTTGGCGCTTTTTTTTTCTCGGACATCTTTTCCGGACCTCGTCTCCACAGCCTCGCTCCTTAGTCCGTGGACAAGCCTATTCTTTGGAGACATATAGATAACAACGGCACACATTCTATTCTATTCTTCTATTGTACCTTTCCGCCGGGATGATCGTTCAAGAAGGTAGAGACGTCGTAGACCTTGTCATGGATAATGACCCAGCAGTCGTTCTAGAGACGGGAAAGAGATGGAAAAACGACAAGTCGGCATGAGTTGGGTGCAAAAACTAGGACAACTCGGGAACACGTCATTCTCAATGGCGGCAAGATGTCTACCTCCGAGTTGTGGGAGGCGACTTGGGAGACGGAGAAGTAGTTGGACATGATCGAGAGTGTGTGTTGCTACTGCGTGTGTTTGTGGAGTGTGGAGGACAAGTGGGTTGAGTTGGGAAGGAAAGAGAGAAGAGGGAAAAGGAGCAGAGAGGGGAAAAGGCACGAGGGGGAGGAGAGAGGAAAAGGAGAAGAAAGAGAAGAGGAGGGAGAGAGACACGAACAAGTGCATTTATTGCTTTATTGCCACGGCCTCCTTTTCTGGGCCGTGTGTCTGTGTGTTTGTGTGTCTGCGAGTTGTGGAGAAGACAGACGACGCCCTTCCTTCCCTCCCTGCCTGTTCCTCACCACGACCGCATGCGGAAGAAGGGAAGGGGTCGACACTCCCCCCTCATAGGCCTGTTGCTCTGAAGATGCGATCGGACACAAAAGTCCGAGTTCCCGAGTCTTCTTGTCCGCCCGTCTGTCCGGGACATGCGTTCTTTGCTTTGCTTGCTTGCATGCATGCCTCACAGGCTTCTATGCCCGCATCGTCCGTTTCTTCACTGCCTGCAATTCGGACACAGTGTGAGACCTGGGATCCGAGGACCACGCGCTCTTGATATCCTTTCTTTGGCGGGCGTCATCCTTTCACAACGTCCTCCGTTGTTGCCTCGACCAGTGAGTAAAAACACCGGACCCTTCCGCCCCTGCTCCAAGTAAAATATCAATCTCGGGGCTCTCTTTTAGGCATGTCCACTGTGGGCCATGGTTTCACCTTTGTCATTCCTGGGACCATTCTCTACTGGCAATGTCCCTCTCTCTTCCTTCCTTCTTCTCTTCAGTGGGCAACCTTTCTCTCAGTTCCTCATCTCCTCATCTCCTCTCTGTCTGATCCGTGGTGCTCTTGTTTATCCAACTGGCTGTCTACTGATCATTCGACACATTGGCCTCGATCAGCCTCTCTTTTCATCTTTTTTTTGTTTGTCGCGCAGGTTGCAGGTTTGCAGGTTGCACAGGGGATGAAGGGCGGCAGGGCACAACATGGTTCCTTTCCCACTTCTGTTTCTCGTTCTTTTCTGTTTGTGACCAGAGGACTCGCTTTGGTTTTCATATGACTCTTGCTACAGACTAGACTACATATATAGGCGCTGGAGACCGTCCTCCTTTCCCCGCATCAACAACAAAGCCCTTGCGTTCTTTGTCCCTGCTGCTCTCTCGTGTACTGCACTGTAACCATCTTTGCATGTGCAATTTGTTGACAATGTGGTGTCCTCAATTGAGACACATCTCGCAAGGCCAGTGTCACAAACAGGAAACCCGAGCGTCCGACGGCGACAGGAATGCGTGTCTGTTGTTGAGAAGGACCATATCGGAAAGTGGAAGATGTGGCAAAGCAAAACGATTACGGGTACTGTATCTGCTGAAGGGGTTACGGATGGAGATGTCTGCACACACCCCTTCTTTCAATTTTTTTTAAAAAGATCCCTGTCTGGACACGGGATGACAGAAGAGAGAAATGGGATTAACAAACCTGTTCCGTAGAAAGTATGATGTTATTATGTCTTCAAATAAAGGCAGAAAGAGGAGGTCGAGAAGGAACAACTGGTGAGAGCTCTTATCCGGTTTGTCATGACAATCAATTATCCGCGATCGAGGACGTTTGGGCCTCCAGTCTTTACAGAAACTACACTTCTGCTCGATGAGCATCTAGACTATAACTATATTCCCGTCCTCCTTTTGATCCAAAAAAACTTGGAGCGGATGGGAGAAAGAGGTCAAAAGGAGAAGAGACGACCAACTGACGCGTCGGAGACACGGCACACACACAAAAAAAAAGTGACTGCTAAGCGCGTTGTTCGCTCGTCAGAATGACATACATGTTCATCCACGGCATTCATTCTCTCCAGTCCATCCACCACATTCTTCTCGAGTCAAATCCAAGTCCTTCAGGCCCTAGCTGATAGTGTCTCTTCATTCATCTACAGATTTCTCTTATTAGCTTGACCGTCTTCCATTCCTCAACAGACACGAAATGGCTGCCAAGTACGCCCTTAAAGTCGGGTCGCGCTCTATTCCTTTGGTCGCGTCCACGGAAAAGATCAACCTCCAGCACGTCTCCGAGTTCAAGCCTCTTCAGGACTGGGCAAAGGCACTCGAAGCGGAGGAAGCTAAAGCGGCCAAAGCTTCCGACAAAGAACCCCCTGTTGTCGTCTCAAAGGTCGAGGTCAAAAATGTTGAATATTTCGGATCCCGGACAGGATTCGTCAACTTGTCGGTCGATGCAAAGCTCACAGAATCTGGACAAAAGCCCCCCGGTCTCGTATTCATGGTAAAAAAACCAGATCAAAGAAAACCATTGTATGGGCTTGTATGGGCGGTCAAGTCCCCGTGCTTGAAGCATACTAAAATAATTCCTTTCACGAAAATATAGCGTGGCGGCGCAGTCGCCGTATTGCTGATCCTCCGGTCCAGGCAACCCTCGACAGGAGTGATCTCTGAGCATGTGGTCTTGACAAATCAACCAAGACTCTCGATTCCATCGTTTGACTTTCCAGAAATCCCTGCAGGCATGTTGGATGGCAGCGGTGACTTTGTGGTAAGGAGAGCGATGATAGATGTATCGAAGATTACCCTCAATTCTTTGCGCTAATGTTTGATTCACCTTTCAAAATTGATTTGACCATGTTTAGGGTAAATGCGCAGAGGAACTTAAGGAGGAATGTGGGATCACTCTGGAGAGGGATTCTCTTGTAGACATGACTGAATTGGCATACGGATCAAACTGGAACGGAGTTTACCCCTCCGCAGGAGGATGTGATGAGTTCCTGAGGCTGTTTGTAAGCCGAAAAGGTAAATCTGCTAATTTGGAAAGATGGTAGGAACAGGATGATTTTCCGAGCCTTGTCCTAACCACGTCCCTCTTTTGATACATCTTCCCGACCTTTTCAGACATGGATTGGGAAGAACTTCAGAGCTTGCGAGGGCGTCTGGGCGGTCTCCGTGATCATGGAGAAAGCATTTCATTATCGATTGTCAATCTGAGGGAAGCATACAGGGCAGCACCTGATGCAAAGCTTCTCAGTTCCCTGGCTCTTTATGATGCGCTCAAGGCTGACGGCCAAATCGAGTAAATCAGAAATAAAGCAGCGTTTTCTCATGGTTGCATTGGTCTATGTTCTATTAGGGATGTATTCATATTTTGGTACGTATGTACGCAAACCCCTTATTGCGACTTCTTCTTGTGTTGTTGCTGTTGCTGGTAGTCCTCGCCGAGGAATTCCCTCCGGGCAGCCCGCTGCCTCATCACAATGCTCACGACCAGTCCAACCACCGTTCCAATCATGTAAAATAAGAACGCGCCCAGCACACAGGGCACGGGCCAAGCTTGCCAAGGCCTATCCCAATCCAAGGGAATGACAATGGATCCTAGCCAGGCTCCGAAAATGGCCATCATTCCTTGACAGTAAAATGCGGCTTCTGTGTATGTCTCAGGTCTATGAGTTCCATAGTGGAAATGACAACATTAGTTAGCGGCCTATTTGTGTTGTGCTGTTCCGATTAAAATTCGCTTGTGCTCGTACCTGTTGTGGACAAAAACTCTCAGCCAGCTGGACAGATCAGTGCCCAGAACAAACGAAGCGGGGTAAAAGGTCAACAAGGACAAGTAACATGCCAGTTGGCTAGTTTCCTTTGCTTGACTAATAGCAATCACAGAGGCAATCAATAAGTAACAGTTCTTGAGACAAGTCGTGTTGCGGATAAAACTCCCCCAAGGGCGGCGCCACCTACTGGACGATTCCTGCGCCAAAGAGGACGGCAAAAATATGGCAGATCAACGATCCCACGGCTCCAATTGAAATGGAGGTATTCAAAACACCAAAAAGAGACGATGACGAGACGGACGACATCGAGGGAGATGATGCAGCAGCTCCTGGGCTCTTTTTCTTTTTGCCTTGACCTGATTTCCGTGGTACAGTCTGGTCATTGTTGGAGGTCGTGTGGAGGTGTGCCTGGATCAGGCCAATAACAGTTTGAAGACCAAAGAGGGTAACGAGTGTCCATGAGAGTGAAGGCAAAGTATGAAAGGTCGATCCGCTGCTGTTGCTGCTATTACTTTCGACCTTGTCCTTTAAATCACCACCGTTCTCGACCGACGGTGAGAGGCTGCTGTTGAGAACCAAGGAGGGAATGACGGTCAAGGTCGCGTAGGCGACCGAGAGATTGACCATGGCGAAAAGGGTCATTCGAAGCAATGGATATGTCGGTGCTACTGCAGATGAGCGAGCAGAGGATGAGCCGCTCCTGTTCGTCGTTGATTCCATGCCAGAAAAGATGTCGTCCCTTGATGAGAGAGTGATAAAGTGGGAAAGGCATGAACAATGGACGGACTGGGACATGGGCGTTGCAGAATTGCTTAAGGAGCGCACATTACAATTCGCGTTCATTTTTCATTTTATTTTCAGCAATAATGCATTATTCTAGAGTTGCTCGCTGACTTCGTTCAGGGCTCTTGCAACTCTGTCGACCATCTCGAGAATGCGGTCTCTCTCACCTGCTGCTTCTGGTCCATCTTCTGATCTTGGAAGTCTGGCGCCGAACCGTTGTCTGAACTTGTCTGGATGGAACTTTAGTTGCTCGCGTCTCAAAAGTTGTTTCCTGACATCTGCTTCATCAGAGCTGGTCCCAAAGAATAAAAAGTCGAACAGCGAGAGTCCAGCAGAGTCAGAGGACAAAAGAGAGCCAGGAGTTTCTTCTAACGTGGATTGTAACGGTGGCCAAGGGATCGTGTCCCAAACCAGGGGAGTCTTTGCTACAGGTTCCGAGTCGTTGTCTCTAAAGTCTCTTTCGTCCATCAACAACAACAGTTTCCACTTGCGTTCATACTCTTCCTTGGCCTTTTCCACAAGTGCTCTCTTCCTTAGCCTGTTTGCCGGTGATCCTTCTTCTTGTACCTTCTTTGCTTTCTCTTCCTCCTCTGCCTGTTTCCTTGCCCTCCGCCTGTCTCTCTTTGCCTCTTCGTTCTGCCGTCTCTCTTCCTTTTCTTGCAAGTATTTTAATCTTTCCTGTTCCTGTACCCACTCTTCCCATTCCTGATCTGCTTTCTGGGCTGGGGTCCGGCCCATACCCTTTCGCATATAGTCCGCATAGCGCTCATCGTCCATAGAATGAACATCAGCTCTAGTTCTAGACGAGCTATAACGAGGCTGAGACTGGCCTTCAAATCGACCAGAGTGGTAGTCAAACGGATCATCATTTGCTAGTTCATCAAAGAGGCGATTCGTCCAAGCTTCCTGTGCATCCTTTTCCTCTTGTGCGTCCAAAGCTCGAGCATTGGCGAGTTCCTGCTCATAGTCAATATCATCGAAATTTGGTGCAAATGCTCTCGGTGGACTTGTCTGTCGTCTTTTGTGATGGCCCCCACTTCCTTTGTGTCTGGAGCGAGATGGAGAATATGAAACTGGTGATGGGGTGCGGTTCTTTCGACTCTTTTTCTTCTGGCGTGGTGATCGGGACCGTGACCGTGTCCTTGACCGTGAACGCCGCCGGGACCCTGAGGGTGATACAGCTGCTCGAAGCGAAGACGACGGTGAGCGGGAGCGACGGCGTCCCTTCCGCCTACTGGAGGATGAAGATGGAGTTTTGAAGCGCAGTCGGGTAGCGGATGTCCGTTCCATGGTCTGTCAGTCTGTCGATGCCTCAAGCTGCCTTTTAAAAAAACAAGGTGACTGCGTTTCGACCATGCAAGGTCAAGTCAAGACAAACCTCGGAGATCTCATGTTCCCTCTCTCGCTTAGTACATTCAGCAGCGCATCCTACAACCAGGCAGCATGTCAGCGATAAAGAAGAAAGGTGAGATACAGAGACAGAGACAGACACAGAGACCGCGCATCTGGCCTCGGCTTGTCAGTCCATGGTGCCTCGGACATGTTACCCCCTGCTGACTCTATTTTTTTTTTTAAGGCCCTTCGCAGGTACATTCTGAACTAGGAAGAGGATTCGCTATCAGCAGGACTATGCATCCACATGGCATTCAATCAATACATTCAAACTGAGCTGGAACATGTTTTGTCTTTTCATGTGTGCTAGGCCGAGATTATGATCAAGGTCTGCAGCGAGATTGTCGCCGAGCTCATTCAAGCTCACGACGCAGGCAAGGACATCAACCTGAATGGACTCAAGCAGCGATACTCGAGGAAGCACAAGGCTCAGAACCAGCCTAAGCTCGTCGACATCATTGCCGCCATCCCCGAACAGTACAAGGCAGTGCTCTTGCCCAACTTGAAGGCGAAACCAGTCCGAACAGCGTCCGGAGTATGTTTTGTGGTTTTGAGGCGCGCATTGAGTCTTTGAAGGCGCAGCTGTGGTAGGCATACCAACTGGACTGACATGGCTTTGTATTTTCAAAACTAGATCGCTGTGGTTGCTGTCATGTGCAAGCCTCACAGATGCCCTCACATCGCCATGACAGGAAATATTTGCGTGTAAAGGAAAATTCACTCGGTAGAAACACATGACCCTGGATCATTTCAGATCGCTGACCACTGGGATTGTTGCCATATATTTAGGTACTGCCCAGGAGGACCTGACTCTGATTTTGAATACTCGACACAGTCTTATACTGGATATGAACCTACGAGTATGCGTGCCATCCGCGCTCGCTACAACCCCTTTGAGCAGTCCAGAGGTCGTCAGGATCAGCTCAAATCTCTTGGACACAGTGTGGACAAGGTCGAATACATTGTCATGGGAGGAACGTTCATGTCTCTGCCCGAGGATTACAGAGATTGGTTCATCAGTAACCTGCATGACTCTCTGTCTGGTCATTCTAGTAATGATGTTGATGAGGCCGTGAGGATGTCTGAGGTCAGTCCCACAAAGTGCATCGGAATCACTATCGAAACTCGACCAGATTACTGCCTAAAGCCGCATTTGAGGTAAGGAAGAGTAACCCAGAAGGCTGTATGGAGTCGAGCTGATGTCCTTCATCGGAAACTGATATGTAGAAACTTTTCATATAACTAGTCAAATGCTCCGGTATGGCTGCACACGTTTGGAGATTGGAGTGCAAAGTGTGTACGAGGATGTGGCGCGCGACACCAACAGAGGACATACCGTGAAGGCTGTTACAGAGTCATTCCAACTGGCCAAGGATGCGGGATTCAAAGTTGTGGCACACATGATGCCCGATCTGCCGAATGTCGGCATGGAGCGTGATATGGATCAATTCAAGGAGTATTTTGAGAACCCAGCCTTCCGCTCGGACGGTTTGAAGCTCTACCCTACTCTGGTTATTCGTGGAACAGGATTGTATGAGCTCTGGAGGACTGGACGCTACAAAAACTATACACCCAACGCCCTGGTTGATCTCGTAGCCAGGATCTTGGCCCTTGTGCCGCCATGGACCCGTGTTTACAGAGTTCAGCGCGATATTCCTATGCCCCTTGTCACCTCTGGTGTTGAGCATGGAAACTTGCGTGAGTTGGCGTTGCAGCGGATGAAGGATCTTGGAACAGAGTGTAGAGATGTACGGACGCGTGAGGTCGGTATTGTTGATATCCACAACAAGGTCAAGCCTGACCAAGTAGAGTTGATCCGACGCGACTACACGGCCAACAGTGGTTGGGAAACGTTTTTGAGTTATGAGGACCCAGAGCAGGATATTTTGATTGGATTACTTCGACTCCGAAAGTGTTCTCCTTTGGCCTTCCGTCCAGAATTGACCAAGGCTGGGCAGACGTCGATCGTTCGCGAGCTTCATGTGTATGGATCGGTCGTTCCAGTGCATTCCAGAGACCCGTCCAAGTTCCAGCATCAGGGCTACGGTACCCTTCTGATGGAGGAGGCAGAGCGGATTGCGCGTGAGGAGCATGGAAGTGTCAAACTCAGTGTCATCAGTGGTGTGGGCGTTCGAAACTATTACGCAAAGCTTGGCTATACCTTGGATGGACCCTACATGTCCAAGATGCTAGTTTGAGCCAATTAGTGTAGCTCCCATCCCCAAAAATCAAAACAAACAAATGTATCAGCACTTCCCTTCTCAAACATATTACACAGGAAAGAATAATTTAGTCCGATTTATTTGCTATGACGAAGCGGTGGCGGCGGCAATCATCGCTCTGGCATTTGCAGCCGCGGCTTGGTTCTTGTCCATTCTCCTCTTCAACTCCCGTTGCTCTTCCTCCTCAACTGATAATGACTCTGCAGTCGCTTCTGCGGTTGTGTCCTGACCTTGTCCGTTGGGCAGATCCAATTCCCAGTCTTCTGGTGGCACACCTTGCATCTCATTTAGTGCTCCTTGAACAATATAAGTATAGGGCCCACCCTTGAGATGGGGAGTGGTCTCGTATGCGATCAAGAGGTGGCATCTTTGACAACTTAACCGGTACTGTTTCTCGAATTTGTCCCCCCTGTAAAATTTTGCAAAAGAAAAAAAAAAGAGTCGAGTTAGACCTTCGCAAAGATTTCGACAATAAATAAAAAAGACCGAAAAAAAACAAAGCTCTTTACCTCTTGACAATCTTGATTTCACCTTGGCTGGCGTGCAGCTTATACATCCTTGTTGCATTTGAGACGATGATTGCATTGTCAGTCTCTCGCCTTGGTAATTGACCCAGTTCCATATCTAAAGTCGGTTATTAACAAAAACAATGAAGAGGAATTGTCAGTCTGCTAATTTCCAGTGAACTCTTGTTTGGAATGATCATTCTATCTCAAAAGACATTCCATGGTCTCAATAGCCTCCTCCCACAGCTTTCTGGCACATCTGTCCAGTGTTTTTGTCCAGCATATTCCTGTCCTGTACCGAGTCTCTGAATGATAAATACTCTGCCAACCCCATTGCCAGAGATAATCTCATTTTGGCGGTTTGGTATTTGTCTGTCAACGACGACAATCGACTGCTCTGTTGTAGATGTCCACGATAAAAGAATATCCAGTATCCGTCCACAAGTTGGTCCCAGGGAGATATCCGGTCTCTTTGATCCGAAAGGGTTCCTTGTGCCGGATTTGAAGAGGTGACCTAAAGTGTTGCGCCTCCCAAAGAGTTCTTTACCAATGACGAGAATGAATTCACTGCACAGGCAGTAGTAAGAATGCAATCCTTGCTGCTGGTCATCCCGATTGTCCGAGGACGACACGATACTATTACTGATGATCTTTGGCATTGTGAGGGATTGGATAAGGAAGGGAGGGGAAGAGAAGAGAGTTACAAGGTGCATGAACGAATGAATGAATGGTGATCAGAAAAGCACAGAGAGTTCCATGTGACCCCTTAAGCCAATGCAAAGCGTGATCTGGGTCGTCAATGATGTCGCGTTTTTGGGCCTATTGTTATAATCTCTTCTTTCCTTCTAAAAAAAAAAAAAACCTCCGTCCTTTCATCGCTGTACCACTCACAACATTCAAGGAATCACCGGTTTTTTTTTTCGACACCGACAACAGCTAAAGAAGAAAATGGGCACTGATCATTACGAGAGCGCGTCCGATTTATCATCGCAAGAGGCAGGGTCTTCATCTACTGGTCAACGCCGTCGTCCCGCTCGCTCCAATGCAGGCACCAAGGCCAAGAAGCAAAAAACTCAAAATAACAAACCGGTGGTAGAGGCTCAGAGCGAAGGTGACATGGAGGAGGTAGTAGAGGAGAAAGAAGAGGAGGAGCAAGAGGAGGACGACCAGGAAGAAAATTCAACAGCCTATGCGGAACATGTGCACGCTATCCTGCAACTCGCGCTTCCCAAGGGGTCTATAGTCACAGAGGACGCGTTGGAAAGAGTATCCAGGGCATTTGGAGCCATTATCAAGGAAGTCAGCGCGTCTGCAGCGGCAACAGTGGCCGGCTTGTCTGGAAGCTCTACTCTCCACCGCACCGCTCGACAACCCCTGAAGAAGAAGGGCAAGGGTAAGCCTTTTTTTTTCTTCATCATTTTTTGTTCCAAATTTATCTCAATGGTTTGAACGAGACTGGGGGGAGAGGAAAAGTCCACACCTCTTGTTCCAAAAAAAAAAAAAAAAAAAAAATGTGTCCGTTTACACCACTAACCGCGTCTCTATGATAGCTTCCAAGTCGCCACAAATCAAAGGGGCAAAGCCAAAGAAGGTCGAGCCACTTGGAGAGAAATACGAGGTCGAAGCGATTACGGACCACCATCAAACTCCAGCTGGTCGTTGTCGATTCCTGATCAAGTGGAAAGGATACCCCTTATCCGATTGTACATGGGAACCTTTGTCAGCCCTGACCGGCTGCCAGGAACTCCTTGCGGATTATGTAAAGCTCCACGATATCACCCTCTAAAAAACTCGGATCGAAACCATCCTGTTTCTTTCTCTCCACTCCCCTTGACCTCTTTTCCTCTCTACCCTTCCCTTCCCTATCCCTCTATCCTTTACTTCGGCTCCATGCTTCCCATCTATTGTTACCTGCCTAGTCTCGCTCCCCCCTTGTTTTTTTTTGTAATTGTATTAGGTTCGAGCAGACTAGCAAAAAATACAAAAAAAAATCTCTTTCTCTTTCTCCCTCCAAAGTCCTCTTTGCACGCCGACGCACATTGTCGAAACTTCTCGTGCCTTGGCAAACATATCATGGCACATATTGATTTAATGTCACTTTCGACTTTATTTGTCGTCTATTGAGAGAAATAACTATATACACAATTAGGGTAAATATACCAACAAGAACTATGAACAACGAACAAGAAGGGGGGATGAAGGAGCTTGTATCGGGAATGGGGCGTTATAATCATTAGAGGTCGGAAAAAAAAGGAATGGGTCGTTATTGACGCGAGGAAAAAAAAAAGATCGAGAAATATGAAGCGAGAGAGCTGATGTAGAGGTGGTGATGGGTGACGGGCTCATTATGGACATTATGGACATTATGGACATATAGACATTATTGAAACCAAGAGGTGGACGAAAAAAATAACCAGTTTTTCACTGCCCCTCCCCTTTGTCTTTTCTCTTCAAACATTGCAGCGAAGAGTCACCTTGTGGTTTCGAGATCCAAGAATAGCTGTGTGAAGATCCTCATCCGTTTTTAAAGGAGTGGTCCCAGCCGACTCGACTGAAGAAGTGGCCAAGGCTGTAGCCGAGGTTCCTGAAGCAGACGCGACACTGGACCAGATCAACTCAAACGTTTCCGGAAGTTGAATGTTGGACTTGAGGAGCTTGGACCGAACACGCGCTTGCAGGTCAGACAAGGTCAAAACAAAATCCTTGTCTTCGACCACCTGCAGAGCCACAATCGTATCCGCGTCCATGACAATCTTAAAAGTGGTTATCAAAGAAGAAGAGGGAGTAGGCGAAGGGATAGGGGACGAAGAGAGAGAACCGCCTCCTCCTGCAGTGCCCAAGATTGAATGAAGAGGCAGAGGCCGAACAGGAAAGATTCCCGAGCTTGGGACTGTCAGACTGGCTTTACGACCTCCTACTAAATGCTGAGGTGGTGGTTGATGGGCCGTCTTCTTCAAAATCCCGACTGGCTGCTTGGTTGTCATGGGGGGCGAGTGGGGTCCAGATTCGCGACGGGGATAGCGTTTCTTGGTAAGGGTTGTTGTCACAGTAGTTCCAGCTGGGAAAGAGCCAGGCACAGGTGAGGTGTGATCCATGTCTGACGACGAAAGCGCGACCGAGGATGCAAGAGATCCTCTCTTTGGCAGGGGCTTTCTCGGATCGCCTCGATTTGTATTTTGTGTCCCTGCCCTTTGCAAAACAGGACTGGACTCTCTCGGAGCAGAGATCACCATCCTGGGGACAAGACCCGAAGGCGCCGAAACTGAATGCGTCATTCCCTTTCTCTTTGGTGGAATCATCGCAGTAGAATCAGATAAAGTCGTGTCCTCAGTCGATGATGATGTAGGCTTGACTTTGGATGGAGGAAGGTTCAGAACTGGGACAACTCTCTGATGTTCCAACAGCGCTCTTGCAGACATCGTGTTGGACCTTTTGACCGCCGCCGCGGCTGCAGCCGACTCCTTCTTCAGAAAGGATCGACCAAGTTCAACAGGTACGAACGGTGAGTTTGTAGCGCCAGACGCTCCTAGGATCGAAGGCGATTGCTGTCCAGAAATCTTGATCAATGAATGGAGATGTGTATTCGTCTCTGAATTGGGGTCGACTCGGTTCCAAGGTGCAATCAAGGGTGCAGTCGTAGGTATCGCGCCGGTGGACGATGTAAAGGAAGCCGGTGTTCCAGATGAGACAGACATTGACCGACCACCGAACCCTCCAGTTCCCAATCTACCCTGAGGTTGTTCAGCGTTGGTCGCAGTTGAACTCTTTGTCATTGTGATTCCTCCAAAACTAGACTCCATGGTCGGATATTCCTCGCCCCACATATTCAATGTGGGCATGGTCTTGGATTGTGACATTGTCAATTTCAGGGGCCGGGGCCTTTCCTCAGAAGTCAACTCTGATGCCCGAATGTCGAAAGGATTGGGTTCTTCAACAGAAGGACTGCTGACTCTGCTTCCGTGGCTGACTAGCGAGCTGGATCCATCTCCAGGGGAAATGGGGCTGACTGGTGAGATTGGGGCAGCTCGATTGTTTGCTGAAGACTCTGGGGTGCTAATAGAGGACGGGATTCTGTTCCAAGGTGGGATGACATTTCTGGACGAGAGTGGCTGCATGCTGACTTCAGTACGGAAGACGGCCGTTTTGGACCTCTTCATCACCTTGGCCCTCATAGGTTGTGCCGACGATGAACCAAGACCACCGACGATTACAGGGGATGGCGAAAACGAAGAGCCGGAGGAAGAAGATACATGAGAGGAGAGCACCGAGCTTTGAGATCCACTGCGTTGATCCTGCTGTAGTTGCTGTTGCTGTGATGAGGAAGTGGTAGAAATATGGGAACGTCGGAGGGATTTGAACTTTTTAAGAGTTCGAGTGGCAATATCATCCACGAGCGGGCGACCATTCTCTGCCGTTGGTCCATACTCGACAGTTTCTTCTATAATTGACGCGGATTCTGTTTCGTCAATGACCGTTGGGGAGGTCATCTCTGAATCAAAGTCCCCAGAAAATGATTCTCTAGACATGGCAACGGGATTCGGGGAGAGAGCTGGGGATGCCAGGTAGGTGTCGTGGCTTTCAAAGTCAGGGTGGCGAGTGTTGCTCTGAAGGTGTAGTCTTCCTGGTTTGTTGTCGATGGTTGACAAAAGCGTAGTCGTGGTTGTGAAGACTGGCGAGGATGGCATGGGGGCTGAGACTGAATGATGGAGGGAAAGTGAGGGGGAAGATAAGGAAGAGGAAGAGGAGAAGGACAGGGAGGTTTGGGCCGTTGTTCGGTTGGGATGCAAGGCAGCACTAATGATGGCCTGGATATCCTCTTCATTAACCTTGTTTCCATACTCCATTCTGCTTGTTGGGCCTATCGCGTGCACCCTGCTTGCACCCGATCCTTGGCTTTGTTTACTTTGCTTTGTATCGTTAGTCAGGGCAGGCAAGACTCCCGCATCGGTCTGGGATACCGTCGTCTCAGCCACCGCTGTACCAGTACAGCCAGCACCAGCTGCGGGCGTAGTCGTGATTCCAGAATGCAGGGCGAGCGGGTCCCGGTCTTCTTGACTGAGGTGCATCTCCATGTCTGTCTTCCAAATACCAAAGAACTCGGCAACGAGTCGCGACTGGGCCATGATTGGTCCCAGGGCGAACAGCTCTGCCAGGTATCGATCCAACTCCTCCTTGCGCTGCAAACAGGCAGCCTTGGTCGCAAACAGGACTAGTTTTGATCTCAATCGAGGCAATGCCACCGTTGCATCCCCATGGTCCAATGCCCCTGCCCCTGTTGGATCGTTGGGCGCGGACGTCGCAGTCGCCGATGCAGGGGTAGCAGACTTTGTGACCATGGGGTGATTTCCCGCTACACCAAGGCTGTGTCCACGGATAGAATCCAAGATCGCACTCGAAAAAGGGTCCCCTTTGTATGCGAGAGTCCTATGCGTACCGTTCTCCTACATTGCAAAAAAAGAAAAAGGGAACGCGCGGTTCAACAACAGTGAGAAAGCCAATTGCTAGTCACCAAAAAAAAAAAAACGCAGACTCTTTCTCCAACAAGGACAGCAACATTGCAGCATTCAAAGTTAAGGGGAAGGGCAGATAAGAAAAAAAAGTGCCAAAGAAAAAAAAAAAAAAAAAAAAAAAGGCAAGCAAAGGCAAAGCAGAAAATAGAGGAGAGGCGTTCCTCGCAAGAAACGAATGTGTTTTGTCAAGGACGGTTTCCGTGTTGTTTCAAGACAACAATTTTCCACGATCGTGCAAAAGGAGAGTCGTGGGAGGAAAGGGGGGAAAGAGAGGAGCTACTTTGAAAGTCCTGAATCATCCTGCGCACTCCATCGAGCCTGGATCGTGCGTTTTTGTCGAGAGTCTTGCTGCAGGTCGTCGTTAGCTAATTGCATTTAGGATGCACCACCCATTTTGCAAACAGCCCCCTAACCAACCAAAGTGACACTTGCCCACCTCCCTGCCCCTTCTCCAATGGCTCATTGTTCAGGATCTGGTTCATCGCGTCTCCACGTTACTCGGGTGCTTACAAACACTTGGTCATTGACTATCATGCCCATCGAAAGTCCTGTTATTTTAGGGTGCCTGATCTGTGCTGTGTCTTCTCATCCCCCTTTCATTTTTTTTCCGTATCCCTTTCAGAAAGCATTCACGTTTCTCCAGAAACAGGGAAAAAAAACACGGTAGCGAATTCAAAGGGGGCTCCTGCAAGGGTTTGCGAAAAAGTCAAAAAGGAACGGAAGGCAGGAAGATAGTCCAATGAACCATTGAATAAAAACAACAGGAGAGATGCCAACAGGGATCTTGCACAACAAGGAAAAGACGATTGAGAAAGTGGAAAATAGAAAAAAAAATAGAAACCTTTACAGACAATGCAGCACACGGTCTGGCCCCCCCCCCCCCCCCCCCAATTGCCTGATGGAAAAAAAGGCGCGATTTTTTGGGTAGAGGCAAGAGAGAGAGAGAGTATGCGCCGCAGAGCCTTTGCGCCTGCATGCAAGGGAAGAGGAAAAAAGAGAACAGAGACAGAGGAAGAGAGAGGAGAGAAATGAACGGAGAGGAAAAGAGAATGCCATGGGCATTTGCTCTGACTATGCTTACGTTAACAACGCTGGGAGTCGCCGGAGGCTGATGAGGTGCGATCAGCTCTGGAAACTCATCCTCTAGTTGGTCTGCAAAGTCAACTACATCCTCGTAGCGTCGATAGATTCTGTATGGCTTTCTACGAATGGAGGTGGCAGAGTGAGCGTCAAGCCCACCGCTCTTGGAAGTCGCTCCAATGGTCGTGGAGGTCACAGAGGGTAGGATGAGGTCACAGGGTTGCACCTGGATGGTGTACCACGTCTTGGGATCAAGACCTTTGGTATTGTGCTGGTGCTGGTGCTGATGCTGGTGATGTTGCTCCATCAGAGGATGCGCTATCACGTTTGCGCTGAGCAATGGGGGTGCCAGCTTGACGCCAGAATAAAATGTGGTCGTCGTGGACGAAGAATGGTGTCCCTGTCCCATCGAGCCAGAGATGCTACCACCGGTAGAATCGGCGGCTGTGGACATGTGGGAAGGGTTCATACCGAGGCTGCTGGCGCCCACATGAGCAAGCGTTGCAATTGCTGACGCTACTCCAGTCGTGGTTCGGTGCTGCTGACGGCCAGCCTTTGGAGAAGAATGCTGGAGGATAATGTTACTGTTGGAGCTGCTGAACTTGGAAGCATACTGACTGTGGTTGCCACTGTTGCTGTTGGTGCGACCACGCTGTCTCTCGCCCCTCTGTTGTTGCTCCTGTTGATGCGGTCGTTTCCCGCCCTCCAAATAGTTTGATCCAGAGAGATTTCTCTGTCGTTGCTGAAGCTGTGGCATAGGATGGTACAGAGTTTGTTTCTGCTGCTGCTGCTGCTGGGTCGAGTGATCAAATCCACGGTGGTGCGGAACATGATCGTGGACCATCATTGCAAGTTCAGATTGGGAGGAACTGGCGGACGAAGACATGCTTGCCCGAAGTGTCCACGGAAGGCAGATCTCTACGTTATCTTGAAGGTCGGAAATGCAATGGCTGTTTGGGTGGGGCGTACGGTGATGTTAAAAGTCTGTATGGTAAGAAAAGTGGAGACAAGACGTCGACGAAAGTCAGCGGGGGGAGGAGAAGAGAGAGAAAGAGATGAAAGAGAGAGAGGAGGAGGCGACGTTCAGAATCATGGAGACGAACGAGAATAAAATTTAAAACAGAAAAAAAAAATCGCGTCGTCGCGCTCATTTTTTGGCTTCCAGGCTGTGAGGGTGCATGGTATAAAAAAAAAAAAAAAAAAGGGCGCGTCGGAGGGGAAGGGGGAACGGTACCTGCGCTGTGCGGTCAAGGACGCGCCTTTTTGGCTGCAGAGGTGAGATGGAGAGTGCAATGAGGATGAAGGAGATGGGCGGGAAGGGCGGGGAATGGAGGACTTGGAAGAAGAAAGAAAGAAAGAGAGAGAGAGAGAGAGAGAGCGAGTGCCGATAGTAGAGGTAGTGGCGGTAGTAGCTGGCTTCGTGCTCAGCGCAAGAGAAGAGGAGCAGGAGGAGAAACAAGAAGATGAGGAGGAAAGAAGTGAGGACCATGAAGACCCATGGAGGGGAATCTCATTCACACACCCCAGCAGCAGCCGGACAGAACTGGAATTCGCTCATCCCCTCCGATCCCATGTCGCCACCTGGCCATGCACATTCATGACAACACACCCTGCCCCAATCCGAAGCTTGCAGCTTTTGGTTTTTTTTTCTCTCTTTGTCCTGCAAGCAAGCAAGCAGACAGGCAGGCAAGCAATCAAGCAAGCAGACAGGCAGGCAAGCAATCAAGCAAGCAGACAGGCAGGCAAGCAATCAAGCAAGCAGGCAAGCAGACAGCAGCCAACCATCCCAACCCAGCACACACCTACCCACAGCAGTGTGGCTTCTTGCGTTTGTTATTCCTGCGATCCATTGGCCGTGTCCGCCGATGGTCCTCTTATGCAAACGGCGAACAGTCAACAACACCCCTCTTGCGTCCACATGCCATTGGTTCACTCCTCTCTCTTTGCTCGCTCGACAAAAGTGCGCCATCGGCCTTGACGAGCAATAATCTCGCACAGACCGGAAACCCCCCGATACGGAATGCCACAATAAATGGGGTCCAATACACGAACCCACTAACCCTAACCCTTCCACCCCTACTGCACTTCCTCCACTTCTCTCGCTCTTGTGTGTCTGACGGGAAAGAAGCGACTGTTCAACACCTCTGTCCTCTCGCCCTGACAAAGACGTAAAACACACACAGACGCCTGTTCTGCCGCCAATGCATCGTGATTTGGATCACACTGCATGAAGACAAGAGGAGAACCGAAAGCAGACACCCGGTGGGTGTGTCATCTTTCGCCACCTGTGTCTCTGCCCCCCTGTTTTGCTTGGCTGCCCTGTTTGCTCTGTTGCAACTGCCAAAGTGAACGATAATCCACCCAAGCTCGATCGACCCACTGCAATCGGGTTGCCACCTCTGTTCCATCCCATCCCAAGCGATGTCATCCTATCGACTGTACCCTCCTGCCCTGCCTGTCCACATAGCCCCTCCTTCACTTTTGTTTTGCCAGCTCTTTTTCTTGCTTCCCTCACTGTGCTGTAAAGAACTGGTATAAGAACTGGTTCATGGAGGGCATCAGCAGTAACAAAAGACAAAGGTCAAGACCCAATGCTTAGTTGACGATTCCTATCCTGAAATGAATCATCTGTGCCTTTGGCTATCCTCATCTCCCCTACCCACTGTCATAAAGAGATGGTTTTCCTCAAAACGGCCGTGGTTGCATCTTTTCACTAACAGCTCGTCGACTGGAGATCGACAGCTTCCAGGTGCATCAATCCCGAAGCCACTTGAGAATTGGATATGGCCCAAAACTATAAAAGTCGCCTTTGGCTCTATTTTGACCCTGTTCTGGCCATTTCCTTTATTTACACATTCTCTCCTGTGCTTTTTTTTACTGCACGCCACTCTGTGATGGGAATTGATCGGTGTGGCTCAATATCCACTGTTGACACTCTTCCTTGGAGGATTCTGACTGACGAAGTTGCCAGCTCATTAAAGTTCGAAGATAGTCTGTAATCTCTGGTCCTGGTCGAACTCCCAGCAGCTTGGTCATTTCCTTGCCCTGTGCGGAGAAAGTCGTGGTCATGGTGCAACCTGCGGGTCAATAAAAAAAAACGTGATAGGTGTGACATAAACACAAAAGCAAGAGATGAGATGCTTACATCGACGAGGTACTTCCAACCAAAGCAGTGCTGGATCTTGTACGACTCTGCTTTTGAAAGAAACGAATTGTACTTTGCAATAGTCGATCGAACATCATCATCTAACAGAACGACACGGCAAAAAAAAAAAAAAAAAAAAAAAAAAAAGGGATTTTTAGAGGGTACACCTTTGAGAAATCGAGGAGCCTTCTTCAGCAAAGCGAGCTTACCAAGAAGACCCAGCTTGAGATTATCAAACTTTGAAAGAAGCTCTGCCGCAAGAGCCAGAATAAAAGCACAAGGCCACTTTCTGCCCACGACAACAATGAATCCAATGTCCCGAATGGCCATACCCATCTCTGATCGTTCCTTTTGGACTGTTTCCTCATCAGAGGCCCGGCTCGTTGAAATGGAGGATACCACACGCTGCACTGCTTCAAGACTCTCCACGAGCTTGGTCACAATCTCAATGTCAAGATTTCGACCCTTGAGGCTATACCGCAGAATCCACGACGCAGCAGGCATGAACTTTTTGTTGACTTTGGCAAACACATCACGGTAAGGATAAAGCATGCCGGCGAGGATCAAGTTTCGATGGCCCAACTTCACTGGATCCTGCTCCATCTCCTTGGTGATAATTGTTGGAATATGGAGTGGAATCGCGGGTTGGCTCATCACAACTGGGTATAAATGGCTGATCAAATCGGGGAACGATCGAATGTGCTGCAGAAGCACCTCCTGCTCTCGGTCGGCCTCAGGTTGGAGCTCGACTTTACCGGCACTATCCTTGTCCCCGCCTGGGATTTCTCGACTGGGATGAATCTTCATAATCCATTCCAAGATCCAAACGAGCTTAAACGCTTCGTCAATATCGCCTATTTCGCCTACAATCTCTGTCGTACCCTTTGAGGCCGTATTCAACTCTGGTGGAGAAAAAACGACATCGTACAGTCCCAGTTCGTTCAACAGTCTGATTGCTGTACTGCGGCCAGCGCCATCATCAATCATCTTGTCCAATTCGGCGCCAATTCTCTCTTTAGAAATCTTGGTCTTCAGGACCTGCTTGATCCGTGGATCTAAAATGGCCTGTTTCGTTTCTTCAGAGATCTCAAAGTGGAATCGTGATGCAAAGCGGATACAGCGCATCACTCGCAGTGGATCCTGCGAAAATGTGGTGTACGGCTCAAGCGGAGTGCGGATCAATCCTTGCTGAAGATCGTGCAATCCTTTCCCAGTAAAATCTTCCACGGTATGGGTGTGAATGTTGTAGAAAAGTGCATTGATAGTGATATCACGACGTTCCGCATCCTCAGAAGGCGTCCCAAAAGTCTAGATAGCAGGGAAAATGGTTTTGTCAAAAAGATGATCCTTTCAACTGCAGCCTGAAAGTAGATTAATAACAACAACAGAGCTATTCCGTACGATTTCTGTTGGAATCCGACTCTCGTCATCATACACCTCGGAGCGCAGGTTCACAAAGTCCAACGGCATTCCTAAGACGACCATGGTGGCGGTCTCGAGATGTTTGGACTTCTCGGGGTTGGTGGCAATCTTGGCAATGGTCCGTTTTTGATGTCCAAGAGATTGCATATAGTCGTTTACCAGGGTCGCGAATTCGAAGCCCATCATGGTGTCCAATCCGATGTCTAAATCATGACACGAAAGGCCCAGGAGCTATAAGCGATACAGGTGACCATTAGTGTTGTTGCTTATAATGGGGTTGACAAACTGTTCGACATTCGATTGAGCAAACTGACCTTGTCACGAACCCAACCTCCAGCAATACGAAGCTGAACTTTCTTGCCTTCCTTGGCTTCATAGTTCCTTGCCACTTCATCCAAAACTTTGCAAATTTCCGCCTCTTGGTCAGTTAGCTCAATAACCATCTGTCGTGGCTCCTGCGATGCCGATCCTTCGGTCTCCTCAGAACTTTCACGACGTTTTACCACGGGCCGCTTGAAGAAGACGCTGGTTCCATAGGTCACAAGCTCAGTGCGAGGGGCTTTCGCGATCGCGTCTGGCTCTGTCAGCGAGATGTCTAGCGAGGCTCTTCTCTTTATCCCTGCAGCTGTTGGTAGCGGGTCTAAGACCGCGCCATCTGCCTGGGTGTCGGCAGCCTTATATGGCGCCATGTCCATGTGCTTCCCTTCCAATATGGCGGAAAAAGTTGGTGGCAAATTGAAAAGCCAAAGAGCTGGTTGCCGGTGCGACGGCTGAGAACGGCCGTGGAGCGAAGGTGATGTTGCAAGGGTATTGAGCGTGTAGCGAATATGCCAAGAGTCCGAGCGGTGAGTGCAGGCAGGTAATGGACAAGGATGGTTGACAAAGGAGCGAGGGAATGGAGAGGCAATGAATGCTCCAGCACAGAGAGCAGGCGCGAGGTGTCTTCGCCCAAAGGGTCTCTGGGCCGTGAGAGCGTGCGAGCGGGGATTGGTGGCTTGTGTTTACTAGGCCTTTTTCTTTTTTTTTCTTGGGCGTTGTGCATGCCTTCTGCGCATTGAACCCGAGTCTTTCAACTACACATCCATACCACAACATGCCAAAGGTCAAAGCATCCAAGAGTCGTGTCCATCACAAGGCTGTCGGCGGCAAGGAGGCCGTTGCTGCTTCGGCAGCTGCAGCTGCAGCTCCCAAGCCCGTCGCTACTCTCGAATCAATGCAGCAAATGAAGGAGCAATTTGGACTCGAGTTTGAAGACGACAAGGTCGACAAGAAAGACAAGCGCAAGATGAGACACGACAAGTGGATGTCAAGTACGTAGTCAGTGCAGACAACAGGGCTCATGGGGGACATGAAAACACGGAATGCTTGCAGCAGAATGAGACCAGAGTTGTACTTTGGTGGCAAAATTGTGCTGATGTGGAGATGTCTAATTCTGTCTGTTTCGCACAACTATTAGAATTGGAGGCAACCTATAGCCCTGACAAGAAGAAGAAGAAGGCTCCACAAACACTATCAGTTGACTTTGGATCCTTTCACAGCGCCCTCACCAATCTGGAGCCCACTCCTGTTACAGCAGCCACAAAGTCAAAATCAAAGTCCAAGGCACCAGCACCAGCGCCAGTAACCTCCGCTGTTCATCACCAGCAATTTACTATCCATTCAGACTCCTCGAAGCCTTTGCAATCAAAGAAGGCCAAGAAAAAGGCTGCGTAAGTTGGATTGCTTCCGAATCATTAGAGGTTTGGATACGGCTAATTAACAATTGTCACATTTTCCTATCGTTAGTATGCAGGAAATCCTTCGATTCCAGAACGTATTGGCGCACCCAGCGTTCAAGAGTAACCCTCTATTGACCATTCAGCAGCATGTCAAAAATACCATGGAAATGGCGCCCCCAGAGCCAGCGGTCGCCGGCGCTCCTGAGCTCATGGAGGATTAATTACATTGTACAATACATAACATAACATTAAATTTGCATCAAAGGAAGGTCCATCGTTAAAGGACTGTTAGACACCAGGGACTCAAACTGGTTGCCCGGGAATGTGGTATTGCCTTCAATAACAGGATCACAAGGTGCGATTGCAACAATGTCAAGTATTCAGCTACACGTATCGAAGTGAGTGGCGTTAAGAGAGAAGGCTGGGTCAGGCTACAAGTGGCCAATCGGAGAATTTCTTGATCAAAAAAAAAAAAAAAAAAAGGAGAGAGAGGAGGAAACGATGGCCTGCCTGCTAAACAATTTAGGAATAGTCAGTCGTGAAAATGCGGGAGACCACCGTGAGTGGGGTTCGAGGTGTATTGATGAGGACCAGCCCTTTGCTTATTTGTTACAAAAAGCGGGTGGAATGTCGCCATTCTTTTTCTTTCTCTCTTTTCTTTCCCCAGCGCCCCAACTCTTCCCTCTTTTCCACATATCCTCCACTCCATTCTTCCACTCAGTTCTCATTCACCACAGGTTTCTCGATACCCCACCCCAGCCCGCAGCAGCAGCCATCCTTCTCTCGAGTTGCCTACTATTGACCATGACACTTCTTGCTGTTGAGCTTAAGGAGGGCACCAAGATCCTCCATGCCGAGGCTGGTCGCTCAAAGTTCATGAAGTAAGTCCTCGACTCCAATCCCTTGCGAGTCGTCTCATGAGCAAATGAAGGTCCAAGCGTCACTGTAGATTAACGGCTCTGTTTTTTTGTTTGATCTGATAACACCTTGCTACCAAAAAAAAAAAAAAAGATATTTTTTCAAAGGCGAAGTTTCTCTGGCCCTTTACGGACGCTTTCTCGTGTCTCTGTACCAAGTTTACAAGTAACGTTCTTGTCCTTTGTTTGTATTGCATGCCATCTCTTTCCTGGGATAAATGAAGAACGAGCAGGCCACATAGACAGACAGGAGAGAGTGTGTGGGCTGATAGAGCTGTAAGTCCTGACAATACCCGTCTCTGTTCCCTTGAACTTAGTGCTCTCGAACAGGCACTCGATGAACACAAAGAAAACGCACAATTAGCCCTGCTCTATTTCCCACGGGAGCTCTCACGCAAGGCTGCGCTGGAACAGGACCTCGAGTTCTTCAACGGACCTCAATGGCGCGAGATGATCCTGACCATCACGCCCGCACAACAAGCCTACATTGATGCGATTCGACGGTGTGCTTCCTCGCCTACACCAGAACTCTTGGCCGCCCATGCCTATGTACGCTATCTAGGTGATCTTTCAGGGGGTCAGGTTCTGGCCAAGCGTTTACAAAAGTTCAATGACCTGCCTGAGGATCAAGGTGTGGCCTTTTATCTCTTCCCTTTGATTGAGGACCATGACCAGTTTAAGGAGATGTTCCGGAAACGTCTGAACCAAATCGAGGTTGACGACACTTTGAGAGAGCAGATTGTCCAGGAGGCGAAGGACACGTTTCTGAGAAACATTGACATCTTTTGCGAGTTTGATCATGAACTCCAGGGCTTGCCCATGAGTCGTAAAGAGCAGATCGAGAACTTGGAAGTCCTGGAACGTGAAAAGGCCGCCCTTCGACAAGAACTCCAGACCAATGTAAAGGACACCAAGCAGGAAGAAATCACGGCGATGCAAAGCGGTTTCCTTGGTAACTTGTGGAGCTCACTCTCGACCGCCGTTGGTCTCAAATCAACAACTGCTTGAATGACACACTCCAGCGTTGCATCCACCCATTTTTTCTCTCTCATGTGCTCAGACAGCCAATAAATACGCAAAGGAACCAATCTATTTTGTCATCAAGTTTTGTACAATGTGTCTAGATGCTATAGTCTGTTTTGCCGAGGCCGGCCTTGCGCCACAGGTCAAACTGTTCCCGCTCCCAACGGTAGACATGGTCCAATTGCTCCACATCTCGTAGATAGGCCCATTGACCATAGGGGTTGTCAAGCATCCAGTCCATCAGTCCCTTAGACCGCAAGAACCGATTGACGAAAAAGTAATAGCCCGTGGCGAATGCCACGCCGCAAATTGTACCAGCAACGACCTGTTGCCAGGTATGATAGAAGAGGTGCACTCTAACCAACAACACGCGGTATTTGGTTAGATTGGAGTCTTCTAGCATGTCAGTGAGAACCCTGCACCATGCCTCTCACCTCGAGTATATCACTAATGACGACCATAGGAGGACAAAGCAAGTGACGACTATTGGGCTCACACCTCCATTGTAGCCCCTAGACACAGAAATGACAGAAATAGCGATTAACATGATGTTATCCTTGGTACAGGGGGTAATAATCAGCAATTGAATCCACTCCCGGGGAAACCTGGCTGTTACAAACTTGCCATCGGAACATGAGGATGATCACGTATGTTGCAAAGTACGCCATGAATTGCGAGTGGCTGGAGGGCATGCCGTATCCGTCGCCAAGATATTCTACATTCCCCAATTAAAGAGAGAAGGTAAATAGGTCGTTCCTGGGTCTTGAGGACACAGATATCCTCAAAGCGAAATGGCGGTTCCATTTGAAGGGCTGTGTACCTGTTGGTCGGGCTTGTTTTACAAATCGTTTCAGTACAAAATTGGTGCACTCGTTCAGGAGCTGACCGATCAACATCAGGATAACGGTCAAGTCTCTTGTCGTCAGTACTGTGGCAATTATCCCACATGTGATGGCCAATGGAGAGAGAGTAAGATGGGCAAAGATCTTTGAATAGATGTCATTGTCGCTGAACTGGACGTGTGTAAGAGACAGCGAGTCGAGGGTATGGTGTGGAGGGATTTTTGATTGTGGAACAGAGGTGAGGATTTTGTCGCTTGGCATGACAGGAGGATGATTTGGCCCTAGTATTACTGTCGAGGCCGCGATTGTATGGATTTTACTGCTGGAGGTGAAGGCAGATGGGGGGGGTTCTTTGGATTGAGATGCGAAAGTGGTGGTGGGTCGTGGCATGCATGCATGCATCGGGCTTTTCACCTCAAGAAAATCCTGTGACTGTTCGATTTTCAACGGTCCAAGTCGAGGCTGTGTTAGCGATGATGACATAATTGCGCGCAACATACCGTAGTTGTCTCTTCCTTCCTCCCTTCCCGCCTTCATTCCCACCCCTGGCATCCAATGCCTGACTCCTTTGACTTTTTTAAAATCATATATTCGTCTGCTCTACCTCAGTCGATCAAAGTTGCAAGGCAAGCATGTAGCCGCCGACATCGAATGGTTGCACGCCAAGATCAAACACCTGTTGGATCCCGGCTATGTACCTTTCCAGATACACGACCAGATACCCGGTGATGTTGACAAAACGTACTTTTTGCAATGGGTTGACACATTGGTTGTCAGTTTCAGAGCGTGGGCTACAGATGACTTCAAAAACGGCAAATTATGGGCTCTCTGATCGACTAGAGGCATACATCTCAGACACTCTCTGGAAGTTGGTTGAAGTTCACCAAAGGCGTTGGGAATATTTCAAGGAGACAGGTTATGGCTACCTCGATCTCGCCATCATCTGGGTGGGCCAAGTCCCTTGTTCTGACACGCGTCACACGCCCGACATGAGAACTAATCCACGTTTACATTATTGGGACGAAGGAGGGACCACATCTATGACAAGTTCCCACATTTCCGAAAGAGCTACTCATCCGGCCAAGGTTATCATTCAGGTAAACAACTTGCCGACGCTGCGATCCAGGTCCTTTTGCACAAGATTGATAATTGCCGAGCGGCGTGCGTTCTCACCAGAGTATCCGCATTGCTCTGAGGCCAGCTACTCAGGCTATTTATTTATTTATTGGGCGCGGCGACATCAACCACGACGTCAGTGGCAACACCAATTGTAACGGAAGGAACCTCAATAGCAGAGGCATCAGTAGCAACACCAGGTGCAACAGAAGAACCTTCAACAGCCACGGCATCAGCAGAAACACTGGTTGCAATAGAAGAACCCTCAACAGCTGCGGCGACAACAGCAATAGCAGCGACAGCAATAACAGCTACGTCCGTGCCAGCAACAACATCAAAACGTTTAGTAATGGTTATTAATACAACAGACAACTGGAGAGCGAGAAAGAAATAGAGAAAAGAGTGGTGAATGTGTCCATTAATAATATTTACCGCAAGCGGACTTATAAAAATCGATCCCCGGATCCTACAAATGGCGATCCCCCTCTCATCTCGGTAGCACCACCCTCACCCTCTCTTTATAGAAAAGGGCAACTAGAAAAGGATAATAATGTGGGCAAGGTGGGCAAGATGGGCAAGGTGGGCAAGGTGGGCAAGGTGGGCAAGGTGGGCAAGGTGGGCAAGGTGGGCAAGGTGGGCAAGGTGGGCAAAGGACAAAGTTGGACCAAACAGCAAGCCCCTGGAAGTATTCTCTTTCTTTTGACCTCCAACCGTCCGGCGGGGCCGCTTTCGTCCTCTCTTCTTTGCCCTCCTTCCCTCCCCTCCCCTCTTGTTGCTTGTCCCATGCAGTACAAGGAAAGCCCCCTCCTTGGTTGTTTACCCATCAATGGCAAGTCGTCAGTTCGATGCTGGAATGTAAACATCGGCATACGATATTCCTTCATCTTCTTCAGCGCATTCAGCACCATCACCGTCTTCAGCGCCGCTTTCTTTTCCTTGATCTATTACGGAGGATACAGCTCTATTGGCGAACGACTCCGAACTGGGCAGCCGCCACCATTTCCACCATTTCTCCCAGCTCTCCAATACGCAAAAGAATATAACCATGACACCTTTACGCGTCTTGACTCGCCCTTCGAGTTTGAGTCTCCTCCGGACTTCACAAAGCTCGGGATCGAGTCCTGGTCAGAATGCCAAGAAGTCAGAACCAACAAGGGCTGGAGGGTTGAACATTGCACAGCCCCTGGATCGACCTGGATGAATGTTCCGATGAGTCAGATGATTGAAGACTTTGACGAAAGCAACAACTTCCTCTTCCGACCAGAGCCTCGCCGCAGCCCTATTTTTACACCAATCCCCCAGAAGTTCATGAGGTCCCTCTTGGATCTCCTGACTTGGAGGCCAAGCCCAGTGTGTGTAACCCCAGTGGGTATTTTCGTGTGCAGAGACTGTCAACTCCTTCAACGGACTATACCCTTGGGTCGGACAGTCAAGCCCCTGGATCCCGATGCCATAACAACCCCGGTCGACCGATCTCGCTCAATGAAACAACAAGGATCTATGTGGATAACTTTGCTGGACCAGACACCTTCCGTGCCATCATCGATGGACCCGAACACTATATCGCCAACCAACAAATCAACCTTGGCAACTGTACCTACGCGCTCCCCTATGTCCTCAGTCGACCTGGACGGTTTTGGCTGGTGAACATTGAACGCGGATATGACGACTATGGTGGAATGAATGAGAATTTTAACGATACGTTTATTCCAAAGTTCATTGGCGAGATGATCTTACCAGAGGTGGGGCCTCCATCTCAAGCCGACAGCGAGGCCGAGGAGGTCCAAAAGTACAAGGAGGCCATGTCGCAAGTGCACGAGTTTGGAGTTTGCGCGGGGTGTCCACAATGGTTATATCCGGAGTTGGAACAGAAATATGAGGATTGGCCCATCTGCTCTCAGACACCGCTGATTGGAGCTCGTGAATATGGAGCTCTGGTACGGAAAAGTCCTGCTCATAGTTACGAGGATCTATTCAAGCAGGATTATGAATGGGTAGGATCCCGTCCACTCTGTCGGCATGAGCCACGTCTAGTCACTTTTAATACTCCAGAGGCGATTCAAGAGTCCGAAAATACGAACAATACAGCAGTGCCACCCTATGGAAGTCCACCAATGACCCCACACAATCTTCAGGAGAAGCGCGTGATGACTACGGATTGCGTGGGCCGAAATCGATCTTTATATTTTGCAGGGGATTCTCACGACCGACAGCTTTTTATCGACACGATCCAGCGCTTGGCGGGCAAGCATGTAGCCGCCAACATCACTGGCTGGGATAATCATTGGAGGCGTGTTGGAGGTATAAGCATGCAACAGGACTTTGATACACATATCAAATGGTTGCAAGCCAAGATCGAATACCTGTTGGATCCCGGCTACATACCTTTCCAGATACACGACCAGATATCAGACGATGTTGAGAAAGCATACTTTTTGCAATGGGTTGATACATTGGTCATCAGTTTCGGAGCGTGGGCTGCGGCTGGCTTCGAAAGCGGCGAACTGTGGCCCACTGATCGACTAGAAGCGTACGTCTCAAATACTCTCTGGAAGTTGGCTGAAGTTCGTCATCGGCGTCGGGAATATTTCAAGGAGACAGGTTATGGCTACCCCGATCTCGTCATCATCTGGGTGGGCCAATCCCCTTGGCCCGACACGCGTCAGATACCCGACATGAGAACCAATCCACGTTTACAGTATTGGGATGATTTGATTAACAGCGAAATTGAGAAGATCAACCTCCATTATCAGGACGAAGGAGGGATGATCGACCATCTCAACATCTATGACAAGTTCCTACATTTCCGAAAGAGCGCACCCGACCAAGCTCATCATTCAGGAAAACACCCTGGAGACGCTGCGATCCAGGTTCTTTTTCACAAGATTGACATCTGCCGAGCGGCATTCACGCCAGAGTTTCCTCATTACAGCTAACCTGGCTACCCGTCGGGTACGACAACATCAACCATGGCGTTAATGGTAACACCAATTGTAACAGAATACAAGTCGACAGCAGCGGCGACAACAACATCAGCAACTTCAACAGTTATACCAGCAGTGGCAACTTCAGAAACTTCGGCAACCAACTATAGACAACTATAGAATGGGAAAGAAATAGAAACAGAAAATAGAGAAAACAAATAACACCAGTGGATAATGAAGCGATTCTGATGTTGCAGTCATGTGGCTACCCAGAGTCTATTGAGTGTATTGGCTGAGCGTCCTCGTCTCCGGAAGATGTTGAAGGAGACTGGCCATGGTCACTCACCTTCGGCGGGCTCCTTCTAAAAGAAACCTCGTTCCGTATGTGTTTTCACGAAAGGTGCTTCAACAGAGAGTGATAACCATCGAACTATCAGCGTAGTCACCTGTAGCCAATTCAACAGAAGAAGTCCTGCTGCATACGATCCCAGAGAATGTTAAGAAAGCATAGTGCTCAAGTAGAAGCAGATGCCTCGATGCGCGACTGGAACCCCTGCAGCTTTCATGTAACGCAAGGGCGAGGGGGGCACACGTGGTAAATCACGAAGGCTCACTTTCTTTCGGAGCTTGGTCATCCCTCGGGGGCACAACATGAGACTTCGCCCCGTTTCTTTGTATTATTCAAGGCAACAACAGGCAAGAAGTTGGCCTCTATTTTTATGTTTTCTTGGAGAAGCCCCGCGCCATGTTCATCGACTTTGGACCATGGGACACACCAGAGCTAACAACGGTGTCTTGTCGATGCCAGTCAATTCCATGGATTCCATGAAAAGAAGAGATCTGTCAAGTAGGGAAGAGAGTGCACAGAGTTGCGGTGATCTCGTTGTACAGTACTCTAGTTGTCTATGTGAAACCCAAACCTTTGTCTTTAGCATTGGGATAGCCTTGTCCGTGCGAAGGTTGGACAAACTAATCGACAGAGCCAAGTTCTTTCACTCATCCTCATCATTTTCGTAGTCTTCCTCTTCCTCCACCAAAACCATCGCTAGCAATCTCAGTCCCTGGAGAGACCCCAACGTCTGACCCGGGACGGGACACGGATCGACTTCCGAGATAATTCTGTGCGGGCGAGCAGGTGCTGTACCAAATGAAGAAAGGGCTCGCAACTTGTTGATGCCAAGAAAGTGGCGGAGAAATCAATAAAGTTCTTTGTTGTGCAATTGCTCAATAAATAAACGGGGCTTGTCCTGTCCTTTGCTGCACTCTTTCATCAATTCCACTAAACTTTGCTTATCGCTCCTCCTCCTCTTTGTCCTCCTCCTTTTCCTCCTCCTCCCTCCCAGTTGACTGCTGTACATACATGCGGTCCTCATCGTCCGGTGATGGCCCCCTTCTCGGTGGATTCCCCTTCAGCGGAAGGTCATCATCTTTGTGTCCAAACCCCAATATCGGACGGCGAAGCCTCATCGCTCTTGGCCTCATCGCCACGAGTGGTGTCACCTTCTTCTCCATCTCGTATCTCTCCGTCATGCTTGGCGAGAGCAGTCTACTCAATGAAAGTCTACATCCCCTCTCACCACCGCCATCGCCGCCACCACACCAGTTTGTGCCAGCCAACATCGAGATGACTGAATACGATGAGAACACCTGTGTCCGCCTCGATACGCCCTTCGAGTTCGAGTCTCCTCCAGATTTCACAAAGCTCGGGATTGAATCCTGGACCGATTGCCGGGAGGTCAAGGTCAAGGACGGTTGGAAGGTCGAACACTGCACCGCTCCTGGATCAACCTGGAGAGCCTCAGCAGGAGAGGTGATCGAGGATGTGGATACTAGCTACCGGTTCCTCTTCCGACCAGAACCTCGCCCTGAGGGACAGAAGTACGCCTACATGACCCCACCAACTCCAAGGTCAGTTCAAGGTAGACCACCAGCAACCGTTAGGTCTTCCGCGCGAGACAAGCCCTCGCATTGCAACCCCAGTGGATACTTTCGTATAAAGAGAGTGTCGACTCCCTCCACAGATTATACTCTTGGATCGGACAACCCAGCCCCTGAACTTCGATGCCGCAACAACCCTGGTCGACCCATCTCTCTCAATAACGCGACACGAGACTATGTTGACAACTTTGCGGGACCAGATACCCTTCGTGTCGTCCTTGATGGACCCGAATACTACGTCAGCAACCAGCAGATCAACCTTGGGGACTGTACCTACGCAATCCCCTATGTCCTCAGTCGACCTGGACGCTTCTGGCTGGTTCAGATTGAACACGGGTATGATGATTATAAGGGTATGAATGAGAACTTTGACGGTAACTTTGTTCCGCAGCTTACTGGCGAGCTTCTCCTGCCCGTGCTCCCGCCAGCACCACCACGAGATGCCAGTTACAAAGCCTACCTTGAGTACAAAATGACTGTGGCACAAGTCTACGAGTTTACTGTCTGTTTGCATTGCCAGGCAGGCAATTACAAGTATGAGAACTGGCCCTTGTGTTCTGTAGAGCCTTCGAAGGCCGCTCGAGAGTATGGAGTCCTGGCCAGATCTCGTCCCGTTCTTCAGTTTGAAGATCTGTCCCTGCAGGGATTGGAGTGGGTAGCAGCTCGTCCCAGCTGTCGCTACAACCCACGACTGGTCACTTTTGAATCCCCAGAGGAGGTACTTGCAGCCCATTCCGGATCAAACGACCCCAACTTATCAGCGCCCCGACTTTTTGGCAGTCCCCCACCCGTTCCTGCAACGATCGAATTGCTCAGAGAAGAGTATGCAAAGACTCAAGAATGCCTCAGCCACAACCGGTCCATCTATTTTGTCGGCGACTCTCATGTTCGACAACTTTTAACCGGTGTCACAAAGCGATTTCAGGGTTACAACGGGGACCTGCAGGATTTCAAGAGTTGGGAGACACACACGGAGCTATTGGGCGGTGTCTTCATCCGGCAGGATTTTGACGCTTGGTTCCAGACCTTACCTGGAATGGCCAAGCGCATGGCTGATCCAGCTTACGTACCTTTCTCAAACGATGAAAATCTGCTGGACAAATTTGACACGGTCGTGCTGGAGTTTGGATCATGGGCGTCGTCCGGATACGGCATTGGAGCCATGTGGAACTCGGACCAATATTTGGCATTTATGAAGGAGGTTCTCTGGAATATGGCAGAGGTTCGCAACCAAAGGAGGCAATACTACCAAAAGATAGGACTCGGTTACAATGACCTCATGATCATTTGGATGGGAATGGTGGCCTGGCCCGACACTCGAACGACGCCAGACATGCGCACCAATGTCCGGATGCAATACTGGGACGACCTCATAAATACCGAGATTGAGAAGATCAACGAGCACTACAAGGACCAAGGAGGGATGATTGATCACTTGGACTCGTTCGCTACGTTCTTGCCCTTCCGAAAGATGTCGCCTGATGGTGCTCATCATCTAGCCAAGGCGCCAGTGGATGCGATCGTACAGGTTTTGACCCACAAGTTTGATCTGTGCAGAGCCCCGTTCACGCCTAAATACCCAACGCCAGCCACACCATAGTGCGACGCCCACTTTCCGGCAATAAAATCGCGTTAGCTTGGAGATGAAGGCGTTCATTGTTTGATCAAGACGTGATCTCCTGTTCCACTTCTGCAAAGATCGCTGTCCTTTTTCCGGACCCTTATGCGAAAGTCACTCATCCTTTTGACTCTTGATGTTTTGTCTTTTTTTTTTCTTTTCAAGACCTCTGTACCCTTATCTCTAAAATGCACTTTCAAGAGATGCGACCACGGACTGCTTCCAGAAGAAAGGGAGAACTTTAGCGCGAATGATAAGTTTCATTGGAAGACGACTATGTTGACGAGCCCTTCACATTCACAAGTGAGCGTACCGATACACTAGTTACCTTCCATCGCGATGAAAGCATGTACTCTTTACCTGCATTTGCAAACGAGCAAAGATTCTCTTCACCGGCTGTGAAGCGACATTACGATACACTCATCACCGTGTTGGAACAGCCCCAAGTGACGGAAGCTTCCGGTGCTAGAGCTAGTCCTTCTTTCAGAAATCCCGAAGCCAGCTCATCCGAAGAAGAACAATGCTGTCCTGTGCCCCGGATCCTAGATTTATAATTTTTATTTCAGCTTTTTCATCATATTAAAAAATCAGATTATAATATTATTTATTCTTGACACTTCATGCGCAAATGAATGGGAGATGTTCATCTGGGCGCACAGATGGCAGAGTCGCCTTTGTTAGGAAAGATATTTTCTTGGGTGACAGACTGTAATGGCCGTTCATTTGCGTGTAGTGCCACCACCAAACGTCTCTCCAGCGATGCTCCCTCTCATGGCCTGTAGAATAAAGGATGCCTTGAACCTACCCAGGGCTTCCAAGCGGTCGACTGAGACCGCCTGACGGTCGATCCCAGTTGCCGAGGCGTGACGAGGCGTGACGGGACGTCTTCCTGGGGCGAATGCGACGTTTGTTGGCTCAATCGCCTGAACACAAAGTTTGCGTTTGAAATTGGGTCGCTCTCGTTCTCGTCTCTATTCTTCTTTCTCTCTTCATTTCTCTTCTCTCTCTCCTTCCCTCCCTCCTTCCCTCCCTCCTTCTCAAAGCATCATTCTCCCGTCTGGCCTACCGAGCTCGTCTCTGTAACCTCCCAGCCTCTCTCCCCTTCTCCCCTTCTCCCCCTCTCCCCTTCCCTTTTCCTTCAACAGGACTCTGCTCGGCAGAAAAAGCAACCATGTCATCTTTCAACAGACATGCAATCGTGGCTCTTGCCTTCACAGTCTCGGCCTTGCTCCTTACTGCCACCCACTTTGGTACTTCGACTTCGCGTTTGCGGTCTTTGGGGGGCAAGCCTCGGTACATCTTTGTGGATCTTGGAGCCAATCGAGCAGATTCCTTGGATGTGTTCTTGCAACGCCCAGGCTCAAAATTCGAGTATGACTTTCCTCGACCCAACTGGGCTACCCATGAAGAAGCCGGTAAGTAATGTGGGGGGCAAGAGTTTATATATTTTTAGCCAAAGGACGAGACCATCCGTCAAGTTGACAAATTGCTCAACTCTTGAATACTTTTTCCCATGCCCTGAACCCTAGAAATCTTCTTGTTCGAGGCCAACCCAGTGTTCAATGGCCCTTTGGTCAGGGCAAAGGAGGCTTGCGATGAGCTCGGAATCAAGGTCACCATCTTCCCTTCGACTGTGGTCGATGTCAGGGATACCATCCGCACCTTTTTCTTGGACACGGTGAATGACGCTCACGACTACTGGGGCTCTTCCATCTATGCGTCCCATCCTGACGCTGTCAGATCTGGAGCCAAGGGTACGGATTTGACCGGCGTCAACATTGCCACATGGCTGCTTCGCAATACTCTTCCTCGGGATTTTGTGGTCGTCAAGATGGACATTGAGGGTGCAGAGTACGAAGTCGTTCCTCATATGGCCGATATGGGTGTTTGGGCTGTCGTGGACCACTTGCTGGTCGAGTGGCATGGACCTAGCGTTGGCGGAGGCACGCCTGAGGAGATCGCCTTTAGAGATAAGAGAGCAGAGGCCGCCAAGACGAAGTTGATTCAGGAGGGTATCAAGATGCCTTTTTACGATTCTGGGGCTTAAGAGGTCATCTGGAAAAAAAATAGTTCAAGTTATTCAAATAGACCATTTGTTGCCTTCTTTGTCTCCGAAAAATGTTAGCCTTGCTTCCCCCTATCTCATTCCTTGAGCGAGTCTTCTCCCCTCTCCCCTCTACTTGCTCGCCCCTCCCCTCGCCCCTCGCCCCTCGCCCCTCCCCTCTTTACTAGCTCGCCCCCCGCAAATCTCATGTCAAGGGGCTTCGACACTGCGGTCTATCCCGGTGTCTCGATCCACCAAAAAAAGCAATTGCACTGGCGGACAAGAAGACATGGACGACATCGTCGACATCGACTAGCGGTTCATGGAACTCGTCAGAAAGATGAGAGGCCCTACGGGCATGAGTTCAACGATCCAGGCCAGTACGCTATCGATCGAATACAGTAGCGATGGATTCAAGATGGGGCGGGCCGACAAATAGACATTCCCGAGACTGGACGATCTTGTCTGTTCCTGGCTCCTTTTCCTGAAACCCTCACTATTCCAGACAGGAACTTTTCAGTGCGGAGATTGGGCTTGTCAATCGACGGCGTCTGTCTTCCTCCTTCTCCATCCTCATTCCCCTTCACCGCCTGGCAGAGTTTACCGGAAGACTAACGATCTCTCTCTCAGAATAGGTTCGAAGGATGGCCTTCTGGGATAGCATGCGCCCGGCGGTAACAATGTAAGCGCTTCTGCCAGAAGTCTAAATTGTATTTTCTGTTTGTAAAAAGCCCTCGCCCAACGAAAACGGGAACAGACGAGGAGGGTACCAAATGAAATCTGTGTTCGAAGTCTTCGCCCTGCTGCACTCTTTTATTGATTCTGTCACAACATAGTTTTTCGCTGTACAGTACCGGTACAGTACAGTCAATCGTACAGCGATGGCCCTTTCTTCGGTGGAGTCTCCTTTGCGCCCAATGCGGGATGGCGAGCTCTCACGGCTGTGGCCTCATCGCCGAAGTGGCTGCCACCTTCTGAATCCTTTTGCTCGAGTTTTCTCCAGATTTCATAAACCTCGGGATCGAGTTCTGGACCGGTTGCGATCGTCACTGCTCCGCAGTCCGAAACCGGATCGACCTTGAGAGTCTCAACAGGACAAGTGATCGATGATGTGGACACCACTTGCCGGCTCCTCTTCCGACCTGAACCTCAGCCTGAGGTACAAAAGCACGCCTACCTGACTCTACCCATTCCAGCATTCCAGGGGAGACTACCTACAATCACCAATTCCTCTGTGAGAGACAGGCCCTGGCAATGCGACCTCAGTGGATGGTGGATACATTCGTGCCAAGAAAATGTAGACTCTATCCGCAGATTGGATTCATGGATCAGTCGGGCTTCTAAACTTTTGATGCCGCAACATCCCTAGTTGATCCATTTCTCTTGACACAAGAGAATCTATGGGCAACGCTGTAGGACCATACATCCTATCTGTATCCCATATTCGACGGCGTTTGACAGGAGTCACATGTGAGAACCTGCAGGATTGGATTTCAAGAGCTGGGGGACACAGACGGAGCAACTGGGCAGTGCCTTCATCCGACAGGCCTTTGACGCTTGGTTCCACGACTTGCCTGGCCAAGTGTATAGGTGCCCTTTCCGAATGATGAAAATCTTGTGGACAGGTTTTACAAGTTTTATACGACCGTGCTGGAGTTTTGGATCGAGGGCTTCGTTACCGTTAGGATATGGCGTCGGAGCCATAAGGAGCCTGGATCGTTATTTTTTCTTTTTTGAAGGGGGTTCGAAACCAGACGAGATACTACTGAAAAAGAGAGACAACGACCGTCCACCTGTTGGAACGTTGCCAGACATGGGTACCAATACCCGGATGCAGTGCTGGGGCAATGGTAATTACCGAGATCAAAAGATGCACGACGCGCTACAAGGACCAAGGAGGGAAGGACTCGTTGGCCATGCCCCCTTGCCGGTGGACGCGACCGTGCAATTTCTGACAGAGAATGTCATTCTCCCGGTCGTGTGGTTGAATATTTTTTTTTTGCTCTCTGGTACCTGAAGGGGGTCAATTAAGAGAGATTCAAAGATTCAAATGCAGCAGTGCACCAATCAAGCACAGAGTTGACTGTGCTTCTTGTGCCTGTGGACTGACTGACTGTGTCCCTGTGCTCGGGGCGTCTCACCCTCGCACAGTGTACACACACATTCTCTTTTTGTGCTCTCTTTCTTGTGTTCTCTTTTCTCTCTCTCTTGTCCTTCGCCCGTTCGCTAGTCGTCTGCCTGTCTGTCTGTCTGTCTGTCTGGCTGGCTGCATGTCCCGACCATTGCTCTCCCCTGCCCTGCCCCTTCCTTCTCCTCCTCCTCCTCCTCTTCATCTTTTCTTCCTCGTCACGTCTCATCCCTCCCCTCTTCCTCTCCAATGCGCTCCTCCGGCAGGGACAGTCCCCTCCTCGGCGGACTCTCCAACGGCGGAAAGTCCTCAATATTCTCGAGTCTAAACATTAGCCATCGAGGTCTCATCATCATCGCCTTCATCGCCACCAGTGGAATCACATTCTTCTCCATCTCCTACCTTTCCTTAACCCTCAGCGTTGGAAAAGGTGAAGGTCCTATCAACGGACACGTTCAACGTGAAGGTCCATTCAACGGACACGGTCAACCTGGGCGGAGACCCCCGCCGTCATTGCCACCGCCTCACTTTCCGCCAGAATACAACCTTGCCACCTGCGCACGCCTCGATTCGCCCTTTGAGTACGAGTCTCCTCCAGACTTCACAAAGCTCGGACTCGACTCCTGGACCGAGTGTCGAGAGGTAAAGTCCAAGGAGGGCTGGAGAGTCGAGCACTGCACCGCGCCTGGCTCGACCTGGTCTGATCCCACGGGACAGGAGGTGCTCGAGGACTTGGACGACAGTAACCGCTTCCTCTTCCGCCCAGAGCCTCGCCCCGAGGGTCAACCCTATTTATACATGACCCCCCCTACTCCAAAGCACAACAACCCGAGGCCCCCACCTACCGCCCATGCTTCTACCAGGGACAAAGCATCGCTGTGTAATCCCAGCGGATACTTCCGTGTGAAGCGACTGTTCACCCCTTCATCGAATTACACCCTCGGATCGGACAACCCCAACCCTGAACTTCGATGCCGTAACGATCCTGCTCGACCTATCGCTTTCAATAACATTACAAAGGACTATATTGAAAACCATGCAGGACCTGACACCTTCCGCGCCGTCTTGGATGGACCGGAGCATTTTGTCGCCAACCAACAGATCAACCTTGGCGACTGCACCTACGCCCTCCCCTATGTCCTCAGTCGGCCTGGGCGGTTCTGGCTTGTGAATATCGAGCATGGATATGAAGACTTTCAGAGTTTGAACGAGAACTTTGACGAGTCGTTCGCTCCAAAGTTTCACGGCGACTTTATTCTGCCCGAGGTTCAAGAAGCGCCTCCAGGAGAGGCTGGATACCAAGCGTACCGCGACTTCAAGCAAGCCGTTTCAGAGGTCTACCAATTCACAGTCTGCGATAAATGTCTAGATGTCGGTCCAAAGTACGAGGATTGGCCGCTGTGTTCTATTGAACCTTTGAAGGCTTTTCAGGAGTACGGTGTGTTGGTCCGATCTCGCCATATCCGTCAGTTTGAGGAATTGTCCCAATCGGATTTGGAGTTTGTGGGGGCTCGGCCCAGTTGTCGCCATGGTCCTCGACTGGTCTCTTTTGAACCTCCAGAGACCGTCCTTGCATCCGTTGCTGGAAAGGGCCCCGCGCCCACAACTCGACCCTATGGAAGTCCACCCCCTATCCCCACCACCATCGAAGAGCTTACGGCCAATCATCAACAGACCAAGGACTGCCTCGGTCGCAATCGTGCGGTCTTCTTTGGTGGAGACTCTCATGCTCGGCAGCTTTTGTCAGGAGTTGCGAACCGGTTCAATGGTGACAGAACGGACCCTGCAAAGTTCGAAGGCTGGAACCCTCACAGGGAACAATTGGGCGGCGTCTTTATCCGACAAGAGTTTGACCAGTTCTTTAGGAACCTGCCCGCGCGGGCCGAGTTTATGCTCGATGAGAACTATACACCATTTTCACACAACCCTCAGGAGTTGGACTTGCTGGAGAATTTTGATACGCTCGTGTTTGACTATGGTGCTTGGGCTGCTGGCGGCTTTTACATTGGAAAACTGATGATGTCGGACGAGTATGCAGAGTTCATGAAGAAGACGTTCTGGAACTTGGCTGAGGTCCGATTCCGGCGTCAACAATATTTTAAGAAGACTGGCTATGGTTACGATGACCTGGTGATCCTTTGGATGGGCAACATTCCTTGGCCAGATCAGCGATTGACCCCAGACATGAGAACCAACAACCGCTTGCAGTACTGGGAGGACATGATCAATGCCGAGATCGTCAAGATCAATGAGCACTACAAGGAGCACGGTGGTATGATTGACAGCTTGAACTCGTTTAGAAAGTACCTGCCCTTCCGGAAGACCTCACCCGACGAGTCGCATTTCACCGCGAAACAGCCTGTGGATGCAGTGGTGCAGGTCATGGTGCACAAAATGAATCTCTGCAGAGCCCCATTCACACCCCAGTATCCCACTCCAGTCATCGTTTAATTTACGATCCTCCGCCACTCTTCCCCCTCCCTTCTTTCTATCCGTCCCCTTCCCTTCACTGATTGAGAGCGTACAGCATCCCTAGATAGACAAAAATTGCCATTGCATAGATACCATAACGTTTATTGTTATCTTTATATCATCTAATATTATTACTTCTTTGGCCATAAAGTTCGATTTTAATGACCATCATCGGAGTCGCGCCCACTCTAATCGATTCGCATTTCTTTTCCTGAACTGATTCCAAGCGATGGGGTCTACAAAATGCCACAATCCTCGAAGCTGAATCCTCCTTAAATGGGTCAATGACCGATCCCAGTCCTCCAAAGCTTCCCGAAAATGATCCCTAGTATAAATGGACTGTGCTTCCATAGTGGCCGTGGCAACATCGGTAGTGATATCAGCAGTTGGGGCCGTGGTCGTGGTCGTGGTCGTCGTAGTCGTGGCGTTCGGCAATGTCGATGACGAGGAAGGGGCTGCTGGGGCTACTGCAGCCATAACAGACGCTGGAGCGGGCTTAAGTGGTGGAAGTTGTCGTTGGACGTCCTCAGTAGTCCACTCCTTTCGACAAAGACGAAGTTCTTCGAGATATTCGAGCCGAGATATTTGTTGCCAGAGTGCCTTTGGAATTCCAACCATGGGCTCTGCAGTTGTCTCCACGCCTTCCTCTGCGCCATTTTCTTTCTTTTCCTTCTCTTCGTTCTCTTCCACCCCTTCCTTGTCTTCCACCCCTTCCTTGTCTTCCATTCCTTCCTTGTCTTCTTTCTTCTCTTCCTTCTCCTCTTTCTTATCGATCTTGACCACGTATTCCGTGTAGCAGAGGTGAAGCCTACGAAGATTTAAGCATTGCCAGGACATGGGCATCACCTTGGCCGTATCGGATCCCTCGACGTCTAGACCTGACAACAATGACCTCATAGTTGAGAGCGGGCCCACTTCCCCCGTCTGGACTGGCACGAGGTCTGCCTGAACATCCAGAACAGGATCAACCGTACTATCAAACGCATACTGTCCCTGCTGCGGATGCCAAGTGTGCTCCCATATCGGGACCGCATACGGAAGTGGAGGCTCAAAGGTCACGGCCTCAAAAACCTTGAGATGATTGCAGGAAGTCAAGAGCAATTGCAGCTCCTGACTCTGGAGTCTCCAACACCCACTTAGAACCAAAGTCTCCAGCGATTGACTAAAGGTCTGGATGGGGGACACCAAAAAATTGACAAAGTTCGTGAGCGGAAACCTGGTTCCACTAATCCTCAAATGTTGAATTCCTGGATAGAGTCCTGCTCTACATTCAGGATTCACCTCCAATGCAACAGCGGGAGGAGTCTTAAGCGCTCGTCCAATAGCATCCTGAGCGGCTTGAAGAATCTCGACCATGTAATCGTCCGAACCGGCGTCGCCGAGTCGACGCATATCCAAGGACCTCAACCTGGGCAAGAATTCTGTCATCAGAGATAAAGTCTCTGCCTTAATGGCAGGGACAGTAACCAAAGGCATTGCCAATACCTCCAATTTGGGACAATAGCGATATATATCGAACAAGAAGACTGGAGATGACAAGATCGAGTAAGGGATATGAAGCTCCTTCCACGCAAAGACCAATGGCTCCTTGTGCCAGTCGGGCGTCCCTTGGAATGAGACGAGGTAATTGGCTGGCAACTGACTCCACGCGAAACGATGGTACCCAAAGGCATCCATGCCCTGCTCTCGGATCTTGCCTTCTGCAAGTGCGCATCGAGCCAAAGCCTCCAACATCAGTTTCTCGTCCTCTCGAAGGATAGGGGTCCGTGTGTCATACATATCCACGTCCAAGGTCAGCGACTCGATAGCGGCACAGCCCCAGAGAAAGTCGCGGAGTACTAGAATCGAAATTCTGTATTTCTCTGTATCCCTGATCTTCAGCTTCTTCAATCGCCGGCCTCGAGTACGCACCATGTCAAGGAATCGGCACTTGTGCTCCAAGATCAGGCCAATGAATCCTAGTTCTAGAGTATATAGTAGAGGAGAGGCGTCGATCACATCCAGGATGAGATTGAGACGACTTCGGTTCTTGTGGATGTTTACGATCTTGCCTGGGAGACTCAAGCATCGCAGCGTCGTCAGGTTTCGAAAATCAGGTCGCACGAGAGGTCGAAGGGGTGGACGAGGCAGTAGGAGGACAGTCATGTCGGACTGCGCCTCCAGGATATCCTGGGGGCTAGGCGTTTCCTTTGATAGCTCCTGTGCCAAATCAAAGTCCTTCTGAAGGGACTCCATTTCCTTGGAGAGGATGCGAAATGTGTCTGCAAAAACCGACTCGATCGTGTGGAGAGAGGTCAGATCAATCTTGTGCACCATATTCTCTTGCTCTCCTGAGTTTGAAGTTTGAGCGCGTTGCTCGGATGATTCTGCAAGGACATGCGCGATCTGCTTGTGGGTCCTTCTCCGGGATATGCAAATCTCTTTGGCGAGGTGGGGGTGAAAGGCGAGGTACAGGCTACGGCAGACGCGCAGGCATCGCTGGATGTCGCGGGGACTGAGGTCGAGGCAGATGAGCTCGACCAGGAGTGCAATGTCAAAGACGGATGCGCGTCGTGATTGTGGCCAGGGTGGTTGCAGGGGTGTGGCAACGGATTCTTCCAGGGTGGTCATGATTGAGGAACGAGGGAAAGAATGGGGGGGATGGACAGAGAGTCTTGTTTTGGAATGGGTCACCAACAGCACCGCCACATGACGAACGGACGGACAATAGGCCGGCATAGAGGCATAGACTACATGCAGACATGGATACATGCATGTCTGTTCAGTTGCAGGATGCTAGGAAAGCAGTCCTTGGTTGTTCTTCGTTTGCCCTCTCTTTTTTCCCTTTCTTCCATCCATCCATCCTTCTCTTACTTGCTCCTACCATCCTCTGCTCCCCATTAGCATCATTAATACCATCACTGTACCACTCATCGCCCACTCACTGTCATCCCCTTCAGCAGCAGCCACGTCATCTTTGCATTCCACGCCCTTGCACACTCCGCCCATCATGAACAGCGAAGTACCTGAGGAGGGCGCCTTCTGGGCCCAAAAGTCTGCTCTCGAACAGGTAGCTTTACTTCTGTCTGTCTTTGCTCTCCTCCGTCTGTCTTGCCCTCGTCAAAAGCACAGCCGCTGTTGACGCCATAGTCGGGAATAATATCCAGGAGCAAGGAACAGGATAGAGGGTCAGGAAGTAGAGTCAGGAGAAAAGAGTCAACATCTTTGCAAGGATCGTCCTCCTGGGACTGGATTGCATTCAGATGAATCCAGGATGGTGGCCATGATCTTTATAATCCTTATGATCTGCACATGAAGGATGGTGGATGAAAAGAAGACCATGCAGGATCAATACGGCTCATCACTGACCAAATGAAAGACGATTCGACCATCATCATCATCTTCAGGGAGCAAACCTCCCTGATTGCGTCAGGATGGAGAGCAAAGGAAGACGCAACCGTCTGTCTGTACAGCACCTGCATCCTGCTCACAGCTGCTAAAAAGACCCCTCTTCTGGCCTGCACCATCCCCACTCTAGCGGTACCAAGTCATTCTAGACAAGGTTACACCCCACACCAGGGAGCGCTGGGCGTTCACGGGCGTGGTGCTTGTGATCTACTTTATCAGAGTATTCTTTGCGCAGGGATGGTACATTGTCACCTATGCCCTGGGTATCTACCTCCTCAATCTCTTCTTGGCCTTTTTGCAACCCAAGATCGACCCCTCGCTCGAGATGGACTTGGAAGCGGACTCGGTTGAGGAAGGAGGACCTGTACTCCCTACCCGATCTGACGAAGAGTTCCGGCCCTTTGTCCGGCGGTTACCAGAATTCAAGTTTTGGTGAGTTGTTGTGTTTGTGTTCTAAGGCCCCTCCACATGTTGCTAGGTGTAGAAGTAATCAAGTTTCTGTGAGCGAAATTAAACGCTTCGTGGGGTTGGTGTAACAGGGCGAGCAAATTCTTCCTTCCGCCCATTTCTTTTTTTGGGGAGCAAAGACCTGCAAGCCTGGCTGCGAGCGTCATTCCAATCACTGGCCTTCGACACCAGCAAAAGGGAGGGCGGATCCGGAAGGAAATCGCGGGCAGGCTACAGCAGCACGCCACGTTTCGAAACTGCGTGCCTGAGACGCACTTCTAATGATGTGCTTTTCCATGCTCAAGGCTGTGTGTGGAACAAGGAATGAGGGACAAGTGGGGGGAAGGACTATTTCGAACTAACCAGTCATCCCCTCTCTCTACCACTTCAGGCACTCGGCCACGCGCTCGATCGTCATTGCGTTCTTTTGCACGCTATTCCGCGTCTTTGACATCCCAGTGTTCTGGCCTATCCTCCTGGTCTACTTTTGCATTCTGTTTACGCTGACGATGAAGCGCCAGATCCGCCACATGATCAAGTACCGGTACATTCCGTTCAACATTGGCAAGAAGTCGTATGGTCCCAACGGTGGCAACAAGAACTTCAACTAGAAGACATTCGACTGCTGTATAAAGTAATACGTCTGTGGACAGAAAAAAAATAAAAAAAATCCTCCTTTCGTGTTTAAATATAATCTTTTCCAGCAATTATTATAGTCTAGCGATTGTTGTCGCTGCTCTTTGCTCTCGCAGCGATGATGACCAAGGTACATACATAGTCTCCTGTTGCAGTGCACACAAATGTAAAACGATTCCAACGTCGGCCCCAAGTATATTACTTAAGGGTAACAATGGCTCTGCGTGACTGCTCTCTCACGTCCACCCTCCACGCACCAGTTTGCATGGTCGGGACCATGGGGCTGAAGAGGATGGACGGTCGGTCATCTTTATTCACCACCATCCACTTCCCCGCACCTGTCGAGAACCCATCTCCTGTCCTCTACTACTACACTACCCCTCACCCCCAAAACCTTTGACCACTCTCCCAAAAGGGCTGACTATACAACGCGCACGCATTTCACTCTCTTTTCCTTTGTCTTCTCGGCTCAACTTTTCTCTGCTCTCGAAGACTTAAAAAAAAAAAAAAAAAAAGAAAAGGTCATGGCGACCCGCTCCAGGACGCTTCTCTTTCTGCAGTTCCGCAACTCGTACTCGGGCACTCATGCAGCGACCCTTCGTCAGCAATACAGTCAGCTGCGGCAGCAGGAGCAACTACCGCCCTATGAAAGCAATGAGCGTGTGGGACTAATGGACGGGGCCGAAACAGCCATTGAAATGATGATGCTCCCACCCAAATGGTAACAGAGAGAGAACTCAGTGTCTCTCATGTGCTCATGCCTTGGTCTCTTGGTTGCTTCTAGAAAATCGGCTGGGTTACTAACAAGACTATCTTGTATGGACGTTGAAACTCGATAGGGTCGATATTGTAGACGAGGTCGATGAAGAATTGGATAGGATCAAGTCCAATGGTAAAGACTACTATTCAATGCCGATATTGCGAGAGGATACTAAGCAGAAGCCACTCCCTGAAATCGTCTTTACTTACAGTGATTTTGTAAACCATCGTATAGTTCAAAGACTGGATACCATGCACAAGAAACATCTACTTCCAGGATTCGACGATCGTATTCAGGAAGAAAGAGATATCGAGCGCTTAACGGACGAAATCACCCAGGTAAACGAACGGGAACTATTTGTCGATCGCATCTCTAAAAAGAAAAGAGTTTTTTTTTCTAACATGACGGTATGTGAATACTTTTTCCTTAGCAATTCCATGCCTGTCAAAGGAGGATCAAGCGGATCAACTCGGAAAGCAGGCAGTCAGACTCGAATCAGGAACAGATAATGTCGAGGAACGTCCAGATGAGCCTCGCGCAAAAAGTGCAGGAAGCTTCCACTCTTTTCCGACAAAAACAAAATACCTACATGCAACGTATGTCCTTTCTTCTGAGAAGGAACGCCCCTGTGAAGATATCAACGTGGAACAATGTAGAGAGAATAACCCTATTTGCTCTTTTTTTTTGTTTGTCCTACAATGACAGGAATGCGTGGCGTAGAGTTGAGAAACAAGGACATCTTTTCGTCAGGAGTGCAACCAATGAACTCGTCAATATCAGACGACTCGGAAGAGAACGTATGCTACCCCTACTCGCCTCGCGCGCACATGGGCACACAGAGATAAAGAGGCACCCTACTAACTTCGTTGATGTTTCCTTTGAATAGGGGTTTACAAGTGCCCAATTGACTTTTGCAGAACAGTCCAATGCATCGGTGACACAGAGGGAACAGGAGATTAATCACATCTCAAGATCAATATTCCAGTTGGCAGACATTTTCAAGGACCTGCAGACGATGGTCATTGATCAAGGCACACTTTTGGATCGTATCGACTTTAATGTGGAACAGGCCGCTGTACATCTACAGGATGCGGTGTATGAGTTGGATGAGGTACACACACGGAAACATGGCATACTCGGCTATTGGAAAACGCAAGATGTTGACGTTATTTGCAGGACGACCGACTAAAGCAATCTATGTTGTCTCTTGCTTTTTTATTAGGGAGAGAAATACCAAAAGAAAGCCAGGAATCGAAAGATTATACTTTTGCTCATCTTGATCATTGCAGGACTTTTCATTATCCTCATCTTCAAGCCAAAACACCACAGCGCACCGGCAGCGCCTCCTCTTACTACCGGAGTTCCGCCTCATATCCCCCCACCAGTCCCTTTGGCAAATCAACCCGTCGACGCCGAGGGTATTTCGGGGATCCCAAGCCTCGGCATTTGATACCAACAACAGAAAGAGAGAGAATAAGGAAAGAAAATGAACAAAAAAAGAAATCGCCCTTCCTCCAATGCGTGGTTTCTGAAGAAAAAAAAAAAGTTTTTAGAAAGAATCAACGTTTGATTTTTTTTTTGCTGGCATAGACAATCGCTCAAATAATACCCACAAACAACCACATTCTCCGAAAAAACCCTGTTATGAATGTCAATCAATGCTTTATTAGTGGGTGGATCATTTTATAAATAATACGTCCCAGCTGTCTAATGGGACTTCCAAGATTGTTGTTCCTTTTCAAACTCTAGTTCTTGGATTCTGTCCAGAAGTGCCTTATTCTCGGCCCTCAGAGCTGCCATGGATTGTTCAAGCCGCTTGACCTTCTCGGTTTGTTCCGTTAGGTGATGTTGCTCCACCAACTGCGATGGGCCATCTGCCGCGGGCTTCGTCTTGGAAACAGTCCTGCGGTGAGTTGGACTAGACCCAGAAGCCAAAGACTTGGTGCCACGAGAGGAACATTTTTCCGTCGGAGACATCACTGTCGCGGTCTCGGCTAGGATATCCGCAGCAGTAGATTTCTCTCTTCGGATGGGGCACTGACATTGAACTTGACAGCCTTCGCACAAGACTCGAGCAAAAGTTCCGCAGGCATTACTGCAATTGTCCAATTTCTCGGCGTTCAAAAGTCCAAGTCCCAACAAATCCCCATTTGGTTTTCCGCTGGACTTTGGATCATCTCCTTTGCTCTTCCCACTGCCAACAGAAACAGAGGCAGGTGTAGGCGTAGAAGATTCATTGAGCGTGGCCGCCGTCACTGGTCCGTCACTAATATCTTCTTTTGGCTTGCGGATCAAATCGAATTCCAAAATCTCGCGTGCACTCGGTCGCAGTCGTGGATCCTCTGCCATCAGCCAGAGCACGAACGCCGCCTCCTTGGGCCAACGACTGACAAAGTCTGTCGGTAACTCGCCATGACGCAACGTCTTCAGGACTGCATGGCGCTCCATCAGGGTCGAGAATGGATGATAAAGCTCGAAAAAGATGATGCCCAGCGAATAAATATCGGCCTTTTGATCGTAGCCAAGATTGGGTCGTGCCAACTGCTCTGGCGATGCATACTACGAACACGTAACGAAGGAGGACAAAAAAATTACAAGAAATGAGTAAAGCAGCATTTCTAAATCTTTGCCATGAACTTCAAGGAATACAAATCGACACTTACTGTCACTGTTCCCACAGCCGTCGTCCTTGTTCTTGATGATCGTGACCCCGTAGTGACTAAAACATATACACCGCCATGGATCAGCTGCTGTGCTATAGCAGGAAACATCTCTGGAATTCGCACAAAAGGGTGCGTGTACACAGGCGTTCGAACTTACCAGCAGAACTATGCCGTCTAAGCATTGGGGTTGACGACGTGGTTGACAGAGCGCCTGGTGAAGAAGGTGCAGCGCTTGGGCTCTGGGAGCTACTACCGTTCTCAGCATCCAAGGTAGCACCTCCCTCCATGTCTGTAACCAATCCAAAGTCTCCAATTTTTGGCATCATTGTCTCAATGTTCATAAACAACTCTTCCTGTATTTGTTCCTTAGTTAATGGAACAGAAGACGAGCAGCTCTCATTCGCCGCAAGCAGGTACGAAGGTGACCTTCCGTTATAAAGCATCGACGTCTCGTCAGAGTTCATCCGCGACAAAGGAGCAGTCATCGTTCCTGGCGCCATATCCTGATCCATCGCCGTCATCATTTCCTGTCGAATAGATCGCTGATATTCCGTTCCTGCAGGCATGCCCAAAAAGATGTTGCCTGGCTTTAGATCTCGGTGAATCATGTCTTGGTCATGGATGTAGGCCACTCCTTCCACAATCTCGCGAAAGATGTGTTGGTTTGCGGCTGGATCCACAAGATCCTTATGACAGGTCTGTTCGTGAGGCGAACCCGGTGTACTGTGAGTGGTCTGATCGTCCCCTGTCGACAAGATTCCAAATCGGCCCTTCCCAGTCTTGCTCATCTGCCGATTCATCCCTTTGCGGGGTCTCTTGAGAGCTGTTGGGCGTTCATTACGGAATACAAGGTAGTCCTGCAGGGTTGTCTGGCAAAGTTGCATTTGAATGAATAGAGTCAAGTCTCGAGTGATTAGCTGCCCCGTGCTATTTCGCAGTTTCCGCCGGTCCCTGTCGCCTCTTGCGGAACCCATGCCATGCAGTCCTCCGAGTCCACCGCCCGCAAAATTCTTTCTGTCGACATCCCGTACATTTGGATAAGAGAAGGGTTTCAGCTCGTAATTTTCCTCCTGGAGGAGGTCTTGCGTATGCTCCCCGGATACTGAATGGCCATATCGAGATCCGAGTCCAGAACTGGAATAGGAAGAAGGTAGTGATCTTTGAATTTCTTCAATGGATGATGACAAGGCAGAAAAAGAGTTGGACAGGCTCTGTCGAGAATGGTCCCGATTCGCCTTGTTGGGCTCTGATGAGTTGTCACGGTCATCCCATGTCGATCTTCTTCCTTGCATCTCTTGCGAAACCGTTGGTGACAGATGCTTGCGTCTAGGAGAGGCTCCAGGAATGGCGCGACTGGTCAGCGTGGACGAGGCAGAGTGGGTTCTTTCCATGTCTTCGCTCTGCAACTGTCGTCCATCCACTTTGTCAGCATTGTCCGCTTCATGGTGAGATATATATCCTCCCTGTGAGTGATCAAAACTGATGTCGTTGCTATCATCCTCGTCCTCGTCCTCGTCCTCGCCAAAAACAATCCCCATGGACAAATCTTCGGGATGCTCGGCGTGTTGTTCAGCGTGCGGGCTAAAATAATCGACGCTCCTCCGCCTGGCTCGGTTCAACACTGAACTATCCTCTTGGACGCTAATAGTGTTGGTGTACTCGTCCTCGTCCCCATACTCATCGTCGTCATATTCGTCGTCATAATCTCCTTGAGATTCTAGATTGCCTCCGCCTTGGCCATATAGCTCGCGTTTCGACACTGGATAATCCGCGTGCTCCAACCAGGATGAGTAATACCGAATAACGTTCTTGTGATCCAGTCGTGCCAGGAATTTGATCTCTCGGAAGATCTTTTCGTACCGAACCTTGACTCCACCACGTAATCTGATCTTCTTGATAGCATACTCGATACCATCCAGTTTATTCCTTGCCTTGAAGACACAAGCAAATCCGCCTTTGCCTAACTTGCTGATCTCTGTAAAATCGTGCTTATATCGTGTTGGATCGTTGTCAAACATATCCCCAAATGAAAGCGTTCTCATCATAGCGGAGGGAGGTGGGAATGAAGCCGTGGTCGGACCAGGTGTATGGAGAAAGGATGATGGACCTGAAAGCGAGTCTGTAAAACTGTGGCTTTGCTCCTTTGATGTCATATTCGATCCTCGTCCACCTTTACCACCGTCATCTTGATTATCAGTTGGTGTCGAGGGCGGCGCCATGATCCTCCTGCTGTCCATGATCATCTGCTCCTGTTTGATGGAAGTCAGCGCTGACAATACCAAAGACCTGAAAGCACGCTGGTACGAAGAACGTACTGCGCTCATCTCCTCCAGGTACTCTTCATCAATGATTCCCATGTTACTCAGTGTTTTGCAGATGACTATTAGTAGACATCATAAAAGCAAAAAAAGAGAAAATAGGTCAGGTTGGTATATATTTATCTGGTAATACTAATACTCCAGATTTCAAAGAGTTCATCATACCATAAAATAATTTGCGGTTCCTTTCAGGGCTTTGATCATACAAGAGGCAAAAGTTGTCCAAGAGCGAGACCAGGAGCAGTTTCCCCTGTCTTCTTTTACTCTCCAAGATGCGCTCCTGATCCCGTTTCCTGCTCTTGGGAACAACTTGATACGTATGATCATCCAGTCCCAGTTGGTCCGATTCTGAGAGAAAGTGGTCGGTTTGTATCAGAGATGAGTTGAGTTGTACAAAGAAAATAAAAACGAAACCGAATTCGATTGATCTATTATGAACTTACCATCAAACTCGTTCACGCCGGCGAAAATCTGAAAGCGTTCGGCTGCTTCACCGTACCCTTCGACTCCTGCAGATGCCTCTGCACTGTCGTCATCATCGAACCCCATCGGAGTCAGAAGGTATCTTCCAAGGACATTGTTTCTAGGACTGGCAGTGCGCTCTGAATCGTCATTTTCGTCGTCTTCGTCATCATCGTCGTCGCTGTCACTATCCTCCTCTTCTTCTGAGGAAACGACTTCGCTGTCCTGGTTGAACATGTCGGCAGCATCCATACGGTTCTTCTCCTCAGTATTCTCAGTCAAGTCAGATTCCTCCTCCTCTTCTTCTTCTTCTGAACCTCCCTGACCCTGAAAAGCAAAACGTCGATATGAACTGGTCATAGTTTCCAGTCCAGCTTGCATCCCCGCAGAAAGGTGGCTGAGGTCTATGTTGGATCCACCCGACAAAATGCTCGTCAGACCACTGTCAAAGTTGTACGACTCTGATTCTGAGAACAGGATGTCATGGTGCTCCCCATCGAATCCTTGACTGTGCTCATAGTCTGATTCCGAGTCCGAATGTAGCGTCATGACGGTGGTGTTACGGGTCAACCTGCGTCCTGTTCGATCCGGCATGGCGATCTGGCTTGACGATCCGAAAGAATCCAGTGCCCTCGGCCCTAGATGACGATTCGCATTCAAGGGTGATCCAGGTGAACTGATTCGAGTAACTGGGTTCGTAGCAGTGGTGGTGGTCGTGGTGGTGGTGATGTTGTTGTTGTTGTTGTAGTTAGCAGTACGAGGGGACCAAGGCGCGGATCGACCAGGGGAACGTTTCTCGGGTGCATGATTGGCCATCCCTTTCAGCATGCTTTATGCGTAAAGATTTTTTTTTTGTGTATGTCAAAATAATCTGCATAGATAGACAGACAGACGGAAGAATCAAGGAGGACGTTAGACAAATGTTTATCGGGCGATCTTTTCGGTGGCTGTGCGCGTGCACTGTAGAGGATCTACCGAGCGGGTTTATCGCGTGTTGGGAGGAGGACGTAAGGTTCATGCTCCCCTCTGCCGTTCTCCCATTGCGGTAGATCCATCCCAAGGCTCTGAACGAGGGAGACAGACAGGGACAAGAGCATCATGACCAAGCCTGCATTGCTAAAGGCAAGCGGGTCCCAAAGCCCAGTCCCTTCTCCGAGCCTTTTACAGCTAACCGACAGGCCAAGGCTGCACCACGTCACTCCGGATCGGCAACGGAAGGGAAAATCGAACACGATGGAAAGGAAAGGAAGAATGTTGAAGCGTTCTGTACCTGTTTCGAGGGAGTGAGTGTGGGCAGGAGGGCAGCGAAGCAGAAGAGCATGCGACGGCAGACCACGCGCACTGCAGCTGTCTAGAGAAAGGGGATCAGGCGGTATGCTCCATCCAGAGCGTAGGAGTGTGTCGGCGTGGTGTTGGTTTGCACAGTTCAAGAAGAGAACAAATAACGAATGAGCAGCCACAGCGTCGAATGGGAGTGCCAGACAGAGGACGGAGGGGGAGGGGATGAGAGGAGCGAGGGGAGACAGTAGAGAATGGGAATGTAGTAAGACGGGAGGTTAGGGGAAGCAAGGAAGAAAAGGTAGAGCGGAAGGGAGGTGGTCAAAGAAGGGCGAGAGGGGAGGAAAGGAATGAGTCCATGCGATGCATGCTGAGTGAGTGAATGGGCGCACAAAAGGTGTGCAAGGCAAGACACACAACGAGTCAGACCGGCGCTCATTGGGCGGCACGTGGCTTTATTTTTATTTTTATTCCTGCATTTATTAAATTTTAATATGATTTTCTTCGACGCGTGTTTGTTTGTTCATTTTTGTTTTGTCCAACTCGTTCTCCCTCTCTCTTGTCTGCCTGCCTTCTTGCTGCAGCATCCATCCATCCATCCATTCATTCATTCATTTCCTTCTGTGTGCGTATCCATCGTCTCGTCTTCATTGCTAGTCCACCAGAATATCCAGCCATGCCGCCAAAAAAGAAAGTCAAAGAGTCCATTCAGACAAAACTGAACTTCAAGCCGATCTCGTCGTCGACACCATTGTTCTCGGTCGACACCTCGGAGACCGTTCGATCTTACAGGGCCATCGTCAGCAGCAGAGACTCTACCATACGGACCCCGACCATTACACCCTCGTCCATTCATACCGTCGTACCCTCCCCATTCAAAGAAAATGCTGCTCCTGGTTCATTTGACTCGACAACAGACAGAAACAAATTTGGTGGCAACAGCTCTCTCAACCCCGTCAGGATCGACACCAGTGTGTCTATCATACAGGAGCCATCCTCTCCAATGTCGAGAATCTCCATTGAATCGCCACAAGACTTCAGGCCTGCAGCTGGTACATACAAGTGACCTGAACTGACTAAGCGGCCATACTGCTGTTTATGATGATGCTAACCAAAAAACAACCCTCATTTACGCCGTAACAATTTGTGTGGCGCAAACACCAGAACGTGGACAGTCAGATAGAATTACCATTTTAACAAGGACATTGGAGCTGGATACAAACGAAACAGTGACGCAGAACAACAACAGGAAGCGGAAAGAGAGGGATGGTGAAGTGTCACAACAGGACGCACAAGACTCTGTGAACCTGGATAGTGACTCTGACGACGATCTACTCGTTATGCCAGATGTGACCTCGGCCGTGGCGCCTAAACCCCTGGTCAAGACCAGCCTGCCACTCTCGACTCACAAGCCAATATCACTTTTGGACCAAATGGCAACACCTAAGGGAACACAGCCGATACCACGGGCGACTGGGACGCTCTCTCGTGCAAGCTCATCATCGTCGCTGAATGGCCGGAGTGTGGACAGATCAATTCTCATTTCAGACGATGGCTTCACCTCCGCGGCGAGCTTGGACGGAAGAATGCAGAGTCGCTATGGCAGCTCAGAACCTGAGATAACTCCGCCGCTCCTTAGCGGTTCTCAGCCATCGCGGTCCCAACCCACTCAGCCCTACAGCAGTCTTCAGTCCAAGGTCAAAAGCTATAGTCAAAAGAGATCGGGAGACTTTGCGAGCGCTAGCTCTCTGGGATTGACTTCAACAACAGGAACCGCAACAAAACGGACTTTGCCCTCGACCATCTCGCGATATCAACCACCCCCTGTCCTTCCTCCGCCGTATTCTCGTGGAACTGCGTCTGCCCCATTGTCATTGGCAACATCATTCTCTAATGCACAGCAAAAGACACAGGCCAGATCGAGGTCGTCGTCTCCCACAAACAGTAGCTCGGGTGCAAAGGTCAACTACCCTGCCAACATGACTCGTGATGGAATGGTCTTATCGGAAGAGCAGCAGCATGTACTTGAGCAAGTGGTCCTGTATCAGAGAAGCTTGTTCTTTACTGGGTCTGCTGGAACTGGAAAATCAGTGCTACTTAGAGAACTTATCGTCCAGCTTCGTAAAAAGTACAACAACAAGGCCAAGAATGAATACAGGGAACCCAGCAATGACGCTGTTGCAGTCTGCGCCTCCACTGGTATCGCAGCTTGCAACATTGGAGGGTGCACGCTACACTCGTTCGCAGGTGTGGGCCTTGGACAGGAAGCCCTTCCCGCGCTGATGGCCAAAGTTCGAAAGAACGCGACGACAGTACGACGGTGGCAAGAAACAAAGGTCCTCATCGTTGATGAGGTGTCCATGATAGACGCCGAATTTCTTGACAAACTTGAGGCTGTTGCGCGAGCTGTAAGAAAGGACACTCGACCTTGGGGTGGGATGCAAATTGTTCTGGTTGGGGACTTTTTTCAATTGCCTCCAGTGAACAAAGGCGGTAACGTCAAGTTTTGTTTTGAGGGCGAATCCTGGAAGCGGACTATTACCTCGACTATACAGCTTCGGCAAGTTTTTAGACAGAAGGATCAGTGTAAGTTAAAAGCTGAACAAATGAGTTTGCTCACAACGGATGAAATCATCCCCTAATATCGTCTTGCACTAATAGCCTTTGCGGATATGCTTAATGAGATGCGTCTTGGCATGATGACACCTGGAACTATTTCGCAGTTCAAGAACCTCACACGTGAGCTCAAAGACATTGACGGTCTTCGACCAACTGAGTTGTAAGTATGCAGTGGCCACCCTTTTCTCTCTTTTGTAAGCTTCCCTGCTAACTTTTTTTGTCTTGGTAGATTCCCTATGCGAAACCAAGTGGAAGAGGCTAACAACCGCATGCTGGTGAGCCTACCCGGTAAAACTATGGTATTCCATGCTCGCGATCGGGGACCCATGAAAGAAAAGATGGAACAAAACTGTTTAGCACCGACTGTCCTTCAGCTGAAGGTGAATTCGCAGGTAATGCTGCTTCGAAATCAATCCGGAGGCGCAGGTGGTCTTGTTAACGGCAGCTTGGGGGTGCTAGTTGGATTTGTGAACAGGCCAGCCGACAATGAAAACTCGGGCTCCACAGGGGAAAAGAACGCTGCTTTGAATACTCCTGGGGAGGAACTACCTCTAGTCAAATTCACGTTGGAAGATGGAAAGACTCGCGAAATGGTCGTCGGGCGTGAAGAATGGAAAATTGAGTTGCCCAATGGCACTCTACAAGGAGCCCGTGTGCAAATTCCGCTGAGTCTTGCCTGGTCCCTTAGTATTCACAAGTCTCAGGGACAGACCCTTCCAAAAGTCAAAGTTGACTTGGCAAGGGTATTTGAGAAAGGTACGGGAGACTGCGATGCTGATATTGCTTCCTACTGTTTGGCGAGCACAGTATTAACTCACGGCTAAATTGTCGATTTGATGGTGTATATGTACAGGTCAAGCATACGTCGCGCTGTCGCGAGCTACGTCATTGGAGGGACTCCAAGTGTTGAACTTTGATCCCCGGAAGGTGATGGTGCACCCAAAGGTGACCGAATTTTATAACAGTCTTCAAGTCTACGACGGAGTGGGTAGCAGTAGGACCATCGAGGGCAATACCGCACCAGACAAGGCCGCCGAACCTGAGCCGAACCTTTGGCGAACATCCAGTGCCATAGTGTCCACTGCATCACACTCGATAACATCGTCCACCCCAGGTCGGGCCTCTGTGCAGATCTCCAAATCATTCTATAAATGAGTCTCGTTATCTCTGTCAATAGCTTTTGTTGCCTTTGGTTTGTCAAGCGCGTAAAAAGGGGTAAACTGTTGATTGGATGGAAAGCCCTTTAGAATGATTCGACTTGTACTCAATCCACAATGTGGATCCTTGGCTAAGGATGGTCCCGCGAATTAAATGAGTTGTGTTTCTGCCATGGTCAGATCACGATGCTTTAGTCTTGAATGGGGACTTCTTTGTCAACGGAATCGAACCAAAATCTAGCAGATTGACCTGATCCTAAGCTGAAAAGTAAAATCTCGCCCCGATTGTCTGAATGTCTTTATCTTCTGGAGGTCGTTTACTGATAGCACCGTTATGACGAAGGGCAGAATAACAAAAAATTCAAGCTTTCACCTCTTTCAATAAGAAAGGAGGGTCTGTGTACTTTTAGGACAGAGGAAATAATGGAATCAAGGCCATGTTGGACAAGAGATGGTGCTCACAAGCGTTGGCTCGGACAGCAGCATCTTGTGTTTGTCCTTTTTTCTTTGGCCCACTGAAGACACGACTCTCCAGGAAAAGCGACCTCCCCTTTTTCGTTTGAGCGGCCCGGAAGAGAACAATCGCTCGCACACCATCCTGCAGGGTACATGTTCAAAGGAAAAGACTTCTTGCGCATCCATCCATCCATTCAGTCAGTCAGTCAGTCAGTCAGTCAGTCAGGACCTTTTCCTACTCAACCCTGACGCACACAGCGAGACACAGAGGCGAGACGTGTGTTTTTGAGCTGTCGTGCATGACATCGGACCCGCCCTCTCTTCCCGCACGAGCGCAGATTGCTACATTGAAAAAGACTGGCAAACAGCGGTGATCGTTGGACGATCGTCTCTTTTCCTCTCTTTTTTATTCGTTTTAAGAACATTGATCTCCTCCCACCACACACCAGTCCATTAAGTGCCCGGGCACATACACGGTGTCTTCTCTCCCTCTCTCGTGTATTAGAAGTCTTAGCTTTGCTTTCAAAGACTTGCCCTCTGTGGTCAGCCTGACCCAACTTTGAGCACCCAGAGAGCACCCTGCAAAGCAAGACTCTACTCTTTGTTCTCGTCGTCGCAGTTCCGCTTCCAGGGTCAACAACCTTAACCAAGCATCGTCCCCCAATCATGAACAACGGTGGTATGAAGGATGAGAATGATGAAGAAGGGGATGAGAGGGGAAATAAATGGACCCCTGGAGAAGAAAGACAAAACGAGCGAAGAGAGAAGGGAGGAGGAAGAGGCCAAGGAGGACAGCGTCAGTCTTCATCCACATTGGCCAACAGCGAAATCAACAAAAATCCAGACACCAATGCAAGTCTTACCCACGGCAGCTTGGAAGAATTTGCATCAAGTGAGTTTGTCTCCTCCTCTGCCAACGGTCGCTCACGTTCGTGTGTTGGCTGTGCCACAACGGTCTCAGCAAACCCCTTCAGCCTGGCTGGAGAAGGGGACAATAACCCTTCAAATGCAGAAGAGGGCGAAAATAACCCTGAATTTCGCACAGGCCCAGGTACGGGAACAGGTACGAGCACGGTCGCAGGCGCAGGCACAAGAACACGATTGTCAGCGCAGCGCCTGATTCAACATGGACAGCAACAGATGTTGACGCAACATCATCATTGTTGCCAGCCGCAAGTCGATCATGGCCAACACTGCCTCCATCGTCAGCAACAGCCTGCACAGGAAGAACAGGGGCACCAAACCCAAGATCGGGGCAAACTTGAATTCCTGTTTCGGCGTTTCAATCTTCGCCTGCGGCACGGACGACGCGGGAGAGGGGACGCGCTCGAGGGCCAGTCTGACGCGTCACGGCCGAGTTGTATGAAGGTCAGGCTTCTGAGGGGTTGTCAGAGAAGGGGGAGGAGGGGGAGAGGCGATGACAGGTCGGCTCACAAGATCCGGCTGGTCCAGAATGAAGACCACGGGGGTCGATCCCGTCGGTGTGCTCCTTCCAATGTCAGGACTGTTGTCGTCAGGGGCAAAAGTGCTGTTGTGCTGAAGGACAACGTTCACCGTGTTGAACATGACGCAAAGGTCAGTCAATGATAAAAAGGGCATTGAATAGTAAAAGAACAAGAAGAAGAGGAAAAAAGAGGTGACAGAGATGATGAAGGCAATTGACAACGGACAAATGGACAGCCTGACAAGGAGACAGAACGACTACTCCTCCGTGGGGCGATCGACACACCAGCCCAACAAGAAACCAGACAACACAACCCCTCCTCCCTTTTTTTTTCTTTGGAGACCATATATAAACGGGAAGGTCGTAAGCAAAAAGCTCGACTTTCCGTGCATTCTTTCCTTGTTCTCATCCTCTATCCCCTGTTCTTCTCCACCCCTCTTTTTCTCTTCTTCCTCCTCTCCAACAGCCTCTACTGCTTTCAAGGCATCACGAACGGCACCAATCACCACCACGGTATCCGCATCAACCCCGACTCCGCCATTGTCGCGTGAACAAGCGCCGCCACCGGCAAGCTCGACGTCGAAACATCTCCAACAATCTTGTCAGAGTCATCCTCTGTAAAAGCACCGATCGTGTTCACAGAGACAGAAACAGGGACGGCAGCGACAACAGCAACCATCACAAGCAGTTTCCTCCGTGCTTTGACCTCCTTTTATGTGACCCTATCCTTCAGCTCTCGACCCTCGCAGAGCCCGCGTTAAGGAGTACCATTGCAATGCTATCAACCACAGAAAGCCCGATGAGGATGCCCCCGATCTCGGGTGTCGTATCGGTGACAACAGTCTCCACAAGACAAGCTTTGGGTACAAACAAACATGGCAAAGCTGACCACGGTGTCAACAACCACGGCGACCATGGCGTTTCGTCGGTTGCTACTGCTACCAGCGGTTGTGACCCTCCCTTTCGATCTCCTCTTCCTCCCTCACCTCCTTCCTCTTCTCCTGTGGCAGCTGCAGCTCTCGTGTGTGTATCCGACGAAACGACCTGCTGTCCAGGATCCGTATCCGTAATCAATGCCATGGGGTCAGCAAGAGCAGCAAGGTCATTATGCCCATTGTCTTGGACTACTCTCCCACGAACGGACAATGCTGGCCCGGAGAGTCCTGATATTCCCTGCAATGCCTGTGCGCCTGTGCGACGACTCTTTCAGGCTGCATCAATGTCGTCGTCGCCTTCAACCCCTTTGAATGTATGGGACTGGGATGTTTTTGTGCTGCAAACCCGAACTCTTGGGCATGTTCCACGGTCAAGTCCACGGCGGTCACGAACACCAAGAGGGCCCCTCTTGCGCTCTGTCTGTCTCTCGCACTCGCTCCCCTCTTCGCGACCTCTGCGGCTGGCCACAAGGGGGCACCTCTCGGACCAAAGTAAGTTCTGTCTTTAGGACTTCTCTCCCGCTCGCCAATGTCTCTCTGCCTCCCTGGACTTTTTCGCCATTGTGCGCCCGTCTCTCTTTCTCTCTCTCTTTCTCTCTCTCTCTATTTCTTTCTTTCTCTCTCTTTTTCTTTCTCTCAATCAACCCGTCTCCTCACTTTTCACTTTAATTGTCCTCGTCTCTCTCTCTCTGTCTGTCTTTCTCCTCTCCTCTCCTCTCCTTCTGTTCTCATATCGGTGTCTTTTGCTCCTGCCTGTCTGCTAACCCAAATCTTTCCTCTCACATCCGCATCGTATCGCATCGTATAAAACCCTTTCATAAAACGCGCTCTCTCTCATTCTCCTCACGCACATCGGCTACGTACGGCCCAGTCATGGATCAAACACTGAATCTTCAAGATCAGGTCTGTTCCCTGGATCATCCATTGATCCACCGTCAACGAATGTCTTTCCCAAGACGCGCTGAATCTGTCCCGCCATACCTGGAGGGGGCCATTGAGCCTGCATCGCTGGGTACTGTCGGTCTTTTAACTGACCAGGAGGATCGCCATCCTGAGAATAATGGTCGCACACAAGCACCTCTGCACATGGCACCCTCAATTCCCACCGTCTCAACCCCCAAACCCTATGGCCGACTTTCAAACAGGAAGAGACGGGTCAGAAGCTGGGACAGCCAAGGCGATAGTCGTGGTCCAGAGCAACCGTTACAGCCCCTACAGCAGCCACAACCCCACCTGTATACAACACATTCATGTACACATTCACAGTCGGTCCAGCCTTGGTTCGTTCTAGCCGAACAACTTTGGGGGTCGCTGGTAGATGCAGCTCACCAGAATCAAGAGCAAGTGGTCGTGGAGAGCTTGCATAAAGAGATTGTCTCCGTTAGAACCGCCTCTCCTGCCGCTGCTGCTGCTGCTGCTTGGTGCCCCTTGCTTCAGAATGGTCCTTCTGCGACCGTGCACAAGAAGAAGCATCACGGCGGTACAAAGCCAATGTGGGCCAAGTCGAATCTTGTCTCCGTTCGTTCTGCTTTGCCAGAGGACGCCTGTGCTTGGATAGGGTCGGATGATGGAGGACACACAATAACGGGAGGAAGTCGTCGCCTCCAAAATATGGAAGTTATGGAACTTCCTCCATACCTGCAAAATGCAGATACCACACCAAGAACCACATCGGAGGCGGTTTTCAGGACAGGGGCATCAACAACAACATCAACAACAATAGCGACAGTAACACTAACACCCGTAACAGCGACTGCAACAGCAAGATCGCCGGCTTCACCGTTGGCACATCGTCATCGACTCGGACAAACATACCAAGACCCAAGTCTTTCTTCCTACATCTCCTCCATCCCCTCCATCACCACCACGTCAAGGGCACCCGCATCTCCTCCCCTATCCTCTCTCTCTTCTTCTACATCATCTTCCTCCCCTTCATCGACCTCGTCATCGTCATCACCATTGTCCTCGTCATTACCATCCTCATATCGAGAAAAACAGCCGCGAGTGCGGACAACCATCCACGCAAGGACACTGCAATCAATTCCTGCGACGGGCGCAGCCTTTGATGGGGACAATGGGAGCGGCGGCCAAGTGGATGGCGATGGTGGTGGTGGTGGCGGCGGTCGTGATACAGGCGTCTCTTTGGTTCAGGGGGCAAACAATGGTGTCGCGGTGAATGTCTTCACTGGCACAAGCCCCTCCTCCGCGGACAGCAACACAAACACACCGTCCGAGGTCTACAACCGAGGAGATCAAGTGTACGAGAGCGGTCAAAGCGTTCGTGCCCATCGTCAACAACCAGACCTGCACCACAACAATAGCAGCATAAGCAGCAGCAACCACTCCCTTGCGGTATCGCCGCAGTCAGGATTCACCCGTGATGGGGAATGGGTCACAGGCCAGGACCATGAGCGTCACCGGGCTTTAGGCATGATAGTTGGTTGTGAGGACGGATTTCATTTCCATCCCCTCGACACGCACTGTCCACACGACCGTCGCGTCCCTACCCTGGCGGGTCAGGATGACAGTGAAACAGAGCTCGATTGCATCTCTCCTGGTGTCACCGTCCGTGTGTCGCCGCCCGGGTCCGCAGCGACTGCATCCATGACGATGATGTCGAGGACTCTGCCCTTTACGCCACCGCCACTGTGGTCCGTGAGCGGTGAGCAGCGGAGGACCACTGTCCCCTTGGTTCTGCCTGCTGGTTCAACTATGATGAGCAGAGCCTTTCCGACCTTACCTGCCACTCCTCTCGCCAATGAACCGATTGCGCACCAGATCCGAAGGATTCAAATGCCGCTGATAGAGCAATTGCAACGCCAGTACGAGGAACAGATTGAACGACAACGATCTGTTCTTGAACAGAGTCATCTCGAAGAGGAGGTGCAGGAGGTGATATCTACTCCACCTCTTCCAGCCTCGGTTCATCCAATGTTGGCATTGTCGGTGCCCATGTCCAGACAACCCGCTTTAGGTTTTGGAGGAGAATGGAGGCACGCTCAGCGACAAGTCCCGTCGCTGCAATCGCCACTGCCAGTATTACCTCAGCGGTCCACTCTATATGCATTTGAATCGACTACCTCTCTTCGTTCTTCTTCTTTCTCTTCTGCGGTGGTTCCTGAAAGTCATCGATTGCAAGGGTCGAACACGCTTTACCAGGACTATGAAGGCGGAGCCCTTCGCCCGCACGAAAGATGGCGTCGCGGTGACAATGAGATGCTTGGAAGATAGTTCTCTGTGAAGCCCACCCTCCTTCGCCTTTCTCATCTTCTTGTTTTCCCTCGTTTTGCTGTGTACACTAAATTTGTTTTTTTTTTAAAAAAAAAAAGCATTGTTCCTTGTGTAAAACCATGCTTCAAGGAGGAGCATGCAGGGCAAAGCCAATGTTTGTGTTCCCTCGTGTTACTCACGATAACAGCGTGATTTCTCAATTGGACCTAGTGAACAAGAATGTTGCTGAGTCAACCCCCCCAACAACCTCTTTTTTTCTCTCTTTGGTCCAAGTATCCATCGTTTATCGCCAGAGAACGACGGTGCTCAGACTTTTTCTAGCCCGATCTTGCACCTCCCTCGATTCATCCAGGTCAGCTTGTCAATCATCTGTTTTTTTTGGCAGTCAATGGCGACATTTTGTTGCTTTGCTTTTGTGTGAGTGTGGGAACGGACGACTTTTTAACAATACGAAAGAATGGGTGAGACGATATCGATCAAAATGTGTTTGTGCCTTTTAAGCGACAGCAACTTGAGCTTAGACTTGGCCAATGAAACCTGGGAGCAGGAAACACGAGGGATAGATGCGAGTGTTATGGAGACGGGTAGGAATGAGGGAATGATAGAAAAGGGCCCTTGCAACCAACAGGACAGTCAGCCTGTTTCTTGGATTTTCAAAAAGGCAAGGTTTAGTTCTCTGCTCTCTTCGACACCTTTCTTACGCTATTCATCTCACTTTTTTTCGAAGTTGCATTGGAAAAAAATGAATCCCTCAAGTCCACCTGAACGCTGTTTATCGAAACAGCCTCTTGATATCGCCTGTTGAAGACACTGGGCTCCATCGTCTTGTGTAGGTTTTTTTATTACATGTTTTTCTTTAAGCAGGTCCTGCTTACTTCAGATATAGAAGAATACCATGCTTACACCACGCTGTACTCTGTTGGCGTCAGAGTGGATTGTTTCGAAAAGTGAACGCTAGATCCATCAGCGACTTGTGCGACAGAGATCACCTAGAGTAAAAAAAAAGAAGGGAAGTAAAAACAACATAAGGTAAGAAACTGAGAACGAGGAGCAAAGACACTGATCCAAGATGAATGAAAGCGGTTTCACTTACATCAACATCGCAAATGAGACGCTCGCTTTCAAACTGCACCGAAACAGGGAAGAAGCTTTCCGTATCCTCGCCTTCGCAATTGAATTCCAAGCTACCAGAAGGATTTGAGGAGTCGATAGAAGGCAATTGCCAGATCAACAGCCCCTGTTGACGATCCACCATGTACTCGCCATCCACTTCTCCGACCGTTGGACTAGCTCCTTGTCTGTAAATGAAATAAAATGGTTAAACGTCAAGCTTCCTTTTTGAACACCAATACATCCATGTACTCATTCAGATCGCAGAGATAACTTACGGAAGGGGAATCATAATGTTGACGTTTTTGAACTCCATCTCCTCATTCTCCAATTGGTATTCAATGTTGACATCACTTGAGCCATCGCCGGCAGGAGAAGGCCAGCAGTTGACTACAAAGAAAAGACAGAAAAAAATTAGACTCGATTACACAAGAAATTTCCAGGTGCCATCAATATGACATTGATGTCAGAAAAACCTACTTGATAGAGGAATAGAGCTTTCGTCCTTGCTGAGAAGTCTCCAGCGTAATACACCAGTTGGAGTGTTCAATGGGAACTCCTTTGAAGAGTCCCTGAAGGCAATGGTCTTCTCGCTGTTGAAAAGCACCTTGTTGACGTTGGGATGCGTCTAAAACGAGAACAGAATATACAAAAACCAGTCAGCATACTATCCATGTCCATTGGACTTTTGTATAGAGTGTAGCGACAGTGAAACAAACCTTGAACTGAATGTTGGGGTCGTCCGAGTGACGAAGGGCAAGGCTGATCTTTGTGAGAGCAGGATCTGAAACACGCAGAGTCAAGTCTCCCTTCACTTCCATGCTCTCCAGACCTCCGTCTCTGTTAGCAACCATGGAAATCTTTTCCTCAATATGGACATGAACGCTCTCCATGGGAAATGTGGGTTCAGCGGGGGCAGAGTAGCTAGGTTGAGTTGGAGCATGGTGTTGCTGTTGTTGTTGTGCAACCGGTGCCGCCTCCACTTCTGATCGGAGAGACTCGAACAAGTCTGTGTTGTTTTGCTTCCGTCCAAGTTGCATGCCTCGGGCCTTTGTGACAGGTGCTTTGGGAGTAGGGGCACTATCATTATTCCAATAGGCAAATGGTAGATCAGTATCCTTCAGATGGTGTCAATCTACTATACTACAGGATCAACGGATAGTGGTTAACGTACCTGAACTTGCTGGAGTTATCATCCACAGAGGCCGACGAGTCAAAGCCATTGCTATTGCCCATGCCTCCCATCCCTGATTGGCCACCGTAGCCCATAGAACTGTTACCGCCATAGCCACCTCCCATGCCGCCTTGACCAAAGCCGCCACCCATGCCGCCACCCATGCCACCCATGCTACTCATGTTCTTTCTCTGTTCCTTTCGTTGCAAGTCGAGCATCTTGGCCCTGCGCTTCAGCTCCTCTTTGGCCTCGCGCTCCTTGTTCTAGATACGAGTTGAGAAAATGTCAGAACAGTTCGACTTGCTCAGATCCTGCTCACTGCTTTGAGTAGTTTGTCCACAGCAACAGTCCATACCTTCTCGATCATCTCCTGGACCTTCTCCTCGTGACTGTCCATCTCAGAGATACTAGCAACTTGGGCTAGGTTGACGTTTTCGCGATATCCGAGTGAAATGATCTCGTCAAAAGAACTCAACAGCTCGAACGCGTTCCTGTCGATCTCGCGGGCATCCGTAGGTCTGCAAGTCGAAGAAACGACCCTTGAAACCAACTGGAGAGTATCGATATCTACAGGGATAGATCAATGGAAAAAACATAGAGTCAGCCTATGGTTTCTGCTCTGGTAATGATAATCGCGCCACATTCCAGCAGAATCCTGTCAACAGGGCGTGAATGTACTGTTCCATGTCTCCATGACTTCCTGAGCTCCATGTCTTTCCGAGTCCCAGACGTAAACGGCGTTCTCCAGAGAATGAATGCTCTCTTCTTGCCTGTAGCATAAGTGTCCCAAAAGAAGTACCTTGGAGAATGTTGGACTGCTTGTTGGTGATGAGGACGATGAAAAGCTCGTCTAGAGGCTGGTATACGTAGCGCACATGGTCCGTCTCGATCGTAGTGTGCTGCTGTCCACTGCTGGTCAGTTTGGGGAAGGACGCAATCAGGCCCTCGATTCTGGCGCGGGTCATCTCTCGGAACTGACGCGAGATGAGGGCTATGGTGGAAGACAGGAGCAAGCATGGGTCAGTCAGGAACATAATATTTCATCATGAACAAACAGGGTCAGTCCCGTCCTGGTACCTTTGCCGCTCTTTGTGCAGATGGAGACTGCGAGAACAACCTAGTCAAGAAAAGGAAACCAGGGCCATGAAAGAGAACGAGAGAGATATAGAGGGAGAGAGAGAGAGAGAAGACGTGAGTCTGAGGGAGAAAAGGTAGACATAGACCTAGTCGTCATGCAACACAACGCGCTTTGTTGAGAAGAGAGAGAAAGTACCATTGTGGATGGAGAGAAGGGGCGAGAATGAGCAAAGGGGAATTTGTTGCCGAGGGAGGGTCGTTCGTGCTCCGGAGGATGATGGGATGAGCAAGGAAGGAAGGAAGGAAGGAGGACGATGGAATGAGGATGAAGAAAGAGATGATGTCTGTGCCTCTCCTCTCCTCACACTGAGAATGTCCCTTGAGCACCGACGCTGTTCGGGCGTGCCTCCTCCAGACCGATCCAACGTGTCAAAAGAGGCGCGCGCAACCTGCCACATCCGGCGCGTTTATTGCGTCACCGGATTCCACTGATCGCTGTAGCTAACCCACGTCAATTGACTAGACTATCTAGCGCCCGTAATCCCTGCTTGGATCCCTTGGAGTACTTAATAATATTCCAGTAGAGCCTTTTTTTTCATTTTGAGCGCACCTGCCCATGTTTATTTTTTGCATTCTATACTTCGAGTCGTAATACCGCGCGCTCGCTACACTGATCAAATCAACGAGATTACAACCTTGTCTGGAAGGTCTGAACAAAACTGCGGTTTTCTTTTGTTTTTGGTCTCACCACATTCAAGAACACGTTACGCGCGCGTGAGTACAGGCGCGCCTTTAGTTGCCGACTGATTGCCGCCGTCGTCTTTTGCGTAGCGAACTGACTCCTGAGGCACGACACTGTGAGGAAAAAAACTGCATCGTCCTGCTTGCTTGCGTGCTTTTTGCCTTTGTTTGTCCATTTTGTCCATCTGCCAGCTTGGAGGTCCGTGCCTCTTTCCATGCGCCTGTCCTCTGCATGAACACTTAAAAGGGGCTATTGGCTTTTCTTTTCTTTTTTCTCACATTCTGTTTCTTCACACGCACACACACACATACACACATACACACCATGGTCAAGGTCCTCGTTATCGGTGCCTCAGGTTACTTTGGTCTCCGTGTCTCTCAATTCCTTCGTCGAGAGAACCACGTCGTGTATGGAACCACCCGAAGCAATGCAAAGGAAAACCTCCTGCTCTCGAACGAGATCATTCCCGTCGTCGGCCCAGTCGAGTCCTCGGACAAACACCCACCTTGGCTAGAGTTGGTCAAGAACGAGAACATTGATATCGTTATTGACTTTTCTGGCATTCAGAATGGTAACAAGGCCATCATCGAGCCCCTCACCAAGCTTTCCAAGGAGCGCCAATCAGATCATCGCCCCAAGATTGGGTTCATCTATTGCTCAGGAGCTTGGGTTCTTGGATCCGGTTATGAATTGGTTAATGATCTGACCCCCGTCGGTACCAAGAACGCGTCCCATCCCCCAGCCACCTTGGTCGCCTGGCGTCCAGAGCTTGAGAGGCAGGTCTTGGCCAGCTATGATCATCTGAATGCCGTCGTGATTCGACCCTCTTTGGCGTACGGAGGCACGTCTGATCCTTGGGATTACTACTTCTCTCAGATCTATGCAGCCGCGCAGAAGGAATCCCCCGAGCTCTCCTTGGCGGCCGACCCTCATGGAGCCCTCGGTTTGACTCACGTGGACGACGTTGCCTCAAGCTTTGTCGCGGCTGTCAATAAGTTGGAGCTGGTTGCTGGTCGCAAGAATGGATACCCACTCTTTAATGTGGCAGGCACGTTCGAAAGCACACAACTGATCCTCCACAGGGCCGCATCGGTCCTGGGATACCGAGGCAAGCTCACGTTGACGGGAGCACCCAAGGGCGACGGTATGCCGGATCTTTTTGTCCGGGCGTTTAATACCAACGTGAACGCAGACAGCTCCAGAGCACGAACAGTGTTGGAATGGCGTCCAATCAAGACCGGAATGGTCTCCGGCATCGAGACCTACGCCAAGGCCTGGCTCGGCGGTTATCTGCTGAAGCAGCAGGCTACCAAGGACGCTAAAAAGTGATACCTGCCAGCCATCCCTGTGTCATCTTTGACCCCACATTTTTCCTTGCATTGCTTCCGTTCACACGGACTGCTTATATTTTTTTCTTTTTTGGTTCTCTTTGAGGACAGATTGGGATCCTTTCGCTTTGTTCTCTCCACTTTCTCAAATTCACGCCCTGTTCCCAGCAATAAAAACGCCTGATATCCACTAAGACATGACAAGAACTCTATCTACTATGGCGGCCTCTCTCCTATTTGCCACCGTCCTGTTGTTATGGATCCAAACTATTATCGTCGTCGTCGCTGAGGATACGTCAGTCATGACAGCGATAGCGGCTTCTCGTCTAGACCGGCGAATGGTTCCAAAATGTATCATGGACTGCAATAAAGACGTACAGGAACGCTGTCTGGACAAGATCCCCAACCCCTGCAAGAGCGATGAAGTTCCTGGGGAGTTTTGTGTGAACAGATGCAGTTGTCAACTCAACTGCCTCACCCAATCCACCAACACCAACACAGAAGCAGCCTGTCACGGCATTGATTGTTCTGACTATCGAGAATGCTTAGGGCGCTGCTGACTGCATTTCCCCAACACAGTTGCCACGTAGCCTTTATAAACATATTAAATAGCAGGGCTATTGTCATCTGAAAGAGAAGGAGAAGAGACTTGAAAGAGGAAGAAAAGCCCGTCTCCACTTCTTTCTTCAACTGTTTCGTTCAAGTAAACAATGTCTCCGTGTTTTTGCTTTTTTTCGTTAATGGAGGGCATTCAAGCAATTAATAGTTTAATCTTAGGATCAAAGAATGCAGCGATAGAGTGGAACGCAGTGGGGTCTGCCATCTGAGGACATGATCCGAGATATCCAGGGCACACAAATCTTGCAGAACCACATTGTGGGCCAAAGGATTTGGCGGCATCGAGCAAGAATCCGTTGGTGAAAGGCATCGTGCCTGGAAGAGATAGTGGTATTGAACCCCGGGGGACTGTGTCGTTGGGTGAGTTTACGTTCTGTAGGAATGGAGAGTCCAGAGAACGGCTGGATAAGCTGCGAGTGGAAGTCCACCCGAATGTCTCTCAGGAAACGCGTCAAGGACGCGGTTGGGAAAGGCTCTCAGACCAGATTAGATCACAGATCTAAGTGCTCGACCATCACAATATACAACTCCGGTTGGAGAGGGGGAGGGTACGGTAAGTCTATCCAACAAAGCTACCCGCAAATGGAATTCGCGCTTGGTTATCAATGTGATCCGTTAGCCGTAGAAAAGACAGTGGAAATGTTTTCTGGATTCTACATTTATTATAGATGCATTGTTGATGCTAGTTCTCTCTAGTCCATGATAATACGAGCGCCACCAAACTCCTCAATATTGTATGGGAAGTTCTCGCCAGGGCACGACATAAACATGGAAGTCTTTGGTACGTTCAAATGCTGTGAGATGGCATGGACAGTGTCAGGATCAAAAGTTCCCTGGATGAAAATCAAATCAATCTGAATCTTTGGATACAGCTCATCCAAGAACCGATGGTTGTCCTCTAGTCGCTTTGGAATATCCTCTATTTTTCGGTAGATGTGCACCAGTCGAATGTTGCCCTTGTGCGAATTTTCGTTTTGGCGGATATATCGAATGGCGCGGTGGAGATGGGTGAGAGAGTCGCTCTTGGTAAAGTATATTACTGGGTGGTTGCGAAGCGAGTTGATCATAGACTTGATCAACATCGAGTTGAACGCATTGACAAGTCGATGAGATCCTCGTGTAACAAGTTGAGAAGAACTACTGTCCCCGATTGCCTCCGTAGCGTGTAGATCTTCATCCTGGTCACACTCTGGCGTAACTGTCCTTGTTGAACCCGAACTTTGGCCAACATTCTTCATTTGGATTGTTTCAGTCGATCCTTTGACATCGTCACCAAATCCAACATCGGCACTTTCCCTCGTGTTGCCCGAGTCTGGTTGGGACTCTTCATCCAATGTTTGACCCATATCCTTCATGGTGGTTGACTGCGCAGTCGGAACAAGTACAATGGCACCAGCTCCTGTAATCTTGAGAATTCGTCGCAGGATCCAAACTCGGTTCATAAAGGCCAACAATACCGCGTGCACTATCACAAAGTAAATGGCAAAAGTCTTGAAGATTGAAGGATCAATCACAGCATTTCCAACCAATGCACCTGCAAGGATGCCAAACACGGTCAAGGACACGTAGATTGGAACCCTTGACGCGTTTCGCCTACTCAACTGGGGTCGATTCAGGTACAACATGATGTTTGCGAACGCATATGAAAGCAAGACGCAGAGGAAAGCGACTGCAAACATTCCTGAAAGTGAGGTCATGTCTCCGCCAGTGATCGAGTACAAGGTAATGCAAAGCACCATGAAAAACAGTATGATGTACTGTAATACTCCTGTCCACCTGTTCCTGATCAACAGAAACGGTGGCAAGATTTGGTCTCTGGAAAGTCGCTCGAACAGACCAAGGACTCCAACCATACCCGTCAAAACACCAGCACCGAGCACAATAGCGGCATCGATGACCACCCAATAGGAGAGCCACGGGTTGTTGTTCGACACTGCTTTTGCCAAAGTGAGGATCGAGCTGGATGGGTTGTCAAGCACCTCGCTCAAAGGTACAATCGCCATCACGAGCAGGGATGAAGGCGCGATTACTACAGCGATGGAGACCCACATGGACTTCATGATGGTAGGGAACGCGCCAGGCTTGAGATCCTCCAGATATCCCTCAGCACTCTCGAATCCAGTGACACCCAGTAATCCCAAGCAAAAGCCGTTCCAGATTAGCCTAGCCGCGCTCGCGTCGGAATGCGGTGTCTGCCAGTTGCTGATCAAGATGTCGTTTCCGTTTCTAATCCAATGAACAATAGCCGTGCCCATGAGAACCGCCATGGTGATCAAGTGGCCAAGGAAGATACAGGATGCTACTGTGGAAGACTCACGAACACCAATAAAGGTGATGACACCAAACAAGATAATGACTGCAATGGTCAGGGGAAAGACTCCAAAGGAAGAAGGCAAGGCGAATTGTGACGAGAGGTAGCTTGTAGCTGATCCAGCTGAGAGAACAGATGTCGCCATGTAGTCGAGCACAGTCAGGGTTGCCATGATGCCAGCGACCCATTTGGCGCTGATATTGAGGAAGAAGACATAGGCGCCTGAAAGGGTAAAAAAAATTAGAGTGAAAAAAGGGGGTTGCAGCGGTCAGTAAAGCAGGTAGTCACCAAGATGTTTGATCTACTGTCGATGATCTTTGTTACTGTCGTGTGCCACAATGCCATAATGCCACAATGCACAACTGAAATTAAAAAACAAACCTCCGTTGAAAGGCAGAGATGCCGCAAGTTCGTTCATGATAAACCTCATAGGATGTAACAGGATCGTAACGAGCAGCAGCGAGATGGGCGCATACTGTTTGGCCGCCACCGTTACTGGACCAACCGCATAGAACACACTGCCCACAACGTCGTTGCCCGCAATGCCGATTCCTTGGAGTACCCCAACCAGTGTCCGGCCCTTCCTTTGCGAGGCTCTATCCGCATCAGCCCTGGTAACATCCAGAAAGTATGTACTGCCCCATCTAGAATAATATGGCATCACAAGGAAGCGAAGCGAAAGAATGTTAGCCCCTCCAGACGTAAACAAACAACAAGAATTCTTGAGACTCCCTCCTGACCCTGGTTTGATGCATTACCCTGCAAACTCCCATTCGTCAGCCTTGCGGCCAATCGTTGACTTTGAGTCAGAAGATTCGACCCACTTGATCATGCGGCTGTCCTCATTGACCTCCAGGAAGCGAGGGTTGATTTGCCGCCGTTGAATGGTCAACAACTCTGATTCTGCGAATGAAGGCGGGGGCATGCCTAGGACACTGCTGCCTCGAGGCTGGCTGCTGTCATTGCAAGCAAGTTCGGCGCTAATGGTGCGACGACGAGCGCTGTGTCCCGACTGGGGGTCAAGAAAGTCGACAGAGGTCACTCTAGCCGTGTTCTGCTGCTGCATTGAGAGTGTCGGTGAGAACGGAGGTAAGAGATATGGTTCGGTGCAAACTCTGCAGACACAAAGAAAAACCGACCAACAGGAAGATAGAAAGACAGAACGACGCCCCCGTGCCTTTCTGTGCTCGGAAGACGCTAGTCGCATGGGCTGCGCCCTCAATATCGTTCCCATGTCCATGCTTCCATCCATCATGTCATTCACAACTCATTCTTCCTCTGCTCACCACCACTTACACCCACCCACATGAATGAAGTTTTCGAGCGAACTCCCCTGCTTTTGCCTCTTCATCATCTCACTATGGCTATCAGGGACACTCTTCGAGGAACTGCTGCGCTGCCGATTGATCGGTGAATTACTTGTTGGCCTTCTCTTTGGAAACCTGTCCGTTGGAACACTATTGCCCGCAGACAAGACCCTGCTCCTCCTTGCAGGGGAGGTTGGCGTCCTGGGACTCGTCTTTGAGGCTGGATTGGGAACCGATATTCGTCGAGTGTTGAAGGCTGGACCCAGGGCTGTCCTCGTTGCAGTTATCGGGATAGTCGTTCCTCTGGCGACCGGATTTGGGTTCATGTATGGCATTTCTCACCTGAATCACATCCAGGAAAAGGAATCAGACGTGGACAGTGATTCTCCGGATATTGTACTTGAGGCTATAACATCGGGTGCATCCTTGGCATCGACCTCCATTGCAATTGCGGTTACAATGATGAAGCAGCAGGCGATTTTGGATACTGCCATCGGCACACTTATCACAACAGCGGCCATGTTGGATGACGCAGTGAGTCTCGTTCTTCTGGGAATTGTCTCCAGCATTGGAGGCGGACAAGGATCAGACTCTGGTATTCGACCCATGACTGTCATCCAGCCGATCGTAGCCAGTTTCGGGACCATTCTGGTTGGGGTCATTGGATGTATGATTGTTGCAAAGATAAAAGCCAGAAGAGGAACATTGCCTATCGAACTATCGACGATCAAGAACAAGGATATCACTGTTAATACTGGTAGGGACATTTTCTTCCATCTATTTCCAATCCATCAAAGTAACATATTCTTGGATTTAAGGGTGGATCTAACCCCCCCTACTCCTACTCTTATAGGAGATGTGCATGCTCATCAATCTGGCTCGTCTGCAGTTGACCTGGAGATAGAGGATAACGACAACAGAACAAACAGTTCAACATTTGAGGAAAATAGCCAACCCCCGAAAAAAATGTCGAGTCACTATCAGCGGATCAGGAATCGAGTCGTGGTCTGCTATTCTGTTTTTGAACCCACCATCAAACTTGTAGGAATGGTTATCGTCGGGTTTGGATACAGCATTTTAGTCGAATATCTCGGCAGCTCACGATTATTGGGAGCCTTTGTGGCAGGAGTGTTCTTCTCGGCCTTTGAGGACCTCCGCCACCTATACGAAAAACAGATTGCGCACCAGATTCAGCCAGTGATGAGCGCAATCTTCTTTGCTACCATTGGCTTTGATACTCCACTCTTACAAATCTTGGACCCGGTTTTGTTTGGTTGGGGCATTGTCTATGCTCTGATCGCCTCTTTTTCGAAACTAGCGACCATCATTGCAGTCCCTGCTCCTTCCAAGAAAGGTGAAGACCCTGTAGAGGATGGCCATGTGGATTTCAATCCCAATGCTCGCTGGATCTTGGGCACAGCGATGATTGCGCGTGGAGAGCTGGGACTGCTGATGGTCCAACAGGCGCAGATGCAGGGTTTGATGGGCCAAACGGCCATGGTCATCACAATCTGGTCCATTGTCCTGGCCACTCTCTTTGGTATCGGGGCATTTGGTTTTGCTATGAAGCACTAGGTATTGAATTAAACGGCTCTGCTCCAGTTAGGAACTCCTCCTTCATTTTATGTATCCAAAGAACGGATGTACTGTTACCGATTAGTTACTCGTGAGTGAGTTGCTGACTGCCAGTGCAGACATGCGGACACACCCAAACCTGTTCCTCCTCCTCAATCGGATACCCCTCAGATCTGTACCGTTGAATCATACTCCAACTCGGACGAGAATCGTCATCGCGTTGGCTGCAGCCTCACTGAATCGACTGTGCATCTTTGATCAATTGTTGAACTTGAGGGGTTGATCCTCGAACGCGGTACGTTACCGGGCGCGTTCAGACATAAACTTGGTAGTAGAATGCTCATGCACAAGAAGTATTCCGATTGATGGTGAGTCAGATGGATTATATGTGGTTAGCTCGCACAGATCGCTCCTTTGCTGAACTTCCAATTGCTATACCAACCCATCAGGATCCTCTCCTAATGGCCCTGGATCAAAAACCCCTAGTACCAGTCCATATTGCAGCATACATCGATGAATGAATCAGCCAGTGGGGCGGAGATGGCATGTCTCCCTTATCAACTTTAATTAGGCAAGATACGGTCCTATCTTTTAAGAATCTTCTCGTCCGTGCATTTCACCGTTGTCGCTATTGTTGATGACCTCTGACACCCAAACCGCGATTGCAACCAAGATTAGAATCCATCGAACCTGTATCATGGTCAACATCGTGGATGCCAGAGCTTCCGGAACTCTTAATGAAATGTCTCCACCAACCAGATGACCTTCCCACCGCTTGGTGTCCTCAATTTGTTCCGACTCCAGCAACGACGCGTCTCCTGAGGTGGTTAAAAGAGTAGATATCGCTGTTATGGCTGCAGCGCTAGATTCCTTTTCCTCCTTTTGTCGTAGCCAAGCCTCGTGTTCAGCAACTACATTTCTGCCCAGGACCGTAAACGACGTCGGCTTTGAGAGTCTGGCAACTACTCTGCAGACCAATACAGGTTGGACCGCGAATTTCTCCAACATCCCTTCATAGCTCTGGCTCTCCTCCGTACTTGGATAGGCAGTCATGGGATTCACGGACTGTCCGCCACATACTCTGTCAATCAGGCACCTTCCTCGGAGAAGGCAAGTCAAAACTCGGTCCCGCATTCGGACACTCGGAGTCAAAGACAAGGCTCGGCTGTGCTCCATTGAAGATTCAGCACTGTGAAAGTAATCATCAACTGGGCTGCCTCCATGAAGGATCCACTCGTTAACAGTAGTATCACCCAGCCAAGGACTTCTCTGTTGATGGGGGCGATCAGTCGAGAGGGGGGAGTGAGCAGCGGTCACACCACTTGAAGGCCGGTGCTGTTGCTGTTGCTGTTTCTGATTAATGGATCCGTCCTTGAATGAGAGCGACTCCAAACGCAGCATTCCCCCAGAGTTGGCCAAGGATGATGGCGCTGTGAAGATCTCCTCCAAAAACTCCTCGTTAAAGTGCTTACTGTCCACTGTGAGATGCTTTAGAGACTGGCTTACACCTTGGACAATCATGGCTACCGCCTTGGACGACATCTTGACCATGGTGCTCAATTCCAGTCGCTCCAATGGAGCCACAATGACCTTTCGGGTCTCCTGACGCAGAATGGGAGGAGGAGGAGTAGACATTGTTGATGGTACGGTATTGGGTTCAGACAGAGAAGAGGATTCCATCGTCATTTCTGCTTTCTCCTCTGAGCAGACTCCAAGCCCATGGAAAAGATCCTCATCCCTAGTCAAGGACCGGTAGAATCCCAAGACGCGAAGTTTCGGACATCGGGTCAAGAACCTGGCCAAGGAACTTCCGCCGATATCCACACAGCTCGTTATGATCACCACCTCCAGACTTGAGCCAGCGACATCAATAAGCTTTTCAATAGCACTGTCCGTGAAGGATCCTGGTCCCAAAAGGACCTGGGACAACCGACTCTTGCGGTGACCCCCCAGAGATTGCTGCCTGATTTGCATCCCTTTCGTAATGGCATTGAGCAACTGGTTGTCGACAAACCCTCCTCGTAGTCGTAGATACGAAAGATTGGAGAAACCTGATCCCCAACCAAAGAGTTGGTCGAGATCCATGGGGGATGTATTCTCACCACCGCTACTGCGCATCTTTTCATTCGCATGAAGGTCCAGTGAGCGGTAGCCTTGCGAGGAGGGGTTCGCACGACATGCTCGGAGACACTCCAAGGTCTCAATTAACAAGGAACGGGAAGATTGCACATGGGCAAAGTTGAGGACGACGCGCTGCACCAATTGACTGTACGCCCAGAGTGTAGGCCTCGACCGATCCATATCCGTCACGTCTTCATCTCTGGTTGCGAGATTAGCGAAAGACGTGGGGTTCGGACTCCTCGGAGTTGGTCCGAGCGCACTAGCAAGACTTGTAGTCGTCATTCTAGTTGTCGTGAACTGGGGTAGGTCGCCATGGTAGACCTTGCGGGATGACTTGAGATCTGTCAAACTTGATCCTTTGGAGGAAAAATAAAAATTCGATGACCCAGTGTGATTGCTGTTGTTAGTCATGTTGCTCGTATCAATTGCGATAGAGCAGTCGGGAAGCTTGGGGTCGACAGACGATGGAGAACAAACGCCCTCCAAGACCTTCAAGGTGTATAGAAGAGCTTGCACCTGCACTGGATCATGGCCATGAAAAACGACGCGATCCCATAAGGACTGGATAATCGCGTTCCCGAACCGTTTGCAAACAAGCAAGAGTTGAAACGGCATGGAGAGCTCGATAAAGGACGACCCTATGGGATCTGGCCCTTGATCCACATGCTGTTGTTGCTTTTCCTGTGACAAAAATGTCTGTGAAGAGGCTTGGGTTGAAAAACGACCGTGCAGGTTTCCCATTCGGCAAGAGAAGGAAGAGCCAGCAGTATCAGCAGGAACAGGGGCGACCAAATAGGAGTGCTTTGCATCTGCTCCCGCGCTTGCTATTGTTGCTTCTGCCGCTTTGGGATCTGCAGAGCTGAGAGACGCCAGGGAAGAGGGCGACAACGACAAGGACTTGGTCCGTGCTGGTGGTACAGGACGAAGTCTGTCGCTGTGGTTTTCGCCCATCATGCATCCCTTTCCAGCACAATGACGCTTATGATGATGTTGATGGGGAGGAGGAGAATAAACTCCTGCTTGCCGAAGATGTTGGTTTTCGTCTTCGCGGGATGATAAACAAGTTGGATCATATGTTGTCCCTGGGGCTGCTGTTGCCAACAATGTTGCATTGTGCTGGCCTCTATACCTTGCTGCTGGTCCAGATGCAGACCCCATTCCTGCCTTGATCATCACCCTCGCTCTGTTGTTGTTGTTCATCATGCTGCCTTGCACCCCTATAAGAAAATCAATGGACACGAGTGTTAGTCAACAATCATTGCAGACGAGTAAACAAAGAAAAAACAAAGCTGGAAGATCATCCATCTCAATCAGACAGACAAACATCATCATCAACAACAACAACAACAACAACAACAATCGAGGACGCCCTGCAGGAGAGCGGGGGCAGAGAAGAATTACAAGCGAATGCGCCAGTGTTGCACAAGGGACGACCAGAGGGAGAGAAAAAAAAAAAAAAAAAAAAAAACAGAGGATGCACGCTCAAAGGCACTATCACCCACCTGGTACATATACAACGGGATCGCCATTCCCGGCACCGATCGTGCGACCTGATTTCATCGCTCCCGCTGCAGCTGCTGCAGCCGCGGCGATGGTCTTGCCGAAGAACGACCAAGGGCGCGAGGGTGGTACCAGTGACAATGGTCGAACGCCAGTTCTGTCGTTTCCGCTCCTGCTGCTCTCATGTCTTTGACCCAACCTTTGGTCGTTGTTCCAGGGGCATCGTCGAGCCCCAGTGGAAAGATGACCCAGATCCAAGCCATACAGGCCCCTATCACCATGACCATCCTGACAGTTCATAGCGCTGCCGACCTCCAGGCAGCCGGGCAGTCGTCGCCGTCTTCGTCGTCCTGGCCCCTGTTGTGGCTGTACGCTTGTCGCTGTCACTCTGCAGTCCGTGTAAGTGGGGGTTACAGATGTTGTGGTTGCCACCGTTTGTGTTTGAGATCCATCATGAAGGCGTGTGGGATGAGGGGCCATCCTGGGGATGTAGGTAAAAGGGCCATGGCAGAGTGTACAGTGGTAGCACTGGTGGCAGAACTGGTCTTTGGTGGTCATCAATGGACATGACCACAACAAAAACTCGAGATCTTCGTCGCTGCAGCAATAGCCCAGGATCTTTTGCAGAATCTCGTCTGGAAGACAGAGGATCTGCATAGGCTGAGGCTGGCTATCGATTGGGGACATGCCTGTGTATGTGCGTGTGAATTGAATTAGAGTGAGTAAGCGAGCGAGTGAAGAGATGGAGGGGAAGGAGGTTTGATTGTGAGGTGGTGGGTGTGGTTGGCGAAAAGTCCAGGCGAAGAGTGCCTCAATAAAATGATGAAGGCCGACAGGAACAGAGGATGGACTGGAGGAGAGAGGAAGAAATAAGAGAGAGGAAGAGAGAAGGAAAACGGCCTAGCGTCTGCCCCAAAGGATCCTTTGGACTGTCGTCCTTCTGCCCGTCTGTTGGTCGGTTGTCTGTCCGTCTCGGGGTATTTCTGTTCAGTAAGGGCCTCGGACCCGTCGATATCCCAACGGACAGCGGCTCTCCTCCCCCTATTGCCTTTGCTATCGTGTACAGTTCCAGCATTGTTTTGTAGTTGTTCTTGGCTCTCATGACCAACGGCTGCTTGAGATGTCGACGTTGACATTGTCAACCAAGATCTGGCCGATGCTGTTGTTGGTAATGTTGATGTTGATATGGTGTGTTGCTGCAGCTGCTCGCATCCCCGAACAAACAAAAATGTCTCCCTTGCTTTTGTTCTGTATCCAAACCTCAACTTTCCCTGACCCTTTGACGACGTCCATATGCAGGCGAGCATGCAATCAGCACCCCAGTTATTTTGGACGAGTTTCTTTCGTGCATTCTGAAAAGAATAAAACCAAAACACCTTGCTGTTTTGTTGGCTAAGCAACAAGCATCCCATCTGTTTCCCGAATCAAAACAGACAACGACAACACCACTTTTCAACTTCTCGGGACCATTCCAGGTCCCTGGCCAAAACAGCGCTGTTTCTTCATGGGGAAGGGATGATGGGGCCACATCCCTTCCCCCCCACCCCACCCCCGTTTCTCTTTCTCTCTCTCTTTCATCTCCACCTACATGTACCTTCATTTTTCCAATTCTGGACCTCATCCGCCTTTTTTCCTCTCTCTCTTTCTCTTTCTTCGCCTTTTTGTCCCCCCCCCCCCCCCCTCACCCCATCCTTTATAATCTGATGCAGGAGAACAAGGACGGGAATCGCTGACAAAGTATAGAAATAGAGATCTGCTCAACTTGGAGTCGCAATTGGTTCCAGTCTTCGGCAAAATGGACTGGGTCTCTTTCTCTTTTGGTTCTTGTACTCTGGCGCGTTTTTTTTTTTTCTTTTTTCCATTCTCTTTTGTGCGTCGCACTCTCTTCCGTTTCCCTTTTGTCCTCTTGTCCTCCCGTGGTGGGATGGAGCAAGGAACCCTCTTTTTTTTACACATTGTGGTTGTGTTCTGTGTGACCCACTAACCGTCCACTCGCACACACACGGACTTGATTGATTGCTTTCCCCCTTGCTTCAGGTCCAACTCAAAACAAAGGGTTCGGTTTTGGATCTTGCTGTTGGTATCCTCCTGCAGGTAGACAAAGAGTCCCTCTTTTCCCACTCTTTTTTTTTTTTTTTAACCACTCTCTTTGTTTGGGAGCACAACACCACGTTGTTCCTCCCTTGTCGACCCTCTTGTACACTTATTCAAGAGTTGCCGCACGACTGAACACAAGACAATAACAACAAAAAAAAAAAAAAGAGAGAGAGAGATGAGAAAAAGGCGAAGAGCAAGACAAAAAAAATGTTCCCGAATCGTTTAAAGATGTTTGCTATCCTCACCATTTCCATTTTTTTTGAACAGTTAGTCCCGAGTCCAAGGTACTTCAGATGGAAGAAGAGGTCTCTTTACAAGGGACGGGTGGATAGGACTGATCGATGGCTCGAGTCCCAGTTGTAATAGAAATCAGTCGATTGAACACGGTTGAGCACGGTACATTGCAATAAGGACTAGGGAAGGAGAGTAAAGGACGCCAGGGGACACGCGCCCAAGGTCACCCCCGCGCCCTTGCCCCGCGTTTGTTGAAGGAGCACCCGGACCTGGGACGAGACTTACACCTGTCTAGCTCTGTCTCACTTCTCCTGTTCGTAGGATGCAACGCGTCTACATATTTCCCGACCGACTCGATCTGTAATCGTGTCGGGTCTTTGGGTGGGTAGGTCCGAAGACAGGAGACAGTCAACAAAAAAAGTTAGTTGTCTGTTTTAGCGCGAGAATTGTCTTCGAGGACCATCCATCTAGCGATCCAGGGAAGATGAGATTGAAAAAGTTCTCCTTTCTTGCGAAGTGCGGGTTGTGTACAATGGACTGAACCCCTTTCAAAGCCATGGCCTCTTGATAGTTTCTGGGCTGAAAAGGCATATATTCTCATACACCACCACAACTACAGCTGCGCCCGAGGAGGCTCTGACAATATTAAAGTCCATGCGCTAGAGCACCTTGAATGAGGTAAATCCCCTGACAATGAAAAGTAGCTACAAACTACGCGCACTGTCCAGGCGGTCAATCTGGAATCACTTTCTGGGGTTGACCTTGTCGCATTAAGACGAGCGATGAAATGAGATGGAGTAGAGATGTAAATGATATTCACTGAATGCCATCTCGGCACTGGGCGTCGTCTTTGGGTGAGAAGAAAAGAGACGTTTTTTATTATTTTGAGAGGAAATGCGCTACGCCCTGAACTGCGCTCTCCTCTTGCCATTTTCTTCACTAGCGTGGGCTATTAAAGATCTTCGTCCTCTTCTTCTTCCTCCTCTTCATCGTCGTCTCCCCCGTTATCCTCGGCAGGGCTGGCGCTCCCCGCACCACTCTCGCGACCCTCCCTGTTCAACGATTTGGCAAGTGTTCCAGGACTCGGTAACCTCAGTCGTTGTCCATGATCGTTTCTATATCCATCACTGCTGCTCTCCTCTCCGACATCCTCCACAGTCTGTTCGCGATAGACGAGAGCTCCTTCCTGGTCCACCTCCACAGCATCCGATCCAAGCAAGTGAAGAGCTCGATCAAGACTGTGCCCGTGATTGCCAGAGCAATCATCGCGAAAGAGCTGCTGAATAGCCGCTGTATGGCTAGAGCTCCAAAAGAAAGCCCCCAGCTGATCTTCTTCCTCTGAGCGGCGATGATGCTGGTGGTGTTGGTGGTGGTGATGATGCTGGTGGTGAGAGCCAGGAAACACCAGCTGGGACCCATTACCGACTTGATCTTCATTTGTTGGCTCTGTCGCCATTATCCCAGAGACGTCCTCCATATCCACATCTTCACTGGTTTGCGCCGTCACCATCGCCGGTGCAAATACCGCTGAGAGTGATCCCTGTGCATCCATCTCGACAGCAAATGGGTCAAATTCGGCAATTTGGCTGGAACTCAAGGCTGGAGCAGCGAAGGAGGTTGCCATTGATGCTCCAGTAGCGCGGACAAGGGCGCGCGCCATGGCTGTCGATGCAGGGATCGGGAGCGAGTCCATATTTGCCATGATATGATCTGCACTTGTTCCGGCAAATGTCCTATAGAAAACCAGGTCTGTCCAAGCTGGGGGGAGCGCTGCAACCCAGGGCGTAGTCGTTGCTCCTGCCGTTCCCGTTGCTCCAGTGGAAGGTGGGCGTGGGGGTGGTTCTGTTGGTACTGATGCGGGTACAGATACCGGTGCAGATGTGGGTGCTGAAGAGACATTGGCCGCCTGGGGTTGACTGCCAAAGATCTTCACCGCTCCAAGTTCTTCAATCATAGCTTGTCTTAGATCTCGAACGCCTCTTCCAGAGAACACGCAAAACACCTCCCGCTGATGAGGTGTAAACTCGATTGGAGGAGGTCGACAAAACGTCTGGAATCGAGGTGCGACGAAGGCTGGGACACCCGTCAAGGATAGATGAGTCAATTTGCTGCATTGGATGACTAATGATGCCACAGCGACCTCAGACAGATGGACACAGTACGACAAGTGGACTCGCTCCAAAGTTTGTCGAAGGATCTGAGAAAATAGAAGCCCATACAATCCATGGTCCGTGATGTTGGAGCACTTGACAAGACCTAGTCGTCTCAATTTGGGTAGCTGTGCGAGCTCAAACAGTGCCGCGTCCGTGATTTTGGAGCAGCAAGCGAGGTCGAGATACCGGATCCGAGGGCAATGGTTGGCGAGGATCTCGATCAATCTGTCAGTGATCTTTGCGCAATGGCCTAGATGCAGGTAGTGGAGGTATTTTCCAATGGACTTGATGGCGCTTGCGCCCCGATCCGTGATCTTGTCGCATTTGGTCAGGGCGAGATTCCTCAATCGGGGAGTTGCAGGGAGGATTCGGAGCAAGGTATCATCTGTCAAGTTCACACACGACGTCAAATTCAATATGCGGAGTCCCTCGAACTGATGAGTCGACGGCAGGATCATTTCAAAAGCAATATCCGTGAGATGCGCGCTCACTTGCGTCAGATTGATATCCCTGATCTGAGGCGCTAATGTCGGTCCAAAGAGAGACTGTATCGCCGTGTCCGTAATGAGATTGCAGTTAGTTAAATCGACCTCCATTAGCTGCGAGCAGTGTTTCGTCAAAGCGAGGATAGAGGCATCCGTAAGGAGCGTGCATTGGCTCAATTTGATCTATTGATTTGAATAGAGCGCAACAGCGGAAAAAAAATAAAATAAGGAGGTCAGGAAAGGAGACAGACAATGCTGGAGGGCGGCTGCCGAAAAACTGACATCTAAGGCATGCACGAGACAACTGTAAATCCTGTGCAGAAAGCCATAGTGTAGTCACGAAGGCTGAATATAACCATCTCTGTCCAAAGATAGAACCAGTCCAGCCTGATGACCACAACACTATTGAATGGGATACTATTGACAGCACAACACAACGAATACACAGCATAGAGGTTGTGGAAGTGCGTCTTACCCTCTTCAATTGCCTGCATCTAGCCGCGATCTTGATTAGGGCATCATCTGTGATTTGGGGGCAGGAACCGAGATAGAGCGTGTGGAGTTGTGGACAGTTCAAGGAGATGTGCTCCAGCAAAGAGTTTGTCACCGCGGGGATCTCGGACAGATCAAGGGCGTACAAGCCTCTGCAAGAAGAGAGCGTCAATATCTGCTTCAGCCCAGCCTCCGTGGTCTTGACACTGCCTGCCAACAACAGTCGCTCCAGCCTTGAACAGGCTGCGAATTGCGTCAACAGCTGGTCGGTCAAATCTGGGGCAAGGAACGAGAGGTTGAGTCTGCGAATGTAACCGGCATAAGGGAAGACAGTCTTGGGGAGGGAAATGGTTTGGATCATTCTCTCAATCACATCCATCGTCAGAAGGGAAGGCTTGGACCACAGCAAATCCATCCCACAACAACACCATAACTTGCACACCAAGACTGCCGACCGGAGATCATGCGCGGCGGTCAAGAACCTGAAGATGAAAAGAATGATTTCTGAAGGAAGGTCAGGGAAACTCGGCGGTGATATCGATGACGAGGCTGTGGTAACGGTGGAACTTGAGGGCGAGACCATGATCTCTGTGGAAAGTGAACGACTCCGTCGCGTTTGCTTTGATGACAAGGGACTGTTGAGGTCGTTGCTTTGCTCTTCTTGCTCCTTGCTTTCGCCATCGTCTTGCATCTTTGTATCCAAGACTCCGGGGCTGGCACTTGAGCAGAGAGTAAAAGACGAGGATGAGGATGAGGCGGAGGTCCAGTGCGCTGTATCGTGACTAGGCGAGGTTGGTTGGGAAGTCGGAGGTGTGTTATGCTCGTTGCGTTGCTTGAAGGACAGAGCATGAAGACTGCTGGGGGGAGGAGTCTTAAGGCCTTCCATGTTGAATAGCCGAATGCAATCAATGAGGAGGAATGAATGAATGAATAAATGAATGAGGAAAAGGAAAAATGGAAGAATCGAATGAATGAATGAATGAATGGATGAATGAATGGCAAATGAGCGAACGAATGAATGAATGAATGAATGAAAAGAGAGTGCGGACGCGTTTGCAAGGTGAGCGAGAGAGAGAGAGAGAGAGAGAGCGAGCCAAAAAAAAAAAAAAGACGTAAAAAGACGTGTCAGCGACGCGTGCCGGGTGACGAAAGAGCTGCAGGCCGGTGGGTGGGGGTGCGGCAACGTTCCGTGCAGTGCGTGCAGTGCAGTGCAGTGTGGGTGCGGTGTGTGCTTAGGGGGGATTGAATGTAAATGGGGTGAATGGGGAATGAGGGCAGAGGAGTGAAGGAGAGGAGCGAATCACAATGAATCAAGGAGAAGGCAGGAAGGAAAGGGGGGTGGGGGGGAGCATGGCCTCGCCATGGTCATCCATTCGCCGTGTGCTCATGGGACCATTCGCACAACTTGCACTCAAGGGGACAAAAGAAAAAAGTTAGGGGGTTGGTCGGTCGGTGGTGGTGGAGGAGATGGAGGAGAAACTTGGTCGCCTCCACTGCCGCTCTCGCTCGTCCTTGCCAGCTGACTTGACCAAGGCCTCGACACGGAAACCAAGGAGAGAAGGAGAGAAGGACAGCCGAATGTTGCCGGCAAAGGACACGCGTCGCTCTGTAGCTCTGTCATGGCTTTGTTGCTCATTCGCATCGGCACCGCCTGACTTGAAACAGGAGACCACCGATTGTTCAGGCACACATGCGACAGTTGCGACGTGCAGGTCTTCGCAAGAGTGCAACTTTTCACGACCCATGGTTGAATCATTGCATCCTCGCTTTTCCCTCTCTTGGCATGTGTGTCGAGAATGGTGGACAGTGCACTTCAAGAAAGAGAGCCATGTCGAATCGTCTCCTCCCCTTCATGAAAAAAAGCCCGATCTCTTACAGTTGGTTTCTCGCCCCCTCTTCTTGACAGAATCACTCCTCTTTTCCTTTTTTTTTTTTTTTTTGGGGGGGGGGGTCAGGGTCGATGACCATGTCGTCAAACCCCCTTCTATTTATTTGTTTTTGAAGGAGAGGGAGAGAGGGACGAACAGAAAGAGAGGAAAGAACGCACCGACCAACATGCTCACCCCTTGTTGTCCCTTGTGGCTCAAGTCCGTGTCCTTCTGCATCTCTTTGGGGCTTTGGGTTTCCACCCTCTTCGTTGTCCGCAAGAATGCTCAGTATATACACAGCGAAATTGATCATCGCTCCTCCTGCTCGCTTTCTTTCATGTGCTTTCGTTGTTGTCCGTGCCGCCTTTTTTTTTTTTTTTTGGTAACGAAATCACGTTCTGAACTTTTCCAGCTTCAACCAGGTGTCCTATCATATCTGTTAATGTCGGTCAGCATAAGATAAAGTGTGATCTCAGTTGCAGCTTCAGAGAACGCGCCGAGCCAAAAGGAAGGCAACCGATATACCCTTAAGACATCACGTGATATATTGTGGCTTGTGCGGAGGATTCCTGAAATCGAATTATGACCATCCCGGAACAATCGGATTGCAACAGCAAAAAAGCCTGAAAAAGGCCCGCATAGCTCATTGGTAGAGCGTCTGCCTAGTAAGCAGAAGGTAGCAGGTTCGATCCCTGCTGTGGGCATTCTCTTTTGCACTTTGTCCTCCATCTCTGGAAGACAAGCATTTTTGCTCCGAAGGATCTGTCCGCCGACCCCTTCGCCTGCCTATTCCGTACATGCTGGCTTTGGACGGACGCGCGGCACCTCCGACGATAGCTGAATCGATTGGCGGTAGGAAAGTCTGCATCCTACAGACCGAGCAGAAGCCTGTACGTGTGTAGATGCGATGCTTTTTTGGTCCGAAGCGGCCGGTTTATTACAAGAGTGAATTTTAGCGTTGGTTACTCTGGTGGTATGTTTTATTTTCACAAAAAGTATGGAGCTGCGACTTTTGCCAAGGGTAATTGTGTGTTCCTCATGTGGTCCTTCTCCCTTTCATATTTAAAGAGTGAGATTTTTTGTTATTTCGATTTTTGAAGTTGGAGCTTCACTGTTCTTATTCTGTACCTTGAACTGCCAGGGACACCTCACCACTCGTTCCATCTCAGTGAGTCCTGAGGGGTGGAGGCTTGTAACGAGAACGTCGTGAGGATCCTAGTGAACTCAAATTCATCTGCATGTTTTGTGCTGCGAGTTCCAAGGGGTCAATGCTGTTTCTCTTCTGCTGTAGATGTTGTTGCAAATGTTGGTCACCGGCACCAACGATGCCAAAACTGAAACCACCTAGAGGTGGTGTCACTGGGGACAACGAAATCGAGCCACGATGGCCACTCAAAGCTGGAGAAGTCAAGGGAGAGGACGAGAGTGATGGCACAGCGCCCTGGCTGCCCATAAGGAAAGACGGAGCACTGCCAGGACTTCCGTTATTATTGCCCAGTGACTGCATTGCCGCGTACTGCATCAGCTCATGTGCCAAAGGAATAGAAGTCGGAGAAGTCAAGAGGGGTGCGCTGTTCATGCCAAAATTGTTGCTCGGCCACCCTAGCCGTTGTTGCTGTTGAAGGTGTTGCTGTTGGAGGTGAGTCTGTTGGACCTGTTGATAGAGTTGACGTTGATAGGAAGTAAGCTGTTGAAGGGCCTGCTGTTGCTGCTGAAAGGTCTTTCCTCGTCGCAATTGGGGGACCGGACGAGGCCCCTGAGCGCCGCTGCTTCCGGCTGACGTGTGTCGACGCTGAGGCAATCCTGGTCTAGAGGTCCCAGTACCTACTTGGCCGCCCGTGCTGTGGAATTGATTTTGCAACTGCTGTTGCAAAAGCAAATTTTGTCCGTGTTGGTGTCCTTGTTGCTGCTGCTGCAATAGTTGGCGTTGCTGTTGTTGCTGGTCAGAAAAGAACTGATCCCGATGGCTTGTTCCCACTGATTGGATTGACTTGCCAAATGTTTGAGCCAACGACATGAGTCCTGTCTTGGTCCCTCGGTCTTCACGAGCGCTCATCATCCTCGTCCAAGCATCCTGCTGCAGTTGTAATTGGTGTTGCTGTTGTTGATGATGGTGCGTGTATTGTTGCTGTTGTTCCTCCGCCGCCATCTCCATCTCCATCCGCTTCATAAAGCCCGTCAACTGCGCAAACTGGACTGGGCACTCCTTCGCAAATTCGGCCATCAACTGGACAAAAAGCTGTTCGTCCCGTACTCGCAACTCTTGAAGCTTTGTCAAAAACTCGATCTGGCTTTGGCGCTGTTCTCGCTGCGCCTCCGCCGCCTGGAAGAAAGCCCAGGGCCCCGGTTGGAAATGCGAGGGGGTCGGCGCGGGTGCGAACAAAGTCCCGGGTGGATCCAACTCCATCATGGTTGGTTCTCGTCTCAAAACTCTTATTGATGGAAGATCAACCTCCATGAAAGACTTGTGTCGGGCCGTCGTTTGCCTTCGAAGGAGTGAAGGGGGTCCTTGGTGATGGTGATGATGCACATGATTTATGGAGCCTCCACCAAAAGCACCTGAGCTCCGAGAAAGGGTTCGGCGAAGTGTATTGAGACCACCAGGTCTGTTATCGTTTTCAGTCGCGAAAGTCGACCCTCCTCTTCCAAGAGGTCCAGGCACGGGTATCGCATTGCTAAGAGACTCTATAGACGAGTCTTGCTTGCCGCGGAGTTCGACTGGACGACGTTTACGGTGGACGCTCGGAGCATGTTTCAGGATAGAGAGCTTGGATTGACCCAGCTGAGGCTTCATGTTTTAAAAAAAAGGGAGGTGGGGGAGTGAGCAACGCGTAAGGACAGGATTATAAAGAGGAAAGGGAGAGAGACAAGCAGCAGAGACGGCAGGAAGACCGAGAGAGTACGTTTCGAAGAGAATGGAAGAGGAATGGAAATGGGCAAAAAAAAAAGAGGAATGAGGGGCAAAGTGGGAAAGACTGAAGAGAGGTGAACGTGTGAAGAAAGGGAGAGAAGAAAGGAGGAGGAAGTAACGGCGCTTTCCTGCTAATCCATCTGCATGTCCTTCTTAACTGCACCCGACTCGACTTTCTCCCGCCGTCAACGTCGCCTCTGCCCCTTTTCCAGGCCTTCCGCTGCGTATCATGCAAGTTGCATGGATGGGCGTGCAAGGGGAGCGTGTGTGCACCACCACAGAGCAAAAGAACAGGGCGAAAAGAAAAAGAAAGACAACGATCGAGACTCGCTCCGGGCCCTTCCCCTTCCCGCATCGTGTCCGTGCCAAAGAGGAGAAAGGCAGTGGTAGGGTGTCGTGACAGAGTCAAGTCTAGTCTAGCGTCAATCTTTCCTTCTTCCCGAGCACCCACTCCGCTCATTTTGGTGGCAATCATTTTCGGTGGCAAAAAAAAAAAAAAAAAATGAGAGCATGCGATGTCCGTTGGGGTGATGATGATCTTTTTTTTATTCCCTTTATTGTCTATTGTTTTGTTGGTAATGAAAAGGTACTCAGGCAAGAGGAATATACTCTTTTGCGCGAAGGTAATCCAGAATGTGCTATATTGGGCAGACAAGTGCAGAAAACCAACGTCAGAGGACTCGCCATTGGTACACAGGGGGAATTCAGCCGAGCGTACAACATTTCCTTACCTGGACACCCTCCTCGATAGAGACCTGGTCGGTGCGGATATGAACTTCAGGGCTGAGAGGTGCTTCATAGGGAGCCGAGATGCCAGTGAATTCTAGGTACATCAAAGACGGTGTTTTGACCCGTTAATGATCGTGATGCTTGCCTCATCAATCGTCATCTTTGCATCTGTTGTTGTTAAATCTTATCCTTTACCCTTGATCTCGCCAGCCTTGGCCTTCTTGTAGAGTCCCTTGGGATCACGCTCCTCTACCACAGACAGAGGTGCATCGGCGTAAATCTAGAGGTCGAATCAGAACTTGGGTTAGTTCCTAGACACACACACTCTCTCTCTGATAAAAGTATATACATCTCAGTCTTTGGATGTTGGTGGCTGCATTACCTCGACAAAGGGAATGTTGGCCTCCTGATGGAGTTTGCGAGCAGCATCGCGATCCGAAATATAGGGACTGATGAACGCCGTGATAGCAATCTGAGTAGAGTCGGCAAACAGCTTGGAGACCTATTGTTTTTGATCCGTCAATTCGGAAAAGTGATTTTTCAGTCTCAAGGTTCCTTCGAAACTCAACAGTCCCGAAAATCACGCCTTCAATCTTCATCATCCCTTTTTCTAATGCACAAAGTTATTTTTTTGTACCTCGGCGATACGACGAATGTTCTCTGTCCGGGCTTCGGGTCCGAATCCAAGATCCTTGTTCAATCCAAAGCGAATGTTGTCGCCGTCCAATCTGTATGCGGCGATCTTGAGCGAAACCAAGTGCTGCTCCAATGCAGACGCCAGTGTGGACTTGCCCGAGGCGGAGAGACCGGTGAACCAGATCGTGAGGCCCTATGAATTTATAAAGGTGAGAAGGAAGATCTCGCAGGAGTAAGCAAGAAATGCTCGGATCCTGAGGAATTCAGTCAGGGTCAATCGACTTGCTAACCTTCTGGCCAAGTTCTTTTTGACGTTCCTCACGAGTGAAAGCTCCGTTGTGCCATGTGATGTTGGTAGCGACCATGTTGTATGTGACAGAGTGGAGAGAGAGGGTGGAAGAGGAAAAAAAAACAGAATGAACTGAATGAAGAAGCGAATGAAAGAAGGCGAATGAGAAAGAGCAAATGAGAGAAGACGAAGGAAAAGAAAGAGGAGCAGAAGAGTCCGAGAGGTCCCTTCCACTGCCTCCCTGCTCAGGCACGAGCAGCGAAATCTATGGAGTAAGTATAGACTCATCCAGGCCATTTTTCATTGGCTGCAGCACCCAAAACGCGATGAGGCATCATAGGAAAACAGTCACAAGGCCATAGTTGAGTGTGGATGGCGCCAGAGTTGTGGACCATGTCGCCTAAAGAACGCGCGTGTTTCAACGATGTATACATTTATTATCTTCTAGACTGTCCGACTGTATCTTCATCAGCCTGTCTGTTTCTGTTGTCCTTCTAGTCTTTCCTCCTTAATCCCTCAAGCTCAAAAAGGTGTTCATGCCAGCGGTAAGCGTGGCAATCTCAGAATCATAATCCTTCAGCTTGACCTCGTTCATCTCGCGAATCTCGGGCTTGACGCGGGTCAAGTAGGTCTCATCCTGGGTCTTCTTCAAGAGATCGTCCTTGGCCTTCTGGACCTTAGTCAACTTCTTCTCAATCTTCTCGACCTCAGCATCGATATCGACCATACCCTTCACCAACAAGTAGACGGTGCATCCATCCTGGACAGTCAAAGAGGCGCATCCCTCAGGAATATCAGAGACGTTGCTGACCACCTTGCAGGACTTGGCTCCCTTAGTCAAAGTAGCAATACCAGCCTCCTCAGCCAACAGCAACTTAGCGATCTCGGTCGAGCCCAAGATGTAGATCTGGCCTCCCTTAGTCATGTTGTAATCTCCCATCAAGGAGCGGCCAGCACGGACAACGGCAAAAACCAACTCGAAATCAGCATCGGCCTGCTCATCGACATACGATGGGTTGTGGACGGGGAAAGCGGACTTGACAATGGTAGGGATCTTGTCGCCATCACGACGGGGCAGGCGCTGGTAGAGCTCCTCAGTCAAGAAAGGCATGAAAGGGTGCAACATTCTCAAGGCAGCCTCCAAGCAGGTGTAGAGAGTGTCTTGAGCAGAGCGCTTAGCAACCAAGTCAGAGCCCTCCGTGATAGGCTTGATGATCTCAATGTAGACATCGCAAAGCTCATACAGCCAGAACTTGTAGATGGCATCGGTGCCCTTCATGAAGTTGCGTTGACCGAGCTGGTCGTTCAACTCAACAGCAGCAATGTTCAGCTTGTTGAGGATCCAGCGCTCAGCCAAGCTCTCGTGGCCAGACTTGGCAGCGGTGGCGTTGGGCAAGAAACCGTCCTCAAACTTCAAGAGAGCGAAGCGAGTGGCGTTCCAAAGCTTGTTACAGAACTTGCGGTATCCATCCACGCGCATGATGTCCAAGTTGATATCCTTTCCGAAAGCAGAGTAGGCGCCCAAGCAGAAACGGAGAGCATCCGTACCGCACTCAGGAATACCGTTGGGGAAGTCCATCTTCTGTCCCTGTTCGGCCTTGATAATCTCGCGGGGGTCCAAGTTTCCGATGCGGAGCTTGTCGTGCAAAGCCTGCAAGCTGATACCTTCAATAACATCAATGGGGTCAATGACGTTGCCCAAGGACTTACTCATCTTGCGACCCTGTGCATCACGAACCAAGGCGTGGCAGTAAACCTCAGAGAAGGGGACCTGACCAGTCAACTTGATGCCCAACATCACCATGCGAGCGACCCAGAAGAAAAGAATATCCCAACCAGTCTCGAGGAGCGAGGTGGGGTAGAAACGATCAAAGTCGGCAGTCTTCTCGGGCCAGCCCATGATCGAGAAAGGCCAGAGACCAGAAGAGAACCAGGTATCCAACACATCGGGATCCTGCTCCAAAGTGAACTTCTTGCCAGCAAACTTCTTCTCGGCGCTCTCACAAGCAGCCTCCTCGGTGCGTCCAGAGACCCAGAACTGACCATCGGCGAAATCCTGCTCCTCGCCCTCAATACGCACAAAGTAAGCGGGGATACGATGGCCCCACCAAATTTGACGCGAAATGCACCAGTCGTTAATGTTCTCCATCCAGCGGTAGTATTCCTTTTCGGAGGACTGGGGCTTGATCGCCAACTTTCCGTCCTTGACGGCCTGGAGAGCATCGTGAGCCATATCCTTGCAGTTGACCCACCACTGAGGCTTCATCAAGGGCTCAATAATATCACCAGTCTTGGAGCAGAGAGGCACGGTCATGGCGTTGTCAACAGTCTCAACGTAAAGACCCTTCTCCTTAAGGGCCTTCAAAACAGCAACACGGGCGTGGAAACGCTTCATTCCTGAAAATTCACCGCAGTTGCCGTTCAAGGTTCCGTCGTCGTTCAGGATGTTGATGAACTCAAGGTTATGGCGCTTTCCGACCTCATAATCGTTAAAGTCGTGGGCAGGGGTCATCTTGACAGCACCGGTACCGAAAGCCATATCAACAACAATATCGTCCAGAATGATTGGAATCCTGCGTCCAGAGAAGGGGTGGATGACGAATTTGCCGTGGAGGTGCTAAAATGAGAATGAAACACAGCTTGGTTAGACAATCTGCCTGGGTTGAATTTCCATGGTATTGTCTCTGCAGAGAGCAAGACCATATCTATACCTTGTAACGCTCATCCTGGGGATGAATAGCAACGGCGGTATCTCCGATCATGGTTTCAATACGAGTGGTAGCCACAATGATCTTCTCGTCCGAGTTCTCGACGGGATAAGCGAAAGAGATCAAGACACCAAACTCAAACTTCTCCTTAGCATCATATCCAGGAACGTTCAGAAGCGTGCGTCCAGTCAACTCCTTGTTATCGACCTCCAAGTTGGAAAGAGCAGTGTTGAGCTCTGAGCACCAGTTGACAAGACGGGTGGCACGGTAGATAATGCCCTCCTCATGGAATCTGCAGAAAGTCTCTGTCACAGCCTTGGAAAGGTTGGGGCTGAGGGTGAAGGCCTCGCGGGTCCAGTCGTAAGAGGCACCAAGACGTCTGACCTGGTTGTTGATGCGCTTCTGGTAAACATCCTTCCAGTCCCAAATCTTCTGAACAAAGACCTCACGTCCGAGATCGTGGCGAGTCTGCTTGGACTCCTTCCAGAGTTGCTTCTCAACGACAGCCTGGGCAGAAATACCGGCGTGATCGGTACCGGGGTTGAATAACACAGTCTTGCCTAACATGCGGTTCCTGGATGATTTTCAAAATAAAAGTTGTTAGTCTTCAATAAAGCCTCGCACCCAGGCGTGGAAAGCCTTCACTACGTTAGTACGGGGTTGAGGTCTCTTCTCTTACCAGCGGGCAAGACCATCCTCAATAGAGACAGCCAAGGCGTGTCCGGTATGAAGAGATCCAGTAATGTTTGGTGGAGGAGCGGCAATGACAAAGAGACCCTCAGACTTGACCTTTCCATCAGCAGTCAACTCGGGCTCAAAGAATCCCTCCTTCTCCCACCACTCGTTCCAGGCAGCCTCGACGGCCTTGGGGTTGTAGGTGGCTGCCATGGGCTGGGACATGTCCTTCTTTTCTCCAGCTGGGGTCGTGTTCACAAACTCGGGCTCTGGCTCTGCAGCAGCCTTCTCGGCCTTGGCCTTCTTCTCCTCCTTTGCCACAGGGGCAGTCTTAGCGGCCTTCTCAGCAGCAGCCTTTAATTCAAAGAGAAGAAGAAATGTCAGCACCTTTTTTTTTATATACATGTCCTATGTGGGGATAGGAATGTTACCTTCTGCTTTGCCTGGAACTTTTCAAGTTTTGCAAGACGCTTGGCCTCGTTCTTATCGGCGTTCTTAGACTTCTCAGGGGTATCAGCAGAGCCGGTAGCCTCGGCGGGAGGAGGGGCAGGCTTAGTGGGGGTGTTGTCAGCCATTGTCTGCAATTTGGTTCTGTAGAGGGTAAATGTAGTTGTGGAGAGCAAGGGGCGAAAGTATTGTTATTATAAAGAGAAAGAAAAGGTTGGTTTGTGCGTGGGAAACTGTAGGACCTTCAGGGTTCTTTTATAGGGACACATCGCCTGCAGTGCATGTGAAGGGGCGGCGCGCTGACATTCCCACGGGTGACTCACCAAGGCAAAAGGGACAAGGGATGGAGGTGATGCAAGGATGCAAGGATGTCTCCAGCCCAAGGTCCACCATCCACAAAAAAACGCAGTCAACTTACTCATAACAAACAGCACGTGACTATTCTGGACGCCTCCGTCGCGCCGCCCTAGTTCTTGTCATTTTCGTCATTTATTTATTCAAAGCTCTCCTGCCTGCTGCGCCAGCTTGTAAAACAACGACTCTGGTTTCTGAACCAACGTGGACGGCGCATCGTATTCCACTACTGAGCCATGGTCCAACACCAGGATCTTGTCCGAGTCCATCACAGTCTTGATACGATGGGCAATCGTAAGGACAGTCCTATCCGCAAACTCCTTTCGGATCGTCTGCTGGATCAGTTCGTCTGTCTCCATATCCACTGCCGACGTAGCTTCATCTAGGATCAAGACCTTTGTCTTGCGCAAAAGAGCTCGAGCCAGGCAGAGCAGAGACCTCTGACCCACCGAAAAATTCTCGCCCTGTTGGGCCACCCGGAATGAGAGACCACCCTCTCCTCCTTCTTCGCCAGTAGGGTTCAAAGAGAGGATAAAGTCCTTGAGATGAGCTCGTTCAAGGGCCAGCCAGAGCGATGCGTCATCGACTTGACCAAATGGATCCAGGTTCTCTCGAACCGTGCCTGCAAACAGGACAGGCTCCTGAGGAATAATAGCCAATTGCTCACGGAGATCTGCCAGGCCCATTTGTGAAATGTCCAGGCCATCAATTGAGATCTTTCCCCCCGTTTCTTCCTCTTCGTCGTCTTCATACTCTGAGACGCGACCAGTATTATCGCAGGCTCGAGCAAGAGGGCTGTTCGCCGCCTCAATCATCCTAAAAAGCGCCAGAGTCAATGACGACTTTCCTGCACCTGTCCTTCCAACGATACCGACGCGCTTTCCGGCCTCTGCCGTAAACGAAACGTTCCTCAGTACGAGATCCAGACCCTCTCGATATCTTGTCGAATAGTTTTCAAACACAATCTCTCCCATCTGTGGCCATGGTCGTCCTTCTTGGCGCTGGCTCTCGAGAGCGCGACCAGTGAGGGAATCAGGATCAGACCTTAACGCGGCTTCGGTGTTCAGTTCAGTTAACTCCATGACTCTCTCTACCGAAATCAACTGATTTTGCATGTCGCACGAGCATCGAACAAAGTATCCCAAGCACTGTGCAATCGACATGGCAAAGCTCATGGCCAATCCTGCTGCGCTCGCATCAACACTTCCTCGAGGCGCCAGAACGAAACAAAGAGCGACAACCAGGATGATGAATGCAGACAGGAGTTGCGTCTGAACTCCCATCCACTGGATGGTGTATCCATATGCAAGATAGGCGTTCGAATGAGTATCTGAACGATCAGCATTTGCCAGAACAAATCGATCTTCAAGACGCATAGCCCGAATGGTTGAAACTCCTCCCAGGGTCTCTGTGAAGTGCTGGAAAATAGGCGACTTGGTAATCTAAACAGGCCCAAAAGCATCTCTCCAATAGTAAGTTCGACTATGTCCACCTCGGGTAATGCAAGCCCTGAATGAGTACATTCGGTGAATGACGTACCTGAAAGATCCGTTTCGAGTCCCTTGAGGAATGGATATAGAACAACAGAAGAAAGTAAAAACCCAGGAAGAAGAACGGTAAAGACAACAAAAATTGCGGCATCACAAACGCCAACACAATCAAAGACGACAGAATCGTGGCTGCTTGTGCGAAGGCGTCAGTGAGCTTCCATGTGATCCGCTCGTCAATTGAATGAAGATCGCTCGAAAATCTGTTCAGGACGCGGCCTAAAGGTGTCGTATCGAAGAATGCGCACGGTAGGCGCATCACACGGCCCAGTAGATTTTTGTGGATAACTCTTGAGGCTCGAATTCTTCCAACCACAAATACGATCCAGATAACGCCAACATTGGTGAGCGAGTAAAGTACTGTCAGGAGCGCAAAGACTGAGAGGAAGAATCGGAGCGAAGGCCTCTCCCTCTCCTGTTCTCCAAGGTTAATCCAGTACTTGAGCCACAGGTTGACGCAGACGAGACACGCTTGAGCCAACAAAAGGAAAATAATCATCGCGGTCGTGTTTGTGTATGAGCTAGAGCAAACAGGGAAAGATGTCAACTATCAGCTTCTTTCTAATAACAATCTGCCCTGAATAAAAACATCGAAGGAGAACTTACAACGCTTGCAGGTATGCTTTGTATACGCTGGAGTTGACTCCACCGGCCTTGCCCTGTTCTGCCGCAATCAACTCTGCTTTGGTGTCTTTCTTTATCGGTTTCTTTTTAGTAGTTCCCTCACTTGAAGCATTGGTTGTCTCCACATCTTCATCCTGACTACCAGAGCCCCCAGAGCCGGTAATAGTCTCATCCTCTACACTTGATCGATCCGAGTCTGCGACGATGCTGGAGGCGGAGGATAGGGGTTTGGGCTGAACAGAGTACTCACAGATGAGCTGATAGAATGCCAGTCGAGCTCCCATCAACTCCTCATAGTGACCTTGCTCGACTACTTTGCCGTCCTTGAGAACAACAACCTTGTCCACCTCCCGGAGGTGATGAACACCATGGGTTACCAGAATACGGGTCTTAGAACTCAACAGTCCCTGGGGTCCAATAAGCTCATTCCAAAGATGATTGTCGACATGAGCATCCACAGCACTCAGAGGATCGTCCAACAAATAAATATCGGCGTCATCATAGGCACTTCTTGCCAACGACACTCGCTGTTTCTGGCCGCCAGACAGGTTAATCCCCCTCTCTCCAATCTCTGTCTCCGAACCTGCAGGAAGCATCTCAATATCGGGCAGAAGACCGCATGCTGTGATGATTCGTTGATACTTCTCGTGATCATATGGCTTGCCGAACAGAATGTTGTCCTTCAATGTTGCATTCAAAATCCAAGCTGGAGGAAGGTAGAGCAGGGGTTAGGAGGGAAATTTTTTTTAGGTCGACATTTTCCATCATGATCGGCAACATCTCAGTCGTACCTTGCTGAGGGACATAGGCAATTCTACCAAAAGTCTTGACATGGCCGTGCCACTTGTACATCTCACCGATTATCGCGGACACGAGAGATGACTTTCCTTGTCCAACACGACCAACAACAGCGACTAGGGCACCCTTGTTAAACGAGAGAGAGATGTTTTCCAGTGTTGCCTTGTGGCCTTGAGTTTCGGCGCTGGACGAGCGGCTCAGCAGTTCGGTCGTCTCATCTTCACCGTCATCGTTACCATCAGAGGTGGTAGGAGATGACCAAGAGAAGGTTGCATTCTCCATCTGGACCATGGGCTCTGCAGCGCGCCTCAAGGTCACATCAGGTTCCCGAATAATATCGGAGGGGTCAACTTCCTCTCTGAGCAAAAATGTTTGCAATCGTTTGCAGGCGACCAGAAGAGAGACCGTGTTTGTTGTTGCCTCGGTCATACTTCCGATAGGTGTTCGCAGCATGGCGAAAAGGGTCATACTCACAAAAACAGTCTGAGGGGTCAATTCCCCAGGTGTGAATCCTGGTCCACCCCAGGCCGCATACACAGAAAGGGTTGCCAAACAAATGATGAGTGTCGATGAGGTAAAAACAATGGACATGATCGCATAGATCACTCCCATATGTCGACCGATGGCAAGCCCTTCTTCTCTGATGGCGAGGATCTTTTCCATGAACGCGCTCTCCCAGCTATACAACTTCACGACCTTGATCGATGCCAAGACCTCGGTCGTCAATCGGATCCGCTCGTCCATTTTGGCCAAGTTCTTGCTCTCAATCTTTCCAAAATGCTTTGCGCGCCACACCTGTAGTGGTGTCAGCGCCACCATTGTCAGAATGCCTGCCCACGTACTCCAACCAAGTAATCGAAACACTATTAAAAAAAGTGTAACAAAGAAAAAAGTGTCAATCAAACCAAAGAATCTACGGATCTATGGTCAGGGTAGGAAGCATCTCAACAGAGCCCTTGCGTCTACTTACATAGCCATAGTCCAACGCCGATCTCCATGGGTACAGAGAGCCACATATTCAAGTAAATGATACAGTCACCCCACTTGTCGGCATCTGTCGCCATGAGATTTGCTACCAGCAAAAAAAAACCCCCCCCAGCGGTTAGAACTTCAATTGAAGTCCGATATGACACTGGTCTCATTCTGGCTAGCAAATGGATCATTACTGATTTCTCCTGTCGTGGATTTGTTTTTTGACCCAGCTGAAAGGCAGAGAGATTTTCGATACACAGCCGAGATCAAGGCGGCTCTAAGCTGCATGCCGATCTTGATGCAGTGTTGTCTGCTGGAGTAGGTGAGAATCGCATTCAGAAATGACCCAAAGAACATCCCAAAGACCAGAAGGAGTCCATATGCAATGGACGGCTCTATAGTCTTGTCGCCATCAATAGCTTCCAAAGACTGGATGCTCTGCAGGTACACCAAGAAGGAGCTAAGAATCGCAGGGACCGAGAAAGCTGCCAAAACTCGTGCTATTCTGAAAAAGAAGAAAGCTGGAAGGTACACTAGAAGTGATCTAAGAGCCGTCCAAAAAAGAGACGGAACAATCTCCTTTTCCGTCCTTCCTGAATCCCGTAGTCTCTTTTTTCGATTTCTTTCATTGACAGCTTTGGCGCGTTTAACGGCTCTTGTCCAGAACCACTCAAACCGCGCATAGGAATATTTGGTACCAATGTCATACGGTAATGTGTTTGCCAGGTCGTCCTGGGTCAACATTCTCTTGACCGAAAGTGAGAGGACTGGTTGCCAGAAGAAAAAGGACATTTGCATGAAGACATTTGCCTTGTCGTAGGCGGGAAGATTACTTGATCGCTGTACGAACATCGATCCGCGTGGCCATGCTTCGACAATGAATCCAAAAGCAAGCAATCCGAACATCGTAATGTTCAAGCTCAGTTCCAACGTATGGTCATTGGCCAGCATTAGCAGGGTCCGGATATGGATCGCCAAAACTGGGAGGAAGACAACATAGGATACAAAAATGACTGTCGAAGACCGGACCCTGTACTTGTGCTCTTGAGTATTGCTGATCGGTGACAAAAGCTGTTTGAACAGATCGTCATTAGCACCTAGTCACTATCCGATTGTAACCCAATGATCGAACTAAAAAGAAGGTGGTACGTACCCACAAAAGACTGAAAAGCAAGTAGCCAATGATTGCCGCCGGGGAATAGTTGTCGAGAACACGAAACTGCACCAGACTTGCAAGCAGCGCGCTAAGCAGGCCGGTCAATCCCATCGCCAATTGGGTTGGCCAGTAAATCCAGGCGGTACGTCCAAGGCCATGAGGAACGCCAGTTTTGACAAGGAATACCATTCGGATAGACAACCACAGTATCATGGCAGCTGCCAAGATACCAAAAAGAACACTGAGACACAAGCAGACAGTTAGGAAAGCACCCTACGCGTCGACCTCTGGCACAGCCCATTCGTACCTGTACTCAAAGCACGGAGTCAGCCCTAGTCGATCTGAACTCTCAGGGCCCTGCAAAAATTATAGGAGCAGGGTTTAGTTGATGCGATCGACCAGATCCATGACTCTTCAACTATTTATCCACATACCCAACCCTCCGCAGATTGGCAGAGTGACTCGACGAATGTTCGATTTGTGGAACGAGGGCCGAGGGTGACCTGGAAAGGATGCTGCAGAGCATTCATAGTGCACTGTGGTTACTTTTGTTTGCACTGTGTCTGCTTGTGTCGATTGTAATGTTGACACAATAAAGGAACAACGAAGATAGACGAGGAGACGGTTGAGTGCGACTAAAACATAAAAAAAAGAAGAGAAAAGAAGAGTAGCCAAAGAGCAGCGCGGTCTGTTCTTTTTATTGATTTGGTTAAAGTGCTGCGGTCGGACTCCAGGACTGCCCAATTGCTCAGAAAGAGACGCCGCGTTGAAACTTTACTATATAGCAATCACCCCCCTTATTTTTTGTACTCCGAGTCTGTCCGCCGAAGTACTGGGAACATGACGAGTGCTGTACGTGGGCAAACGAGGATCTCTATCGTTTGCGCAATCCGCAATTGCCATTTTCCTCCCAGCGACAAAGAGAATTCAGTGTGTGTCATGTTGCTTGTGTCAGAATGCGAGGTGGATTTTATATAGACAAGTTGGCAGCAATTGACAAAAAAAGGATGTATAATAATGGCAAGTCCGTGGTATCATCTTTTTTTTTAGAGCTTGGCATGGTCCTCGTTGACGAGCTCGATGGCCACAGCCGAGGCTCCGCCACCACCGTTGCAGATAGCAGCAACACCGATCTTGGCATTCTTTTGCTGAAGGATGTTGACTAGAGTAGCAATGACACGAGCACCAGAGCTGGAAGGGAAGGGATAGAGAAGAAAAGTGGGAGTGAGCAAAGATGAAGTTGCGAAACAAGTTGAGAGATCGCATGAAAACATTTTAGCACATACCATCCAAGAGGGTGTCCCAAAGCAACAGCACCGCCGTTAACGTTGACATTGTCGCTACTCAACCCCAAAATCTTCATGTTTGCGCAGGCAACAACTGCAAAAGCCTCGTTAATCTCATAGAAATCAACCTGCTCGGCGGTCAAACCGGCGCGCTTGATGGCCTTGGGAATGGCCAAAGAGGGTGCAGTGGTGAATCTGGAAGGGTCCTGCTCGGCGTCAGCAGAGCCACGGATCAAGGCCAAAACAGGGATGTTGAGCTCACGCGCCTTCTGTCCTGAAATCAAGATGATAGCACTGGCGCCGTCTGAGATAGGGGAGGAGTTGGGAGCTGTCACAGTTCCTCCGTTGGGCTTGAATGCTGGGCGCATCGCACGGAGCTTGGCCTCGTTAAACTGCATTGAGATATGGAATAAAGTATTTAGGCACTTAAGTAATTAAGAATTGCAGAATTGCAGCTCAATTGTTGGAATTCAGAGAGTACATACGTTTGTGATCTCATCATCGGTAGAGATGATAGTGTCGGGCTTTCCACGAGCTCCTGGGACGACAATGGGCACAATCTCGTTCTTGAACAGTCCAGCTTCAGTTGCAGCTTGAGCGCGCTTATAAGAGTTGACTGCAAAGTCATCCTGTGCTTCACGCGAGATTCCATGCTCTTCCGCGGTTTCCTCGGCAGCATTTCCCATGCTGTAGTCGTTGTAGACATCGGTAAGGCCATCCTTCTGAACGCCGTCGAGAACAGTTTGGTGACCGTATTTTGAACCGAAGCGCATCTTAGGAAGGTAGTATGGGACGTTGGTCATAGACTCGGCTCCTCCTGCAATAATAATCTGTTACAAAAGAACGTACACAGCTTAGAAGGGCTAAAGGCGTAACATTAACAAGAAATGTCCAGGATCAGTCATCTTACATCAGCTTGGCCGGTCTGAATGGCCTGAGCAGCGAGCATGACAGCCTTCATCGAAGAGGCGCAGACCTTGTTGACAGTGGTAGAGATGGTGGTCTTAGGGAGGCCAGCACCGAGAGCAACCTGGCGAGCGGGGTTCTGGCCTAATGTTCACAGGGTTCAAAAAGTATTTTGTCAGAGGTTGGCTGTTGGTTGGTCGGTCGGAGAGACGAAGTCACTAATTTGTGGGGTGGAAATTAATCGTCTTCCCCAACGATATCCATCCTTTGCTGGGTCACGGATCCTTGCTCCAGCAGTGAGTGAGTATGGGTGCATGTTTGTATGTTGTGAACATACCGAGTCCAGCAGAGAGGACGTTTCCAAAGTAAATCTCCTCAACTTGTTCAGGCTGGATGTTGGTCTTCTTCAAGGCACCTGCGAGAGTAGAAAAGGTTACATTCGTTAGCTTAGGGTAGGAGAGTGTATCTCAGTTCAGTATACCGAGAAGGCTGCTTACCCTTGATTGCAAGAGAGCCAAGCTCTGTTGCCGAGAACGAGGCAAGGGACCCATTGAAGGAGCCGAGAGGAGTACGGGCGACGGCGGCAATGTAGACTATTGCATTGGTTGAAAGTTTAGAGATTAGAAATCAAGGCATAGACAAACACATGAATGCAAAATGTGAGAAGTCCCAAGCGAACGAAGCAATGCGCCGCCGACACATACCAGAGTTGGAGTTGGTCATGGTGACGACGATGGGAGTGCAGAGAGGAGAGTAACGGAATGAGCGAGAAGCGAGAGGGCGGACAGAGAAGTCCCTGGAGGGAGCATCTCTTTATACAGCACTGCGACCGCCCTGCAGGGATCAGGAGCAGTCCCAAAAAAAAAAAGGAAGTCAGAAAAAAGTGGCCTGACTGGAGATCAGGACACGGCCAAAGTGCTCTTGGTGCGTTGTGGGTCATCGTCTATCTCTCTCACCAGATCTCTCTTTCTTCCACACAGATCACCCTCGCCCTAACCGGGCGCCCGGGAGCTTTGATTATCTTTCCGTATGGTTTGGACCTCTGCACAGCGAGTTTCTGGTCCAATTGCTTGATGGCCTGATCTGCTTCGCTCCCGCGTCCCGTCCGTTTTTTGTCGTTATCTCTCCGCATTTTTGGTTTTCGTGCAACAGCTCATTACCTTAATGCCGTTCTCGCACGCGGACAGACATACAATCACCTTCCTATTCGTCTTCAACAATTAGTCTCAACGGCGCCGTAGGCCAATATAGTGTATACAAGTTTATTGTTTATCCAACTTTAAAATACCATGCCACCATTACACCATTACTATCATTTCTTCTTTGAGGGCTCCAAAAAAAAAAAAAAAAGAAGAGGGAAGAAAGTGCAGAAAAAGGTGATCTTCATGAAGGGCAGGTTCATTTTTAGACACCTACGCTTGGCAAAGCTGAATCCCATGATATCCAATGCCTACCTACAAGTCCTTACCTGTTTACTAGGCCAGATTCGCGTGGACTCTATCGAAGCCCCTGCAAAGCCACTGACGGACGAAGACAATGACGACACGATCTGGAGTGGTGCACGGAAGTCGAGGCCTAGGACGATCTGGAGTGGCGTACGGAAGAACATCGATGCTAGGACGGTCTGGAGTGGCGCACGGAAGAATTTCGGGATCCAGAACTTCGAGGCTACTGTAGGAAGATGATTGCGTAAAGGAAGACGATTGCGTAAAAGGCTAGAACGATTTCGCTTTCTAGCTCGCTTCTGTAGGGTTTCGCCTCTTCACTCAGTTGCAACAACGTACGTGAAATGATATGCAAGATCGAAGAGGCGAGCTGTTTCGACTATGCGTGCGTACATGCTGGTGGTTGGCTGAGACAAAGAGAAGCGCGCCAAGTGGACGCGTTTTGGGTCATCTTACGAAATCACGCTGCCTTCTCATCATAAAAGAACCCCTTTCCCCGCATTCATCAACTCAACTCCCAGCCCAACACACAACCAAAAAACCTAACTCACACGAAAATGGAACGCCTCGAGAAAACCGCTGAGTCCCTCTCCCAAGATATCAACCGTGCCTCTGACACCGCCGGCCGTGTCAACGAGCAACTCCAAGGCAATGCCAAATCTGCCACCCAGGCCACCGGCCAACGCCAGCAAGGCCAGCAAGGGCAGCAAGGTCAGCAAGGTCAGCAAGGTTGGCAGCAAGATCAGCAGCAGCAAGGCCAACAAGGCTGGCAGCAGCAACAGAACAATGATGGACGAGACTATCGCTCATCCGAGTTCGTCGGTTCTAACCAGCAGTCGAACCAGCCCAACCAGGGCGCCCGTGGCTGCCAGTAAACGAACGCTTCAGAGCGTTGCGATGACCATTAGTTCGTCGCCCCTTTTTTTGTAAATAAAGCAAAAAATTGTACAGAATCAGAGAGAAAGAGATAGATGAACGGCGTGTCCCGGGTAACACAGATTCCGCGATTTTTTCATCTGCGGTGACGGAATTCACAAATATCACATGACTGCCATTAAGCGACAGATTGGACACCACACCACACATGCGATCGCAATCTCTCCTTCTCTACTTAGGCCCATAAAGCGCGTCGTTGTAGTGATCCCATTCCGTCCTCTCCACCCAGTCTCGGCCGCCTCGCGCCATGTCCAGCAACAACAACCACAGCGATGCCGCGGCCAATAGCAGCAGCACCGGCGGTGGCATTGGCAGCGCCAGCGATCAAGGACGACAGGATCTCAGGCAGAGCAACCTAGACCAACCCCCTGTCCCATTGATGCATCGCACCGTTGACGACATCCTCTCTGCCGAATTCCCTCCCAACATTGGCGGCGCACAGCACAATGGTGGAGTCCTAAATAGTGCTGCTCATGGAAACATCATGGAGGGTCTAGATGATTTATTTAATGACGACTTTCCAGCAGTCGGCTCCCAGTCCTCGTTTGTTGGCCCAGTTGCGACCCAAACAACAACCAACATCGCTCTACCGCTGCAGAGAACTCCTATCCACCAGCCTTCACCATTACCAACCGGCAACTCTTTCCAAGGGGCGGGCTCGGCGCAGGCATCACCAGCCGCGCCGCATACTTCTCTCCAGCAACAAAACAGACCCGTTCTTCAACTTCCGCAACAATCACAACCACCAGCTCCACAGGTGTCCTTCACTCCACAACCATACCAGCAGCAACAACAAGTAGGACAACAGACTGGGCAGGTACAGTTGCCTCCTCAGCACATGCAAACGGCACCCCGACCTATTTATCAGCAACAACAGCAACAGCCACTTGTACGGACGCCTCAGATCCAGCTACCCTCCCAATCACAACAACCGCCGCAAGTCCACCAGCAGCTTAGACCAAACCATATTGTCCCCAATGGACAACCTGCAACACCACCCGTAGCAAGACCACCGACTAATTCTAGCCTTCAGGCGCCTCCAGCGGGTAAAGAAGCCGACCCTGGTTTGACCACATCAAACTCATTTACATGTTCCTTCTTAACCAGTGTAATTCGTGAATGTCGGAATAGCTATCGCTCAAGCAGGCTCTCCACTGCACCATATTCTTTCCTCTATATCGCCAGCTACTGGTGCACAACTTCGTAATCTCTTTGCGTTGCTCCAAGTAAGAGAGGCACACAGACTTTACAAACAACTGCTACATTATCACAGGGAGTTGCTAATCGATGGAGGGCCAATTTTCTTTTAGTCGAACGCTGTGACACCGAACGAGTTCCTGGCCAGGGCGGAAACTCTTTTGGACCCAGCACAGTTCGAAATCCTGGATCGTATTAGGAAACGACAGCCCATGGGAGATAGCCCAGCAGGAGGATCAGGATCAGGATCAGGCTCGGGATCAGGATCAGGGCCGGCGGGACCGCAACAACCTGGATCCATTTCTGGCGCACCCATTGGCTCGACATCCGCAAATAACATCGCTGGCAGGGGTGCCGCCATGCCATCTTTACCCCAGCACTCAATCGCACTGCCACAAGTGGCGCTTCCAAATAGACCTGTCCAGCAGGGTCACCCGTTTCCTACACCCCAGTCTGCCGCTCTCCAAACTCCAAGACTGCCAGGATCAGGTCCAGGAGCAATGCCTATTGCGTTACCTCCTTCATCTTCTACTGCACCATCAAGTGGAGCTCTAGGATCAACATCGCAAGCAGCTCCTGTTAGGAAGAGGACAACAGATACAAGTTCCATCGGAGGCACCCTCAACGAAGGGTAAGACATGTTACAGCTTGTTTTCTAGCTGCAGATGCGTGAGTATATGTTAACGGTTATACTTACCTCGTTTCTTTTGATCCAGTAGTAAAACTTTGTCCAAGCGGACCAAAACAGAACACCAAGGGGCAATTAGTGCAGGAACAGCAGGAACACCAACAATTTCATTACCATCGACTCCAGGGCCCTCCACGCCTGGACTTAATGCGGCGCCAGGCTCAAGCCCTTTTAACCGAGTCTCTTTGCCAGGGCAGCAGAGAGCTACTCCAGCTGCTCCAGCTGTGCCGGGTGCGGGATCTGCAATGGGAACTGGCTCGTCTGCGAGTGGAGGAGCCTCCAAACCGTCTGCCAACGCCGAGAAAGTCAATTATGATAACATTACAGACGTCATGGGTTACGTGGGCGTGGATCTCAAGGAGGAATCAGACAACATCATGCGCGATAATGACGGTTACTCGAGGACTGGTGGTAATGCCGACGGACAGGATAGAACAAGGGTTCAAAACTTTGTGAATGCCAAACTTTTGAAGACTGTCGTGGAGAAAATTGGTAAGGACAATAGATGTTTGTTTTATTTAGGCCTTTTGCTTCGATGAAGTATGACGACTCATTATTTTCTGACCTGTTCAATATACCTCAGCTACGACACAAAAGATCCAGACTGTCGAACCCGATGTCATAGCTTACTTGGCGATGGCTGTTCAGGAGCGTCTCAGAGGGTTGACAGAACAAATGGTTCAGGCGTCCAAGCATCGTGGACGGTCTTTGGCTACGGCCCCTCCTCCCATGTATGACGAAGAGCATGCCATGTACAAAGTTGGAGTCAGCCAGGATGTCAAGAAGCAATTACTCGCGATCGAGCGTGTTGAACGTGAGGAGGAGACCAAGCGCAAGGAGCAGCTTGCAGAACGAGAACGAAGACTTGCTGCAGGCGAAGATCTGGATGAGAATGGAGAGCCCGTTGCTGGAGGTGGTGCCAAGAAGGGCAAAAAGCTCAAGGAGGGAGGACCAGGTGTCAGTGCTAGGAACATGACAGAGGAAGCGCGCAAGAAGGTGGCAAACCAGACTGCCTTGGGATTCGCTGGTGGAAGCGGTCGTACCTACTCCTGGATGATGGGCGCAGGTGGAGCTGGAGCTGGAGGAAGCGGAGGTGGAACTCCATCCCCTTTGCCGTCTACGCCTATGGCTCCCTCCTTATCTTCTGGACCCGCAAATGCTTCATCACCTTTGGCGTCCGGAGGCGTTTCTATTGGGGGTGGACCGCTGAAACCAGGCCTTGCTCGTGGATCGACAATGCCAGCTACAAGCTCGTCCGCCATGCCCGGCAGTTCTGTTGTCTCCCCTAATGTGTCTGGATCCGCAATGAGCAATTCACCAGCCTTGGCGTCACCCTCTTTAATGAGAGGCGCAACAACAATTGGAGGCGGCTCAATGGTCCTACCACCCTCTACTCTTGGACGATTGTCAGGTCTAAGGGATGGGTCGCGGACAGTGAACGTCAGAGATGTGCTATTCTGTCTAGAGCGTGATCGAGGAGGCGGAGGAGGGGCAGGAAGCGGACAGCGGGTCTTGATAAAGACCTATGCTAAGAGGCTCCGATGATATCCAGTGTAATAACTCAAACCAACATAAAAAAAACCAAATCCCCCGGTTCCTGCACAGTTCACAATCGCAGACATTTCTTTTCTTTTGAATTTGAATGCAGCCCTTTTTTATTTTGCAAAGAGAGAACGGATTGGTATATGTAGGCTTCTCTTGATCTAATCAATGAATTTAGATGTAGTTCCACTCGATGTTGAGGATACCGGTGTCAAGCTCGCCGATTTGGGTAAAAGCAGCGGGACTGAGGTCCAAGGAGCCCCAAGCACACTCGTCGCCGGGGCACTTGTCAACAACGCGGGCGACGACAGTCTTTTGGTTGGCCTTGTTGGTGATTCTGACTTTCTGGCCACAGGCAGAGTTGCCCCAAGATTGCTCGCCCATCTGGTGAGCGTTCAAGGCAACAGTGGGCTCGGCGTGGCCATCCCAGTTGACATTGCAGGATCCATAAGAGTGGGTGAACCAGGTGGCCTTGCCGGTGTACTTGACCGAGGAGGCAAAGGACGAGGCATCGTTGAAGGCAACAACAGTGGGCTCGGTGTCCGAGGGATCGACGCTTGTGGGGACGGCAGTGGGAGCAGCGGCAATGGGGGCGGCCGAGGCGAAAGAAGCAATGGCAGCGATGGCAACGAGAAGGAGGGAGTTGAACTTGGCCATGTTGGAGATGTTTATTTGTTGTTGTTAGATGAGTGGGGGAGAGATAGATGAGTTGATGGTTTGTTTTTTCAGACGCCATGATCAGGGTATTTATATTGAAGCTGGTTCCTGGGACCCGAGTTCCCTTGTAGATGTTTGACACAAAGTCAAAACTCAGGTCCCCGGAGCACTGCTGTGAGACACCAATTGAAGATGATGATCACCTAGGTCACATCCTCAGTGGCCGTGATCCGTTGACTTGCATCTGGGCGATGGCTAAGTTCCGGCGCCAAAGTCGCCGCTTTGTTTGCTCTCAGTGAGACCCCACCTGGCACTGCTCAGCCACAGAGCCGGAGTTTCGGAGTCTGGAGAACCCAACAACGGTGATTCCTATTGCTTGTGTACCAACTAAACTATTTGTGGGAGATCGAGAGGCAGTGCACCACGTTTTCCCTCTCCGCTCGGCTTGCGCCAGTCCATGCGTATGTTCTCTTAACATCATCATTCTCACCTCACCTCATCATTCCTCACCTCATTGTTATTCCTCACCTCATTGTTATTCCTGCATCATGACTGGGCTGTGTCCCACTCATCCACTGGATCTACATGAGATCCGCTCAGTAGTCGCCGCGAACTTGGACATGGAGGATCTCGCCTCTTGTGCACGCGTGAGCCGCGACTGGAACGACACATTCACGCCACTGCTCTACAGCTCTATCACCTTGTCGTGTTTCGGGCCAAGCGTAGAATCTCTCAGGAATAACGGGCATCTTGTACAGTACCACTGAAAAAGTCATGGTGCACAGAAATTTTTGAAAAAGGAGGCGAAGAAAAAATAATAATTTCCTGTGCTACATCCATGCAAATCCGAGATTCAGACCTTTTTTCTTGTTTTCCGATATCGTCGTCCACCTTCACTTATAATACAAGTCCTTTTAGCCAGACTAAAGTCGTCTGGGCTGTTGCCCCAATTTTTTCCGCCTTCCTCTCAGGAATTTGCTCGTATAATTTTTATGCGGGGTTTCTGTTGTCAATTTCACGTGATCTACATTATGCCACAAGAGCCCCCCCATTTCGTTGATTGTCTCATCACTCCATCTGACATCCTCATTTCCATTTTGTTTGACCATGCCTCGTACTTCGAATGCTGAGGATAGAGAGGATCTTTTGAGGTCGCTCTTCCCTCCTCCAGACCCAAACACACCGCCGACCAAGAAGGAGCTGGAACTACACGTTCGGTACTTTATTGCCGGCATGTTCTGTGGGGGATCCAAATCGGCCAGGGAAATTGCCCAAGACATTCATAAAAGGCCGAACACAATTTCCAACGTCATCAGGAACCTCAAGAGAACACAAGTTCTTCCAAAGTCTACTATTAGGTCCGGTCGTCCTAAGAAGCTGAATGATCGTAATACCCGCGCTGTATTGAATTATCTGCGCAATAATCGGCGAGCCACGGCACAAGAACTCACCACACAGCTATCTTCAATTGTTTCTGTATGCTCGGACACCATCAAGAAGTTGTTGAACTCCAAGGGTTACCACAGCCGTGTCGCCGCCAAAAAGCCCTTCCTTAAGGCGGCGCATCGGCTACATCGCATGCTGCCAATTCAGATGACCTGATCCTGATGGAAGACGGTGCTCCAACTCACAAGGCGAACATCCCCAAGACGTGGCGAGCTGCCCATGGTATAGATAGGCTGGTCTGGCCAGCTCAATCTCCCGATTTGAATCCTATCGAGAATGTTTGGCGCCTCATGAAAGCATGGATCGGCAAAAGACCTATACCAAACAACGAGGAGGAGATGTGGGAGCTCGCTCAGCAAGCCTGGGACCATGTTTCGAAGAAGTTCATAGAGGACTTGGTGGTGAGTATGCCTGCAAGAATGAAAGCTGTGTTGAAAGCGAAAGGAGGAGCGACGAGATGGTAGTGTGAACATAGTAAACCCAGCCAAAAAGGTCGACATGATATACCCTCAATAAATCAATATTGAAAACAGAAACCCCGCATAAAAATTATACGAGCAAATTCCTGAGAGGGAGGCGGAAAAAATTGGGGCAACAGCCCAGACGACTTTAGTCTGGCTAAAAGGACTTGTATTATAAGTGAAGGTGGACGACGATATCGGAAAACAAGAAAAAAGGTCTGAATCTCGGATTTGCATGGATGTAGCACAGGAAATTATTATTTTTTCTTCGCCTCCTTTTTCAAAATTTTCTGTGCACCATGACTTTTTCAGTGGTACTGTACAACATCTCACTGTCCATGAAAAGGTTGACGTGGATCTATTTCATGTCCAAGGATTGGACAGGCTGACAACCGTCACATTTAGGGGTTCTTTGGTCTTTTGCAGCAACTTTGACGATGATGACAGGAAAACACTTCTCCTGAGTGCATGCGAACGAATCGTGGGCAGGTTCCTTTACAACAATTCACGCTCCCTAACATCAGTTGAAGTTCCCGGTGGGCTATATTGCGACGAGCTTTGGAATAATATAGCAAGTTGTGGACAGCTGAAGGAGGTCAGAATGTTTGGGGATCAAAACTGGCTCAATCGACTATCCCTTGGGCCATTTCTGAAATCGTGTTCGCGGTTACCCAAATATTACCAAAATGGAGGTATTGGACGAGCTTCGGAAGAATCTATCTGTTGAGGGTGTCCCCTGGAGCACAAGCGTAAAGCATCTCACGCTTACAGAATCATACTTCGTTTTCAGGCATGCGCCTTGGTGGCGCATTTTTGGCCAGTGGCTTCCAGACCTCGAATATCTGGATACTGGAAAGAGTGTCGATGCGGTCGGTCTTGAAATCCTCTCCCAAGTGATGGGAGCTGGGGCTTGGAAAAAACTGCATTATTTTCGTCTTTTCGGATGCGGAGCCGCGCGTGAACGTCATTTCATTATAATTATTGGTTCCATGGTAGACATTCAGCAGTTGGTCCTAGGTAGTTGCGACCTTGGCCCTGCAGCGTTTGCCAAGCTCGAGAGGCATTTTCTGACTCTCCGAGAAAACTAGATGTTTTTGCCTCAAGCGCGCATCTGGTCGCAATGTTGGAGGCCTGTCCCCTGCTGGAAGTTTTCAAAGGCACGACGGTGTTTGCCAGGGACTTCACTCCAGGACGGCAATGGCCTTGCAGTGGACGGCTTAAAAGTCTTGCCTTAGCTATTGAGCTTGACTGTCTCCTTGCTGGCGAGCCTGGCGAGGTCCACTCTGTTCAACGTGAGAGTCTTTACAGGTTGCTGTCTCAGTTGGTCAAGATCGAAACTTTAGACCTGAAGAGGTTCATAGTGGGCCGTCAGCCGAGGACGAACAAGTGGCTCGACTTTTCCTTGGAATCGGGATTGTCCTGCCTACAAGGGCTGAAGGAGTTGCGATCCGTAATTCTTCCAGGGAACCAGAAGCTGGACAAGTTGGATGCCTTATGGATGGTGAAGCATTGGAGGCGTCTGGGTCTGATCGCCGGAGTGATCTCTGTGTCCTTGAGGGAGTTGATGGAGATCCGAGAAGTCTTTAAATCGGGCGGAGTGTCCGTTGGACTTCATAGCCCTCTTGAGATAGATATGGCCGGAGCATAATTATCTCGGAAATACAGAACACACATGCCCCCCCCCCCCGCTTCTCTTCCTTCTCTTTGCTGTCAACATTACCCTCTAATCTCTTGGCCAATCGCCATACGGACAACTGGTCTTAACTCCCTCCCTCAACATGGACCCGTTCGTTGGAGCCTCTCCACAATCCTCCTCTCCCTTCGCACCGCCTCCATCCAATGAAGGCAGGCACGAACTTGACTATATCCCCTTTGCAAAGTATGGCCAGCAGCGCCAGCTAGACCGTCGTTATATCTCGAGGCTGCACTGGGACTTACAGGGTACATCCGTCTAATTAGGACATCCAAGACGTTTGTCAGACGGCCAGGAAACACTGCCACAGTATCTGTCGGTCTGTGGAATTCGATCACGAACGATGGTAAACAAGCAAAGATATGATCACCTCATCTCAACAGTTTCGACTTTGCGTGTTGGTAACTCCTTTCAATCGCCTTGGAAACAGACGCTAGCGTCCCCGGACTAACCAATGTTCATCCCCAAGGCAATGATAACTTTGTGCTGGTGCCTGAGGAAGATAATGAAGGCTATGGAGAAGATCGAGAGGCGTTCTATGGATACGGAGTTGGTGGCGCAACAGACTTTTTTCTCTCTTCTCCGTTGGATGTAGCTGAATTTGAGGCACCGGCAAAGACAACCATGCATCCTATATTACAATCCGACAGCCGACCGCAACGTCAACATCCACTGCAGCATCAGACGGCCGAGGTTTTGTTGGAAATGCCTCCACCCAAGCTTGTTAACAGACGGAAACGCAAGTTCAAAGGCTCGTCCAGTTTGAACGAAAAATACTCTCATATGAAGGTAATACAGTCGATGTTCATTTTCTTTTCATCAGCAGTAGATATGAAAAAAAAAAAAAAAAAAGTTAAAAAACTCCTCTCTTCCAAAGTATGAAATGGAACTGTTATCTCGGGACTCAATCTCCCAAACGAGATCCTCACCGTACTCGAACAAGAGTCAATTCCATGGAGTCGATCCCTACTTTTGCACTGGTGCAAGAAACGAGGACGTTATACCTGATGGTATGAGGGTTTACTCAAACTGGACTCCAACTATGTTGCCACTTGACACAGCCTACGATCCAGGACAGGAGTATTGGCGACAGAATCTAGGAGATGGCAGCAGCTTCATCTCCACTACCACCCGCTGCAGCAATAATGTATTGAGTGGCGGGCCATACTCGACTCCTTACTTCAGGATTTCATCATCATCTACAACAGGACATGCACTTCGGCGATCTCCTCTCTCTGTATCTGGCTCACTCCCACCGTCGCACTCGAGCCTATCACTACACGAATCTGTGGCGACAAATGTAGAGTCCATCGTCTCTGGAGATGATAGCCATCCCGAGGCGTCACCGGACGAGTATCAGTTTGACGAGGACTTTGGTCTAGAGGAGTTAGCCACTGATAAGAGTAGCACGGACACACCTATTGTCCATCCCAATGATCCCCTTATCGACAGCAGTATTCTCAACCAGCGGCCTCTGACACTACGAGATCGGATCCACAAACTTGGGCAAGAGATGAGAGCTTCTGCGGCCACCTCCTTTTCAAAGTTTCCATCACCCACCCCATTTCAACCACAAGGATCATCCTCTGTTTGTACGAGCTCTTCACAGGCGTTGGACTCAATTCTGGCTCAAAGTTCTAACCTTAGAAAGTGTGTCGAGTTTGAAGAAAAGTCAAAAGGCATGGGGCAGGAAGAAAAGGCGCTAGCGGAAGCATCAGCGGAAGAAGATGCGCGAAATAACTTGCGAATCGAAAGACTGGTACTTCAGCAGCAAAGGCAGCAAAGGCGATTTCAGAGGTCAGTCAAATCCGGTGCCTCCTGGACAAGACCCTCCAAACGACTCGAAGTTCTCGACTAATCAGCTACGAAGGCTTGTCATTAATAAAGAGTGGATGAGCGCGGCACTGAAATAAAGTTGGAACGCGACATTCGGGCGAAGCCGAGGTGTCGTTCTTTGTTTGCTAGTCAACTTGTTTGTAACCTAACGCGGCATTTCTTTCCATTCTCACAATAGAGGTATAGACTATGGCAAAAGATCTTTAGATATTTATTTGATGTGATAAATAACGAATAGATACAAGTATCTTGCGCAGGTAAGTAGCAGCCAGGGAAGTGGGTTCTTGTTCCGAGGAAAAAGGGTCCGCAAACACCGTTTAGCAGCTGATACGACCACACTTGGCGCAGGAATCTCTGTAGCCAAAGATGCAGCATTCGCCCGAAGGGGAGCACTGGTAAACATTGTTACCGAGGCAGGCGAGACCACCGGCGCTGATGTTGCAGCGGCAGCCATTGTAGTAACAAGACTGAGGGGTGATGTCGTTGAGTCCAGCAGCGACGGCAGCAACCTTGTTCACGGTCGATCCCATTTCGAGAACCTCGGGCGATTGGGCGCTGACGACCAGGGCGATCACGGACAGGAGGATGGCGGCACGAGCAAACATTTTGTTTTCTATTGTCCACGAAACATAGAAGAAAGAAGGAAAAAGAAAAAAAATGGTTAAAAGGACGGTCTTGTCGTGTTTAAAGTCGACGGTAGGCGGGTCTTGCCATACTTGAAGTGTTTGTTTGAGGTGAGTTGGGCTGGCTCTCTGGGAAGAGGAAAGTGTGGAAGGATGGTGTTTGAAATGAGCGAGAGGTGTCCCTCTTTATATACCAAAATCCTTCGCCTCTTTCCCCTTCTGTTCTTTCTCATTTCTACATGCATTCTGTTCGTACCACTCGATTTTTACCCACCTTAGCCACGAACAACCCAGATCACTCAGGATACTGCACAACGGCCAACAGAGTCGTGCAGAGCCGTTGCGAGTCCAATGCATGTTGTGCACGACACGAACACTATGGCGGATTGGCAGTGCAACGACCGCCTCCCCCCTCGTGAAGGCACGCCGCCTTTTTTGGGTTGCAAAATGTTTACGACAGGAGAAGCGTTCGAGACATTACATTTTAAACATGCAAGCACAGGTATTGTAGAAAGCGGTGCAGTGGCAAGCGAGGGGAAGGGAGGCGGGTTTAAAAGAGTAGCTGCCAGATGCACTGGCCGATCAACATGGGAAAATGTCTGTGCGCTAGTCTTGTTTTGCGCGGCGTCCTTGCAGATCGCAGGATTTGTCGTGATATGACGGCGAATGAGAGCTAAAAAAAAAAAAAAACCTTGGGATCGCATTTGACTAGAATATCCTGTCTGCACCCCCTTCCCCTTGCATGACACAGCGCCTGGACTGACTAACGGACTGGCGAGGTCTCAAAGGTTCATGCCTGGCTCTCATATTCACACGGTGGAGTCCACGCCGCTCGTGCACACGAGCGTCGAGTACAGTCATGAGAAACAGAGTCGGGAGAGGAACAGGGGGCATGGTGATTTGTTGACTCTCTTGCCTGCCAAACCACAGCGGAGACCGTAGTCTCGGTATCTTGTTTTGCAGTTCCTAAATTGCGGCGTAAGAATCGATACATTCCAGGCAATTCCTTCCTTGATAGAATTCATCGCTCGCTCAATGAATAGAGGTATATTGTATAAATATGTTACAGACATTCGAGGCGTCACTAGGTCAATATCGTCCAGTTCCCGTTTCTGTGACGCATCTCGACCCCCGACTGTTCTAGAATTCATGTCTTCCCTTTCAGAAGCGTGTTCAACAGTGACGTCCGGCACATGGAGGCATGACTGTGTCCTTGTACAGTCGATCCATTCAGCGGGAAGCCGTTAACAGCGCAGCAGACGTTCTCTCACAGATATGCAATAAGCGGATTGTGTAGATTATTGAAAAGTCGACTTCGTACTCTAGAACCTCACTCTTTCGATGTTGAGTGTGACGGTTGCCTTGTGTATCTGAAATGTCGGTAGATGGTTGAAGGATGCCCTTGTATCTTGGCTCTGATCGTCCCGTTCCATCCTCGTTATTTTCTGTAGACGCGACATAAGGCTTTTGTCGACGAATGCCCATCGTGCCAGAAAACAGTTGGAGCATTGTCATGACACCTGCAGCGTCAGGGGGGTTTGTCGAGACAGAACGTGATGGCGTTCCTGCTCTTCCATGAATGGTCCTCAAAGCCAGATTCGTCCTTGCCGGGCCCTCAGTCAATCCTAATTCCATCCAGATCTTCGTAGTTGGTGTCCACAGACGTTTCCTCGTGATACTTCTCTTCAATATCCCTCTTACTGCCACCCCTTCGGTTCCGGAGACGGCCAGTCAGGCCAATAAAGAACCCCCTTTTTGCGGACGCGTTACTGGTTTCTATGCCGGACTTGAACGATTATGTTTGATTGAGTTGCAGCTTCCGTTCGACTTTTCTACGGACCTCCATCTCCTTTTGGTACGAGACAGGGTAGAGGTACCCAACAAACCGCGTGGATATCATGGTGAGGAGGACACACATGACGATGAGGATCACAAAACTCGTTCGCTGATCACCCCTGCATCATGTCCAATGTTGAGGATGATACTCAACCAGTCCTTTGCAGTTCATCAAAATCCGATCGAAAGGGCCTCATGCCATGTCATAGAGTTGTATCAACCTGCAGAAACATAACCAAGCATCTTTCCAAAGAAAGAGATGCTCACGACCATGATCACCAATCCTCAGGTTTCACCGTTGTTTAGAAGGTTGACTTGAGTCTTGAAACCGGAGCATGCAAAGAACTATCAATTGAATGTTGATTTGATTGATGAGGTTAGCCAAGATGAGGGTGTTGATGTTGTCAATTTCCATATCCATGTCGGAGCGGTGCGAGGCAGTAGCGCTGGCGACAGTGTAATCGAGGCCTGCGGAGGATGGCGAAGGGGAGGCGGCGCGGGCAGAGTACTCGTAAATCTGGTCAAATTGTTCGGCGTTGTTGCACAAGTCGTGGATGGTGGATGATGGGTTGTTGAATTTGTAGGTGAGGAGGACTTGTCGAAGATCCTTTGGCGCGCCCTTCAAGAAGCACGACGTAGCGGCTTGCTCAAGGGTGAGGCGGGCCTCAGGATTCATGTCTTGGAGAGTTAGAAAGGACATATACTTCCGGGTGCGCGCAACATAGTCCGGCACCGTAGAGGTCATCTTAATGTCGAACAACATGTTGCGCACCTGGTTGATGAAGCCGACGGGTTGGAAAGCTGCGCGGAAGGCTATGACAAAGTCAGTCCGTGGGCGTCATCGGTGAGGGCGTTGCCGTCCCACCACAGCGTCGCGTCTCCGGTTAGGAAAATGGCGGCATGTAGGGTGCGCTGGCCATCAGGGATACGAGCACCCTTGAAGAATCGGGTGATCGCGGTGAGCCAAATCTCACATTTGAATCCGTCGCGTTCTCCTTTGTAGTGCTCGGGCTGAAGGAATCGGAAGGTGGCAGATGAGAAGGCAATAGGGGCGGGGTCTGGGTTGCTGGAGGAAGTGCGGTGTCTGGGGAAGTCATGGTGAGGCCGTGGAGCAGGTGGGTGAGGGTGTCAATGGGGTCAAGGGGTGTTGGTGAGGACAGTGTGGTAATGGTCAAAGGGTTAGGGGTTAGGGGTCAGTGATCGAGGGGCCTTTTAAATGGAATGTGCGGTAGCCAAAGATCGCGTGATGTCACCGTATTACCGCACCACTGTTGCAATTGCTAGTCAATGCTTGACTCAAGGTCCATCTCATCCTTAATGGCACCCTAACAGTATGATGAAAGCACCGCCACGTGGGAGATAGGGGCGCTTTTGACATCTTTTCACCCCCCTATCCGTCAGGGCTGAGCTAGACCACAGAAACTGAAAATTGGAGATCATCTATCTCCGCAAAAACCTTAAGGAGAGATCTTGCTGCTGTTGTGTTGTCCCGCAGCCGGATCATTTTTGCAGCGTACAACATGCAGCTGCTGCGAGTAGCGGAATTGATCCGGAGAGAGCCGCACGATTGATAGGAACTTTGTGGGACTTTGTGCATCCAAGATGTCGTCCCTTAAGATGTTGGACTTTGGAGTTGGCACTCGCTCAAGCAACGTCTTCGAAGCAAATCACACAGCGTCTGGCCGATTCCAAGGGGAATAGTTGGGGAAAGACCTGGCCGAGCTAGCACCAATTCCACAATTGATGATCGTCTATGAAAGTTTCTTCAGATTATTGCTGGATAAGGACCTGTCGAGGAGTTGGCCGATATCGACGATGCGAAAACAAATTGAGTGGCGGCCATTTTCCTTTCTTCGCTTGACGAGACAGGCCAGAGAGAGCCGACAAAAAAAATTTTCAGTCCGCCGAATCTTGTTCCACAGATGTTAAAAAAATCAAAGTCAGTTACGTACACACAGTGAGGCATTTTATTTCCATCTTTGGTAGATGAGTGGTCCACATGGACAGCCTATCGGCCAGTGCTCTCAACCTCTGGTTTTCTTATTTGTCGGCCGCTCGGCGTTGGCGTCGGGTATTGGCGTTGAGGCGTCCAGTGCGTACCCTATATAAGGGCGTGAACTGCCTGTTCCCCTGCTTCCTCTTCAACCGACTCCTGTCCTTCACCCACACGTATCCAACACCCACACCGCGAACAAGAACCCCCCCCATCCCCTTCACCTCGAATCTATCCAAGAATTGGCGTCTGCCTGCCCCCCTATTCCTTCCTCGTCGTTCGGTAAGTCAATGGTGATTGCCGCCTCTTGTATGTCTTCAGTGCTTCGTCTAACACTATCTATCTCCATGTACCTTGCTATTTTCTACAATAGCGGCGAATATCAACAACCGAAACTGCGAACCGATCCTCTGCGTGCTCCAGGTACATATCTTTTAGACATGCATACATGTGCCTGCATGTTTCCCAGTATGGATTCAAGATTCACTAACTCTTGATTCTCCCTTCCGCCCTCTCATCATCCTAACACAAATGTAGTCCTCGACTAAACCACCTTAAGTCCGATATTTTCAACAAAATCGAACAACTCCTATTGTCATAATGGCTCCCTCAAACGTCAACAAGAAAATCGAGGCTCTCAAGGCCCACCATGGCGTTGTCTATGACACTGTCACATCTGTCTCCTCCATCACTTCCGCTCTCCCTGCTGGCTCCGAATTCGAGGGTCTCTTGCCCCTCAATGACGAGGAAGTCGCGCGTGCTAAAGAGAAATATGGAAAGAATGTTATCTCCTTTGGAAATGACCTGACCTGGTATAAGATCCTCTTCCAAGCAACCGTCCACCCGTTCAACATCTTGCTCGTCTTCCTTGCTATCGGTACGATCGCCACCGGCAGTCTGAGTGGAGGTGTGATCATGTTTGTCATGGTAGTCATCTCTACTGCGCTGCGTTTCTGGCAGGAGTGGAAGTCTGCTGCTGCCGCTCAAGCTCTCAAATCTATGGTCTCGACCTTGATCAATGTCACCCGTCTGTACTCTGTCCCTGACTACCGCGACCCTACCCCCGAGGATGTTGCCCGTATCATGAGCCACGCGACCGTTCGAATGGATGTTCCGATCGAGGATGTTGTCCCTGGCGACTGGGTCCAGCTCTCGGCTGGCGATCTTATTCCTGCCGATGTCAAGATTATCGAGTCGAAAGATCTGTTTGTCTCCCAGGCTGCCCTCACTGGTGAAGCCATGCCTGTTGAGAAGTTCAGTTCCTCGTCCGAAGCAATGGCTAGCTGGAATGGCGACCAACAGAACTCTTACGATAACATGGCCAAGCAAGCTGTCCCCATGGATGCCACCGCCATCGTTCTCGAGAAGAGCAGCGGTGAAGGTTTGGAAGAAACCTCCATGGCCACAGCTGCCCCATCCAAAGGCAAAGCCATGCGCGCGATTTACGCCTGTTTCGGTATCCGATACTTTGCCCCAGAGACCGCAGTTGATGCTCCCGACGTTGGCCTCGATCGTCCCGATATCTGTTTCATGGGCACCTCGGTTGTCTCGGGTACGGCTACTGTCTTGGTCGAAAAGACCGGCGAGAACACTTTCTTTGGATCCATGGCCAAGGAGCTGTCGAAGCGCAAGCCCGAGAATGCCTTCCAGTTGGGTGTGCGCAACATCTCCTGGGTCTTCTTTGGCATGATGTTTGTGCTGGTTCCGCCTGTGCTCCTGATCAACGGTCTTACCACCAAGGGTTGGTCTGATGCTGTCCTATTTGCCTTGTCTGTTGCGGTCGGTCTTACTCCTGAGATGCTGCCCATGATCGTCAACTCGAACCTCGCCCGCGGTGCCTGGTTGATGTCCAAGAAGCGATGCATCGTTAAGAACTTGGACGCAATCATCAACCTTGGCTCAATGGACGTTCTCTGCACCGACAAGACCGGAACTCTGACTGACAACAAGGTTGTCCTTGTCCGCCACCTCGATTACAACGGCAAGGCCTCAATGCAGTGCCTGCAGCTCGCCTTCTTGAACTCTCGCTTCCAGACCGGCCTCAAGAACCTGCTCGATGTCGCTGTCGTTGAGTACTTTGAGAAAACGGCCTCGGCTTTGCCTATGTACGAGTCACTGGGTGAGGGTGGTCCAGCCGTGGGCTCTGGTTTGACTCCTGCCGCTGTTACACTCGCTGCTCGCTACCTCAAGTTGGATGAGATCCCTTTCGATTTTGTCCGTCGCCGTATGTCTGTGGTTATCAAGGATTTGTCTGATGACCAGAGCATGATGGTCTCCAAGGGTGCTGTCGAGGAGATGTTGAGAATCTGCACGAAGATTGTCATCCCCCGCGGTGGCGCTGAAGGGCTTAGCACTGACATCTGTACGGCTGAAAAGTCTGAGAGTACGGTTGCTCTCGATCTCTTGCAGCGATCTGCTGAGGACCAAATCCAGACCTTGACCCCAGAGCTGGCCGAACACTTGATTGAGATGAACAAGGATTTGAACATCGACGGTCTCCGTGTCGTTGCTGTCGCTTACAAGAACATCGACAAGGTCAAGGACAACTATGGATTGGTAGACGAGTGCGACATGGTCTTTGCCGGTCTCATTGGCTTCCTGGACCCTCCCAAGGAGTCCACCGCGCCCGCCATCAAGGAGCTCATGTCACTCGGAGTTGAGGTCAAGGTCCTGACCGGCGATTCTGCAGCTGTCTGTCGCAAGGTTTGCCAGGAAATTGATCTTCCAATCCAGTCTATTGTCACAACTGACGATCTGGTCGGCCTGGACGACGAGAAGTTTGCCGAGGTTGCTCTCAAGGCTACCATTTTTGCCAAGCTGACCCCTCTCCAAAAGTCGCAGGTCATCCGTGCTCTGAAGCGTGCCGATCGCGTTGTTGGCTTCCTCGGCGATGGTATCAATGACGCCCCTGCTCTGGCCGAGGCCGATATTGGAATCTCTGTTGACACTGCCACGGACATCGCCAAGGAGTCTGCCGATGTCATCTTATTGGAGAAGTCGCTCACGGTCATTGCTGAGTCTGTTCTGCTGGGCCGCACCACTTACGGAAACACCTTGAAGTACATCGTCATGGCAATCTCCTCCAACTTTGGAAATGTCTTCTCGATGCTTATTGCCTCCGCTTGGTTGAAGTTCCTGCCTATGCTGCCGATCCACATCCTGGTCCAGAACTTGATGTACGATCTCTCTCAAACGACCATTCCTTGGGATAGAATGGATCCAGAGTTCCTGAAGGTTCCTCATCGCTGGAGCATGAAATCGATTTTGCGTTTCATGGTTTTCATGGGACCCTGGTCATCCCCCTTTGACATCACGACCTTCCTGTTCATGTTTTTTCACTACAACATCAGGACCCCGGATGATAACGTCACAATGTTCCAGACTGCGTGGTTCGTCGAGGGTTCTTTGACCCAGCTTCTGGTCATCCACATTATCCGCACGCCCAAGATTCCCTTCATCCAGTCCATGGCCGCATGGCCCATCGTGACGAGCTCGATCTTGTTCTCAGTGGCGGCCATAGCCCTGCCTTATATTCCTGTCATCCAGGATCTGCTCACGTTTCACCCGTTGCCGGCTTTGTACTATGCCTACTTGGTTGGTGCCCTGCTCAGCTACTTCTCCATTACTCAGGCTGCGAAAATGCTCTACTTGCGCGTCTTCAAAACCTGGTTCTAAATGGGCTCGTTGAATAAAATAAATGCCTACGGCTTGGTGCTCTGGTTACCTATTTACTTCTCCATTACTCAAAACTTGGTTCTAATCCTGCTTGCTTGGGTCCATTACTCAGGCTGCGAAAATGCTGTACTTGCGCCTCTACAAAATAATACAAAACCTGGTTCTGAATGGGTTCTTCGATTTATTTGACTGCAGTTTTTTTTTTACAAAAGTGCGACACAAACGACTCGGTCGTTACACGATACTTCCAAGCCGTCCTTGGATCCAAGGTCGTGCTCCCTTGAGAACAAGAGCGATTCTGGCGCTTGTATCTGGATCCTTGGGGATGTGTGCCCGGACATGGTGACTAATCAGTGGATGAAGAAAGGGGCATTAGTATCGTGACACTATGTCGTCTACAAAAACCAAAATTTCTACATCTTACATAAAGTCAATGATTTGCTCAAAGGTGCTCAGGCCCGGTGTTGCTCCCACTTCCAGCTGATCAGATATCATGCAAAATAACTCCACCAATACTACCAGGAAATATCCTGTCGTTCCTCCGATCTGCAGCTTCTCAAACCGATGGACCAAGGGGCCGATCAGTCCACAAATAAAGAGGAGTTGAACATCGGTTCTGAGGCTCTGGTTCTTCTTCTTCTGGACCGGCTCTCCATCCACAGGCTTTGGCTCTTCTTTCTCATTCTCCTCGATCGGATCCAATCCATGCACGGTTCTTTTGTGTCCATTTAGCCCTCCCAAGATGGTACCGTTGGCATCCTCGGGCTCAGGGGAGATGTGACGATCCTCGATACTCTCGTCCCGCAAAGGATCATATTGATTGTTGAATCGAATAAGTGACGATGCGCCTTGGTTGTTGTAGTTCAAAAGACTCGAACCTTGAGGTGGTGGGAGGCACGTTCCCAGCCGCCAGTTTTCCAGACATTTCATTACCCTGAGCAAAATATCCGCAGAAGAGTAATGGGCCACGGCATGAAAGAAAGTCAGAAATGAGTTGGGCATATTCGATCGGTAATTGTTCCGATTGTTTGAATAACATGTGAATAGCGTCGACAACAGCATGTCCTGGGCAGTGGTTCGTTTGTTGGAGCTGGTTGGTGTGTAGGTTGTTGATCCCGATGATTTGAAAGACTGTGTGGAAGCAGGCGTCGTGGGTGTGGAAGGAGTGTCTACTCCTTTTCTCCCTGGTGTGTTGTTCGCGTTCCCAAGAGCAGATCGCTTGTTTAGTGTTGCAGCTGCAGCTGCAGCTCTCGAGTCTGCTGTGGAATTTGTAGAGACTGTTGATGCTTGAAGTAAAGTCTCATCTGTTCGGGTGAAAGCATCGACCTCCATAAAGAAGACATCCATGAACTCCTTTGGTAGCGCCGATAGTAGCAGTCCCGCAGCATGGATCACTCTAGCTTCCGGGACGACCTTGCAGGAGCTGGAGCTGTGACCATGCGACGTAGATCCTGATGATGACGAGGCAGACCTGGAAACAGTGCGTTTACCAAGGACGAGGTTCAGCATCTGAGAGACAAAGACCTCCTTCGAGACTGGAGATGCCAAGGTTTCAATGATGGCAACGTAGAGCCCTTGTGTTGCCGGGTTGGAAATCTCTCGGTAATGACGTTCAGGCATCGAGGGATCGGTTTTATAGCCACATTCCTTTGGATCAATACTGACGGCCAGTTTGCGACAGATATCATGAACATATGTTTCATCAAACAGCTCTTCAGGTCTACCGCCCATCTCCTGAGCATAGTCGGTCAGGATCGGAGTGAGCTCGACTTGCTTGAAATCGATAAGTTTTAGGAGAGCCTTTGTAACCCTTGGATCCCTGAGCGTCGGCGATTCATTATAGTAAAGTAGGGTGTCGCGGACAAATCCAATTGGCGTACTATGGTATAGGTAAAGGCACCCAAACTTGTCCAAGAAGGTGACCAATGTGTCGGTCATCTGATACTCGATGAACCGTCCAATGATCATGTCAAAGATGTTCAGGAGTCGAAGAAGAACATTGTTGTAGCTGGTCAGCAGATTCATTTCCAACGGTGGTTGGATCGGATTGGTTCCATTCCTGACTTCATGAGCCTCAAATCCAAAATATTCTGGGTAGCGGGAAAGATATTGCTGTAGTTTTTCATAATAGGCATCCTCTTCCCAAGGACGAGGGCTGATTCCAATCGAAGTCCAGTGAGATATGCGGTTAGAGAGTTCCGAGGAATTAATCGTCATCTGGATCAGGATTTTGAGGCCCAAATCACCAGAGCGAGAAGGATGACCCGTCATAAGTGCCAGTAGAGTATGCTCAATGGTCAGCAATTGGTACTTCCATACGAGTTCCTCGAACATCCGGACGACAAAGTCAACTGATCCAGTAGCAGTCGGGTTCTTGGGATCCAGTTTCCAGAGTGCATAGTCGATCAGTTGCTGGGTATATGTCGACATATGAGAGGGCGGGAATTGAAGCATCACAGCGCGGACGTCCTCCAGCATTGTCTCCGAGATTTGTTGGTGAATCATGATGATCTCCCAGAAAACGCACAAAAAGGATGGGTGGTTGGCCATATCGGAATAGTGGCTAAGCAGGAATGTGTTCGGCTCTGTTCCCTTTGGAACCAATAGCACATTGTGCACAGATGTGCCTTCGAGTAGCGTTGATACTTCCAGCTCTGTCACTGCTCCAGGAATGCCCTTAACATCGCCAGCTTGCTCCTGCGCGTGGTAGAACTCGCGGACTGGTTCTGGGAAAAAGGCCATAATTTCCTCCGTCCAAACAAGAGGGTGCTTGTGCAAGATTTGCAGGATCTCCGTGATGATCCCGAGCGGCGCATCACCTTGACCTCTAAGCTTGATAACTCTGGCCACCGTCATTACGGCCCTACGGGCTAGAGCCTCCGACTCTTCAAACCAGAATGGTCGCTCTCTCTTGTTATCAACCAACGATCGGAGGAATTTGTGGCTCGTCTGAATACCTAGAGCACTGTGGTTGCAGGTCTCCACCACGTTATGCAGAGCGCGATGTTTTGTCACAGAGAGCGCAAACTTCATGTAGTGAAGCAGATGAGCACATGTGGCTGTGAACTTCAGAGGCCGGATCAGACGGTAGTTAAGGAGCTGCAGTACCGTGAACTGCCATCGCGTTACTTCTGCAGGGACCTCAGCCATCGTCTTTGGCAGTCGATCGTAACGCCGCAGCTTGTCAAACAGAACCTTGATCACGGGCTCCACGGAGCAAGGTGTGCTGGAGAGCAGCTTATAGACAACGTCGATCACATAGGGCGAGACAAACTTGACTTGGGGCGGTGGATCTCCATGAAATCGAGGTCCTTGTTCGCCGTCCAACATCATTTTGTATATTAATCCAAGCAACCTGGCGAAAGCAGACGAAAGGGTTAGATTCATCGAAAATGGGGCAGACATCGCAACATCGTCTCCAATGCACAGCATCTTTTACCTGTGCTTAGTGTCAATATTCAACATGTCCAGTAACTTGTAGCTCAGAGTTCCACCCATCAAAAACATGTTGGACGCATCCAGCTCTGGCTCTTTGCCCTGATAATTGGGAACAAGATAAATAAAGAGCGTTCCAGCGACGATGTGTTGCCTCAGTTGTGATTCCATTGCGATCTTGACATTCTCCTGCATCGAGAGATTGGACAGCGAGGTCGTGTCCTGGACATTGTTTTTGTACTTTGCTACAAAGTAGGACTGGATGTTGTAGCACACTTGTGAATAATACGGCCAGATAATGGCGAGCTTTGGGTGACGAAATTTCATCATGGTTCTATCCCGAATATGTCCTTGCTGATGACTAATGGCGCACTGCAGAGCGAGATCGCGAAGATAGAATCCGTCCTTGGAGTTCACCTGGTCCTCGTTATACAGGGCAATCAAAAGCTTGAAGAGATGCTCATCTCCTGCATAGTCTTGTGTCAACAGTTTGTCCTTGCCTCCGACTTTTTCGATGTGAATGAGTTGCAAGAGCAGGAAAATGAGAGTGTTGTCCTTTTCGAGTTCTGCAGGTGCTTTGTCCGACGGAACAGTAAGTGCATAGTAATCTGCAATGAGATCCTCATACAAGACAGAGTATCCTGTGGGGTAGATGTTGGAAATTTGTGACAGTTCGGATCCCACAAAAGCGTAAAGTTGGTCGGACAGTTCAATCAAGAGTTCCATGAAGTCGATATTGTCAGGAACGACCATTTCTGGGTTCGGCAAGACCGGTACAGTGAGATCCGCCTGACGTGACTCGTGAAATCGGCTGTGACGCTGAATGCAGCGTATGACATCCCTTGTTTTCACTACTAGCGATTCTCGCAATGCTGACACGCCAGTGGGGTTGTGAGGAAGTTGCCGGATCATGAAGAAAATCTCGTCTGAGGGTGCGCGTTGATACAGCAAGTCTCCGAACAGACTAACGTATGTAGTCATATGTCCATCCCGCATCCCATCGGCCTATGTTGGTATTATAAAAAGTTAGACAGGGTATCACTACAATCTTGTTTCCTAAAGCACATTCATAGCGACGTGGATTCATACATAATCGCCCGTGAACATCAAGTGGCTTGGTCTCTGTGAAAGGTTCGTAAACTCATGTTGCCGACTAACTTGAGAGATCAGAGGCCATGAAGCATCTGGCGGCATGACTAGTGATGCTAGATCGCGTCGACGCCGCTGAAGGTGGTTCATAAAGGATTCCAATGTCCAGTGCACAACAACTCCTGGGGGGAACACTTGAGGGATCTATCACGATATAAAGGCGATCAAAACAGGATTAGAGGCTATAAAGTCACACAGCACCCTGTTGAATGAAGTTGATCCTCACCTCGCGAAGAAGGTCGTAGTATGTAACATGTGAAGACTTTGTGGCACTTGGGATTTCCAGGAAAGCTCGAATGACTTCCAGCCCTTTAGTAGCGCAGTCTCGCTGATCTTGGTTGCAGTTCAATGGCAGAAGATTGATCTTTTTGAGGAGCGACGTCACGATCGCCACTGCGGTATCAGAGGGGATCGTCTCGCAGTCGGGTTGGCGCAAACATCTGAGGAGCAATGACATGGTCCCGATCCATTGAAACTGATTTGATACATCCAGATATTGGGTCAGTTGAACAAAGGATCTGCTCAGTGATATTGGTGATTTGATCCGATCGTACAGAGGAAGGGTCGAATTGGGGAGAAAGATATTGTACAAGAGGGCGAGCAGTAACGCCGACTTTGCAGGCGATTGCAGAGAGCTGTGGTACATTTGAAAAAGAAATGCAAGAGGCTCGTTCTATGTTGTGTGATAAGAGAGGTAGAGAACTGACGCGTCAGCATCGCAGGCAATTCATAGTTTTGATGTATGCTCTGCTATGTTTGCCATCTGGATGTTACCACGTTATCGAGAGATTTGCAGACTTTGAGGAATTCGGCCGCCAGCATTGAGAGACACTTGGAGTTATCTGGATCTGAGAGGTACTTTTCCCAAGGCATGGTAGGGTTTAGTCGCCTCTTTTTTGGCGCCGGCGCCTGAAAGAACCTGTAATAATGCAAACCAGTTTTTTGTCAGCTTTACTTACTCATGCACAAGGTCAATTTCCATCCATCCATGCAACAGTTCATACCCGAAAAAGCTTTCCCCATCAGGCACCGAAGTGAGGCTCTGTTCACCATGGAAGGAGAGATGAAGACGCGGCCATTAGCATTCACCGGCGCATCTGTGTTCCATTGCAAAACTCCACGTTCCTTACGTACCTTGACGTCAGCGTCACCGAGCACCTGGTCGAGTTGTGCGGAAAAGGCTTGCATCGCAGTGTCTCTGTCTCTCTGTCCTGGCCGTTCTTTTCCGAGTCCAGTTCCTGGGTTAAAGGTTAATGTTCTTACTGAAGGAGTAAATGCGTTTACGGTGTCATCTTCGCGAGGAAACGTGACTGCATTTCAAGGCCATGTTCATTTCCTTCAATTTTCGAGAACTTTTTTTATTATTATCCAGGCGCCATTGCATTCCCACACTACCCTCTACTGCTAACATTTCTCTATCATCACACATCAATGTAATGCAAACAAACATAGGCAAAGCAGGACGCATCAGAAAACGCAAGAGTCAGCAAGAACGCAGCATGAAAATCGATCCAAACTCTTCGCAGTTTGCAAATTGTTTACATAGAATTTGAGGTTGTGTTGTGAGAGGTCAGGCAGTGTAAATACAAAATGACCACATGGTTTTGTTCTCGAGTAAGTGATATGCTGTCATCACACCTCTCACAAAATAACAACCTCGATATTCAATTGTAAAAAAAACAATATGCAAACTAACAGAGCAGATACAATTTCCATAAAGCAATTGCTACTCCCTTGTCCTCCTTGCATCCCGCTCTTGGCGCCTTGACCCTAATCATCAATACAATTCTAAAGGAGACAAAAAGAGTTCAAAGATAGAAGTCGATCGTGATCGTCATCTTTATTGAGAGGCGCGGAACCGAAACGACATCCAACCGGAAAACCAAAGCTTGAGGACGATGATTTAGGCGACGAGGGCGGAGGCAGTGGCGGACTCGCTGTAAGAAAGAAAGAAAAACAGTAAGAGACGAAGGTTACACAGTTAAGGAGAACGAATACCGAGCAGGCTTCAGATTGCACAGAACTCGTGGAAGAGAAGAAATAGAAACCATTAAAGGTCTATTCCTTCAACTCCAGGTCCTGTGCATCTTTCCCCCGTAAAAACTCTGACGTATTGTCCAATTTGGGTTGTTTTGATTTTTCAATCAAAACGAACACATCAAAACTGAAAGCAAACACGCAAACACAAAAAACATCAAGCAATCAAGACACGTAGTTCGTACTATTTCCAGGTGGGAGGGAGCTGGCCAGCGGTCTTGTAGTAACGGGCAAGACGGTGGATACGGGACTCAATCAAAATGAGACGGAACTTGCCATCGCAATCCTTGCGGTTGCGCTCCAAGTGCTTGCGGACGGCGACAGCCTTCTTGATCAAGTGGTACAAATCCTCGGGGATCTCGGGGGCGAGACCGTTGGACTTCAAGATACGGAGAATCTTGTTACCGGTGACGTTCTTGACCTGGGCAATACCCTGGGAGTCACGGAGGATGACACCGATCTGGGAGGGGGTCATACCCTTCTTGGCGAGCTTGAAGATCGAGTCGCAGACATCCTCGGGGGAGGTCTTCAACCACGAAGGAGGAGAACGCTTGTAGGGGAGAGCAGAGCTCGAGATACCTTTACCACCGCTGTGCATGCGACCCATTTTGAATAATTTCTAGATTGAATGTCAAAAAAAGATCCGAGAATCGAGATCCAGAGAAATGGTGAGTCCCAGTGTTCCTCTTGTCCTTGCGAATACAAGCGAGCCACTAATAGCATATCGGTCCTTGTCCAGGGATTGAGATCCGAAAATGCCATGTTGAATGTTGGTCCTGGGATTGAGCATGTACCTTTGTGGAATGTGCGAAAGAGAGAGAGAAAAAAAACACCAGGCCTGGGCAGTCTTTTATGGTGGATTGGAAAATGCAAAAAAAATTATATGTGGCTTAGACGATGATCACTTGTCACCGTAATTACTTCATCGCAAAATTAATACCCAAATTCTTCGTGCCACAGCTCACGCGTATTACACATAGCGGAGTGCGAGAATTATTATCAAAAGGCAATCCAATGTCCTCTCGTTCCAACGTCGTTTTAATTTGCGTAACATTTCACCAGTAGCCAGTCCACGCTTCCTAAGAGTGGGTGGCAATCCAGCGCTTACTGAATTCTGCTTCGGTATGATAGGAAGAGCTGAAATCGAAGGATTAAAAAAATCGAGCTATTGATCCCATTGCAAAGATAGTGAGGGGGAGCATGTGTCCTGCTTTCAGAGACAAGCTTGAGGGAGCATGTTTAGTAAGGTGTGACCAGGTTTCCGAAACCGACGCGGTCGTTGTCAAAATCATAGATCTATGTGAAGAAACCGATTCGTTAGTCTTATCGTGCAGAGTAACAGACTGCTTCCTTGAGTTCATAGCCTCTGACTAATACGTACAGAATAAACGCTCCGAAGGAACACATCGCCGAGAATCCAAGCAGTGCCATCAACTTCCTCGCCTGCGAATCCACTCATACAACGACCTGGTGCAATCTCTTGAAGAGTATACTGTGTTGGCGGGACTTCAAACGTCTTGCCTTCGATCTGGAATCGAAGAGTGGGCATATTCTTGCCATTGCAAGGTACAGAATAGATACCATCGTGAATGTGGCGTGCTCCTGGGAGGTATTGAGTGTGCATGCGACGCGCCAAGTCCAAGGGCATGATGATTTGGGTTGTTCCAGTATCTACAATGGCATGTACTGGCTCCTTGACAAAGTCGGTCTTGTCGGTCTTGACTTTCTCCATCTGAATTTCCCAGTATCCTTTCTTGACCACTTTGGACCAAGTTACCTCGTTGTTTTCAATCTTTGAACCGTCATATCCTCCCAACGACAGTTCTCCCTGACCGTTGCCCATGTAGAATCCAAACATACCACGCTTGATAGCGTGCTGCTCCATCATGGCCATGAACGGAGGCTGTTCGCCAGAGCTGCTCATTTCTTGATACGCTAGTCCAAAAACACCGTCAAAGATGGCTCGTCCAAAAAGAGCACTCGTGGTCGTGCTTTCGGCAAAGCGAATAGGTTCTTTGCTGGAAACGCCTCCCAAAGTAATGATATCCTCAGAGATGACACCTGCGACATTTCCCGTCCCGTATTCGATTTCAAATGGATGGGGTGGGTTATCAGTTTCGTAGCTGGTGGACTTGGCACCATTGAACCGTTGATGAGAAAGGCATCCCTCCTCGTGACAGCGAGAAGACGGAATCCAAAGGTCGCTTGAACCAGTGTCAAAGACAACGTCAAAAGTCTGCTTTGGGTTTCCAATCTGGACTTGTCCATAGTAGCCACTGACGGCACCAATGGGGTCGAGGTGGATGCGCGCCTGAGGTGTGTCGATGCTGAGGTCAACATCCTCCCCTGACAGTGCTACCTTTTTGTCCTTTTGTGCTTGTTGTTCGTCCTTGGCTTTTTGTGCCTGGTGTTCTTTCTTGTCCTTCTTGTCTTTTTTCTCCTTATCCTCCGCCTCTTTCTTGGCTTCCTTCTGCTTCTGCTTCAGTTTCTTCTTATTCGCCAGTTCCTTGGTAACTTCGCCTTCGCCCTCTGGGTAAATATTGGATCTCTTCATGAAGTCAACAGTGCGTTGCTGCACAACTTGATCTTCATTACCAATTGGCTCTAACTGTGCAAGAGTCGATTCCTCTGATCTGACCGAGTAGCGGCGCTTGGAGAAGGCAATGTGAGCCAATGCATCGAGCAGATTCTCGTTTTGACAGACTGCGTCGCATCCTGGATTGTTGAGAACAGTGATGTCGTTGGTAATCATGACCTTGGGGTGTTTGCCCGATGACCGCGAAGCGGCGGTATCGATGATGGTTGGTTGACGTAAACGGACTGGAGGGTCGATGGAGGGAGGTAACGTGTGCTCATTGTGGTGTCCCGATTGAAATGAAGGAGAAGAAACAACACCTGGGGCTGGTAAAGCTACCGACTCTTTCGAAGAAGGAGCGGTCGCCACAATGACAAAGATTGCTACACTAGCAATCGAAAAGACAATGGTGAGGGCGCGAAGCAGGTTGAGCACGGTCTCTGTGCGGCGGGGACGCGATAGAGATGCGGGGGTGGGTGATATGGCGCATGGCGAGCGAATTCCAGAGGAAGCGGTTGGAGCAAAGTTGATGGTGAGTGGGACCAACTTCATATTGAAAACAGGGGATAATAAAAGTGATGTTGGTTCTCAGTAAGAGTCTGTGCAGAGATAGAAGTGGCCGTGGGATGACAAAAAAATTAAGGATATGTGAATGTTATATACAGGGGAGCAGTTGCCAAAAGCGGCCTAGAAAAGAACAGGACAGGTTATTCCCATGCCGCCGGGGGATGACTTTGAAATCCTCCTTGGGCTTCTGTCATTGCACAATTGATGCTCCGACCCCAACGGACTGGATGGCCATGACATGCTCGTAATCTGTTCCGTCTCGGCCTGAACTTCCTTCTCAGACTAACCTTGCGTTGAGCCGTTGGTCGCCTCTGTCGTTCGACAAAATCAGCAAATAACACCCGAGTAAATGACCCAGCGGAGCTTCTGGTCTGACTTTGGACCCGGTAACAGCAGCGAGTAAATGAAGAGGCCAGATACCCTGAACCTTCTGGATCCCTGCCTTCGCGCGCGTCCTGCACGCGTGGCTCCGTTTTGACATCAGTCACGTGCTGGGATTTGTGGTGGCAACTCTGTCCAGTAATGCATGTATGCCTGCATGCAAGTTGTCCTCAGCATCTCCATCCCCCTCCCAGACCTGGCCCTGTGCATCCTTCTTGCCCTTGCTGCACCCTTGACATCAACTCCCTCACGGTTCAACTCACAGGCTAGGACAGCTATCCCCAAAGTCACTGATTCACGTCCCCGCTTTTCATTTGTCCTTGTGCAATGGACTCGCCTTCCAACCCCTCTATTGCCTCGGGTGTTAATCCGACTCAGGGTTCATCTGCCCCTGCTCAGGCTACGTCTACAATCAGCAACATGGCCACTACTTTGGGAGCTCCCACTTCATCTGAGCCTTTGCCAGAAGATGTCGTCTCTACAAATGCCGTCACCGCCGAGGCCATTGCTCGTCAAAACCAGACCGTCGTACGTTTCCAAACCTACCCCACCTTTCCCTAATCTTGTCCACACACCAATCCATGGCATTGATCACCTTCAGCACTGACTCTTTGTTGCATGTAAACTGATGTTTCATTAGGTGGAAGAGTTTCAGTACCTTCTGGAAAAGAGCCAGCAGCTCTTTGCGGGCCTCAGGTAAATGTTGCTTGTAAAACAAGATCTCTTACTGAATGGATGCTGTTGGAGTGTGGTGATTGAACGTCATGTCTAATCGACTCTTTTGTTTCTACTTACATTAATACATAACGCAGAGATCTACCCCCAACAGGAGCAAAGCAGTGGCAGCCGTACTTTCAAAAAACGTTCGAGATCTTTTCCAAGGTAGAGAATGATCTTTTCATGTCGACCTAATGGCCGGCGGGATAATCTTGATTTATCCGACACGCTATTGCTTGGCGCATATTGCCCAATTTTCTAATCTCTTGTTCTTTTCAATCTCTCTTTGTGATCGGCATTTCTGCGCCAATAAAGCTCTGGCGCTTTCAACAACAGAACAGGTGAGCTTCGTGGGGAAGAAGGGTCCTTTGATTTTTGTTTTGGTGCTGCTTGCGACATGTGGCACCATGATCGGCAATAAGGTTCTTGTGACTAAATTGAAGCGCGCGATCTTCTCCCCGGATACCGCACAGGTTTGTCTTGGAGAACAGCTACGGATTGAAGCGCTGGGAAGTAGGAGAGATTGCATCCAAGATTGGACAATTGTATTACCACTACTAGTAAGTCAAGAGCCCACTTTGCCTATCACATTCGGGAAAACCAGGTCGATTGATTCTCCCATTTACCCCTTACGTTGTCCAACCCTCCTGCCCCTAGCTTGCGCACAAGCGAAACGAACTACCTTCAAGAGTCATACGTCTTTTATGACGCGATTCGAGAGCGCCGATATTTTAATGAAATCTCGGAAATCAAGAGGTAAGACTGTTGAAAATGTAAACATAGGAGCATATCCTCAATTGCTCACCTGTATTCATCGACACAAAACAACCTCCAGCTCGGCACTGATGATCAAGAAACTACGCTACTACGCCCGATTTACTGTCGTCTGTCTGCTGCTCAATAACCGCGACATCATTTCGACACTTAAAGACGAGCTCGCGGCAATTGTAAACGAGTACGTCACCGTGTACAGACCCCCGGATGCATCAGAATGGCAACTTGTGCTGCAAGAAGTCTCTTCTTTCACAGATGTATGTATATTGTTGAGGAGAATCGCTATCGCACAATGCAGCTGATGTCCTAATTATTTTCTCGCTGAACTGATCTCAAGGCGGAGAAAAAGCTGCATCCTGTCAACTCCGATGGAACGTATCTGCCTGTCACTAGACGTCTCCAGACTAGTCCAATAGTCGCCGCAGCCTTGGACAAGGACGGGTCCTCGTCGACAAAAATGAGGCTTCAAGAGGCCATCTTGGTTGGCAATGCTCATAACCAGGTACCATCCAGCCCCTTTTTATTACGCCTCGTTTGCAGTCCCAGCTCCTTCTGCGTCATTCTAATGTTGACCTATTCTTGATTGTGTCATTAGATCAAATTTTCAGAGCTTACCATCGACATGTACCGGATACTACAATCCCTTGGTGAGTATCGTGATCCGCCCATTGTATTTCACCGAAAGGACATCATAAAACTCTTGTTAACGCCGCAGTTTTACAATAGAGAGGGAGACCTCGCAGATTAGGGCAACAGATAATGGCCCCAAAGACACTGGACCAAGCGCAGTTTCTTCAGCAACAGGAGGAGCCAATGTAGACACTGGATTGAACGCCTCTGTCAAGGATGAACCGAGTGAAGAGTCGACAATTGCCCAGCGTCGTCAATCTGAAAAGTCCGCCAAGCGCTCCAACCCCCACAAATATTTGCTCTACAGGCCTACTTTAAGTCAGCTAATGGTCTATCTTGCCACTGCGTTCAAGGTAACTGATTTAGAGGCGTGACTGGAAAGTGTTGACGTAGAGTAGAATATTGTTTGGAGTAATCGTCTAACAATCTCATGGACCATTGTAGGAAGTATCCAGTGACTCGGCATTACTAATTTACATATCTGCTGATGGGTCTAAACGCTCAGTGCCCGATAATTCTGGAGCAAAAGGTTTGAACCCCTGTTCGCGAGGATAGTCTCTATTGTCGCTCCACACTAATGATCCTCGTCCTTCTTTCATCAGGCTATCATGGTGGAATCTTGACGAATTCGCGTAAGGTCATAGATAATGCTGATCAAGACCAACAGAGTATTAGTCACTGTTTACATCCAGGAGACCTATTGCCCTTTACAAGAAAGCCCATGTTTTTAATTGTTGACAGTAACAACAGTGTTGCGTTTGCGGTAGGACATGACCAATGGCAGATTCGAAGGGACTGTAAAACAAGTTATTTGCGGAACGCTAATCCACCGCAAATTATATTTAGGACATGCCTCGAGTTTTCAATCATCCCTACATGAGTTTGCTCTCTCCTGCAGAATACCCTGCCTCGATCCCTGGTAGGACCATAAGACCAGCTGCCCGCTTGCTGCGATCGTGTTATACTGATGAAAATAATGGTATTGGTGTCTATCTTAACTGACCCCTCTGTCCTGAACCAACAAATGTAGACACTTCTCAGGTCGGAGGATTGTTTACTCTGTTCCTGCATGCGCCTCTGCTGGCCTTTAGTTTTATTTCCGGGATAGCTCAAATAAGCCCAGATAGTTGGGAGCAGTGCACGGGGCTAATCACCCAAGCGGAGGGCAAGATTGCGGAACTGATGGCTGCAGCATCTCTTGGTAATCGCAGTGCAGGATATGGAAGTTGTGTTTTTGGACCTTCTAGAGCAACTCTAACATCGTTCCCTAATTAGATAAAGCACTTCGGAGATTCCTTCAGGATGAATTCTTGCGACAATTCATGATTCGCTTTGCGCTGTGCCACATCATTCTCAAGGCACATGTATCCTTCACAGAGCCCAAGGTAAAAACACGGTTGGTTTACAGGATGTAAGATACCCTCTGGCAGTTTTTCTGACATCTTTCTTACCACCGGTTAACCCCCAATGTAGCATCTACCCATGTCGTACCCTGCTCTGCCAACTTCTGTTCTCGAGTCAACTGAGGTTCTCGCAAAGATCCGGTCCTTAGCCATTCTTGCCAACGCATCGTGCTTCTCCTTCCCTGAGCCTATCCAACCTTAATAGATGGGCTGATTGGGTTGCCTGGTATATCACCTATACAAACAGTCAAATAAAAACCTTTGGAGACTTATTTATTGTGAAGGTTGTCCTTTGTGGAGGCTATTAGTTTCTCTGAAAACTGCTTACTCTTGAGCCGTTGTATCTTGCTATGGTAAATAATTCCTGCTTTTTTCTGACGACCTGCCTTCTGTCGAAGAGGTTCCAATGCTTCTTGGGCTTCAGGGCAAAAGCGATTCAGATAGGCATTGCTCTGATGAACACGACTCAATGGGTTAGGAAGAGAGTATTTCCAGAATGGCTCTAGTGTTGGTGACTGATCATATTTCCATCGGAACTTGATTTCTGGGTCGCTGGTCATCCTCTTGTTGTGCTCCTCTTTGGCCGCCGCGAGAGCGTCAGGTTGGTCCATGTTGACGCTTTCTAAGGTTTCATTCCCATCCTCTGACGATTTTTGAGTCGAAGTGGACTTTGACTTTGGTGCACCTCGTTCACCGTAAAGCTTTGGATTCTGAAGTGCCTTGACCATTAACTCCATCAACTTTTCTTGAGTCGTCCACAAGACCTCTCTCTTTGGGAAAATCAGATATTCGTACCCTGGCCGAGCCAATGTTGGTATTGCTGTTGTTGCTATCGTGGTGGTTCCTGCTGAGACTGCATCAGCATCGGCGGCAGCAGCGGCAGCAGCAGCAGCAGCGGAAGAATCCCCCCGAAAGACCATTTCAGCTGCAGCAACCAACTTTTTCCTGACCATGTTTCTATCCGTGGCCAGTTTGGAGACGATTTTTTTGGAGGTCATGAACGAGACTCGGAAAGGTGAGTGTGGACTATTAATCGTTTCTGGATACTGTCTTCTGTTGGCGAGCTTGAATTGAATCATGGGTTGCGGAGGCTTTGGAGGTGTCGGAAGGGCCTGGTTCGTGGAAGTTGAAGAGGACAGACGTTGGAATTCCTGCAGTTTTTCATTGTATTCTGCCATTGCTTTGTCGTGTTCTTTCATGGCCTTTTGTACAAACACCGGTATGTCCGCTAGAATATAGATGCTATCATTAGCCTGCCTTGCGTGAATCGATGAAAAACGATGCATGGTATGGCATGAACAAGTTCAGGAAGATAACAACGGTACTCACGAGGAGGAGGTTCCCGGAAGGGCATTGGAGCTGCCTTGATTGAAAAGACATCGTTGAAGACATTGAATGATCCGGCTCTCTTGGTGTAAAGCTCCTGTACAGCATGTTTGTCCAACGATTCAATCTATGTGTAACATTCATTGAATATACGAGAAACTCCATTAGGAAAAGAAAAGAGGCTGAAGACCATCCTTAACAACAGAAATGATAGAAAAGACCATTTACCCTCTCCGTAGCTGGGATAGTCCGGAAATTTGTGGGCATATTCTTTGGTAAAAGCCGGGGTCGTGGCGGAGCCTTGTTACCTCTGAAAGGGCCTTGTTGCTTGTCTTTGCTGTTCCTGACGAATGTGCTACTATCCCGCACGTTCTTGAGGCGATCGTTCGGTTTGTTGTCTGAATCTTTCACTCGTCCTTCTTGACCTGGACCAAGACCTTGACTGTTAGGGGTACGATCCAAAGGCTCGTATGTAGATTGGGAAGGGCCGTTCTCTCCCTGTGCCTTGTTGGATCTAGAGCTGATGGCACTTGAGGTTCGGCCTGGTCGCGCATTTCTCCTGTCCGCTCTATCAGAAGTCTGTTCAGGTGAAGAGAAAGGTTTTGAGGAACGTCGACCTGTATCAGATCCGGGCTTTGGAGTAGAGGTTGCCTTGGACGAGAACATGGTCTTTGTGGCACCAGTTGCTCTGAACTCGGGAAACAATCGCGTGGCGGGGATGGGAGCAGACGCTGGGATGCGGGTAGAGAGCATCAGTCGGGCCATGTCGAGACATGACCAGTGGGAAGTTGCTCGCATGCTGCTGCTGCAAAAGACGGGTCCGATGGATGGGATCAAGATCGAAAGATCGAAAGATCAAAAGAGAGACAAAAAGAAAGAGAGAGAGATCAATTTCCATTTCGGGAACACGCGAGACTGCATGTGTGAAATGCGACGAGTGTGTGCCGGGAAGGGAAGGGAAGGGATGATTGTTGCATGGACAATGGATGATTCTTTCTTTCTTTCTCCTTCTTCTTCTTGTTTGATTTGCGTGTCTTCTCTGATCAAACATCCCTCCTCCATCCACACCAAGGGCCATGTCCTACTCCTTCCCTCCCCCGGGTGGTGCGCCCAACGCCAACAGCCCCAACATGCTCCGCCCTTACTACTCGGCCTCAGACTCACCCCTGCAATCCTACTACAACACCACCTTGACCTCCTCCACCCTCGAGGAAGAACTGGCCGCCCAAAACGAACTCAACTCTCAGACCGCCGCCAAGGAACTGCTCAGCTATGGCTTTGTCAAGTACATGACCCTCGCCATCGCTGCTCCCTTCGAGGCAGGACAGACATTGCTGCAGGTCCAGTACCTGCCCAATGACGATGGATTCAATGGCGACGAGCAGGACCTTGCCGAGCAGGTAACGTTTGCCGTAGAACATGTTACTCCTTTCTTTTTTATCCCTGCCGTGTATTGTTTTACGTCATGGATATTGCCGCTAATCTCCTTCGTCTTTTGTTTCAACCATAGGCCCAGCGCGAAGCCGCCAACAGGAGGGCACAGGAGATCGAGAGTGAACGTGAACGTGAACGCGACTATTACAATGACCGCACAGGTTCGATAACCCACCAGACCTCTGCTACAGCTGGATACTATACCAGTCAGTATGGCAACCTCCCCAACAACAGCTCTCGAGATGTGTATGGATCTCCCAGAGACAGCGGACTGATCAGTCGCTATAATGAACCAAGCCGTTACGAGACGCCATCCGTGGCGCCTACAGAACCTGCAACCAGAAGCAGTGTCTACGATGAAGAGAGTCGACCCGCTTATCAAATGGCACCTATCGAGGGAGGCGTCTGGAAGGCAGTGACTGACCTCGCAAAGCACCCCACCGAAGGCTGGATGTCGCTTTGGAAGGGTAACAAAACGACAATCCCGGATGTGAGTAAACAGCGGTGCGGCTGAAACGGCTGACTGACAATCTCCTTTCTACTGCCCATAGGCCAATATACCAACTGGATCTACGAGATGCTACACCTCTTCGCTCAGCCTACGCTAGAGGCGACGCTGAACGACACATTTGATCTTTATGATGACACAATCCCACTGGTACACCTGGACCATGTCGGACCCAACATTGCCACTATGGTCACCAGTCACCTCGTTGTTGGCTTTATTCTGTCCCCTCTGGAACTTGTCCGCACTCGGTACGGCACAAATCAATCACGAAAAGATAGTATTTATGGCCTAAACGACGTATTTAACTGACATTCCTTCATTATGTAGCTTGATTGTGCAAACTGCCAATCCTTTGCAGCGCAAGTACAGCGGTATGGTCAACTGCTTCTCAACCATCATCTCGGAAGAAGGAGTGTCCGCACTTTGGGGTGGCGTGAATTTGTTCCCCACCTTGATCTACCATACGCTGACCCCTTTAATGGCCAACTCGATTCCTTTGATTATCGATCGGGTTTTCAAGCTGTCGGCTGCAGATTCTCCAGTCCTCTACTCCCTCGCAGAGCTTGGTCTGAACACCATTGAGCTTTTGATCCGTCTCCCTATCGAGACTGTCCGTAAGAGACTCCAGATTCAGATCCAATCTCAAGGACGTGCACCGAGCAGCGGTAGCAAAAAGTATCGCACCGTGGTTGAGACAAGGAAGCGACCATATGTGGGTATGGTTGACTGCGTGTACAGGATTATCAAGGAAGAGGGAGGACATCACAAGCGAGTCTCGACAGCTTCCTCGGGATCCTCATCAACAACGAGACCTTGGTATTCGGCTTGGGGCGTTCGTGGACTGTACACTGGTCTGGGAATGCACCTGACCAGCAACGCTGCTCTGTTTGCAGTTGGTGCTGTCACGAACCTGCAGGATGAGGGCGACGACTGGTAAACGACAGCAGACAATTATTAATATGACCAAAACAAAACAAGACCAATGCTTCAGTAAAAAAAAAAAGAGATCGCTCGCTCTAGACAAAATACAATAAACGGTATTGCAGGGACAACGGACTGCAAAAGGATATCCAGGTGAATCCAAGACAGGACCCCATTTTTCTCGCCATGCGTTTTTTTTTTTTTTTTTTTTTTTTTGGTGAACGAACGTATGTATCGAGGTTTCTTTTTTGGTCTATTAGTGGGGAAATGCGATGAACCTGACCTGCGGAACTACAACTGCTTGTGATTGTCGACCTCTGTTCAACTGCTATCCGGGTAGGAACCACGCTCGCACGTCCCAATGACCTTCGCCCTCGTTTCCTCCTTTGGACCATACCTCTGTCCATCTGGCCATTTGTTCAGCTAGCGCAATGACGCTCTACGATCCAAAATGACAGAAACGGATAGAAAAAAAAAATGACGCTGGCCACTGAGGTAGTTGATTGGGACTTCGCGCCAAGACAGACAGAGGGCAAACTGGTAGATGGATAGATGGTTGGACAAGAAAAGAGCAAAGGAGAAGTTCCGATTTGCATATCCAGGAGTGCCAAGATCCGGGGCGTTTAGTTTTTGGTATCGGAGTGGTAAGGAGCATTTTTTTTTTATGTGTTTGGGGACAGGTGGGTGTGCCGTTGCGCTCAAGTTGGATGTTTTGCACATTCTTGTCCTTGTGCCACCACTGCCGGGAAGATATTGTCTCCCCGCGGAGCGACTAAGCGGGTGGTTTTGGGCAGTGGGGTCCAAGCGAGCAATTGTGGCCGTTTTCTTCTAGTCATGACTTTAGGAGACAGAGAGTGGAAACGGACGTCCATGATGAAGACCTAGAGAAAAAAAAAAGAGGAGAGCTGCTCAGTCCTGTCTGGCCCCTGGCGAGATATTAATATACGGCGAGAAGAGTACAGTTACCGATTGTCGTTTGCGTGGCAATAAAGGGCCATTATTGGAGCTGAAATGAACAAAGCTGGGTTAAGCATAGAGGGAAGGGGGAAGCTGGGCTTGAACGAATCCCGTCCTTCCTTCTTTCCCTCCTTCTTCGTCTTCAGCTGCTGTTCATCGTCATCTTGCCTTCCCATTTGCCCATGCTGCTGCACTGCCCTCTCAACCCCACGATCCACACCTGGCCACGAAAGAAAGATCGGTGAGAGACAGACAGACAGACAGACAGACAGACATACAGACAGACAGACAGACAGACAGACAGACAGACAGACAGACAGACAGACAGACAGACAGACAGACAGACAGACAGACAGACAGACAGACAGACAGACAGACAGACAGAGGCAAACAACAGCCCGATCAAGTACCATTGCCTTGCTTCCCGCCTGCTCCCTGACTCTTTTTTTTTTCTATTTGCGCCACACTCTTTGCCTAGTGGCTTCCTCCTCCCTTTGGTCCTCTTGGTCCACTTTGTCCTCTTCTGCTGTTTACTCCTCGTTCGGTCGCTGATTCACTCGATCGCACTCTTCTCTCACTCTAAATCAGATTGCCTTCATTCCTCCCTTCTTCCATTCAGGATCCTTTCCTTAATCCACACACTTTCATAGTCTGCACCAATGCCTCGGCGCACCAACAGCAGTAGGAGTGGCTGCAGCGCCAGAAGCAGCTTCAACAACAGCAGCGATACCCTTGCAGCACCAGCTGCAGACCAACCCACTTCTGCCTCTCCTTCCCCTCGCTCACTCCACGTTCGACCTCTAAGCATCGATACCATCGCACTCACAGTCCAGGATCCCCCTCGGGAACAGGACAACGGCGCTCCCTTCTTCATTCCCTCAGATACAAACGACAATGACAACAAAGACCCGCCCTTCCAAAACACTCCTCGCTCTCGTCCACCTTCCTTTTCCCCATACCCCAGAGAAGCCCCCACTGCAGCCACACGCACAGCGACAGAACATGTCAAAACCGCAGTAATTGGTGGAGGTGCTCTGCCCGTCTCGGACTTCAATGTTCTTGCTCCAGGAACCTCGACCTCGCCAAAGTTCCGACCTATCCAGGCCACGGTGGCGCCTCTTTCTTCTTCAGATGCACCGGCAGAGCCACTGTACCACACCGCGGATGTTCCTGCACCAGCACCTACTCTCCTACACGCTCACAACTTCAACACGACCACGCACTATCATCGCCAAAATGGGCAAGCATTTCAACCTTATCCCAGCTCTGTTGACCCACGAGCGCAGAATAGAGACTACTACGACCGCACAATTTCCTCTTCTGCAGGGCACGCGGGCCCTAGCCCAGGAGGGGCTGCTGCAGGCACCAACATCCGGTCGCCCGGCAGGAGCAAAAGACATGCCAATGGTGATGGCAGTAGGATACGAACAAGTCAGCACAGCGCAAGGACCCAAACCAGCGGCAGCACAACGGCTGTTGGATCCAGGAACGGCGAACGACTGCTCTCCTCTTCCTCCTCTGCCAACTCAATATCCTCGTCCCATCTTTCCCGCCAGCATAAAGACAATGGTCCCAACAGAAAGGCCGCCAGCAAGAGCCGACCCGCTGCAAGAGGACCTCCTGCCGTACCTGAGCCCCTTGCGACAGCACCCGTCCCTCGAAAACGATTTTCCTTGTTCCGTCGACCATTTGCAACACCAGCCCCATCAGACGAGAAGGCTGCTGGAAATTCTAGTCTTAAGGAACCGCGTCTCAGTGTTTCATGGGAAAGCGATATGCGGCAAGGCGACGGGCGGCCCACCCGGCCAAAGCGCAAGACGGGAGTCCCCGGGCTCAATGGCGAGGAGCCAGAGACCAACCCATTCAATTTCATCGATATCATGCTTGACATGTCCTACCGTCCGAGTTGGAGGGAGGTCTGGACAAAGATGAGCAAAGCCGTTACCATCCTGACCGTCTCTTACTTTTGTCTAATGGCCCTTTATTTTGGAGCCTCGGTAAGGCAGCTTCCCAACCACAGTTGAGACGGAGGCTGCGCTGGAAAATCGCAATGGAGACTGACCCTTCTTTCCCCCTGTCTCTTTTAGTTCCAGTCACCAAGTCGACTCGAAAATATGAGTGTAGCGGTTGTCGACTTGGACCACTCTATGATCGGCAATGAGTTTCTCAACTTTACACAAAAGGATAACCAGTTGCCTGGCCAGATCAATTGGTCTGTCCAAACTTACCAGAACCTTTCTGGAGTCATCGCAGATGTCGAGAATGGAAACTTTTGGGGTGCGGTCGTTGTCAGAGCCAATGCTTCCTCGCAGCTCATGAAGGCGCTCTCGGTCCCTTTAAAGGACTATGACCCATCCAAGGCCTTTTATTTCATCTATGACGGTGGTCGAGACCCCCTTGCAGTCAAGCCCTATATTGTTGCGAGCATGTATACCCAGTTTCTGCAATTCACGGCGGGATTCAACCCGGGATGGGTCTCGTTCGTCCTCGGTGTAGTCGACAACAACAATGTCACTGTAACGAGTCTGGTTGACGCGCCTCAGGTCCTCGGCATGCCTGTGGCATTTGAGGAAATGGATCTCCACCCACCAACCGCAACCATCATTACCTCCGCTACCTCTGTTGCATATATCTGGATCTTTTTGGTTGCTGGAGGAAGTACTTACTTGGTCGCCCACATTGTGCAGCCGGTGACAAGGACATGTTCTGTCCGGAAAACGATGCTGCTGCTCCTTGGACCCTTGTTAGGTTTCCTCGGCTGCCTCTCAATGTCTTATAGCGTGCTTCTTTATATCTTTGGAGTACCCTTCAAGTCTGGCTCTCAGTTCATGGCACTCTTTGCAGGCATGCTACTCCTACAATCTGCGGTCTCCTCCTTGGTCCTCTTCCTGATATTCTTGATACCCGTCACTGTGATCCCGTCGATTACCATCTCCTTTGTGGTCATGAACGTCATTGCAGTGTTCAACCCTGTGGAACTGATGCCGGGCTTCTACAGATGGGTCTATGCGATGCCCTTCCTGAATGCGGTCCAAATCGCTCGTTATACCCTTATGGGATCATACAACCGTCTCAGCTATAATATTCCGATCCTATTTGCATGGATTATTGTCCCCTTGACTCTCCTGCCCTTTGCGATCGCCAGACAAAAACGAATTCGGATGGAAGTCATGGAGGCTGAGGTGGAACGAAGACGGCACCATACGAACCAGCAGCGCAGGAGGGACCAGCAGCAGTCCCACTACCGCCACCAGAACTACTACTCGCAAGATCGAACGTACGAAGACGATGAGGACTACTACTACAAAGAAAAATCGCTCGATGGCTTTGGAAAACGAGGCAAGCGATCTCAGGAGTCGGAAAGGCCCCGAGGCGGCGTTTCTCCTTTGCCTCGTCATACATCTTATCCATCCAAGCATTATCCATACCAGCATCACAGACGAAGAGTCGAGAGCAGTGACGAGGACGAGGATCTCACTCCGGACGATGGCCGTGGCGCTGAAGACATCAACAACGGCTATAACAATGGTGGGGACGAGGAGAGGGCGACGGGTGACATCTATGGCGCGACGGATGACGACGATAATGAGCATCATCTTCAATTGGAGATTGAGGCGGCAGCTCAACGGATACGACCTCTCCATGCCCGAACCCTTAGCGATGGACCTATCCCAAGCGCACCTCCAGAGTCACAGATCTTCAGACGGACACCAGCACAAGCTCAAGTGGATCTGGATCAGCATGCGTACCTAGAGATGCCGAGATTGAACCGCCATCCATATGCCTCTGAGCTCGTTGCCGCCTCTCTGACAGCCGCCACTTCTGCCGACAGACCCACGAGCCCGAACGAAGTCAAATAGAGTCAAAAAAGCATAGAAAAGAAATTAAAAGATTCTTGGTGGCGTTGTGACTGATACCCCAAACAAGCCACTTTCCTGGAAAAAAGAAAAAAAAACGCAATGGCAAGGTGCATGCCTACACGCTTTGTTCCTTTTGTTCGACAGACCCGCGTAACCGACATGCCTCCAAAAGCCAAGAAGCAGAAGACTGGTGAGAAGACATGGAAAATAGAAGGCCATTGCACCGCATTCACCTCCATCCGACAATGTAATGTACCAAAGCACAATTACTAAAACCATCGAGGTTTTGCTTTTATTTTGTTGAATTTTATTGAAAGTAAGCACAACGTCCAAGGTAGCTGTGGTCACGACGGTCACGACCACCATCATGTCTCCCACGCTGCCAATGCCTTCGTCAGGTGCGGCCCCTCTTAGTGCCATTGCTGCCAGGAGACAACAACTTTTGGGAGCCAGTAGCTTCGACACTGCCAGTAGTAAAGCATCCACTCCCGAGATCGAGGAGCACATCGCTTCAGATAATCTTGACGTGGAGGATGAAGACAAGACATCACTAGATAGCGGTGCTAGCGACAGTGAAAGTGAAAGCGGGAGTGACGGTCAAGATGAGGATGAAGAATCTATCGGTGCAAAGGGCGTGGCGATCGGCGTGCCACATTATGAGAAACGTGAACGCAAGTAAGTCGAAGAGTATCTATGCCTCGTTATCACTCAGCGATAAGAAGAAGCTATAGGTGCGTGAAACTGAACGCATGCCCTTTTTTAGAGTGTACTCGGACCCTCAGTCTGTATCTTCCTTTAAACCGTCGCGCTATAACGTGGCGTATCTCCTGAGCACGGAATCGCCTAGCATCGTCATTGTTGGACTACACAGAGGCGAGGTACAATCAGATTTCGACAAAGACAAAATATGCCAACCCGCGCTTTGGATCATATATATGATGCGACTTGCTCACACAAATGTCTTGTATTATTTTTACAGACTCTAGTATTTCAAGGATGCGCCAATGTCATTCCTTTGATTGGACACTCGACTATATTCGGATACACAATGTCGGGAACCTCAGAGAAATTCACGTCAAAGAAAGTTCAAGGCAAGATACGCACTGCCCCAAAGGAACCTTTGGATATATCATCAGTGTCTACCTTCAGAATCATATCACCCAGGACGCATGCGCTCGCTGTCATTGAATCTATCAGTTTGGCAGGATCTCAAAGGGAAAAGCTGATAACTCCAAAAACTGCCACCACGTCACCCAAACTGAAGGACCAACTGGAAAGACTCTTGGCCATGATTTCCGTCAAGGATTTTGATACCATCTTTGCGATCCAATCCGCAGCTGGCTGTGGAATTTTGGGAATCGAAAAGGTCGTGCCATTGTTCAAGGGAATCTTGACGATCAAGCCACCACCACGCCTTCGAGGCAATGAGGATGAAGAGAAGCAAGCCGTCTTCAGATTTGAGACGACTATTCCAGGATTCCACCCCATTTTGGAGACAAAAGACAGTATTGCGGCGCTCAAGATCCCAAATACTTGGCGCACTGCTATGGATAAGCTCCAAGGGGCCACATTCGACGAAAAAACTGGAGGTCGTGCCAAAAAACCACCCGTCTCTGTTGTCTGTGGAGGCAAAAAGATGGGAAAATCGACTTTTTCAAGACTTATTTTGAACAGCATGTTGAACAGGTATTATAGTCGAAATGAGCTAAAGTGTGGTTCCATTTACCTTCTTTTGCTAACATCAAACTACTCTGGCTCTTGAATAGATATCGTAAGGTGGCGTTTATCGAGTGCGATATTGGACAATCAGAGTTTACACCTGTGGGAATGGTAGCACTGCATGTGGTCGAGACGCCGGCTCTGGGAGCACCTTTTACTCATCCAAGACAACCCTACCGTGCCTTTTTTGTCGGAAACAGCACGCCAAGGGATAATCCAGACTACTACATGGAGTGTATCAAGGAGCTTGTCACAACTTATTACCGGGAGGTCTCACATACGAAGGGCTGGGCTGAGGACGAGGATGACGACTATCACAGTGACGACGATGAGGACGAGCATATACCCCTAATCATTAATACGCAGGGTTGGATCAAAGGACTGGGCTACGACCTTCTGTTGCAGCTCATCCAGCACACCATGCCTTCGCACATTTTCGGATTCCACTCTCCGTCCAGTGGAGAGTCCAACTTGCCACACAACTTTTTTACAGTCATGAAGGAGCAGGCGGCCGAGGCGGGACGACCCAGTATTGATTTCTCGTATTTGGCTGCTGTTGTTTTGGGAGATGAAAATGGCAACGTTTCGCCCTTCACAAAGTACCACCCTGCAGATCATCGTGCCCTGGCACTGTTGTCATATTTTTATCTCAAGCAAGAGACTACTGAAGACATCACTGCAACCACAAAGGAACAGGATGGATACCTGAACGACAACCCGATGTGGGACTTTACACAAGCGCTGATTGTTCGACGACCTTGGAGTTGGGATTGGGCGAATGCAAAAGGAATTTGGGTGCTGTTTGATCAAGTGCCGCCAAGTCAAATCCTCTATGCCTTGAACGCGAGTCTCGTAGCACTTACTGGTGACAAAGAGACTGGAGATGAGACTGTGGAGAGCACCGCTCCTGTCGATATGGCAGTGAATACTGCTCCCAACTACTTTCCCTTGGGAATGTTTCCGCCGCCGCCTCCAGAACACACGACTTGCCACGGTTTGGCGATCATCCGCAGTATCCAGCCAGCGACTCGGACGTTGCACCTCTTAACACCAATCCCGCTCTCAAAGTTGAAAAAGTGTAACGGCATCATCAAAGGCGCGATCCACATGCCGATCCATGCCAGCTTAGACCACAACGAGGACAATACCACAACAACGACCGTCCCAGGAGTCGCAGGCGTCCCCTGGAAGAATGTGCCGTACCTCAACTATGAACCTGGTTCTGCAAGCAGTGCCGGAGGATCTGGATACAATGGGTCCCAATCACCATCAGGACCAGGCGACTTGTCACCGAGAATGGGATTCGCCCCTCCTGTCAAGATCATTGGTTCAGACGCCAAGGTGACAAGAAAGAACTTGGGCCGAAAACGACTTCAATAATCGAAAATAGAAAATAAAAAGATGAGAGGAGCAAGCATCTAGGCCACAGCAACAGACAAGAAAGAAAAGGACACGTGGTGCAAGGGTAATAAAGGTGTGAGATGACGCGTTTTAAATAGGAATTCAGAAGTGACAGGGATCAAGAGGAGAGACAGAGGATAAGAGAGGACTGGGAGAAGGGCACGGAGGACTCGGGTCAGGGGACAAAGACTAGGTGCAACGCGTTGCAAGCGTTTTATCAAGCCACAGAGGAGACAGGGACAAAGGAGGAAGAGAACAAGAGTGACAATGGGACAAGAGACAAGATAGGGACAAGGGGTGGTGTTTGGAAAGGATCTTTATTCTTGCCAAGGTAGAGTAAGCGAAGGTGACCCTCCTACAGGTCGGAAGGTCTAGGGTCTGTGGTCTTGACACAAAGCCAAAACTCAGGTACCAGGGGCACTGCTGTGAAACTCCATTGAAGATGGAGATCCACCACTACGGTCACAACTCTGTGACCGCGATCAACGTGGGTCGACTACACTGGTTTCACGAAACAACGACTACAACTCCAGCAGCCGAGGAAACATGCTGAAGGTCTGGACTACGGGGGTTTTGACGCAGACGTGATCATATCGGGAGCTGTACTTCCTCTTGCACTCGGTCTCATCTTCGAGGCACAGGAAGCAAAACGTGAATTTGCATACCGAGCAAGAGTGATACTTGCACTTGTTGTCGTAATTGCCAAAGTTGAAACAGCGGGGACAGGTGCGCTCGCTCGGGATCTTGATGTCGCTGTTGTAATGGAAGGGCAAGAGACGGAAAGAGAGCATGGTCTCGTAGACACACTCCCTGCCACAGGAATTCTGTTGGTCCTTCATCTTGTTGGCATCCCAGTTGCGGTTACAGAAGAAACAAAACTTGCGTTGGCACTTGAGGCAAGTCTGGCACGAATACATGGTTTCGTTGTGCAAAAGAGCGTTGCACTCGAGGCATCGCTGACAATCAATGTTCTTCAAAAGCTGCTTCTCATCTTCGAGGGCCGCAAGAGTCGCGATATAAGCAGGTGTCTTGAAGATGTCCTTGGGCGTGATGGCTTTGGAGCACACGATGCAAGATACTTTGAACTGCTTCTCCAGGAGCCATCGCTCATAGTCCTCTGGACAAATCCATACACAACAGGCCCTTAGGCAGTGGACATCGTAATCAAGGCAAATCGAACAATCAGTCGGGCACCGGGGCATCTTTCTCAGCTCTTCCGCCAGCTCCTGCTTCGCGATATCCTCAAGTGTGGCAGGGAGTGTGAACCCGCCCAACAAACGACCGAGCACAAAGATATTGCAATTCTTGGTGATGTGGCCCTTCTGTCTGTTAAACTCCTCCTCGTTGTTTACGGCAAGGGACTTGCTGCTGATGATATATCGAAAGCCCAGGGTCTCTGTGCGATCGCGAAACCCGAGAGCTTTTTGCATACCCTCAATAAAGTCGTTCATGGACAATTTTTCGGGAAGCTGGGCAACAATCGTTTTCCCATCGAAATTTCGGACGAAAACTTGCATCTGCATCGTGTCTGGTGTGAATAGCTGGAGTCAGTGGTAGAGAAGAGTGGGCGTGTTTGGTGGATGGAAAGAGTGGGAAGGTTTCGACTTAGGGACACAAGAGTTTTTATGGTCCGCTGTATTTCCCTCTTACATCCATCTCGCACATGTCTGATGATGTAGTCAGTGGGGTTTTACTTTTGCCCACCCTATCTTTTCCAACTGCGGGACCCTTTTCCTCCCTGTCTCCTTCCTACCTTCCTTCTTTCCTTTCTTCTTAAGCACCGACAAAAAGACACGTGTCCCTCAAGCTCAGCTTTGCCTTTCCTGCACCTTCATTCATTCGTTTGCTTGGTCCCCCTTTTCCTCAGGCTATTCGACTCATGCATCAACAAATGTGTTCTTGACTTGGCCAAGCATCAAAGATGGGCGTGCTTGCTGCTTGGCCAGACTGACCACGCGGCCCAAGCTTCGACACTAGTCCACGAGTCAACATTTTGTTGTTTCTTTGGCTGCTCGACTGAGAACTGCATCAGTTTCACAATGCCAGTCGATCATGATCATGCAAACTTCAATGGCGTTAGGGTCGATATCGGCAATGGTGAAGTCCACTGCCATCGTTGTGTGCGTCCCTTGACGGGATGCTTCGCTGTGGACCGTCGTTACACAGAACAACCAACCCTTAACCAGAGGCCGTTGTAAGGGGTCGTTTCGCCAAACTCCTTCTTCTGTACTCTCTACTCTCCACTCTTCATTCTTCATTCCCACGGTAAGCTGCTCATACCATTCCCTCGGGGTTTCTTCTGTCTTTTATTTCCTTCGTGTGGTCTATACCCATCCCATCCACATTTCCCCTAATCCCGACCTCGGATCGTTTTCCTTCTCGTGTTCTTTTCAAATGGATCACGATAGCACGACCATGACTGATCTACCGGCCGTTTACAGAGAACTGCTAGCGTCTAACGAAGGAGACATCCTTGTCAAGCTGAAGGATGGAAAACAGCTTTGGATCATCTCATTTTTGATCAAGAAGCGGTCTCCTGTATTCAAATCAATGATGGAGTCCTCAATGAAAGAAGCGGCAACAGGGGTGGTGGATCTATCCTCGGAATACAGCCTCGAGGCCTTCCGTGAGTTCATGGCGTACATATACTACAACAAGTTATACACCGGTTCCTACGTGCCGCTCCTGTTCGAGATCTTGTGCATCACCGAATACTATGACGTCGTGGCCTACAAATCATACATCCGTGAACGTATCATCAAGCTCGTAACGAATGAGCCCATACGCTTAGTGATCGCGTCCGAGGCTCTGAAGCATGGAGCTCTCACCAGCGAGATCTATGCTTGTTGTCTGGGGTACTTGGCAAACATCGGACAGCCGCAGACGCAGACGCAGGTCTGTTACGACCAAACAAGCCGAGATACAGTAGCCTGGTGCTGTTCACACTATTCCACGAAGAACAGATCCATGTATGGCGACTCTTACTCGTACAGAGTGGATGGAAAGGAGGCTTGTATATATTCGACGGTATTCGGCAACGACAGGTCTTCTTCTCGGACATCAAAGTATACGGCGAGATGCTGCCTGCATGGAGCGAACTCGAAGAAACAATCGCCACCAATGAGCGATCAGCTTCCGGATTTCATTGTGGATGATGTCAACTCGTGCAGGATCGATAGCACAATCGAGTGTAGTTATTAATTGTGTTTAACAACTTGATGAAAAATTAAAAAAAAAAAAAAGCTCCTTGACAGGAACAAGGATATCTGTCATCAAGGACTAATAGTTTTTTATTCTCTTCAAGTTGAAATCTTACTGGGATGCACGAAGTTTTGTAGCAAGCCACGATGGGGTTCTATCAAGTTAACCGGATGTCCCGCGTTTGGGTCTATCGAGTCCTAACTGCCCTAGTGGTTCACTCTACCACAGAGTGAATACCAGAGAGTTTTGATAGACAATCGGCGGCAAAAGTAGATTGGAATCATCGAGCTCGATCTTTCCCTCTCTCCTGCATCTCTCGACTTCGGTTCTCCCATTTTTTTCCTTGCTGATTTGTCTATCAAACTTCAATAGGTGTGTGTTATCCAAGTGGTCTATTCGCGAGCTGGAGTGCCTGCTGCTATGATCCACTATTATCTTGCACCAGGGCCATCGATGCAAGCGTAAGGGCAATCAGCCTCCAGATTATGGGAAAACGGTAGTAAAGCGCCCCTGGCAAATATTCGGTCGGTTAATTACCTCGCTCACTGGGCCGATGGTCGCGTTCTATGAAACGCTGAGACAAAGCGGCACAGTAGGCTCGACCCAGGCCTCTTTCTTTGTTTGCACGACCGCGAAACGGTCATGTCACAGTACTGTACATAGCAGCAGAGGAGTTACCCCTTAAATAGGCCACTATAGGGGTGCATTCTTCAAGTCTCTCTTTTGCATTCTTCATCTTGTCCCAGTCCTCACTCCCAGCAAGGTAAGATGCTCTCAAGTGCCTATTTCTCCTGCCTTTTCATCCACAGTCTTGTCTCTGTTTGTCCTCTTTTTAATCTGACATTTCTACCTACAGTTCTTCGGGGATGGCTGAAGTATCTGATATCTATAAAGAATTGTTGACTTCCAACGAAGGAGACATTCTTGTCAAGCTGAAAGATGGCAAGCAGCTCAGGATCATCTCGTTTTTGATCAAGAGGCGGTCCCCTGTATTTAAATCAATGCTAGAGTCCTCCATGAAAGAGGCTGCAGCAGGGGTGGTAGATCTGTCCTCGGAATACACTCTCGAGGCCTTTCGTGAGTTCATGGCGTACATATACTACAACAAGCTACATACCGGATCCTACGTGCCGCTCATGTTCGAAATCTTGTGCATCGCTGAGTATTATGACGTCGAGAGCTATAAAACCTACATCAACGATCGCATCGTGGAGCTCATTACGAACGTGCCCATCTGCTTGACAATTGCCGCCGAAGCTCTGAGGTATGGAATCCTCGCTAGCGAGATACATCATCGATGCCTGGCGTTCTTAGTGACAGCCCTGGAACCGCCGATGCGCGTGTGTTACGACAAATCAAGCGAAGAAGACATAGCCTGGTGCTGTTCGGACCATTCCACAAAGAACAAAAGCAACTACTTTGGTGACCAATACCAGTACATGTACACAATTGGTGGACAGGTGGCATGCATATATAGGACGATGCGCAAGAATTACGGCTATAATAATTCACATCTGCCATCGGACTACAAACAGAGATGCTGCCTTCATGACCCGAGCCTGCCACTCATGAGCGCCGATCAACTTCCGGACTTTATTGTGGATGATATCAACTCATTTAGAACAGGTGATGATAGCGAAACCACTGCAGATCGATAAACAACGGACGAAATAAACACAAGAGGACAAAGGAATTCTACTGCCCTCACAAATGTTCTTACGGTGGTACAAGTATCCCTGCCATCAGGTGTACCGAGCTCTAACAGCAATGATGAACTCCCAGCTGATGTATAAGAGGGTTAAGGACTGTTTACCCGGGGATAGTGCCTACAGTTTAGAACAGCTCCCAACGTGCCCTTGAACGCGCCTCTGCTTTTTCTCCCGCACCTCTCGACCAAACCTCGGCCGTGTCTTCGATCGTTGCACAGTAGGCTCGTGTCTCGGTCAAATATCAAGAGGCGTGTGCCAGGTGGTGAAAGTTTGGCAATCAGGCCTTGAGGCCAGCAATTGTGTACTGAGGTCTGCTCCTTGCAATTGAGTTTCCTTCTGTATAACGCTGAACCTTTGTGCGGCTTTAAATGACGCCGCGAAAAACCCCAAGCCAGCTTGATAGTGAACAAAGAGAGAATTAAACAATATCGATAAACTCAAAGACTCGAACTGGTATTTTTTCCCAAATCCGGACCATGATTATTAGTGAATACAGGAACCTCCTTGAAGGAGAAATCCAACTGGCCTTGCGACTGACAGACAGATCACTTGAATCTTGTTCGGGTGAATGGCTTTTTTTTTTTTTTTTTTTTTTTTTTTTTTGCCATTCTGGGCCATTGTTCTGCAGTGCAGGGCTGTGATCCTGTTGGACAGAAACAACTCAGGAATAAAAGGGCCTCCTCCTCTTTCTCCACATCATTCACAATACGCTCGCTTCATTACCACTCAATACACCCCATGTCCTACACACACACACAGTTCAGAATCGCGATTGTCGGGGCTGGACTCGGCGGTCTCGCTTTCGCGAGGACTCTCCAACAAAACGACGTCCAGTGCACTGTCTACGAACTCGAGACCTCTTCCAGTGCACGTGTGCAAGGCGGATCTCTCGACATGAACTCCAAGACTGGCCAAACCGCTCTTCGTACCAACGGTATCTGGGAAAAACTCGGCAAGGACATCCGCTTTGAGGGAGACTCGACCTTGATTTTGGACAAGCACGGCAAGGTCTGGATCGACGAGAAGGCTGAAAACACTGCCCAAGAAAACTTGAGACCAGAGATTGACCGTGGAGTAATGAGACAGATGTATCTCGACTCATTGCAATCTGGCACTATTCATTGGGGCTCGAAAGTCAGCAGTATTGAATCCAATGGTGCCCAGCACACCATCATCTTTGCAGATGGAACCAAAGAAACTTTTGATTTTGTGGTCGGAGCCGATGGTGCCTGGTCAAAGGTTCGCACACTGTTGACGGATGTCAAGCCGACCTACGCTGGCATTGTCATGGTCGAGGCAAGGTTGCACAATGTCGACGAGGACCACCCTGAATCATCCAAATTGGTGGGACTTGGAAGCATGCTGGCCGTGTCGGACAACAAGGGCCTTCTGGTCCAACGGGACGGCGAGAACTCAATTCGCAATTATATCACACTTCGTATTCCCGAGAACAGCCTGCCTGAGAAGGAGTTCCAGCAAGAAGACTCTGCGAAGGAATACCTCGTCGGACAATTCCGTGACTGGACCGATGATCTCAAGAACCTGATCCGAGAGGCCCAAGAGATCATCCCTCGCTATATCTATGCCTTCGATCCAAAGCACAGCTGGACATCGGTGCCTGGATGTACCCTTATTGGCGATGCCGCTCACCTTATGTCTCCTTTTGCTGGCGAGGGAGCCAAGCTGGCCTTGATTGATGGTCTTGACTTGGGTCAGGCCATTGTCAAGGTCGTCAAGAACGGTGAGGATCTGGCGTCGACCCAGAAGGTGTTTGAGGAGGCGATGCTTTCGCGATCACAAGAGGCAGCCTTCAAGAGCGCGATGTCGCTGAAGTACATGATCGCAGAGGATACCCCAAGGTCGGCCATGGCCCTATTTGCTGAGTTCATGCCAAAGGAAGCGATGAAGATTCGAGAGGAGGACGTTTGAGGTGTTGATTATTCTGAGGATAAAGGATAAAGAATAAAGAATAAAAAAAAGTTGCCACCAACCACCCGGTCAACAAGGAGGGCAGTCACTATTGTCCCATTTTTTTATTTTTTTGCCTTCTTCGGACTTTTCGGTCCCTCTTCGGCCCCTCTCATTCCTCCATTGGCCTCCCCTCTTCTCTTCCTCCGTCCCTTCCTTCATTCCTCCACCCTGCATTGCTTGCATGGCAGCTTTATATAACATTCTCGGAACTGGAAAGTCCCAGCTCGGGCGAAGCGCCTCCTCGTCAGGCTCTCTTCTCAACCAGTTCGCTTTGGTGTCCCTGAACCCTTCTCGGACCCAAGGTAGCTGTCAGCTCCGTGGCTATGCCAGGGCAGCACGCTCTCGACCAATCACCCCAAAAGCGCCCACCGGCATCAGCTCAGTGGCCGCCAACCGCTATGCTATCCCTGCTCCATCTCTTGCCTCCACAACAGTAGTCACAGCGAACAACAACAAGAAGGACAACGTCAAATCAAAAACTGAACCCAGCATAAAATTGCCCAATGGATTCAAGCTTGCAAAGTTTGAGGAAGCACCGGAATACGACCCCAACATGATCATTTTCTTGGACAAGCAAGGAAAGGTCACCATGATCCCCCGTGATGATAGAGCCAAAGGAGAGACCAAGGCTGCTCGAGATGCTGCTTTGGCCGCCGGTGTCGACGCGGAGGATGTCGAAGGATCTGGTCATCAGAGAGGCTCCAAGGAGGCCGAATATGGACGGAAACGTATCGGACAAATCGAGCTCCCAATAGGAATCCAGGATGCCATTCGGGATGTCCTTGATGGTAGCGTTTTATCTGGCTTAGCTTTCATGAGGATATCCTTTGAAACTCTTCATGGCGAATTGTATATTGACATCCTATCCCTTTCTTTCCCAACATTATAGAACATGACAAGTCTTTGATTAGAGCGGACGCCCTGAGGCTGTACGGATCGCTGCGCTCGACTAGCGCCTTGGACGAAGAAGATCTTCATACGGAAGGACCAGCTTCGGCCACAAAACGGATGAAGAGCGGATCTAAACCTGTGACTGGATCGAAAACTGGAGGTACAGAACAACCTACTCCAGCCCATATCCTGGAATACGGCCATCGTGAATCCATGGCCTATATTGCGGCCATGGCCCCGACAACTTATAGTGCGATTAGAAATGTTCTGGAGGAGGTACATAAACGCGTACCGGATCTGAAGCCAAAAACGCTGTTGGATTTTGGAACGGGACCGGGAACTGCAATCTGGTAAGAGAACATGAAAAACTTCGTTTGGGTCCCTTATTAAAGGACTACAGAACTAACCAACATTTTCTTGATACTGACTAAACAAAAAAAAAAAAAAAAAAAAAAAAAAGGGCTGTAAACCAAGTCTGGGATGATCAGTCGGTTCATTGTACTGGAGTCGATAGTTCGATGGCAATGCTGGAGACCGCAGAGGAAGTCTTGGAATCCATGGCTGATTCTGGATCTGCGATTAAGAATGTGACTTTTAAACCATTCATGTCTCATGGACCAAAGGCTGCGAAATACGATATGGTCATGAGTGCGTTTGCTTTGAGCGAGTTAACGACGCCTGCACTTCGGAAATCGACTTTGGAGCATCTCTGGGATTCAACCAACGACATGCTGGTAAGCCAGTGGAGACTGTCATTAACCTATGTTTGACCCTAAGCCTACAATCGCTAACCATGTTCAAATCTACTAGATCTTGATTGATCGTGGTACCCCAAGCGGATTCAGGATTTTGGCAGAGGCAAGGGAACAAATCTTGGGATTAGACATTGGCCGGTACAAAGTGAAACCCAAGTACGATGATTGGGGCGTTCCTCTTCCAGAGGAAGCCCCGGCAGAGCGCGAACCTGCACATGTCTTGGCACCGGTAAGAATTTGTGATAATCTTGAAGTAATAGAATATGTATTATTGACCATTTACTAACCTAACATATGGTTTGCTTCATGTATAGTGCGCCCATGACAAGGTCTGCCCCATGTACGCATCCCTGAGCCGGGATACACAGTGGTGCCATTTCTCACAAAAACTGCAGCGCCCAGACTTTCTGGTAAGTTTTCTAGATATGTTTGCACAACACTCGACAATCAGCCAGGAATTGACACCTCTGAGCTTTTCATAACGTTAACGTTTCGATTTCATGGTGAATAATAGCGAAAGACGAAGCATTCCAAGGAAAACTTTGAAGATGCAAAATATACCTATGTAGTCCTGCGAAAGGGATCACGTCCCTCCTTCAAACCCAAGATCGCCATTGCCGCAGAAACATCTGCCGACATTATCGATGCGGCCACTTCTGACGATTCTACAGCACAGTCCAAGAGAAAGTTCAAAAAGCCTCCACCACCACCACCAGTCACTTATGATTCTGCCAGTGACATGCTGGATGCCTCTCACGACTGGTCTAGGATTGTAGTTCCACCACTCAAGAAGGATGGGCACGTTGTGATCGATACCTGCGCCTCTAATGGATCATTGGAGCGAATCATTATTCCCAAATCCCAAGGCAAGATCCAGTACCGCGATGCTCGCAAGTCAGCCTGGGGAGATTTGTTCCCTCATCAACCCAAGAACAAGCCAGTTCGGAAAGAATCAGTGCAGATGGAAGACGGGCCAGGTGAAGGCAGTGAACAACTTACGGAAGGAGAAGCAGACGGCAAAAGCGAAGGAGGCTATAAGAGAAGAAGACCATTAGACATCAGTGCAGAGAAGCTGTTGAAGCGGATGAGACAGAAGGAGAAGAAACAAAGCCGTCAAAAGGTTATTGTAGACACCCCACCGCAACTACAAAATCAGGCTGGCGACAGTTCTTTGAAGGGAAAAAAGGGTAACAAGGGCAAGAAGAACGGGGGTGACTCGGACGACATCACACTAGACTTTTGATCGACCATACCTCCAGGAAACTAGACTATATATTATATGGGTATTGGACGACAAATAGACACTTCCCGGAAGTGCATGCCGAGGGAAAGAAAACACTCCAAAGAGCGCCTGGAAGAATTGCTGTACGACATTGGCTTGCATCCTCACTTTGATTTTCCTTTCCTGACCCTCAAATGACATTCACTCTCACGCCTAATGCACTGGTCAAGCGTGGGAAAACATCCAACTGACAAGCTTCAAGGAAGTGCATGCTGAAGGGAAAGAAAACACTTCAAAGCGCATGGAGAAATTGCTGTGCGACATTGGCTTGAATCCCCTTCACACGACCGGATGTAAACACTTTGCCTTGTGAACTTTACCCTGAACTTTGCCCCTGAACTTTGCCCTTGTTGTAATAGCAGGAGTAGAGACCTCTTGGTAATTCTGCAAACAACAAGAGCGGATAAACTCAAAGAAGGATTGGATAAATAAAAGTCATTTTCAGTACGCAAGCATGAACCGTTGCCACCACACTCTCTCATGAATACCATAAATACCCATCCCTCGCCATCAAAACCGGCCTCCATTGCATCTCCCACTGCTTTCCTTCCTGTTTACTCTCTCCTACCTTGACCTAACACATTCACGATATTCCGTTGCGAAAAAAGGTAAAGGTTCTACGGAATATCCCCGTGACAGGAATCGGTGGCATGTCAATCTAAAAATTTGAATTCCTTTTCACTTTATCAGCCATTCCCACAATAAGCTCTCTGCTCCATCATATTTCAACCATGGCCGGCGAAATCTCTGAAGAAAAAAGAAAAGCTCTTTTCAGCGTCTACACTGACATCTTCATCGACCCTTTTGCTGAAAAATACGAAGAGACCTGGGAGGAAGAACCATTCTGGGAAGCCGTTGACGTCTTCAAAGTCAAAACGAAGGAAATTGGAGTCGAGAATCCCTTGGATGCTCTCAGTAAATATAAACTTGGCACCTACGAGATGATCCGTGATAGTTGCAAAGCCGTCCCCATGTGCGTACCAGGAAGAATTGGACAAGACCAGCCGTTGATGAGAAGGTTGATGTCCTAGGGCTCCTTGAGAAGTTACATCACATCTCTGGAAGCAAATTCGAGGGCAAGGAGGACATTGTTGTTATTGAATTTTGGGCAACATGGTAAACTTTATTAACAGCCTTCAGGTTCTATTTCAACATGGGCGGGTTGATACGACTGTTTTTTTTAACACATGATCTGCAACCTTGTAGGTGTGGACCGTGTACTGAGCTTGCGCCTGTGCTTTCCGAGCTTGCAGAGAGGCATGCGGGGCGCGTTGCTGTCATTGGTATCAACAACGACGGACCTACAAAGAACGGAAAGGACGATGTCGAAACGGTTCAAGCTTTTGTTGAAGAACGCAAGGAAAAATTCCGCTACATGTCATACGTTGATAATGCCGAGAACTTTGCTAAAAATTGTAAGTTTTCGCGCATGAGAGATTTCATTATCGCACAAGTGATTAACATCAAGAAAAGGAAATAAGGTCAAAATGCTAATCGTTTGATATATATTGTGCCTTGCAGAAACTTTGTCGATAAAAATTTTATTTTATTGGGGCAAAAATATTAATTGGGGTAACTTTATTTGATCAAACAAAAATAAAAGCGCAAATTAATCGATTGATAGGACTGCCATCGACCCAACAACATTTTCTTTAGGCTTTGTCTTTGTTCCATTCTTTTCCTTCCTTCCACTTCCCCTTTCCTCCCCCATGGCGGACAATACTGACGACAATGACAACTCATCTGAGTCTGTCTCTCAGTTCGACCCCCCTGCAACTATCCAATGTGGTATCAACTTCCGCATTGGTGATCCAACAAAAACTTGTCGCGAGATCAAACGTTTTCGAAACTTGTTTGGTGGCATCCCAGAAGTTGACTTTCACTCGGACAGAGATTCGTACAGAGTATTAGTGGCGCACATCAAGACACAACTCGACCGGATTCGTATCCCTGGAGAGGCATATGAGTGGCCTTCGGGTGATGTATACTTGAGGCCCTACCACAACGTCAGACAAGGGAAGTTTCAGCTGCTTGACGAAGGCGTTGTACAGGGCCGTATTGAGCAGGCATGGAAGAACGAGGCAACCAGGCTGAAAACAGACATTGGCATCGTGGTTCATCTCTTTATTTACCTAAACCAAAGAGCCCACGGAGCTTCTAGTGGCAGTGGTGGTGGAGGGCGTGTTACTACAGGGACTCATCGAGGAACAGCTGCCAATTACCGGGCAGCGCTTGAAGTTATAGACGCCCACAATGCTTTGGATTCCGCGACACCAATAACGGCTCCGTTAGCAAGGCAGTTTCTAGCAAGGGATTTGAGTCGAAACCCTGATCGCATTCCTTCCCCAGAGACGCCGTTGGAAATTCCTACCAGCGCTACCTTCTTGCAGGCCGAGGCACTCGATCGACAAAGACAAGAGTACCAAGAGGAAGGGCTACTTCAGCGCCCACGGACACCACAATCATCATTTGTCTTGGAGGTGGGGATCAGTGGCACCTCTGCCAAGCTTCCCATTGTAATTCCACTGGATGCGCTCAAAAAAGCATTAGGACTTCCAAGCTGTGATTTGTCACAAGGGCTTCAGCGTCTCATGGAAAATCCGCCTGCCCCTCCACCTGCGCCTCAAGAAGATATGGAGGATGTTGACCACCCACACCCTGATGCTGAGTATCTGGCGAACCAGAGGACGCTCGATCAAGAAGAGGAGGAAGAAGAGGAGGAGGAGGAAGAGGAGGAAAGGCTAGTACGGAGACGTCCCACAACTTCAACTGGCTCTCTTAAGGATACCGATAACTCGGCCCCAATTGACGTTCAAGATGATATGCAGGAGGAGCCAGAAGCTGTCGTCCCGCCAGGTGGAAAAAAGAGGAGCTTAGATCTTCCTGATCGACCACAATCTCGCAACACAAGAAGCCGGGCTACTGCAGATCAGTCTTCATTAGACCCTGGAGTCAGAACTCGCAGATCAAATAAATGAATTATATGATGGCTAGGCTAGCCTTTACTTTCGATCCTTTATTCCCTGTCGAAATCTATCCTTGTCCAGGAAACCAGAAGAGTATCCGCAGTGCTGGAAAGTGTTGACGGTCACGGTTTGTTGAGAACAGGCTGGAAATGTGAGATCCAGCACATCTTTTGGATAGTGGCTGAATACCAGATTGGCACGTCGTTGAAGCCAAGTCTTTACGTTGGAAAACCCAAACTCAATTGGGTTCATGTGTGGGCAATAAGGAGGAAGCAAGAAGATATGGGCTCCTCTTGAGTGTATAGCTTCTACAAGCTCTTGAAACATGTGAATTCTCGCGTTGTCCATGAGCACGATTGAATTGCGCATGGGCCATGGCTGGATGTGCGGAAGAATTTCCTCTATAAATCCTTCATAAAAAGACTTCCTAGTAAAAGTGTCCGCTGTGATCCTCCATCCGAGGAACCCTTCACTGTCCATAGATGCAAGTGCAGAAACCCTTTTGCCCCTGGAAAAGGGTAGGTTGACGATCGCAGGTGTCCCCCTTAACGACCAAGCGAAGTGTCTGACGGATGCTCGGCTATCCTTACTCGTTTCGTCAATGAACACAAGTTGCTCTGGATGCATGTACACCTGCTCCAGTGTGAACTCGAAGTAGTCGATATCGCCTGGTCGCGCTTCTCTTGCACGCTTCTGCAGAATCTTGCGGGACATCTTTAAATCAAATCGAAGGTACCGGCTGATGGTGGAAGTGGAGGACGGGAGATCCGGATATCTCTTCTTCAATTCATCTTGAAGTTCCTCAATGAAAAAGCACGGATGCCCCTCAATGTAATCACGAACGAAAGATTCTACCTCGGGTGGCCAACGCAGCTTCGGTTCCCTTGGTGGAGCGGGCTCTACTGTACCAGTTTTGTTAAATTGTTCTTCAAGAAGAAAATGAAGTTAGAGACAAGAGTTTCAACCCAGCACTCGCTTGTTGCTTTGCACGCGCAATTACCGGACCATCGTTCCACGCTTCGGTAAGAGCAGCTTAAAAGCGCGGCCACTGTAGTCGAGTCTAATCCATAGATATCGTAGAGCACAACAGCTGCCATGCGAAAGTCAGAAGATTTTGCCATGGCAGCAAAGTGAAAATGAGGGAAGATGCACGAAAGAGTGTCTCCACATTTATCGCGTTGTCACAGCCCCAACAATATTGCACCATAACAATGGTCCCCTTTGTCGGAAAGCTTTCCGACAAATGGGATTGTCTATATCAGTTGATTTGCCTGCGAATATTATCTCGCGAGTGTTGGGGTCAACAGTGGCCCTTCTACCCCAACCGCCCCAACAATCAAGTGCCAGGTGTCAACGCGGTAGTTTTTTTATTTGGCCGGGATCTAAAATTAATCAATTGTCCCAATAATTTTATTTGAACGATTCAGGCCCCGATAAGACAAAGTTTCTGCAAGGCACAATAATACATGAATAAAAATAAAAATAGCATTGTTCGAGAAAACCGAGTACCATTTTTATCCTGGCCTCATCTTAGTAGTGGGTGGTACTATCAAGTATGCCGGACATAAAAGCTGGCTTCACGCTCACCTGGAAGAGGCTTTGAAGCCTCCATGTCCAGAAGAATAAATTGTAAATATTTATTAACTATTTGTATGATTGTCACTGTATTTTCCTGCACCACGCCGGAATGGACGAAGGGACTATTGTTTCTGGCATTCTTTGTTAACCCCACGGCCGAGGGGGACATGAGAACAGTAATATCCGTGTGGACACACATCTCCTTGTCTATCGCAGGCATCTCCGGGTCCCAATGAACATTTGCCGTTTGGAAGACAAGTATGACCATTCTCACAAGGAATACCACTGGAGCAACTCTCTTTTGCAAATGCCACTTTTTGGCATGATTTTGTTGAATCGCCCAATCTCGCGTGACAGAATCCATCACAGCACCCCTTGGTGTCACATTGTTCGTAAAGAAACGAACATCCAGGATCGTTGATGCATCTTTTGTTTGGTCCGCATCTTTTTCCAGGACCGCATTTGCTGTCGCCATCAAGCAACCGATTGCACGAGGCTCCTGCTGAACATGAACACCTTGTGCGTGAACAATAAGGATCGTACCCAGCAGAACAACTGCAATCAGCAGCTGTTGTGCATTTTTTTATCCGTGAGCCCAAACATTTACATCCTATTTCGACGGCACCAAAATATTGCGCGGCTTCGGGTGTGATACACCATGGCCTGCCTTTGTCATACTCTTGGCTGCAATAGTCGGCGTACTTCTGGCAGTCTGAAGTCCCATTGCACGGTGCTCTTACGCAGGCGTCGCCATCAGGAAAAGTATAGTCAGGGCACGGATTTGCGGCCCAACAAACATTCACAGTCCAAACCATCGCCAGGAGGATCAAGTATCTCATCGTGTAAGCTGTGCAGAGTTGTCGTTGGTGAATGTTGTATTCAGGCTCGTGGGTTTGTATGCTGTATTCGGTTGTGAGAGAAAACAAGTCAGTCCATAGATAGATGGAGACAAAATGTTTTCTACATGCCAAACAGTCGGTCTATTAGACTTACGATAACGTCTTGATAACTCGAATAACTCGATACGGGTGATCGTAATGAATTCTTGGCGTGACTATTGAAAGAGTTGTAAAGATTCAGAATGTTGAAGTGGTGGAATAGATATAAGGGATGGAAAGCAAAGGATGATAAAGAGACGAAAGAAAGCAAGAAGACGAAGACAAAGAAAAAAATGCTGGCTCACGAAAGGACAGCAAAAAAAAGATGAAGGAGAGGAAGGGTTAAACAAGATGAAAGGGCAGGGAACAGCGAGGAAAAGCAAGAATCAAGGCAGGTGGAATCAAGGGCAAGCAAGATCAAGGGCAGGCAAGATGCACAGGCAAGATCCAAGGCTGGCTTAAATCAAGGGCAGGTAAAAATCGGAGAGGTGCAGCAGCCAAGCGTTCATAGCAACTTTGCTTTTTGATCCCTCGAAAAGAGATCGGGGGACGGATCAAAGTGATCAGGGATCAACGGGGTAAAAAAAAAAAAATGGAGGATAAAATTTCAAGGGATGGAAAAAAAAGGAAAGGGCGGCGAAAAGATAAAGAGATTCTTCGGAAAATCAAGAGGCATGAAAAAAGTAAGGGATGAAAAAGCAAGGGGTTGGATGGGAAACATCCAGGGATGGCCCCTTCGGTATCCTCCCTCATTTGAATCCGCCAAAGGAAAGAGATCGGATATGAAAAGGAGTGGTCAGAAAAGTAACGAGTGAAAGTTCAATTTTTATTGAAGTGCCAGACGAGCCCAATGGTTTATTTCGTTAAGTAACGACATCGTCCCAGGCCTGAAGGTCGGGTCGCATTTGCAGGATACATCGCATGGCTTGAGAACACAGTCTTCTGCCCGAAAGGACCTCGAACGAGTCCAGATTTGGCCATATCCGTTTCTCACTCTTACCCTCAATGTTCTGTCTCTGCAGCGTAGATAGCTCTTGAAAGCGTCCTGCAACATGCTCCAATGCCTCCATTGTAACCAATTCTACTGGATGTAGAGGCGAGGGTTCAGAGTCATTCCACGGACTATTAGTATGTTGCTCCCTCGACTTCATAAAGTCGACCAAAGTGGAGCGGTCAGGGTAATAGCTTGGAAACGTCAATGTCTTTGCCTTGTGCTCCAAGACTTCTGCGTTCGATTCAAGACTCTTCAAAATGGACACTTGGTACGAAGACTTTTCCCTGACGCGTCTTCTTTCTTCGTACCAACCAAGAATAGGGCCGACCCAGGGTAACTGTCTTGTAACGCTGATGTCTGGTGAACATCGCTTCGTTGGATAATGGAACTGAGTTGGTGCCCATGTAGTAGCTGTGGGAAATGGGGGTGGTGGCGGCCATACACCCCAGCCGATTCGCATCCAGTCTAGCGATCCCTTCTCAAACCAAGGCGTCAGAGAGACGTAGAGCCGTAACCGTCTCAATCGCTCTAACCTGGACAAGAGTACGAGTCCAGATTGAACGGAAATCTCAAGTTGTGGACCTTGGAGTGTGATCTCCTCTAGCTTCGGACAGACTAGACTCAGATAAGCAAAGAGTCTACGATTGTTGGAGGATCCAAGTTCATCCACAACATCGGAATGTCGACGAACTGTGTAATGGAGTAACCGCTGCGTCTCGACACACATGTCGATCGTTCTCAAGTCTCGACAGGCCCAGACCCGGCCTTCAAAGTCCCAAGTTTCCACAGGCGGGATTGGTCGCGAAGAGTACGAAGAAATCCTAGATGGTCCATCCAGTTTCCAAGTTGGGTCCAGAATCAAGTTATCTGAAAAGGCTAGCACTCCAGATGCTTTGAGGTGGAGGAGCAATGGTGCGTGGCACAGGTACCAGTGTAAACCTCTTCGAACAATATTCGACTGACCATTTGTTGTCAACTCCAGAGTCGTTAATCGGTCAACAAACAAGGGCAACGTCTCCAGTTCGATATCCTTTGTCATGCACGAGAATGATCTCAGGTCCGGAAATCCGCTTGCGATTTGGACCATGTCTTCCTGAGAGAGCTTCCACCAGCTAGTGTTGACCGAAAGGTGAAAATGAGCCAGACAAGGACAGTACCGCACTAGGAACTGCAAGAGGCGAACACGATGTATATAATGTTGCAGATCAAAGTCGTTTTTGTCCCTTTTTCCCGCAGGGTATTTCTCCTCGTGAAAGGAATCTGCGGGTTGTAGTACTGAAATCAGCTCTAGGGACCTCAACCGGGGCATGGACCTAAGTATTGTCTCCATGATCCATTGGTTCACCAAAATGGACCGGAGACTCAACGTCCTGATGTTGAGTTTCGGCAAGACCAAAGTCCAGTCATTGTCTCCCTCTCCCCCTTCTTGGACGGTTTGGGTCTCCCATGTGATGGTCACGTTCTGTCGTGTGGCAAACGGTCGGCCCTCCATGGACTCGATCGTCAGCTCTGTCAAATTTGGAAGCTCACTCAAGATGCTGCTCAAATCGACTGGTCCAGGAGTAAGGTGTGAAAGGTGCAAAGTCGAGATCGATTCAAGACTCCCCTGTAGAATCCAGGGCTCCAATTGTAACGCCAGCCATTTGATATCGCCAGAAAAGATTAACGTTTGCCATCGAGGCCTCATTTTTGCCTCGTCGCCCTCGTGTACCGTGGTTGTCAATCGGATGGCGTCTGCTAAAGCTTCCCAGGCCGCATCCACCAGTTGTTCGATTCCATCCTCATAGGCGGGGTAAACTCTAGAGTCCTGTGCCCACAGTTGCAGGACCTTGGTACCTTCCAGCCCAACGCCAAGGAGGGCCTGCTTTTGATCTTCAGGAGTCATTGTGTCCCGCCAAGTGACCTTGTCCCGGATGTATAACATGCTGATAGACCGCCATAATTGATTGACTTGACTAGTTTTCTGGACGAGGTCTTGCTGCGACAAATATAAAAAGATCTCTTGAAGGATTTCTGGGACCGCATGGCCTGAAGTGAACATGGGTGGTGAGGGCAAGGCTGAACGCGTCTCTGAGGCCTCGGTTGATGGAGCTGAATTCCCTGTCGAGAGAATGAACTTTTCGAACAGGGGCAGTAAGAGGTTCATGGCAGAAGAGTAGTTGGTAATGAATGAACAACAAGCATTCGTTTAAAAAGAGAAACTCCAAGACATGCATGTTGCAGCGCTTGAACCCTGGCCACGAGCAGTGGCAACATACGTGGAGAATTGGCCCAAAAAGACCTCTTTTTTCCTCATACGTGGCAGACTGCACTGCCGTGGATATAATCATGCCGCCTGCCCATCGCCCATGCTCACTGCCACACGCGTTGCCTATAGCCCCTTGTGATTGACACAGGATTCTGAGGCATAGAAAACACATCCATGCGTACTTTCCACAAAAGCGAGTGCTCCATCGTTTTCGAACAGTTTATATTGTCGGGGGTTTGCCTATAGTAACATGTCTTTCGAATCCAGCTGAGCCTTTCTCCCTCGTATAGTTTAGAATCGTCCACGAGCGCCACGGCCACCACGGCCACCCCTTGGTCCTCCACGACCTCTGCCGCCACGGCCTCTTCCAGAGACGGGACCGGACGATGCTAACAAGGAAACCGCAAAAAAAATAGCACGACAGAGTTAAGTTTTGAGGTGAGAATATATAAAGACCGGAGAGAAAGTGGGACGGAGGGAATACGTTACCAGCCTTCTTTTTGGATTTGCTCTTTGGCGAGTCGTCAATGAGAAGAGTGTCTAATGGCAACGAATCGGGAAGGATAAAGTATCTGATGTTGTTTCCGCGGATGCTGAGTGTGTCGAGGTTGACGGGGTCCTTGTTCTTGACCGTCATCTTCACAGCCCTCAAATGTGTGTTCATGCTCATATCAACACCTAAAAACACATTGAGGATTGGCAGGGTTAATACAACAAGAAAAACAAGTAAAGAGTCGCCTGGTCAGAATGGTGATTTCGTTCGTCCAGCACTACAAGTATTGACTTCAAAGAGGTGAACGTGAGGGTGACGCAAAAGAGGACTTGCCTGTAACAGTGCCGTAGACGATTGTACCGTTCTTAAGCTCGACGGTAACCGTCTCGGTATTGAGCTTCATGAGAAAACTAATAAAAATGCGAGAAAGAGCCACATGAAGAGCTCCTGTTTGTTAGAGGAAAATCCTTTTCTGCCTTTTGGCGCCTTAGATAGTCTCCTTTTCCTAAAGACAAGGACAAAGTAGAAGTCGAAGAAAGCATAGTCCAGTGGCGATCGAGCACAAGATGTAACGAGCCTGCTTCCAGATCTAGATTTGCCTGCTGGTTGCCCATTGTCGCGCTGCTGGTGAACAGAGATCGCCAGTCTAGGCATCACTGTCATTCCAGCTAGGTGAGTGTATCCCAGAACGGGACGCTTGGCTGGCGATGTTTTGGGTCCTGATAGCTGACAAGGTATCTTTGTTCTAAATGAGGACGACTGTGCGTGGCATCCTGTTGACGCCACCCATTCCATTGCAAGAGTTGATCGTGATTTGGCCAGATTCCTGCTGCCTTTCTGATTCCGACAGGAGGGACGGTGCTGGACCCAGCATCATTACCGAACGAGCTTCATGGCGGAAGGGGGATCTTGCGGAGTGATGAGAGAGGGGGGAAAGGGAAAGGGAGCAACACGCAGACGAGCCTGTAGGACGAGCGAGCGAGTGAGTGGGTGATGTGCCCATCAATGCACTGCACTGCATCCAAAGGGCGTGGACCAGCGCGGTGGCTTTGCTCTTTCGTGTCTTCCGATCATCGCGCGTGCTGCGTCTCGGCTCCTTTTTCCCCTTGTTGTTTCCTTTTGCGTTGCGGTTGGTGGCAAGCGCCTGCGACGCGACAGAAACGAAAATAGAGAATCCCTTTCCTTCCCTCCTTCCTTCCTTCCTTCACTTCCCATCGACTCATCCTCTCCTCTCTCCGCACCATCGCATCCTTCACCATGTCGCAAATGGAGATTGACTCGACCCACGGTGCGTTCTCACCGTCTGGATCTCTTCGCCGCCTGCACTGACTGCAACATGCAACCATCCTCATACTCATCCTTACATTCTATTTTGCTGCTCTTGCATTGTAGACGCCACCAACGGTAGAATGCCAACTGTTGAAGCCGGACAGCCCGCCGAAGATGACGAAGACCTCGACCACATTTTTGACGATATCGATGAAGCCGAAATCTCACCGCCTACAAACAACCCCTATCGACCTGCCTATGCTCCTCTGGACGTCCAGTACGTTTGCTCCCAGTGTCAATTTGGTACCTGCTGATTGTCTATGAAGCATATCCTAACAGGCTATTCCACTCTTTTTGATAATAGCAACGTCGACCTGAACGATTACAATGGCGACAACTCTTTAAAGCTCAAACTCTTTTACCGCCACTTCTTTCCAATGGGACCCTACGTTGAATGGCTCAACTACGACACAGGTACAAGATCAATGGATATTGCCGCTGCGCCTATCTTCCTTGCAAATTGAGACTAACCACTCTATTTTCTTTTCGTTGACCCTAGAAAAAAAACTTTCAAAGACGTTCATGAACCGCGAGTTTTGTTTTACTCTTATGGATGACACCTACATTCGCTTTCAGTCATACAAGACCGTGGATGAATTCAGACAGGAGCTGACCCGACTGAACCCAGCCAAGATTGATTTGGGGGCCATCTACAACATTCGCCCCAGGGATAAGTCTTCAGTTCATGCCTCAGCTTTCAAGCCAATGTCAAAGGAGCTGGTGTTTGATGTGGATATGACCGACTACGACGACATTCGTACCTGCTGTTCTGGAGGCGATGTATGCATGAAGTGCTGGGAGTTCATGACTGTGGCCATGAAGATTGTCGACAGCGCACTCAGAGGTTAGTTTCTTGGATCTGGACATCAATGGACTACATTGTTAGGATCTGTTGTCATGCCGACATGGACTGCGGTAAGGCGAGAAGCAACAACTTACCTTTTCCTGCATTTCAAACTAGATGATTTTGGGTTCAAGAATCTGCTCTGGGTGTATTCAGGACGTCGTGGTGTGCATTGCTGGGTTGGTGATAAAAGGGCACGTCAGCTGAACAATGAACAGCGGAAGGCTATTGTCGCATATCTGGATGTGACTAAGGTATGATCAAGCATACATTCCTTTTTACACTGTATCCGGGGTTTGAGTTTTTCTAATATGACGATTTTAAAATGCATTTGTACACCAATAGGGAGGAGAACGTCAAGGAAAGACCGTCAAATTACCCAACACCCTCCATCCCTCCCTTAGGTAGGCAGTCAGAAATTCTGTTCGGACAATATGTTCATTTCTTCAATTTTTGTACTAACAGAATAATGTACCCCTCATATAGCCGTTCGTACCAAATTATCAACCAACATTTCGGAAACATTGTGTTTGACTCGCAGGATATTCTTCGAAACTCAACTCAATGGGAGAAGGTCTTGGCGCTTATTCCAGACGAGACAGTTCAGCAAACAGTTCGCGTAGAGTGGGAGTCTGATCCTGATCGGGAACCATCTGAAAAGTGGATCGACCTAAGGGATTTTACGAAACAGGCTATTGCAACCGTAAGCAGTGACCTATCGACTGGTAAAGGGCAGTATAATACAACTCGAAACTAATATTTATACTTACGATTTCACAGAGTTCAAAAAAGAAGCCTCTTCTGGAAAACGCACTGCGTGATATCATGTTCCAATACACGTACCCTCGTCTAGACGAGAAAGTTTCTACCAACATCAACCATTTGCTCAAGAGTCCATTCTGTGTGCACCCTAAGACAGGTATGCTCAGGATGTTTTGTTTTACCAAGTTTAAAACGACTTTGATTATGTCTTTTGCTCACCCAAGCTATACTTTTAGGCCGCGTCTGTGTCCCTATCGAGATTGAGCGATGTGAGGAATTTGATCCCAGCTCAGCGCCTACCATTGATCAACTTATTAGCGAGCTGAACAAGTATGATGCTGATCATCCAGGATCAGAAAAGTTGCAAGGTAAAGAAAAGCTGTTGCTGTCGATTCAACGCCTGCTTAATACTCTGTCGGTATTGATCAACCCCACTATTTAACACCCCGTAGATTGGCAAAAAACATCTCTTCGCCCTTACGTGGAAGTGTTTGAGAAGTTTGTGAGAGGCAATGTCAGTGAGGCTCGCAGCTTAAAAAAAGGTATTCAATGAAATGTTGCGGAGCAAATTGTTGCCAGACCACTGTTTGATTTTCTAACGCTATCTTCTCTTGCTTGTTTTATATACTTTCTCTTTTTCATAGCCGCGCCAACGCTGAACTTTTAATAACCCGCATCAACAGTTGTACAACAGAAATTTATATATAAAAAAAATTGGTATATTCTCTTTGTTGTTTGATCACGCAAATGAGGCAACGCAGTCTTGAAAGAGATATTCCTGTCGTCCTGACTCGACGGCTTGCATCAAGATTTGCTTGAACGCCTGAACATATCGATCCCCTCTTTGTCGACCATTAAAGCCTGCCTTTTGCCAAGTCGTAGTAACGATCAGGATTCCATTCACAGTCAATGCGTTCATGGTCAGAGCCGATGCTGTAACACCCGACGACTGGGAAAAGAAGGCGTCCTCGACGTTGAACATTGGCTCATTATCTCCAGAAGGAGAGGGGGCGGACGTGGACCATGCAGCCCGACCTAAGTTGGACAACTTGATACTGGCTTTACGGCCATGCTGATCCTTGAAGATCTTGTCCTTCATGAACTTTTCCCAGCTGCCATCCTTATTTTTGGGTAGGAGGGCCAGCATTCCAAAATGCTCCAAGAGCTCTTGGACGCCTCGGTCCGTCTTTGTACCCCGGAGAACTTGCTGGCGGTAGGCGTCAGTCATGGACCAAAACGAGGTCGAGTTGTCCTCGGCCACCCTAACGTTCTCGTGAAGGATCTCGGAGGTGTAGTTCCCTTGGTCGGTCGCCGGGATCGGTGCCTGCATGGTAGAACCTGGGCGCGAATGGATCAAATCGCGGAAGGAGACTGGGGTTGCAAAGACCAAAGGCTCTCGCTTTGTGTCCTGGCCTGTCATGAAAACCAAAACGGCGGCAAAGATGGAAGCTGTGGCCAGGATAGACTGGACCGTCGTCCCCCTTTCCTTGGCAGTGCGGACAATTTGTTGGGTTTCTTCCTTGGTGAAGCGCAAGAACCGGAGTTGGGTCTCGTTGGGAACGTCCAACGAACTGTCAATCTCCCCGGCCCAGTAAGGCGATTCGAGGGCCTTTTTCAAAAACGAAGGCAAGAGAATGGCCCGTGTTGCTTCCCAAACCAATGTCCGGGCAGAGGGGAAACAATTGGTGAGGGACTCGATCGCCTCCGGCATGGGTCTCTGGGATGTGGGCGTGATCTTGAAATCCTCGATGGACGTATCATCCAAAATGGAAGAAGTGGCACCTTGCTGATTGAGCAATTGGAACAATAGCTCCATCATGGCCAAGGCGGATCGACCGTCGGCGATAACGTGGTGAAAGGTATAGAGCAACGTGGCGAAATCGTTCTTTTTCTCATCCAGGACGATCACCATTCGCCAGAGGGGTGCTTGGAGATCCAACAGATCAAATGGCAGGTTGTGCTCTTCCTCCATAACCACTCCTACCCCTCCACCAGACTCTTCCTGTTCATCCGCATTCATCTTTTCTGTGGAGGGAGTAATGACGACTCGGATCTGCCTCGAGAGATCCAGGGAGGGCAGGCGCAAGAAGGTAGGTCGGGCGGACAGTGCATCTCCGACAACAAGACCAAGGGAAGGATGCCTTTCTATGACTGCGGTCATGGGCCCGATCAAAAGGCGGGACCAAAACTGGCTCGACAATCTCTGGTCGCGTGAATGGAGGGACTTCTGCAGTACCTGGGAGCACCGGAACCGGACGCCGATGGATACGTTGTTGTAAATCTTGACATTGGAGCGGGTGACATTGTACCGCTCCAAGTGATGGACAGGTCGCACAACCTCGAGAGAAGATACCATTTTCTTTTTTTTTTGATAGCGGAGAAAAAATTGAGAAGAACGAGTGAAGTAAAGACAAGCGGAAAGGGTCGGTCAGTCAGCCAGGAGGTGTCAAGGAATGAGAGAAGCGGCGGATGGCATGCCAGCTTTTATAATGCATGAAATGCGGGATGAATAATGACCAATCGTGGGCCCTGTTTTTGACAACGTTCCTGGAAGAATCTTTACCAATATGTGGCACCGCTTCGGTTGGTGGCGCGATTTCACCGATCTCCGCTGTCTCCTTTGTTGTCGACAGATCTCTTTATCTTCGTTACCTCTAATACCAAGTCTTTCCTTCACTGTTGCCTCCAACAAGACCAGTCAGTATTCTCGATTGCTTTTGCACAGAATTTTATTGGTAGTTGTTACATACAGATATAGACACAGATGAAAAGGTATTGATGTTGATGTTGAACTGAAAAAGAAAAAAATGTCTAGATGCGGGCAAGTGCTGCATGAGCTTCAGCGAGCTGGGCTTCGAGCTGGTCAATGCGAGCAGCTTGCTCCGCCTCCTTCGTCAAGTAGCCAGTCTTCTCCGTCTCGAGGATCGCAATCTTCATGTTGAGAACAGAGTTGGCAGACTCAAGATCAGAAACCTTGGCCTCCAAACCCTCAAGTCTGATCAACTTCTTCAGACGGGAACGACGAGCGGCATCGGTGTTCTTGGCGCGCTTGGCCACAATCTCTTCCTCGCGCTCCTCTGGGCTGAGAACACGCTTCTTGGACTTCTTGGGCGCAGGCGAAAGCTCTTCCGATGACGGAGATGGCGACGGGGAAAGAGAGACTGAACGCGAGGATACAGACTCGGACGAGGAGAAGTCACTCTCAATAGGCTCATCCTTGGGGATCAACATGGGTGAATCCATGGTCTGACCAAGAGGCGAGGCTGGCACAGCAGGGGCAGCAGGAGTGGGAACAGCAACTGCACCCATGGCAGCCTGGGCCATCACGGCCTTTTCGAGATCTTCGCTCCAGGGGATGTTGAGAGCAGCAGCAGCTTGCTGGACAGCAGAGGCGGTCAGTCCAGGAACGGAGACAGTGGGCATCTCTGGCTCTGAGAGAATCGCAGTCTCTTCGACAGGGGACAAGGCTGGGAAGGCCATGGCCATGTCAAAGAGAGAGGAGTCCATGGAACCGTACGATTCGAATCCCAGGTCAGGGGAGTCCTCCATACCAGAGAAGGGGCTCGACGAAAGAGAGGACTCATCGCTAGAGAGAGCACCGAAGTTAAGGTCGGCTGCTAACCAGTCATCAAATCCGTTACCGGTGCCAATGACAGAGGGCTTGGAGAGGATGTCGCTGTTGAAGCTGTTGTCGTTGCCGAGAGAGTACTTGCCCACTAGAAAAAAGCCATTATGAATAAATAATCTAGATTAGTTCACGTTCAATAGCCATAAAAAAAAATTGTAAAAATTAACTCTTGTAAGACACCTACTTTGAGCAAGAGCTAACTCAAGAGAGTCGGACGACTCCATAAGTTTGACGTCGTCAAACATGGGGATATCGATGGATTGCATTTTTTTTCAAGGACAAATGGGAGTTTTCAAAGGGGGAGCTTTTGGCTTTAGGACTGTAAGGGGATAATATCGAGTACTACTGGGGCGAGGGCTTGTTTTTCTTTGATGTCAATAATTGCGCAGATGGGGGTGTTGGGGGAAATCATGTTGAAAATGTTGTATGAACCGTAAAGGTTGAAAGTGTAAGTGTAAAATGTATGTTATAAAGGTGAAGGGTGTAGTTGTTGTTCTGTTTGAACGTTGTGTTGTTGTTGTTGTTGTAGAAGTGTATATGTGTTGAAAAGTTCGTAAGTGAACGCGGCGTTTAAGCGGTGAAGGCCATCTTGGCTATGAGCAGTGTGCTGCTGGGGTGAAGAGTACGGTATATGTAAAGGGGTGGAGAATACGTCCACAAAAAAAAAGAGATAAAAGTAGAAGAAAGGCGGTCAAAAAAGACAGACGAACAGGGGTTGATTGAAAGAAGGTTGGGGGTTGGTGCAGAAGGAAGTGTTGGGTTGAAGTAAAGTAAGAAAGAAAGAAAGGAGAAAGAGGAAACAGGGCAAAGAGACAGCGACAAGAGGGGCGCGGGCCGCCAACGCAGCATTTGCGATGATTGACTCATGGAATAGCCGTGTGACTGCCTTCTGTAGCATTTGTTGTTGATGGCGCCAGATGGCATTTGAAAGTCAGCGGCTGCGACCAATGGGAGCCTCGGCAGGGGTCGTTGGTGGTTGGTCCATCTCGCATCTCTGACCTTTGTCTTGGACTGTTCTCGTTGTTGGGCTGCCGAAAAGCCTAGTCTCGTTCTTGAGGAAAGCTTTATGGTCAGAGACATATGAAGCAAAGGTACCAGCAAAGCGCCCCTTGGCCTGCCTGAAGGCAACAAGGGCAACCCAGGCCTGCGCAAGTAAACAGTCAGTCTAGCACCCTTTACACTGCCTACCGTCACTGTATCATGATTCAATTGACCACACCTTACCCTCATCTGAACTAGCCCCACGGACCAGGGCTATTCTTATTCAAGATACAAGAATTGGACGACCAGCAGGGGAAAAGAGTTGGACAGGGTGCACGCACAAACTCGACAACTTCCTGCAAAACAAAACAAAACTCTGCGGCGCAAAAACACCAATATATTCATCTAGCCTAAAGATCGTTACAACAGCCGGGATACAGTACTGTGTTAACAGTGTGAGTCCATATTGCCGCTCTCTTTGAAAAGGACATCAGCAAGCTGACGCGCAAGGGGCAGTTGAAAAAGAAAAGAAAAATAGCGAGACCTTCGACAGGGTGGCAGTGTAAGAGAAAATACAACTTTCTCCTGGACTCAGGAACGGCTTGTTCCTGACGCTACGAACCAACAATCGGTAAGAGTGGCAAAAATAATGAAGAGAGTGGGATTTGAACCCACGCCTACGAATAGACCGCGGCCTTAACGCGGCGCCTTAGACCAACTCGGCCATCTCTCCAAGAGCTGAGACCATTTGATTGGTTCTCTTATATTTTTGTGTTTTTTCTCGGTCATCTATATTTACAATTCGGAAAATAAGGTTTGGAGGTATTCCGGGCTCTGAGAATCTTTTCCGGGGCCTTGTGCGGTCTTAGATATCACGGTGGTTTGGACGCGAGAGAAGAAGAGGTGGCTGAGTGAGAAGAAGAAAGCGGAGGAGCAAGGCGAAGAATTCAAGAAAGAGGAACCGACGTTCGTGGAGGAGTCGATGGACGCGTTCTGGACGATGCTGATGGACGAATTCCGAGGAGCAAGTAATATCAGGGGCCGAAACCTGTTGGACGACGACCTGGACCGAGAGGACAACCAAGTTCAAGATCTCGGCGCTCTCCTTGAGCGGAAATGGACAGTAATGGACGCGTATCATGGGCTGGCCCCATTATTTCTGAAAGACAAGTTCAAGCGACTGTTCGGAACGACCACGGCGATTGCAAGCTTAATGGCGCACAGATTTATTACACTCATCGAAGACTATGGCCGGAAAGGGATCTGGAACCCGCGCTGCAAAAAGACTGTGGACTGGGAGAAGTCTATTGGGGTCACTGCTGTGAGCAAACGTAACAGGCCTGAGAACCCTGGTACCCGTGCCGGAGGACACGGACGTAGCAGCAGTGGCTTTGGTAACTTTAACCGGGACAGGTTTGCTGTGGTAAGGAGGAAAGACAACTTGAAGGACGCAGACAAGAGTGTGCTGGAAGCATACCAAGGCAAGCGGACGTTGAACGTCATGGAGCGGACAGGAGGAGTAAAATATTTCTTGGAAAAGGATCTCGGAGAATAAGTGACGAATGAGCATGAAAGGCCACTTGGAGGACAGGACCCAGCTTCGCTCAGGCAAGCAGGGGACACCACCCACGAGGTCGCGGGTTTGTGATACATGGGTGCATGGGCCGTCATAGACGGGTTGTGCGATGTCAAGCATCTTATTTCGTCCGTTTCCCTTGGGTTGAACGAGCGCGTGCAGAAGCGTGTCGTTTGGTCGACTTACAATTAACAGATAATAAACTCCACTCTCGCGAGGGACCTTTGACAAGAAAAAAAAAAATCACGGTGGTTACAAAAATGCAAAGAAACCTCAAGTTTACTAGAAAAAATCGGCCATAAATGAAGAAATAAAAAATATGAATAAATTTCGAATAGTTTCAGGACAGCGCAACTGGACAGCCCGCAAATTCAGTAGACATAATCGGGATGTAGTGGAAGGAATCTTTATCAAGGTGGCTAGACCCTAGTTCCCGAGTACTTGGTAGAGTGGGAAGAAATGGTATTGAGAAGATTTTCAATTTTATTGTACAATTTACAAGTTGATAGCGGATGCGACCCCAGTGACAGCTGCCCGAGATCCTTGCGCCTTAAACACAACATCATCCGGGCTGGGTTGATCGAACTTGAACGCCTTCGCGCGGACTGAAGCTTCGGTCTCCGCAATAAGAACCGATTTCGAAACTGCAGTGTCGGCCTCTGTCGCAAACGATCGTTTAAATTTCGTTGTCTGTAAAGCACGCATCAGGGGTGAGGGATCAAGGGAGGAGACCTTGGCTGCAGTTTCTACGGCAATTGGTACAGGAACTGGATCCAGACGCTCAAAAATCGATATAGCGAAATGGGATGGCTTTGCGATCAACGACGAAAATGGAGAGCCTGCCGCGAATTGCTCCGCCATGGTTGCAAACGACTCTTGTCCATAAGCAGAGGTGTCATCCTTAAAATCAGACTGCGAGGATGACGTAGTAGAACCCTGTTCCTCGTGCACTGTATTCGTGTCTTGTAATTTCCTCTGCTTGTGGTCCATTGCCTGATCTTGGGTATATGTGGTCGAACTGGACTCTGTGCGTTTGGACAGTCCTGCAAGGGAAGGTGAGGCGCGTGATTGCAATGATCTTGAAGCGAGGCCTGATAATGAGGGTGAATTCGAAGACCCTAAGGTTGTGCTCAAATTTGATTGTCGCTGGAGACCGCCCACAAGACCACTACCTCCATTACTGTCTGATCCAGTGCTGCGAGCGAGATCTGATAGTCCCCCAAAAGCAGAGGAACCGGACGGAGCAGCCAGAGCCGCCAACGATGATCCCGAACGCGCTGTCAATCCAACTGAAGGAGACGGCTTCAGTCCTACTATGCCTGAATGTGACTCCGGTCTGCTTGAAGCAGAGGTTGCAGTCGATGAGGGTACAACGGTTGGGGCTGCCGAAGTTGCATTTGATCCCGATCCCAATTTTGCCAAACCTACAAGCGATCTCCGCGGGGGAAGCGTAGCATCCGTCGACGTTACCGCTCCCACGGGTGCTCTCGACGCAGGTTTGTTTGCTGAAAGTTGTGTAAACGGGGGTCGCGATGATGCTGCACCTGATATTGTTGACGGGATTTCGGCAGTCGGATTGGCGTTTCTAGCCAAGGATGTCAAAGAAGGTCTGGATCCAAGTCCTCCGGCGTTGCTTCCCGAACTTGCTCCGAGAGATGAAAGACCGGGTCGTGATGGTGCAGATCCAGAGGCAGACGCCAATGATGTGAGTGAAGGCCGCTGTGAAGCCACGGATGTATTGTTAGTGTTCGCAGAAGAGGCCTGAGAAGCGCGCATGGCAGCAAGAGATGACAAGCTTGTCGTGGTTGTCCTTGAGGCCAAGGCGGACTCAGCTTCACTTGTCTGGTGCCCACTCTCTCTTTTCCGCCCGAGCCCGGTTGTGAGCGACGACATGGTGCAGATAGTCTATTCGTGATTGGATGAATGGATGAATGAATGCGGACTACATGCATCTGGTCCGAGGATGAATGAAGATTCGTTAAGGGGTGTAACTCTGCTTTGCCACCAATTTGACTGCGGGAATCTGGAAGCTGATCGTGTGCAACTTATGCTGCGATGCGGACAAGACAAACGACAACTCCCTTTGCTGCCACCGCGCCATGCAAATAGTCTACGTCAGATCGTTCAGAGGATATCCTTCCGACACACAACAGTCGAACGAGACAGGAAGCTTCCACCTGCAGCCTCGGTCTCTTAATTGCTTTGCTATGAACCCGATGCCACCATTTTGTTTCATCCTGGAAGAACACCTCTGAGTTCCAGTCTTGAAGACCCCCGGATACAGGTACATGTATCAGAGGCGTGCCTTCTACATACAGTAGCTAGCTCGACGGTACGGCTTAGTGCACAGGCCACAATGTTTTACGTATCCCATGATCTTCTTCCTTCGAACAAATCAAATGAGACCTCAGGGAAGCTACGAATGGTTGGAGACTTGGGAGTTGCCCGCCTTCCCCGGCCCTCGTCTGCCTGCAAGACAAAGACACGCAAAGGATTCCCGGTAAGCAAAACGGCGAAACACCCCACTGTTTCTCGTGATCGTGGAAGGCGGAAATCATCCGATGTATCTCCGACAGATGCTGAGAGCAGTCCTGCCTTGCGCCCTGCGTAGGGCGAGCAGGGGACGTGTGGGGGAAGGTGTGGGAGGAGGGGGGCATAGGTCCCGCAAGAGGGTCGGTCCAACCGTTGCACTATACAGTAGAAGGATGATGACGATGATGACATATCATCCTCAGGGCAATATGTGTGGCACAAGAACGAAGCTTGAGGAACGAGCGTGGGAGAGTAGGGAAACAAGAACACATTCGACAGAGTGAGGGAGCACCTTGATCCATTTTACCTCCATTCTCGCCCTCAAGGTGAGCAAGCCGATTATCGGCGATGTGATAGGAGGGAGGAGGGTTACTGAACTCAATATGTACCCGTACATAATCCCTTTCTCCCCCACACTCTACGCCCTCTTTCATCGCGTGGTCTCGTGGGATGCATGAGCGCCCTTTTTTTTTGGTGCCTGGTTCCTGGCCCAACGGATTATAAAATGCATCGACTGCAGCCCTTTTCCCCACTCTGTCCTCAATCGTTTACATCATCCTCCCCCCCAACACCCCCGTCCTCCCCAGAGTTCTCAGCAAGCACATCCTCCTATACCATCTGCCCGCCTATACCAGACTCCCATCCCACATCATACTCCTCTCGTCTGTCATCACTTCAATCATCCTCTACTTCCCAACACACCAACCATGTCACTACGGGGATCTCAAAAGGTTGATGGGCTTGACCATCTTCCCACCATGCAGTCTCACACTGGCTCACAGGTCGTAGCGCCTGCCGCTGCTGATCTCAAGCGCGGACTCAAGGCTCGCCATCTGTCCATGATCTCTATTGCTGGCACTATCGGAACTGGTCTTTTCTTGGCATCCGGTACTTCAATTGCTCAAGCTGGACCTCTTGGCGCCTTGATTGCCTATATCCTGATCGGGTCCATGGTGTATACGCTGATGGGCAGCTTGGGCGAGATGGCAACACTCATCCCTACTGCGGGATCATTCAACACCTACGCAGCCCGCTTTGTCGACCCGGCTTTGGGATTTGGTAAGTTGATAATTTCGGCGTCCTTCATACTGTGCGCTGAATTCTTACATCATGAACTGACCGAACGATGCTGTTGTTTATACCACTGTGTAGCCCTTGGAGTCAACTATTTCCTGAACTGGGCCGTAACAGTTGCTGTTGAGATTGCTGCCGCCGCTATGATTCTTGAGTTCTGGGTCTCGCCCGATCTGTTGCCTTCCTGGGTGTGGAGCTTCTTGTTTTTGTTGTTCATGCTTTTCGTCAACGTCCTCTCTGTTCGCGCCTTTGGCGAGGCCGAGTACTGGTTTTCACTCGTCAAGGTCCTGACAGTTGTCATCTTTATCATCGTTGGAATTCTCGTGGACGCTGGAGCAGTCGGAGGCGACAAGATTGGATTCCGCAACTGGCAGATTGAAGGAGCCCCTTTGCCCAACGGATTCGGCGGTATCCTGGGAGTCTTCTTGGTTGCCGGATTCTCTTTCCAAGGCACGGAGCTGATTGGTATTGCCGCTGGAGAGAGCGAGAACCCTCGCAAGAACGTTCCCCGTGCCATCAAGCAAGTCTTCTGGAGAATCTTGTTGTTCTATATCTGCGCCATCTTCATCATTGGTTTGGTCTTGCCCTACAATGACCCCAACCTGTTGGGTAACGGGGAAGTCGACAAGGTAGCCATTGCCATTTCGCCTTTTACGTTGGTTCTCCAGAAGGCTTTCAAGCCCGCCTCCCATGTCATGAACGCCGTCATTTTAATCACTGTGCTCTCAGCCGGTAACTCTGGCATGTACGCTTCCACCAGAACTTTGTTCATGTTGGCTCGCGATGGAAAGGCCCCTGCCATTTTTGGTCGTGTCAACTCTCGTGGTATCCCCATGCAGTCCTTGGCTTTCACCACCTTGATCTCTGCCTTGTCCTTCTGTGCATCTCTCCTTGGATCCGGCGAGGTTTACAACTGGCTCTTGAACATCTCCTCCATCTCGGGATTCATTGCCTGGTTGGGTATCGCTGCCTCTCACTACCGGTTCCGTCGTGCCTATATTGCCCAGGGTGGTGATGTCTTAAGACTGCCCTACAAAGCTGCATTCTTCCCCTTTGGTCCAATTTACGCTTTGGTCCTCTGCACGATTGTGATCTGCGGTCAAGGTTACTCTGAGTTTACCAAGCCTGACCCCAAGGCTGTCAACCTAGTCGCCTGCTACATTGGATTGCCTTTCTTCTTTCTGATGTGGGCTGGTTACAAGATCTACTACAAGACGAAGCTGGTCCCGCTGATGGAGTGCGATTTTAGCGTCTCCAACTTGCATGATGGAGATGGTGAACATATGGAAGAATATGGACCTGAACACACTCAAGTCGAAAAGGACAAGGACTCGGAGCTGTAGAGGTCCACCTCCTATCATATTTCGTATCTATCGGATTCTATGTGCTTTACATTCACGCGGCAGCACTTTGCCCGTTGTACTATAATAAAAAAACCCCCCCTTGTATGTAACTCACACAAAAACAGCGTATTGGCCAGGCTCCGGACGGATGGCCCTCTAAAGAGACTAGAAGAGGGGCGTGCTCACACATCATCTTCTGTTGGCTGGTCAAGACAAGGCTTCTGTGCACTTTCTGCCAGTTCCGAACACCGAATTTCCTGGGCGCGTCCATTTGTGGTTCCAATGTATCGTGTGGGTGAAGAGAAAGGGCAGTGGTGGAAGGAGGGGCGAGAGTAACGTTTGTTGGTTCCCGATTTCTGATCGTTCCATGCTCCCCTTGCTTGTGCATTGCCAAGGTGAAAATGGAGAACATGGTGGTCAAGTGGCGCACTGCCAGTCAGGCAAGAGTTGTCAAAGAACGTGGAGAGTGCCATTGGTGGATGGACGGCTTGAGGCGTGTAACGGCCAGGTTGTCCGTGGACCTTTTTTCCAGTGGTTTTGCACAAAAAGGAAAAGAAACAACAGAAGTTGCTGCAGGGCGAAAAGAGGACATGGAAAAGAGGGCAGGGAAAAGAGGGACAGAGAAGAGAGAGACTAGATTAGTTAGATTGGCTATGGTCCGCCCTTCATTTGCCCAACGGTGTGTGAGAAAGGGCAGACGTGTGTGTGTGCAAAAAGTGCTCTCGACGTTCTCTTCCCTTGAGGGTGAAGAGGTTGGACGAGGAAAAGAAGCAACAGAAATTCTTTTCTGCGAGGCCCTTTTTTCTTTCCGACAGAATTCTGGGAAGTGCTCTTTTGGGCCTTTGCATCCGACCCCTGTCCCCTGTCCAGGCCTCGTGAGTGGCTAGCCACAATATTGACATGGCCCAAACGCAACAGCGTGAATTGGGGCTGCGGGTTCATTAGGAAAAGGCCTCAAAACGTGCCCATCCTTACTCCCTCTCCAGCGAATGAGGGTGCAACCTCGCAAAGTGTGGCCGATCGAGGCGTCAATCCATCGCTGTGTTGCTTGTTGGCTGATGATATCCACTGGACTCGCACTTGGGAGCGCTGGCTGGGTGTGTAACCTTGAATCGTCGTCAATCCCCGGTAACGATGAGGCGGTTGTCCAAAGGGCACCTACTGTATTGCCAATAGACTAGACAAGAGCACAACCTCATGTGCCTTCACTTCATATAAAAGAGACATCTTCACTCCTCCCCTTCCTCTCTTTCTAGTGGTTCTTCAGTCGTTTGCAACTCATTCCTCCTCCCTCCCTCCTTTTCTCCTACTCCCCTTCTGGTGGATTCCTCCTCACGATGGCTAGCCCTTTTGCTGACTTTACGTCTCTCGAGCGTCGCAACCTGATCATCTACATGATCGGTATCATGCTGTACAAGTTTGGTCTTGTAAGATCCCCTCCTCCTCAACCTCCACCACCTTTCTGCCACCATACACGACGCTTACTAGTTTCTTTTGCCTCTCATATACTTGTTAATTATAGGAAGCCTTCACCGGCTCTATTATCCTGCTTGCCACTGATCGTTTCAACGAGGCGTCTACCTTCTCCAGCTTGGCTATTCTCCAAGGTCTTAACCAGGCTTTCCAGTGTGTTGGCTCTATTGCCATTGCTCCTCTGATCAAGCGTTTCCCTACCCGCTCCGTTTTGGCCGCCTCTATTGCCATGTTCGGTGTTCTGTCAGCCATCATTATCATTGTTGATGTCTCGACTGGAGGAAAGATCCCTCAGAATGGCAAGCAGCATTACGGTAACTGGAACTACATGATTCTTTTCCCCATCTATAGTATTATTGGTATTTGCCACGGTATGGTCGAGTTGATCCGCCGTGTCATTCCCCGTGATATTGTTGGAGGAAACGTTATCAAGCTGAAGCGTATGGACGCTGTCGTCCACGTCTTCTACGAGATTGCTGGTACGGCTGGCGCCTTCTTTGCCACCTTCCTGGTCTTGAACCTCGGTAACGCCTTGGCTCCTTCCATGTCCCCCTTCCTGTTCGTGTTCGCCGCTATTGCCTGGTCCTTCATTGGCTTGGTTGGTTCTGACCACGACAACAAGTTGGCCCTGGAGACGCTGGACGAGACCCCCATGTTGTCCCAGATCGCGCACGGCTTCTCCCATTTCGGTTTGTCGATGTACCGCGGTGCTCAGATTATCTTCTCTTCTCGCAAGTTCATCTGGTTGATCCCTGGTTACTCTATCCCAGTAAGGATTTTTTGCTCTCATTCTTTTGCGCTGCCTCAGGATTCAAATGGAAAATAAGGGGAAAGAAAGTACTGATCCTAGGTTCTTTCTATCGGTCGCATAGCTTTTCACCCATCGTTACCTCGAGTCTGCTCTGTCTCCCGCCTTTGCCAAGCGTATTCTCAAGGAGGGTGCCTACTCTCAGATCATGGTTGGAGGCTCCAATTTCGGTGAATTGCTCGGTGCCTTGTTCGTGCTGTTCTTTGCTAACAAGATCAAGACTCCTCTCCCATGGTTGCGTCTTGACGCTTTGGGTCTCTTGTTGATCTGGATCTTGCCTTACTCTTACCCCGATCCCACTAAATCCCTTCAGTATGCCTGGACCTTGGCCGCCATCTGGATCCCTGTCTCTTTTGGTTGGGCTGCTGGTGATGTTTCCTTGGCCGCCTACATTCAGTCTGCCTTGGCCGCGATCGAGAGACCCGATGACAAGGTTTCTCCTCTGGGTGCCGTCATGGCCTTCCTTTACTCGTTCTACATCATTCTCTACGCTGTCTTGGGTTACCTCCTCGGACGCGTCTTGGATGCCGCGAACTCCAAGGGTGATATCCGCCCTGCTTTGGTCCACGTCGGAGGCACCATGTACACGGTCGTCTGTGTAGTCTTGCTCTTGGCCACCTTCATCCCCAAGGGTGCCTTTGCTTTGAACCCCGATATCATTGATAACGTCGAAATCCGTGACGAAGAAGTGGACGAGAGTGCAATGTATAAGGATGATTTCAAGGAAGTCAAGGAGGTCAAGTCAGAAACCAAGGCTTAAAGAAGAAGAAAAAGTGCGCATCTCCTCCCATCCTTTCCATCTTTTGCATCTCACCCTATCATCATATATAGTGCACATATTGAGTAAGATATCTTATTTTCCTTATAGTATACCAAAGATAATCTGCTTCTTTACATAAACTTGAGCGGTGGTGAAGAATAGTATGTTTTATTTCATTTTGAGTCCCAGAGGGAAGATGCATAGCATCACAGGAGGAATAGGGACGAAAAGGTGTTGAGGTACTGAAAGGCGACATCTTCAAGCCAAGGCGAGCTTCAGAGGCTCCATTGGCATTATTGTCATCCATACAAACTCCTCTGGTGGGAAGTGCTTGATGTGAATGCGGCGGTCATGAGCAAGGACGCGAAGCTTGGGCATAGCTCGGGTCAAAGCACTCAGCTCGTGCTTCGATAGCCGACCAGAGGTGGTCTTCATGGCGTAATCAATAATATAGAGGTAAAGGAACTCGACGGCCCCAAAATGAACGAAGGCCTTCTCTCGCAGGATATCCTCCACATTCCCTGACGGTTTTTTCCGCAATTTTCCTTTCTCTGACGGATGCTCTTTGGACCAGGTTTGCTTCAGATAAGCCCGTCGAATGTGGTCTGTCGACAGATGCAAATGATTCAGACGCTTCATCCTTTGGACCACGATCTTCATGAAAAGACGAAAGGCTTCGTCATTATGGAACTCCAGTTTTGATATATCCAAACGCTGCAACGTCTCTGCGCAAGCTGGTGCCATAGACGTTTCGAACTCCAGCAGACGCAGTTTGTGATCAGGCATTCCCAGAGCGTTTGTAACCTTGGTGGCCTCATTGTCATCACTATAAGGCCATTGGCTCTGCCACTTCCCCTCTCCCTCCAACGTCAGTCGCTCTAGACGAGAAAATGCCTGAAGGGCGGCCCAGACCGGCGACATCTCTGAAATATCGTTTAGTGTCAGGCTGGTGATGGTCATGGTCAAGGAAGACGGCTCTATGGTCTTGATTGCCGGGAGAGCGCAATAGTAAGTATCCAAGTCAGTGGCTCCATCCCTCCGAATAATGAGTTCCCACAGGAGTCCATTGGACAGAGAGTGCACAGAGAGCACAAGGTCAGACAGAGCTTGGATGTTGGACCATTTTAAGAAACCAAGATTAGAGCCCACAGGGGTGTCCGAAAGAACAGGGCGAAGACATTGGAAGGACAAGAGTCGTGGACAGGCCTTGACCAAAGTGAAGAGCTGGCGATCGAGAACGGCATTGGGGTCCGAGACCGTGTCCAAGGTGAGTCGACGGAGGTTAGGGCTGGACCAGAAGAGGTTGTCTAGTTGATGTTCGTCCTGAAAACAACAATGTGACATATCAAATGTTCGAAGCCTAGTCAATAAAGACTCTTGCCGTCGTTCCTGTTCCGGTTCCTGAGGCGCACTTTCCGCGACGGTTGAGGTTGGCGATTCCCAGGCAACAGAGAGGGATTCAAGCAGGGGGCACGATCTTTGAAGGATCCGGGCCAATGAAGGCCAGTGGCATCTCCTGTTTTTCTTGACAATATACGACGCGCTTCCGCGGAGCCCGCCGAGCAAAGTCAAATTTCGAAGTTGGGGCAGATGACGCACACTATTGACTAAATTCTGGTCCAAGTCCTCGTGGACTATTGAAAGCGTCAAGTCTGTGACATGTGGAAGCTTCTGAAACAGCGCGTCCAAGACTGGGGTTTGGTATTCATCCGCGTCCTGATCCTGTGTCGGGTTCAAGTCAAGAGTCTCCTTTTTAATAACCAGACGAGAAGAGAACAGCTTGAGGTTGAGAGTAGCTACGTTCCGACATCGTTCGGCAACATATGAAATCGATCCCTGATAGTGTTCGTGCTTCGTATCTCCTGCTTCCATGGCCTGAAGAACATCGTCGTCATAGATGGAGAGTGTCAAGGATCTGGCTGCAAGTCCATTTCGAAATATCACCGCCCGATCACTCTTTCCTGGATCCGAGTCAATGAAAACCCTCTCCCACAGGTAAGGGGCAAAACATTTCCACCAGCTGGAATGGACCAGTGCACACCCCTTCAGATCGACACCCCGGAGTTCTTGTCGTATTAGATACGTAATCTCGGATACGTTCATTGCTTGTGACATGGCTGCGTGGGATATTATGAGCGGTAAGGCCTCCTTCTGATCGACTTGCTCTGGTTCTGGTGACGAGAACTGCGAAGCGGCATCTGCCTCTGACGATGAGTACTGAGAGGTGGTATCTGACTCTAATGACGACGACCGAGTAACGATACATTGTTCATCTTGGGTGGCCTCATGATCGACGCGCAAGGGTTCGATTGGAAGCCTGTCGGGGCCGTCAATGGCTAACAGCTTTGGTGGGTTAACTGGCTTGGTATCCATGAGTGATGGCAAACAACAGAGTGAGAAGGGCATGCTGGGGAACGAAGGTGGGAAAAAGAGGGTTGGGCACTTTTACTTTTTGTATGTTCTGGCGCAAGCAAGGCGCAGCTCAGTGACTGCTACTCCAAAACCCATCAAAGTGGGACGGGATATTTGGTATTGTGGATTGGACCTGAGAGCTGCGGCAGCAATGGATGACGCTAGAGGTCGAATCTTCGTGCACACTGTAGACGCGCCACGGCCTAGATATACTAGAGAAGCCTCTGGAAGGGATGGTATTGCGAATATAGACAGCAGAGACCCTTGATCTTAAGATGTACGAGCGCCGGGGTACGCAAAGCGGTCTCCACATGTCAGCGGCCAAGAACTACAAAGCAGACTTGATTTTAAAAACTCCACATGTCCGGCAATAGGTCCGCGAGGAAGGAGTCTCAGTGTCTGTGTCGTGTACTGGTACACCACACACCTTTGTCTACACATTGAGGCAAGGGAATGCACCGCTCTTCCTCTGCCCTCGTGTCATCACTCCTCCTACACCCACATGTCCACGCCACACGCACGACCATGAATGTGGAGCGACCCCACAGATGTGGACCGAGAATGGTGAAACGACTGGACCCACATGCCCACCATGTACTCCTTTTATTCGTTTCCGGTTCCTTTTCATGTCTGTTTGCGAGAAACAAGATGAAAGGTATTTCCAGTAGGTAGTTCGGCTGGTGAGCGTTGGTTCCCCTGACTGGACATGCACTGCCAGTCCAGAGAGCAGTGATGGAAGGAAGGAAAATAAAAATCCTGCTTTTTTGGCCGTTGTCTGAGCAGGAGTGCCGGAAATTTCTACTCTAAACCGAAGCGCGCTCCACCACCAAGGACTGAACGCAAACGCACGCACCAATCGGTCCAGATGTATCATCCCCAACAAGAGCTGGAGCAGCTGGTGCGGCGCGAAAACACAAAATTTGACTGCTTGCTGACCGAGAATGACACCGGAAAAAAACAATCGGCTGCAGACGAGCAGCATCGTAAGGTATCTGGATAACGGACGGATGGGCAATTGGGCTTTTCTTAAGAAGAATCGCGGCCATGTCCCCTTGGGCTTGTGTGTCGGGAGCAAAATGGACAGGCAGCCTTTTCAATTGCTCCGATCTCACCCCACATATCAGTCCATAAACATGTGTTTCCTTAGCGTGGTGCTCTGCTGTCCACAACAACACAACACGACATGAACAAAAGAAGAAAGAAGCACCATGGCATAGCCGACAGGCATTACAATTGGAGAGACCGCTGTTGTCTTGACAAACCGGAATGGACACCCTTGGTTCGATGGACCTTCGATCTCGGTGTTAGTCCTATGTAGAGAAGGAGCAGCAGACGAGGTGACCCTTTGTGCAACGCGACAGACGCTTTTTTTCCAATTGGCGGATATTCATCATGAATCGAGATAATACAAACCCTTCATTTTGATTTGCACTGGTTGGGCATGGCGCCACTGATGGTCATCTCCATCGTCTCTTCTTTGTTATTGTTATTATTCATCGACAATTGTTCACCTTGAGCTACATGTCATACAGAAATTTGGCTTCATTGTCCCTCTATTTCCTCACCAGAGGTCAGTGCGTTCTTTGTAGAGGGCTTGTGTTCTCCTTTTCACGAGGAAGCAAGCAAGTCTTCCGCCCGAGAGATGTGACCAAAAAAGGCAAGGGTGGGGTCTCTAAAAGGAGGTTTCTGGATCGTTAGCAGTTTATGTCTTTGGCAAAAGCCGTACGTCGTGGTGCTCTCGTCATGTTCGCAGACCACTAAAGAGGAGAAACATTTGGGGTGGAATCCTGTTCAAAAAAGGGCGGGCACAAACAACAAGAGCCGGGCTAGAAGACAAGAAATTGAGCAAATGATGAGGTGCATGCATGCAAGGAATTGCCTCTCTCTGTGGCAGTCCCACCTCTCCTGAGCACCGTTCTGGACGTCCTGTAAAATACTGAGTCCAGAAAGTCATCCCTCGGTCGTCAATTGCTAAAAGCAAGGATGAAGGGGAAAAAAAGACGAAGATCAGCAGAAGAAGGAGGCCTGGACACCGACACTTTACAGCTTCGATCCATTCATGAACAAACAACAGCAAAGAGACAACAAACAGCAGAGACCAGTCGTTGCTCAATCTCCACATACACAAACACCTCACATTCGCACACGTCCCTGCGCCCTGCACGTACTACAGAAAAACAAAAGCAAAATGTAGGAGATGACCAACCGTTAAATAGATCTTCTTCCTTTCGTGAGGAGGTGTCCTCGTTGGGTCGAGTAGCGAAGGGGAGCTTTGGGGCGAGGATCAAGGAGTTATGCCGTCGCTCATGAACCAGCATTCGCTTAGAAGGTCGTCAAACAGTGAGAAACACGACGTTGCAATGAGGGCAAAGGAAAGCTAAGGGCGAGGGGCAGAAGAAAAACGAAAGAACGACGGAGTTTTTTCGTTCCTTGTACAGCTCGACAATGTCGACGCCCGTGTGCGAAGCGGAGCCAAACCTCTTGGCCGTGTTTGTTTTTGGCGCATGATCGAGCTGCGTGTTGTTGTCGTCGTGTGCGAATCGACCCAACCCAGTCCAAGAGGCCGTTGAAGGGGACGGGATGTGGAGCAAGCAAGGACGGGCCACCGCTTAAAAGCAACAGACCTCGGGTCTGTCCTCGTCCATCCACACTCTCTCTCTGCGTCCCGCTCTTCTTGCACGCGTACCCTCTCCTTCGCCTCCACAACAGCGACGACGATCCTGTGTATCTCCCCACTTTCCCCTCCTCGCTCTCTGCTTCCTACTCCACTTCTTGACCCCCATTCCTTCCTTCCATCCATCCATCCATCCATCCGTCCATCCGTCCATCAGCCTGTTCATTCATTCCGTTCGCTCATTCCCATTCCTCGCCTGATCTCCGCAGACAGCTTCTTTCCCTACAGCTCGCCCTGTTTTGTCGGAATCTCTCCACTCCACCAAAACCACCCCGTCTCCTCTCCGACAATTGTATATACAATAGGTAATGATCGTTCTTTCTCGTGACCCATTGTGGCCCTGGCCCAGCAGTGATCAGAAGCTTGCCCTCTCGACGTGGACACGCCGAGGACGCGTTTCGTGCAAAAGCATTCAGTCAACCTCATTGAGTCTCCGCCTTCTTTTGTGATCCTTCCCGTGGAGGAAAAAGTCGACAGCGGAGAGCAATCGCATGCCAAAAGGGCAGCTGTAACTACATCCAAGAGAATACATCGTACGCGCAGAACCATACTTCTACGGCAGGTGCACATGTCGCCAGCACCCCACCCTCAAAGTGCAGTGCAATGGGAGTTTTATCTCTGTTATCGTCCTGTTCTCAACTCGAGGAGCATGTGGGGTCAGCAAGGACACATGTAGACATTCTGTCCTCCTTGTGTTCCTGTGCATCCAGCCCCACTTCTGTCGCTCCCACAAATGCAACTCTTTGCTTCCTTCGCCCCAGTTCTCATTCGCACATACCCAATCATTCATGTAACATTTCTCCACCAAATTCGCGCTCTTACTTCTTTGCTCGTGCGAGAGTGAAGTTGGAGCAAGTTTTAGATAAAGGAACCATATACTTCTGCGCACATACCCAGTTTCTCTTCCTTGCAACTGATAGTCTCTTCTTCTATTCCAGGCCTGCACATTGCTCTTAAGGTTACCAGGCTGGATATATAACCCCACACAAAATAGCTCCGCCTCCTCGATCCTTCCTTCCACTTCCATGGCCCCTCCAATGGTCAACATTACTGCCTTCATTCTCCAGTATGCCACAGCAACAAGCACTGCACTATCAATACCCTCGCCCACCTCCACTCTTTCTTCAGCAGCGCCACATTTCCTACAGCAGAGTGTCTCTAAGGAGAGTTCATTGCTGACCTTAGACCCAAGCTTACCACATCTTTGCGATTGGACACGCTCGGCGTCCAACTGTCGCGACTATGAATTTGTCCGATGGATGCTGGTGACGTCTGCAGTCCTGCATGTGTTGATGGGGACATTCGGCGTACTGTTGTTGGTATATCGAAACCGTGGTTGGAACCGAAAGGTCGTCACAGAGTTGTTCAGCATGGTCGGAACGGGGATTCGACCCAAGCCGGTAAGATAGGAAAACCAAAAAGAAAAGGATACCCAAGATACAATGTTAACACGAGCCTTCTGCTGTCACTGTAGATGGATTGCATCATCTTTTTTGTGTGCATCGCATGCTTCATCAAGGTGCCCGCCAACCTCATACTGTTTTTTGATGTTCTTCGAGACTCATGGTGGTTGCGTGTTGCCATTGAGCAGATGTATTGGTATGTGCTTTATCTGTCTTTGTCAACCCGTGCCCTCATAACCCCCTCGAGCCCTCCGAGGCATTAACTAGCGTCATTTCTTGCCATCATAGGGTATTGGTGTCTTTTGCATTCTCAACCTATTTCGTTGGCCTCCTTTACGCCATGCCCGTGACCACGCGCGAGGGCATCTTTGCCTTGTATCAACCCGAGACTAGCTACGGGGCAAAGCCTCTGAGGCCCATCCATGTCCTCACGCCTACCGCTGTTCAAAAAAACTGTATGCTGGCCACTGGTGCCGTCTACCCTCTGATCGGTGCCGGACTTGGTATTGCCTCCGGGGCGATGCATGACCTGGACCGACCAGAAATGGCGCGGAGATTGATTCTGGCCCAGTACTCCAATTGGGCCATGATCCATTTCTCGCTGGCGGTCATGTTCTTTTACTATGGGCTCAAGTATACGTTCATCCTTCGAGCCAATATCATCGTTGCTGAACAAGCCCTCAAGGCCCCCCGAGCAGCGTTTGGTATCGGCAACTTGATCTCGAGATCGCCGGCCCGGTTCTTGTTTATTCAATTGCAGATCACAGGCTTTGGCGGTTCTGCAGTGATGGTCCTCGCGGGACTTCTCTGCTTGATCTGGGTCCTGTTCAGTAACCAGATATTGACTATGCAACAGCCCAACTTGCCCAGAGCCATGGGCTTTTTTTGGACTTGCGCCATCGCGGTTGCGTATTTTTTTATCATGATCCTGATCGCCGTCCAATCGATCAAGAACCGCAGGCGCGGGATGCACACTACTACTTCCACGACGACAACTGGCAGTCCTCATCCTTCCAGTGGACGACAAGGACCTACCTCCAGCACAAGGGCTTCGACTTATCCTATTTCTGGGGGCGTCAGCAGCAACGCTATCGGCCCTCTCGATTCTTCAAAAGCAGGTCGATACATGTCCTCGGATCCAGAGGCATGCTTATCCCAAGTCAGCTCCAACGACTTGAGTACGCTCCACTCTGTGGGCAGTGACAAGCTATCGATGGAGAAGCCGCGCGAGAGTTTTTATGAAGGGATTGGGTCAGAAGAGTTGACGATGCATGCCGCAACCCTAGCGAGAGGGGGCGCAGGCGGCTCAACCAAAGGATACGAGAGTGACAGAGATTCCCTCAAAGCCCCAGCTTCCCTCACTCCACCTCCACGTCCCTTGCCAACATCTCTCGGTTTGAGCAATGGCGATGCACAGGGTAGGAATCAATACGGCCCCAGCTCTCCACCGGTGTCCCCTGCCAGCGAGAGCTACAGCATCGGTAGTCACCACTTCAGTTTGCTGCCTGCAGGCCCCAGCCCAAGTCAGATCCGGGAGTCGGTCTTTGGCGGTCGGACACCAAGAGAAGAGACTTCATCATCTTCGTCAAGAGATAGAACAATATCGCCACCACCCCGGTCGCCAACTTCACCCACCTCGCCGACAAGTGGAGGGTTCCATCTGCCTTCCTTTTCTCGATCATCCCTCAAGTCAGGGAGACGGAGCAGTATCACGCCAAGACCCTCCACCAGCTCCCTCGGCCCTGGTCCGTCAACAATGGCAGCTCCAGCTCCAGCTCTAGCTCCAGCCACCACGACCACTACTGTCAGTCCGCCTACCCGACCCCCCAGGTCATCTTCTATCCGGCAACAACCACAACAGCAGCTGCAGAGTCAGACGTCATCACTGTCCTTGTCCACGACCCTCACAAACTCATCTACCATCTCTGTGCAAGCTACATCCCCTTTGAGCTCAAATCCACCCCGGCGTTTGAGGCAATTGTCCCAACCCTTGCCAGGAACGAGCTCTCAAAACGGAAATCGCAAAAAATCCAATGCGGGCTTGATCGCGGGTTCCTCATCACCTGCAACGGCAACTTCCTCAAATATTTCTCTCTCCGCACCGATCCCATCCTCTTCTGCATCCCCTTCAAGAGGAGCAGGCGGAGGGTACAAAAACCATGGGATTGAGATGGTCAGTCTATAGTCCAAAATAATAAAAAAGACGAAAAATACAGAATATTTATTCAAAATACAGCAGCTTCTGCAGTAACGGCAGAGACCCTTTCAATCGCAAGTGTAGGCTTTTGTCAATGTAAAGTCTCATATTGGTCAGCTCCACGACCCGCAGCTTTTTGAGTGATTCCAACAACGGATCCCATCCCTGAGTCATATTCAGTCTTTTGGCCATCACGATCGGGTCCGTGTCCATGTCCATGGCCTTGAATCTGTTTCGACGCTCGATTTGGAGATTCTTTTGGAATCGCTGACGTCGCTCATTCAGAAGACATATCTCTGTTTTTGGTTTTGGTCTTGAAAAGAGCTCCTCCAGTGTCATTTTACGGTTCGAGTCAATAGGAGCCGTTGTTGTTGATGTTGTTGCCATTGCTGTCATAGACGCCATTACCATTCCTGCTGCTGGCATTTTCTCAGCCATCTCCAATAATGAAGGCCCATCTTTTGAGTCAACAGGGTTCGTTGTCGTCGTCGTCGCGACTGCTGCTACTGCTGCAGCTGGTGCTGGTGTCGTCATTGTTGTATGAGTAGAAAACGTAGAAGCTCCGGGAGATCTTAGAGGACGAGAAGATGCCAAGAGAGCTCGCCGCCGAAGTCTCAACTCCTCCAACTGAACGAGCTTCGACAGCTGTTCGGAAAAGATCAATGGGAAGACTTCTGAACTCGTCTCCAAGTACTGCAGTGACAAAACCCGAAGGGTGTGGGAGCAAGCCCACCATCCTCCTGCCAATGAAGTCGGAAGTGCCGCAGGCATAGAGGACCAAGTTGGGGACATATCATGGTCGATCTGCTCTGGCAGAGGTTGGTCTGGATCGTGTTCTCTGAAATGAACAAATGGGTCCCTTGTAGCAGACTTTGACGTTGTCATCAAGTACCTCTCCGAGGGGTCCGGTTCCTTAAGTCGTTCTTGCAGAGTTTTGAGTCGAACGAGTCGTGAACAACTCCGAAGGATGGCCTTGATCATGCTGCCAGAGACGGCAAAGCACTGGGACAGATCAATATCCTGAAGAGTACTCGAGTGGAGACTCACCAAGACCTCGATCGAGCTCGAGCCTATCCCTGAGTTACAGACCGGTCCTCTGAAAGATTCCAGCCCTCGCAATCCCAAGTAGGACTCCGAGGACTCCATGTCCTGTTCCAAGCTGATAGTTGCTCCACAGGCTTCTATGATGTCGGCCGTTTCTAAATCCGATGTCCCGGTCCCAGACAGGTCCAAATGTCGCAGGTAGGGCAATCCACTCTCTATTGTGACACACAGAGCGGGAATACAGCTCTCATAGAGTGCAGGTGGGACCAATCGCTTGAGTCTGGGACAAAATGCCTTAAGGAACTGGGACAGAATTGAGGCTTGTATGTCTTTACCCTCGACGTTTGAGATGTCCACGTCTGTGATCAGTCCAGACGCACGTTTCATTGGAGCCGCAGAGCACCTCCTTGAGAAATCAAACCAAGGCGTTTCGGGAAAGAGTTGGGTATGCCAGGATTCGAGCACTTCAAATGAAACAGACATTGCCAACTTGACCTTCTCCAGTGGAGCCATTGTCGAGCACGATAGGCTCATTAAGAGCCCTCGGAACCTGTTGCATGTCGTTTGAGAGGGCGACACGAGTGTAAACTCTATGAGGTGCTGATGCTCTTGGAGAAAAGTCAACAGTCCTTGGTAACCAGGATTATCGTTCATGTCAAAGAATTCAATCTCCAAGACCTTCAAATGCCGACCCCAGCGTTGCAGAAACAGGGCCACGGGCTCCGTCAAGGATGAGTTCTGCCGCATGCAGAGAGGCTTGCGAGGAAGGTTGAGGCAACGCATGACGGTCAAGTTCGGAAATGGATCCAATCTCAAGGGTGGTCTCTGTCCTTGTTCCCGGAGGGAGAGTTCTTGGAGCTGGTCTTGCAATTCCGATATTAAGGAAGCGTAATAGACCGTCAAGGATCGAACACGGCACGCGTTTGAGTTTTCTTGCAATCTTGTCAACATGGTCGGTGTTTCGATAGGCGGAGATTGAGGCCTGAGGTTCCTGTGGTGACGCGGTATCATCCAAGGAAGCCACCATCGCCGAAGGACATATTTGCGCCGGATAACCACCGACTGCCAAAGGGAGGGCGTGAACGCGTCTTTCCAAGTCCGGCTCACAAGACAACAACGTGCGATATCCCGCGAGTCCAGGAAAACGCAAATGTTATCGATAATGAGTGGGATCTCGATAGGAGACAGGAGTTGTTGCATTGAGAGATTGGTAAGGAACACGAGGATTGATGAATGTCAAAGGAATGTTCTCACGCGACTCAATGAGCGCAAGATAAAATTTGAAACCCCCAATAAAAAATAAAACTATCATCAATAAAGTATACTTTATAATTTATTCCAGAACATTCTTTGGCGGCGACAAGTCCTCTCTGCAGTTGGCTAACGTGCTATTCCTTTACAACTGGGTGACCAATCTAAAACTTTAGGATTACTATACATGTACCGTGCTTCGATGCTTTCAGGCCGTACAGACGGGGCATCCTTGAGTCCTTCGAGGGCATCCATATCGGCAAGTGACTCGATATGGTTTGATATCTCGGCTGAAATCGATATATCAGGCCATCCTTCACAGATTTCTGTCCATTCTTCTGCATTGAATTGACTTGGCTTTCTCATCGAAGGGCTAACATGGGAGTACAGAGTATACGCCACATATCAGGCTTTACACGTGCATGGATCACCATCCATTTCATCAACGACACGTGCGAGACTTCATCGTCTTTTGCTTCATCCGAGAGCATAGTGGGGCTTCATTGTCATCAGCACTTTTGGTGGTGCTTCCCTCTGTTACGGCTACCGCACATCCCGGGCAGGCTTTCAGCAGGTGCGGAGGGTATATAAAAACAACCCTAAATCCCGCCTTTCACAGCGCGTAAAAAAGGAATTATTGCCGGGTTTGCTGATAGGGAGCAAAGCATCAAGAGACTGGACTTTGCACGGGGGGGCCTATTGGACAAATTGGGCCAACTTCTGATGCCATAAAGAAAGAGTGCATACATGTGTTCCCAAACTTAGCAGACTCTCCTGGAACTGATGAGGCCCAGATACGCGTCCTCTCCAGATTTTTCGTCAGTGTACTTGAATCTCTTCGAGAAAGTTTGCATCCTCGGGTGCTCCTTTGCCTGTTTTAGAGGCTCGAGTCCAACAGCCACCGAAGCTGTGTTTGCGGCGACCGGTCAATATTCATCTCATAGACTATACGTATGAATACAGTGCAGGTTGGGTGTTCGTTCTGAAATATCTCGCGTGTTCACTGCATGAAGTCCTGTTGTGGCAATCAAAATTCTCTCTCCCCAAGATCGACTCTATGACTCTGGGTCGAAACATTTTTAACCATAGCTCCGCATTACCAACTTGCGCAGGTAACCCGTTTCTGAAGGAAAGGTAAATCGCTCGGGTCGAGAAGGTTCCGCATTGGAGAAATGTTGCATCACTCCTGCACGCATCAGTTGCTTTCCATCGCAGGTCGTCATAGGACTGAAGACCTGACTTTCAATTCCGCCTTCCGGCCGCGCCGGCGACCACGATTCAGAAGGAATGGTAAATTACCTGGGTCTAGCAGAAAGGGCCTGGAACGCTTAAATACATTTTACCTTGAACACGAGCAGAAATCAACAAAGCATGTGGAACGAGCGAAATAAATGAACGCGAGGGTTCAGCTTGAGGGGCGCTGGGCGGCCTCTGTACCAAATCTCCTCGATACGTGACCGCGAAGCGAGGAGAGAGGGCTGGGTCGAGAATGTACCAATCAACTTTGATACTGTACATGTCTGCATGAAGCGATGCGCGTCATCCTCTCCCTCATCCTCTCCCTCATCCTCTCCGATGGGCCGATTGAGCAATTAGAAAAGACATTTGATGTTGGCTGCCGCCAAGACATCGACCAAGAAAGCAACGCACCTCTGCAGACCTCGCAGTAAGGCCTCTAGCTTCTAGCAGAAGCGTTTCATTTGTGCCTGTGCAGGAAGGCGTCAAGCTCGTCGATTTGACTCCAGAGATCCAGGCTGAACTGGATGAATGGCACTCGCTGTCGCTAGAGCCGGAAAGCGATGGACCAGACTGTGATACTGATGATGAAGATTGGTCAACGGCGGGAATGGCCGCCCAAGATGCCGCGGCTTTACGAGAGTGGCAGGCACAACAACAAGCCAAGAAACAACAGGGCATGTTAATGGACCGGATGCAGGTCACCGCCATCAGCATGCTGCCAACTCGCAAATATCACGTTCGAAATTCCCGAGCCAACATATTCCTCAAAAAACAGGTCCTCAAGAAAGCAGCCGTGGGTATATCGCCTCTTTCTTTGTTTGGATTTGTTCCCAATGCAAGGACATCTGTCGCTGCACCAAACAAGGATGTACTGGTCAGACCCATGGAAACAGCAGGTGAGGGTGCAGAGCTGAGTATATCATGAAGATAGTTGTACATGAAGGTTATTAAGACAGGATGCTACGTGATTAGAGGCCAGGCCATCAGATGATATCGAGGCGACCAAAGTAGGATAAGTGTCGGATAGTCGGCGTAGAGATGTAATGATAAAGGAGATGGTCGCGTGCCTTGGAAGTCTGCAACCTACAGGCAATTCAAGTATCTTACCCGTCTCAACAGAGGATTCGCCAAGACAAAGGCGGCCCTGGAAACAGCATTGGGCCATCGTAAGGCGCGTAACTTTCTCTCGTCGAATCCAGGCGTGAGCTATACAATGGGAGAAATATGAGGAGATTGAGATCTTACGTCGTGGAAGGCGTGCCAAGACAAAGAATATTCTGTGTGAAAACGACATCTAGAGCGACTTCAGGGAATGGATTCTGGAGAACCACAAATATACCATCACGCCAGCCATCCTCCAACGCCATCTCAACAAGGTTGTCATCTCAGATATTGGAATCCACCAGGCTATCGCAGAGTCATCCGCAATCTGTTGGCTTAAAGCGCTTGGATGGGTTCGCTCGAAGGTGAAGAAAGGCCTTTATTTCGATGGGCACGAGAGGTCAGATATAACGGAGTATTGGATCGAATAGAAGTGCGAGCACAGGATACCATTCATCCTGGAAAGAACAATGATGGCTACTGGACAGGAGAGCAGCAATTTCGATCCACAAGCGGAATCACCCAGACAGAATTGGCGTTTGGGCATTCGACAACTCGTCCGACCACAACTGAATTGCACAGGATGCACTGGTTGCCAGCCGGATGACTCTTTTGCCTAGAGGAAAGCAACCTTGTCCTTGAGAAACAACTGTAAACGGGGCCACTCGGTCATTGGTCTTCCCAAACGATTGCCATGAAGAGGTGCTAAGGGGATAACTGAAAGGTATGAGGAAACTCCTGATTGAACAAGGGCTTTGGACAGAATGGATTCGCAGAAACTGTCCTTTTTGCAATGTAAAGGACAACGGTTTACAGAAACAGCCTGACAATGGAGGTTGCACAGCGGACTGTGAACAAGTACAGTACAAGTCGAGAGAATTCAAATCTCTCAAGGTACCCAGGCCACAAATATATAAATAAATGACGATGCTGGCCACAGGGTGGACATAGTGGAAGCAATTGCTTCAGCTGGTATTTCTCCTTGACTAGTCATTGCTTCGACAAACGCGAGACGAAGGTGTGCAGAGCGGAAAGAGATCTGTCCAAAAATGAGGTCACGCTCGCCGTGCACAGACCCCAGGCTATATTATTCAAGGAGTCATGGCCGACTTGCCCCTGAAACTTTGATTTCGAAATCCAGGAATCTGCTTCACCTTGTGCACATTCAGGCAAAGAAATAGACAATAAAAAATATTGGAAAACAGGAACACAAAGCGAACAATGCGCCATATTTCATGCCATAACCACAGTGCAGCAAATGAGCAATTCGCCCAGCCCTCTCAAATTCGCCGGGACGGACACCGTGCACTCGTACAAAATTTGGCCCCAGAACCACATCGCGGCCCTGATGAGTAAAACGGTCAACAACAGGGGGAGAGCCTGCTTGGTTGAAAGAATATAAAAAGAGGAGGACACCTTCCTCCCTCGCTTTTACCCTTCTTTCGACCTAGTCTTTTCCAAAAACCGCTCTTACATCACACCACACTTTCCACTTTTCAGCTCGAGATAATAGAACAACATGCCCATGCCTGCCTTGGAAACTATTTTGCAACGGCTCGACTATGTACTAGTCGTCATGTTTGCCGTCTGTCTCATCCTTGATATCGTCCGAGCGGCCAAACTAGGAGCCGCGGCCATTTTCCTCATTGCAGTCTTTTGGGCCGATATCTGGGGCCTGGGTCTCTACAGCGTCCTTGCACTAAACAAACTCAAGCTTAATAGAACCTTTCAGCTCATCGCTCGACTCAAAGCTTTTGCCGTGGCCCTAGTTGCACCTAGCTTGGAACTACACGATACTCAACTTGCCATCCAGGCTTACCACGAGTATTCAGCCGACAGTTTCTTCAAGTCACCCAAGGAAACGCTAAAAGACCTACTCCAGATCGTCAAGATGATTCATTCGGATCCAACTGTGGTCTGTTGGGGACCCTTCGAGTCCATCATGGAAAGTGTGATTTCCAAAGTCGACGACAAGGCTGTCGAGGACGGAACGATTCACAAATACTGTGGTGAACTGCAGGCAAGGACCATCTTGATATTGATCACAGGTGTGGTCGTCTTGATCGAGCTGCTGGTGTATTGTCGATTGTGGCTTAGAGAATCAGCATGGGCCCGCTCACATTTGAGGTTGGGTGGCAAGATTTCGAGCACAACACAACAACTCAACGACAAGGATCAGGGCCAGGGCCATGATCAGTTTCATGATATCGAAATGGGTAAAAACTCGTCTCGAGTACGTCTGTAAGACCGTGTACGTGCCGTTTCTGAATAAAAGTCTCTTAACAAAAATAATAAAAAAAACGTGCAGTCTACTAGAAGGTCGACCTCTGTTGCCGTCATTCGCACCACTTGTGACCATTTCTGCTGCATCCCTTGCTAATCCTACTATTATTCCTTACTCGCTTTCCCCCACGCACACGCCATTATTAATACTATTACTCTTTTGTTGTGCAGGGTGAGAGGCACTGTTTACAAAATGAAAGCCTCCCAATGAGAAACATCGAGCAAGCCACAATAGGGATGTATGTTAGAGTCGTGTCTGCCTCAAGGCCCATGGCCCGAGCATCACGTCAGATACTTGAGGGGTCTTTTTTTTTCCTCGCCAAACGACACAGAAGCACAAGTGCATGCAGTTTGGTCTTTTTTGTCTTTGGTTGGTCCGTGTTCAAACCAGGCACAAGCAACTGAGCGCACGCACCAACTGAGACAAACTCGGCGTGGTATGCTTTGTGCCTCTTTTTAGACCTGTCGTTATCTTACCTGATCTTCACCGGTCGCATCCCACGCTTTGCGTACCTCTCTCTCCCCCCCACCCCCCTCCCTCCTCGCTCCGACAGGTCAGGAACTTCATCCTTGTGAGAACGGGTTAGTCGTAGCTATACGTTTTAACGGCGCGTTACAGGATTTTCTCTGTTCATATCTATGTTTTGAGTCATATTCGATGCGACTTGAATCAATGGTTCAGTTTGTTCCCTTATCGAGACTGGTAAGGAATGTTATGATTCCAAACTCGGTCTGTTGATGTGAAAGAGGAACAAGGAGACGTGTTCTTCACACGCACTCCCCCGTGTATCCTTTATTGACGTATGTGTACACCCTGGGTGAGAAAAAGTGTCATTGATCACCGCAATAAGTCTATGGGAAGAGGCAGTGCAAAGTGAGCGTCGTTTTTGGACTTTTGGGCCGGATTGACAAGTGTGAATGGGAAGCGTGGCACCAACCCCCAAGACAAAAGGTCTAGGCGCCCCCACACCTTCCCAAACATGAAGCGACACAACAGGTGAGGGACCATGCACAACGACATCATCGTTATATCTTTGTGTCCATGATTTCCAGAGAAAGTGAAAGGGGAGCCATTTTTTTGTTTTTTATTTCTCCGCTCTGGCTCCGAAAGGAAAAGTCAATTGGTTGATTTCCTCTTGTCATGGCACCCCAGTGGCAACCAAAGTTGTAGTTACCATCCAACGTCGCCGCGTCGGGCTCAGTCTTTTTTTTTACCGCCTTCATGGCTTTGTGAGGGAGAGAGAGGGAGTGGGAAGGAGGAAGATAGAGATGAGGTCAAGACGGAATTGGTGCCGAGGAGAGCATTTGTTTTTTTTTGTTGTTTTGAGATGACTGGCGTTGTAGAGGTGAGGGCCGTGTTGATTGGCTGAGGAGACCCAGGGTTAGAACGCTGGAACGTTGGGTGCTTCATTTCAACAGTTGTCCAGCAGCAAACACAGACCACTCGTCCACTTTCTCGTGTCGTTTTGCCCAGGAACCACGACGGAAAGCGGTCAAAAAAAAAAAAAAAAAAAAAAAAGATGTTCAGGTCGCCAAGCCTGAAGCAGCAGCATCAGTCAACAACAGGGTCCATGAAATGAAGGCTGCAGATAGAAGGGAGAAAGGGGAGAGGGGGAGGAACGGAGACAGCCACGTCAACAGAACGAACAGAAAAAGGGAAAAAAAAAAAAAAAAAAAAAGCTCCAAACGCTCCAACTGCCCAATTTGGGCACGATTGGGAGAGAAAGTCGGGGGCGAATCGATCGAAAAAAGAAAAAAGAAAAAAGAAAAAAGAAAAAAAAAACGGTGGCAAACACAAAAGACCACATAACACAACAACAACGACGCACGCATGCACGCACGCACCCGACCCAGTTTGAGTGCTGAGTTGCCACCAGCAAGCAAGGGTTCCCTCTGGCAGGGAAGAGTCGAACAGGCGTTCAAAGAGATGGGAGAGATAGAAAGACAGACAGACCATGTCTGATGCCCAATTGATTGCCATAGGGCAGAGGGTAGAAGAGATACATGGACAGCCAGGAGAGCAGGAGAGGCAAAAAAAAGAAAAAGTGGGCAGAGAGAGAGAGCGAGAGATAGGAGGAAGGAGGGAAGGAAGGTTGCCGCAGTAAATCAACAAATAATGCGACAGAAAAGACAAAAAAAAAAAAAGGTTTCGATTCAAAGGGCGCAAGTCAATAATCAGTCAGTCAGTGTGAGAGGTGAGGTGTGCCGTGGAGGTGTGCGTGGAGTCTGTCGGTCTGTCGATGTGCGCCGTGTTCTCTTTCTCCCATCACATACACATCACACACACATCGCACACATCACGGGCTATCTCCACGGGGATGAATAATCCTCTTTCTTCTTTGTTCGATTCCTTTTTATCTGCCTTCCTTCCTTTCTTCTTCTCTCTTTTCTTTTCTTCTCTTCTCTCTTCCCACCTTTCAACTCTTCACTCTTCTCCACTCTCCATCCTCATCGGATTCAGCGCCAACAGCAAGCAACAACGCACCAACAAAAGCACCAACAACGCAACCACCACCATTCACTCCCACTCCTCTCCATCCCCTCCTCCCTTCTCACCAAACTCGGATTACATGTTTACCAACACCAACAACTTCTTCCCCACCTCTGCATCCTCTGCTGCCTCTGCCTTTGCCTTTGACCCAACCCTGCCTTCTGAACCACTCTCTGACTCCACTGCTGCTGCCGAATCCGCTCTCTTCCAGACCCTCTTCGCCATGCCTGCCCCCATCAACACCATCAACCAGGACTTCTGTCTCTTTGACGACGAGACCTCCTTTGACTATCCGCTCTTCACCGGCCATGCCGCTGCCGTTGCCGCTGCCTCCAAGACCGGCGGCCTGAAGCACCAGGCTGCCCAGCTGAGCGCCTTCAGCAACAACCAGCTGTCCACTCCTCAGACGCCCTCGCTCGACCTTGCCGCCTTGGCGCCCGTCGCCGCACCCGCTGCGTCCACCGACCTCTTTGGCTTTGACGGCTGCTCTGCCTTTGGCGAGCAGGCCCTCATGGATACTCCCTACACCCCGTACATGGACACCCCCTCGCTCGTCGACACCCCTCTCGGTGACTTCCTCGAGTCTGGCATCGATGCCGCCAAGCTGACTGACGCTGCCTTCCCTCTCTTTGGCGGCGACTTTTCCTACGACTTTGCCTCGTACGAGAACTTTGCGATCGAGCCCAACATGCTCCAGGATTTGACCGTGACCTCGGTCCCTGCCTCGCCCTCAAAGTCCGTCGATGTCGACTTTGGCTCTGACGAGGAGGATGACGAATTCGTCGCTTCGCGCTCTGCTGCCTTGGTATCTGGCTTGAAGCGCAAGGCCCTGACTCTCATCAGCCCTGCCGACTCGCCTGCCAAAATAAACCGTGCCTTTGAATCCTCGACCGACAAGCGCTCGACCCAGAAGCGCTTCACCTGCAAGCACTGCGACCGTCAGTTTGCCCGTCTCTTCAACTTACACACCCACGAGAAGACCCACGACCCCGAGCAGGCCCGCCCCTTCATCTGCTCCGATGAGACCTGCGCCAAAGCCTTCTCGCGCAAGCATGACCTCCAGCGCCACGAGGCCTCTGTCCACAAGGGTGAGCGCAACTTTGCCTGCCAGACTTGCCTCAAGCCCTTCTCCCGCCAGGATGGCCTCCGTCGCCACCTTGCTGTCAAGGGTACCTGCGCCGACAACGGCTGGCTGGCGACCTGAGGTGAGGCCTCAGTCCCCCGCATTTAAACAACCCGACCCTTCCACGTCGGCCCCACTTGTAATGACCCGTCCCTTGCATGCCTCGACTGCACTGGATCCGTCTACTTTTTACAACTCTTTTCTTTTACATGTCCTGCCTCAGACACCTCTCTTGACGGCCTCAAAGGACCAACCAAACCCAACCCCATTCAGGAACCTTCAACAGGCGTTTCCGACCCCATATCAAGGAAGAAACAATCATTCATCTCAGTTGGCACTCTTTCAATGTTTTTACAACGTCCTCCATCACGGCCAGCATCCGAACCTTTGTTCTCCCGCGCCCTCTTGGTTTGTTCGTTTGTATCCATTTGCCACTTTTTGTTTTTCGATATTCTCTTTTTATTTTTATTTTTCTCGTTGCATTCAAATCTCAATCATTTCTTTATATTTTGCTTTCAGTCTTTTCAGTTTTATATCTCAACTTGCTTCGTGTCTCGATTCACTTTTTGCCAAGGATTCTTTTCTGCCCCCTCCCTGGTCTTAAATGACGCAAGGGACAAGGTGAATAGAGTCGTGAGTCTTTGATCGAGCAAGGCCCGCTTCAACAGCCGCAGACACCATCCGTCACATCGCACGCCTGGTCTCTTTGATGAGCAGAACGCCACTCTTGCTTTTTTTTTGTCTTTATATCTTGCCTATCATCAGTACCTCAGTATCATTTTTGTTTGATTTTTTTTTGACCCTCTTGTCTTTTTTCTCTTTATTTATTTTGTAAAAGCCTTGTCTCCCTGTTTACTTATCCCTTTTATTCCAAAGAAGAACAGAAAGAAGAATACGCCTGCGACTACTGGAGGGAAACTTGGCTCCCATTTCCAGACGTGCGCGCAATTCTCAGTATTTTTCTCCTCTTTTTCAATCTTGGAATTCGTTGTAGTGGGATTAGTAAATGAAAGAAAGTGAAAATAATAAAAAGAAAAAATAAGAAGCACAATGGTTAGTCAGCATGGTTCGTCTTTCAATGAAACTCATCATTCGCGCTAAAATTATCCCTTTCTTGAAGCAAAAAGAAGACAAAATAACATCAGAAGCCTGGAAAAAGGAGGACAGCAATCTTTGCCTTCATCTGAGCTCAACTAGTTGAAACTGGTTCAAAACCGATAGTGCCAACGAGTCACGACTGGTCAAACTGGTCAAACTGGTCGAATGCTCATTGAACCGGTCCCAAGCTGGGGTTGCAACCAGTTGTTCCCAGTTTTCCAACCAGCAACAACTGGATGCCTCGACGCGTTCAGAGTTTGAAGACGATTAAACCTGCGGGCGTACATGCAGTTTGCCCACCAATCTCGACTAGTAGCAACTAGTTTCTCCACAGCTTGCGACCAGTCGTGACTATCTTGTTTGCATTAGAAGCCTGTCAAGGAGACATGTAGACCGTAACTTCGAGTCTTCTTGAGACTGAGCTTGAGCTCAAGAACACCAAGGCGATTCTTGCCAACACTGAGCAGGCTCGCCGCGAGGCCAATTGTGAGCGCGTTATCCCTCGCCCAGAAAGCAAGCAGGTGGTTTTTGTTGTTCAGAAATTCAGAAATTCAGAAATACGCAGCCGCTGCCCGATGGCGCTTACCGCCTGTTTACACTCCAACGAAAATCTGTGCAGTCAATACTGGATCAGTTTATCGCCAACAACCCCGATTTTGACGCCGAGGAGATGGATGAGCTTTGATTTGATCGGGGGCCAGTTTATGTACCAGCACATGTTGGACGATATGGACGCTCCGATCAAGTTCAGCCGCTGCAACTTCATCCTCCAAGAAGGCCACGGAGAAGACGAGATGGTGGGGTATATCACCCGTGTCTTCGGCCCCCACACACGAGAGTAGTACGCAACTCGCCAGCCTCCCTCATATGGACAAAAGTGGTTGCGGTCAAATAAATAGGCGTCTGTCAACAAGAGAGAGTTGGAATGGGTCCTGACCCGATATTTCTCGTTGTAAAAGTACTGTATCACAGAGGTTTTTTGACGACCGTCTGTGCAATATTTTGACCATGGCTATAGGTTACCACCACTACCACCACCTTTGGTGCAAAGTTTTTCTTTTTGGAAAGAGGTCTTCTTCTTCAAAAAGAGTCTTTTCAGTTTCCTTGATATATACGACCACGATTCTTTCGATTCGAAAAGCATTAAATGCGCGGATCATTCTAGAGCTGTAAATTTTTTTGGAGAAGATTCTGCGAATCTTCGCAAAAAAAGTGGTGGTAGTGGTGATAACTTCCAGAGGCCATAATAATCCAAAAAGAAAAACTTTCACTTTGCCTAATAGCTGAAACTAGTAGCAATGGTAGCATTCGTAGTCTATTGCATAGTCGACCTTGTCTCCCTAACGGCTATTGTGACGCTCGAATGTGTCCAAATGGTTATTAAATAATAACTTATTATAGTCTAATTTGTATTGCACTCAATTTTTTTCGAAGATGGATTAGTTTTTGGAGGGATAATGGCGTTTGAGTGGTGATATTGATAGGAAGGGAAGAATAAGGTTTTACTGACGGCACTACTGCCCACTTAATCCTCATAAACTAAAAATATTATGGGCTGCTAGTCGTAATAACGGCAATCCGGCATAGATCAAAAGGGAGCTTATAAATTAATAAGGGGAAAAAACTAACAATCGTTTGAGAATTCAATTGAAGGATTCACCCCCCTCTGATTCCCTGAGGAATCTCAAAATAAACTCTCTGACACATAGCGGGGCCACCTTCAGGGACGATGCAGGAGTTTCCATGAAGACGACAAAACAGCTGGCATGTCTCCCTCCTTATGTCGCTACACTGGGGGTTCCAGTCCCTGCAAATGGGCACCTTGTCCTCGGTATTGCAGCCACAGCTGATACTATTCCCAAAGCTGAGGGCTGCAAAGGCATTGCAGAGATGATACGCAGCATCTTCGACAGAGCAAGAGTAATCTGGTTCGGGACGGCCGAGACAGCTAGGAATCAGCAGGGTAGCGATAGACATGAGGATAGACAGTTTCATGATGGGTGTGTTGTACTTGTTGTGAAATGAAGGTAAATGAGATTGGGTGCTTAGTGGGCTGGGATGGATAAAGAATCTGAAGGATGGTCACTGTCGCTTCTTTATACAGCACGCGTCGGAAAACCGCAGGTAGCAGAAAGCAAGGGCAGGCAAAAAGAAAGGGACAACACCAATGGACATCACTGGAGACAGCATCAGTGAAAAACGCCAGTGGAAAAGTCGAAAAGCGAGGGCAGGAAGAACAACGGAGAGGAGAGAAGGGGCAAAGCGAGCCACTGCAAGAATAAAATGCAGATGCATGAAATAAAGGGGTGCATGATAATCATTCGACTCTAGAAAAGTAACGCGACGATAACGCCTAACTGGGTTGTGGCAGCCAAGCATTCAAAGCGACGTTGCTTTTGATCCTTCGAAGTCAACTCTTCTCGTAGAGTTAGCCAGTTAAAAAAAGAGATCAAAAGATGCAAAAATATAAAATAATAATAGGGACGCTCAAAGATCTAGGGACGCTCAAAGATCTAGGGACGCTCAAAGATCTAGGGATGTGATGAAGAAAGGGATAAAAGAGATCAAGAGGATACCAAACAGAAAGAAATGAGATCCAAGGAGATGGCATGAACAAGAACGCAAGAAGAAGGTCAGAACAAAAATTTGGAAAGGGGGGAGGGATAGAAAAAGTTTCTGGAGAGGACAAAAAAGTTTGAGGGAGACGCTCGAAGGGCACAGGGAAACCTCAAGAGAAGCGATGTCTGGACTCACACAAAAGAAAACAAGCCAAGGTAATAACTGCCTTGTGGCAGCCGAGAGCTCATAGCGAAGTTGCTTTTGCTCCTCAATAAGAGACATTTACACAGGAAAGGGCAGAGGTTAGAGAGCGCTGGAAACGAGAGAAGGCAAAGAAAGGGACGCAGAGAAGAGAGGAGGATGCAAAGAAAGAGCAGTGAAATGAAAGGGCACAAAAAGGGGACGACATCAAGGACACATTGCAAAGTGGATGCGACCGCACTATTTTTCAAGCATACACGCACCTGCTGCGGTAAACCGGTGTGGACTTCAAAGAGGATATCAAAGACCGAAAGAAATATCAGGGAGATTTGACAGGGACAGAAAAAAAAAAGATTTCAGGGGAGGGACAAAACAAGAAGAGGTAATGGTTCAGTTATACAAAAGAACGCTTTTGAGCGATCCCTGGTGCTGGGAACAAGGTGCACTTTCCAGGAAGGGCGGCAGCCTCGGTGCTGGCGACAACCATCAAGACGAGGGCCATGATGAGGAAGAAAAGGGGAGGGAAGGCCTTGGATAGCATGGTTGTTGTTGTTTTGGTTGTTTATGGTCAAGTGGAAGGAGGGTCGAAGGTCGGATGAGGAACACTTGAAGCAGAGTGCAAGCAAGGTCCTTTCTACAGATTTTCCTTCTATCTTCCATTTCTTCACGCTTCATATTCTCGTCAACATGCTGACCTTAACGTAGGTAGAGTCCGTTGTTGTCAAGTTCTGGAGAATGTTTTGCTACCATCACACATCATTTGATAAATGTGTTTGTGTTGCGCGGACCAAATTACGAAACAGGCTGTAAAGAGAGCCCTTTGAATTCGTGAACCGAGTTCTCCAAACAAAATTATAGATGTAGTCATTCCCTGGCAATGTTCACTGTTGCCTTTGGTATTCGCTGTACTGTATGTCCAATCCTTGGCGCAAACCAAAAAAAAAAAAAAAAGTGGCAAAAAGCTATACTGGAGGCGCGCTTTACCAAGGTGGATGATGACCGGGGGAGGAAATTGGGCGGTCGAAGATTTTTTTGGTGTTCACACGCCAATGCGTATAAGTTCAGTGTTTCGTTCTAGACTCTATGAGTGACTATGTAGTGTTCACGAGATTGGTGCTCCCTTCCTTTTTCTTTTGCCACTTACGGTATGTTTTGTACTCCGAAAGCGGTATTTTTGTCCACGCGGTGCGAGCACACTATCTGACCACCTTTGCTTTGAATGATGTTTTTATTTCTTTCGAGACCAATTCAATCATTCCCGAGCAAGGGTCTGCGCGTAACAAGCAGGGCAGTTTGCGCCCGATTCAGCTCTCATCTTCTCATTTGTACAAAAAGGATCATACTGTACACGATCGCATCGTACGAGTGACGCCCCTTAGTCTAGAACAGCTTCCTTTGTCATCTACCTCGTCCCTTCAAACGCTTTCGGGCTGCAGAAATAGCCGACAAGCATTCAATTGACTCACACGTCCTGTGTAATCCACCACCATGGAACAAAAGAGTGGGCACAAGAAAAACCTCTCTACCTCGAGTGCCCGCGCAAAGTACACATTTGCCTATTGGAGTGGATGGGATACCTGGCTTTGTCTGCCAACGAACCGAATCTTCTATGTTGGTCCAGATGAAGACATCAATGCTCCATATGATGCTTTTTTTAATAAGGATAGGTTCTTGTTGGGACACTAGAGCGAAAGTCGTAAAAGCGAGTGTTAGACAAGGCCTCTTTCGTTGATAAGCCGAGTATCTCCAAATGCCGAAAAGAAAAAGGTATTTCTTTATACCGCTGGCAAGGAGGGAGGATGAAAAGAGAATATGAAAGAAGAAAGCTCTGAACTCATCCTCCTCGTCTCGCTGAAAAAGGTTTCTGCTGCCGAGGAATCCTACTCTTCCAGTTCTTGAAGTACCTTGTATTGTGACCACACGGATGCCATTGTCGAGTCGAGTGTGAGTAATGATCAATCGGAAGTTGCAACTGTGCAGCTCTGCTGTGAACGAAACGCACCCAGCAGGATTATGGGTCGTCACATGACTGTTGCCACCATTTTTTTGGAAGCGGAGGGGCTGGGACAAAATCTCGCCGTTTTTACTCCCCCGTCAAAATTCAGTCTGAGTGAATCTTGACTGGGGTTTCCCCTGTCAAAATTTCGTCAGTCTGGATTCTGAGCCTATCAACATGATTTAGCCACAGGTGAAGGGGAGTAAAAAGAATCTCAATGCGATTTCCTTTTGGGACGAAGGGTGACCCCATAGTGAACGGCGAGATTTTGTCCCAGCCCCTCCGCTTCCAAAAAAATGGTGGCAACAGTCATGTGACGACCCATAATACTGCTGGGTGCGTTTCGTTCACAGCAGAGCTGCACAGTGCAACTTCCCGATTGATCATTACTCGCACTCGACCTCGACAATGGCATCTGTGTGGTCACAATACAAGGTACTTCAAGGACTGGAAGAGCAGGATTCTCACTCATTCCCAGGACCATGTCGAATGGTTAATGCTTGCTGGATAATTAACGGCTCAATGAATAATGATTGGGTTTATTAATCACATCTGGTTGCCCGGAATCCGTCCCATAGGCTCTGCCTCCCCGTACGCGCATGTTCATTGGACTCGGTAAGAGCCTGATTCTATATTGCTCGTCAGGATGAGAGGGGCTGGCTTCTCGGATTATTTGCTCTGCATACTAATCAATATCGGATGGATTTTGCTGAATTTTCGAATGTTCGTAGGTGGCATGGCTTTCTCATTAGCAGGATTGTATATCAGTGATGCCATGGAGGACAAGTTGGACCCGGCAAAACGACAGGGAGGACAAGGAAACTCAACGCCTCCACCACCCACGCCTGCACCCGAAAACTGAAAAAAAATAGGGCAAAAAGTGGGCGTACCATGGACCTTCTGGCCTGCAGCACCACTCTCGCGTACGGAAACTAGGCAAAGGTCCAAGTGTGGCGGACACATCATGACCCTCCAGCATCGCCTGTCGAAAGGAACATATTGAACAAATACAATAAACAGCATATCATACCCACGACTGAAATAGGGGGTGAAAATGTTTGCGAAAAGTAAAATGACCACGGGTTCGTCGCGTGCTGTGGAGCTGTGACATTCACTGTCGGTGACATTCACTGTCGGTGACAATGAAAAGAACGGAGGGAAGAAAGAAAGAAAGGGGTGGACACAAGGTCGCGAATCGTTGTGGTTCTTCTTTATCCATTGTTTGGGGACCACTGCTCACGCCATCTGCCGTCAGTTGCACAAAAAATGATTTCTTTCCAACGATTCTTTCGACTTTTGGGTAAAAAAAAAATAGGGCCAAGGGGGGGGAGACAAGGTCATTTGTATTGGAATCATGGCTTGTTTGGAGTTTTGTTAGACTCTTGCTGTAGAATGTCAATCAGTTTGGGCTCATCGATACGGTGCATCATGGCCACGCGTCCATTGAGCTCGACTACGGGCACATCAAACATGTACTTTTGGGCGGCCTCTTTTCCTGGCGCGTAAATGTCGACCTGGTCAAGGTGAAAGGGGACCTAGCACACAGAGGTGTATTTTGTCATTCAAATGAAGGATGATGCAATTAGAATTGGCACAAGAAAAAGGAGAAGCAGGAGGAGGGATGTATGCTTTGTCGAGACTATCCCGACAGGACAGAGAGAAAGAACAAAAACAGGTGGATACGATTTGGAGGATGCGATAACCCGATCGGAGACCGACAAACAAGGTGCAGAAAGGAGATCGATGAGAGGAGATGGTCGGATGAGAGCATTGGACGCTGACGATAAAGAAGGGGAGGAAGGAAACCAACGAAACAGCGTTCATACCTTTGTCTGCACCCGCGTCAACGCCTCTTTGGCGGTGGTGCAGAGACCACAGTTGGCCTTTGTGAACAGGGTCAGGCGCAGGAGGGATGAGGCCATGGTGATGGGAATGAATGGAGGGGTCGAGTCAGCAAGGGAAGGGAAGAGGGAATGAACAAAGAAGAAGAAGGCGCTCTCTTGGCCAATCACTACTCACCTCATTCTTTGTTCATTCATTCATTCATTGCCCGCTCTGCTGCTACATACTTTTCTCGTTCTTGTTTCTTCACTCTTTCTCTCTTTCACTCTCTCACTCACTCTTTGCATGCATGCATGCAACACTCACTCATTCACTCACGCATTCCACGATCTGATCTGATCTGATCCAACCCGCGCCTGCACCTCCGCCTCTCTTCCTGTCCCCTTGTCCCCTCCCCCCTTGCTGCCCTTGGATCCGGCTACAAGTCGACCCGCACACAGCTCTTCTTGTTTCTTTGTCCTGTTCTTTGCCCCGTCTCCTTGTCCTTCTCCTTCCTTCTCTCTCTTTCTCTCTCTCTTTCTCATCTTTCTCACCTCTTTATCCATACCTTTCTTTCCTCGACAACAATGTCTCCAGGAAACCCTGCCGTCCATCCCCAGGACCAGCCAGAGTCAAGTTCAACTTCCACTGGCGCCACCGTTACTGCCGCAGGAGGAACATCCAACCTCTTGACCCTATCCCCCAACGGCTCCACGAACGGAGGCAGCGGCCTCAGCAGCACCGCCAGCAGTGTCCATGAAGGCAGCACCTCCAGCACACAGAGCGACAGTGGCGAGAGTGTCAGCTCCCTAGGCGGCCTGAACCATGTCAACGATGGCGTGGGAGGATCGACAGCCCAGCGCCGCATGTCGAGAGCCTACAGCGCCGACGATGTTCGAGCCTCCGCCACGTCTGAAGGCCTGGCACCGCAGGATTTGGGGCCAGACTCGGGACTAGCACAGACGACGGCAGTACCTCCTCTTGCGCGCTCGCGGCGGCGGTCATGTTCCGCAGAAACACTAGAAGATGAGCTTTTGGTCAAACGCGAGTCGTGTTTGAAGACGTGGTTGCGAAAGCGGGTCCCGGCGTTCGGATGGCTGGTCTCGCCAGGCTACAATCTTCATGATCTCCCAGACGACCTCATTGCCGGCATTAGTAACGTCTTTATCATGGGTCTGATAGATGAGGACGCTTGCCCGCTTCACTGGTGACTAACCCCTCTCGTTCCGTCTCTCTTTTCTCTCTTGTAGCTATATCCACAGTAGTCATTCCACAGAGCATGGCATACGCCATGTTGGCCCCTCTCCCACCTGTCTATGGTCTATATACCTCCGTCGTGCCCATCCTCATTTACTGCATCTTTGGCACGAGTCGACACATGCATACAGGCACCTTTGCGATCACGACTTTACTACTTGGCCAGGCGGTGCGTGGGCTGATGGCCAAACAGGACGGGGTTATCCCTCCTGAGGGATCCTTGGATGCATACAGTCTGACCAACACCCTCCTCTACGAATCACAACCATCGTCATCGTCGCTTCTAGCTTACTCTGACCCAGATTCTGAGCAGCGCTTTATCGGCATGATCCTCATGCTCTCCCTAGTCGTCGGCGTTGTCCAGATCGTAATGTCCTTCTTGCGCGTTGGCGGGTGGGCTTCCAAGCACTTGTTACCGGATGCACTCGTCGGTGGTTTCAATACCGCGGCCGTCTTCCACATTGGTACCTCTCAGCTGAAGCACTTTTTGGGTTTGAAGGACATGCCTTCTCCACAAGGTGCTTTTGCCCTTTTAAAGTCATGGCTCTGGATCGGAGAAAATTTCTTGTCAGGCACGAACTGGTACACAGTCGGATTGGGATCCATCGCCATCTTGTTCATGCTTGTGATGCGCACTTTGGAGCGCAAGCGCAAGGCCGATCATGAACTTCAACTTCGTAAAAAGGAAATGTTCCTGGTCCAACAACGCCAGGCAGTCTCTGCCGCCATCATTCGAAGCCATGAAGAGCAGCGGCAACAGCAGCGTCAATGGCAACTGCAGCAGCAACAAAAACAGGATGGAGGCAGTGGCAGTGATCTTGCTGCCCCTCTCTCGCCCTATACCTCACCCTCGACCGATGCATTGGCATCCAACATTTCTCTGCGAACGGTTGCGGACGATCGCACAAGCGACAACGGAGTTGGTCCTTCGACAGTTACTTTTGCTCCCACTGTTCCTAGAACGCCCAGTGATGCAGAACAGGCTACGGTAGTCGTCGAACCTGTGGCCGAGCCCAAAGACCGACAGGTCTACATTCCCATCCCTGATATCCTTTTGGCTGTTATCTTGCTTACTCTCTTGAACGTGGCCTTTTCACTAGACAGACCTCGCTCAGAAGGAGGTATGGGTATTGATGTCATCGGGTCTATTCCCAAAGGTCTTCCTCAGGTTGCTTTCCCGCCCAACCTGATCACCACCGGAGGTGCCAAAGAGTGGATGTCTATTGAATTCCTGAAAAACGTGGTCTTGCCTATGCTCCAGCCTGCCCTCTTGATTGCAGTGATTGTCTACGTAATGTCTTTCTCGATTGCCAAGCAGTTTGGAAAACGGTACGGATACAAGGTCGATGCTGATCAGGAGATGTTTGCCTTGGGATTGGCCTCGGTCGGCGGATCCATGTTCAGCGGATACGCCTGCACAGGAAGTTTGACACGCACAGCCATCTTGTCGCAATCTGGAGGAAAAACGCCCCTGGCCAGTATGGTAGGCGTCGTGACAGTGACGCTGACTTTGATCTGTTTGACCTGGTGTTTTGAGCGTGTCCCCAACACGGTTCTGGCGGCGATTGTCTTGGTAGCGCTTCAGTCGCTGGTGATGCAGATTACGGAACCTCTGAAGCTGTGGCGGCTAGGGCATCGCAAGGCTTGCATTATTTGGAGCGTCACGTTTCTCGGCGTGTTGATCGTTAGCGTGGAACTGGGAATCGCCATTGGTATTTTGGTGGTCTTGCTTTCGACTGCCTATAGCTGGATCATGAACCGCGGGGAAGATGATCGCCACGATGGACCTCTTCTTGGAGGACAGCATCGCCGCTCTTCCACACGGAGACTTAGTCGTCCAGCAGGTGTCTCTGGAGCGGAGGAGGCTGCTGGGTCTCTTTTAAACAATGACCGTAATAGCAACGCCCATGGTCGAAGAAGGCGACAGGCTGGCAGTGCCAACGGCAATGCAGGAGCACGTTTAACGACCTCTGGAGCATCCCCTGTCTCGAGAGGCGCGGATTGGAAGAGGAAGATGATGCGGACAGAGTGGGGTCAACGGATAACCAACCTTTTTGGGATGGAACGACCAATGTTCTCAGAGACGTTGCACACAAACACGGACGACGATGATTATTGAGGCGACGACCGTGGTCACTCGATATCATTTCTGTATATATCCCCCATTCCTCTTTCATATAAAAAAAAAGTACCGAATCGTGTAAAAAAAAGTGTGCTCTAGCAGTGCAACAAAGCGGTGCTTTGAACTGTGGTTGTGCGTGTTTTTTGTCGTCATTTGGCCCAATTGCTTTTTCAGCGAGGAATTCGCGGTCTGAAAAAACAGCGGTCCTGGGCTCACGGCCGCAGCACAGTGAATTGTTTGGAGGGCACAGATCTCTGCCGGCTCAATCTAGTTTAACCTTCCATAGCTTCGTCATCTAGAAATTTTCTTAATCCTGCAGCCCAATCTGCATGGCATTCAGCCTTGTCCCCCTCGGAAACAGCCAACAACAACATCATTTCGCCCCCCTGTCCCTCGATTCTGATGGAATGTGCTATGTTGACCGGCTATATCTCTAATTGTATTTCTGCCTTTCACCTTTACTTAGCTAAAGGTTTACAAGGCCAATGAGAAGAACAAATCTCAATTGTCTTGGCAGTGGGTCATTGAATCAAGCAACATGAGGAGATACAGGGGTTGCCTTATAAATACTCTTGCTGCTGGTCAGGTCGGTATTTTTTTTCTTCATCTTCATCTTCATCTTCATCTTCATCATCTACATCCTCGCCCTCCTCTATCCAGCATAACGCTTGTTCGCTCCTCATCCTTGACTCTACAAGTTCTCCACCAGACCATGCAAAGCAACTGTTACAACAACAACACCAACGGAAACGGTTACAACGGTTACAACGCTCCACCACCCCCTACTACATATCAACAGATGGAACCCAACAACTCTTTTGGAGGCATGAGAGGCAATCGCCGCGGAGGTCTGATCAGCGGCCTGGTCGGTGTCATTGCGCAATCGGTCCAAAACTCCAACCAGAACAACCAGAACAACCAGAACCCGAACCAGAACCCGAATCAGAACCCGAACTACGACTGCCATTGCCGAAATGGTTATGATCCCAACGGTTACCCTTGCAACCATTACAACAACTACAACAATAACAACAATTGCAACAACAACAACAATAACGGAAAAGGTCCAGGTCTCTTGGGTGGTCTTAGAGGCAGGAAGGATCCCAATGCCCCGAGAGGTATTCGCGGACGACTCTTTGTCATGGCCAACGCACTGGTCCCGCAGCCGACCCCACAAGAGATTCAACGGAAACAGATGCAAAGAATGCAACAACAACAACAGCAGCAACCACCACCATTGAACCCGCAACAACAGCAGCAGCAATTACAAATGCAACAACAGGTACAGCAGAGCTACTTCCCTGCCGCCCCCAGCGGGTACGCTCCTCCTCTGACGGCCCCACCTGCGACACAGGGTTACCAAGAAAGTCAGGGAGATGAAGGCTATTGGCAGCAGCAGCAGTCTGAGGCTGCTTCAAATAATTCTCTTCCACCTCAATACTCGGCTTCAGGCGCTCCTCCTCAGCAGCCATATGCGCCGGGTTCCATGAAAAAGCAGTGAAGCGGACTCTTTGGTGACAGATATTGCATACCTCAAAACACTAGAGCATCTTGAGCATCTTGATCAATAAAAACAATAAGTAGTCATATATGCTTGTCTCTTTCATGGGGGAAGGGGGAGGGGTCCAATGGTCTATTGAAGATGCTATTTTTATTATGTGCATGCTGAGGATGGTATGGATGGATGTCGCTGTTTTCTTGTAGTTCAAACCAAAAACGCAACACAGTCCCATGATCTATACGATCTTTTTCATTTTTTCACTCTATTTTTTTCCCTTATGCTTCTTTTGCTCTCCCTCCAGAAGGATCTTGTGGATCGTCTTCTAGTGGGTGGCTTCGACGGCAAACCAAGTCTTCCAGATCTTTTGCGAGTACCGGAACAAATTCTCATGTTTCCTCACAATCCTTGCCAACTCGCTCGAGCGACCTGCATCCTCTGCATTGGCGATCCGGGGCATTGTCAAGATCACATGCAAGTACGCAAACACGACAGCATCCAATCCCGAGGGTTCGCTACGACCGAAAAAGTAGTCGCCTTCTGAAGACGCCAATAGAACCGAAAGCGAATCAATGGCCTGTGCTGCCTCCTCAAAGATCAACTCGCGGTCAATCTGGGTACGTGTCTGGAGCATCGTGTTCACAACCTCCGATTTTTGTTGGTACGCCAAGAGCATGGACAAGAGTCGGTTGTTGTAATGGCCAAAGTAGTGGTCACGCGTCGTAGCCTGGAAATGAGGCTGTTCGAGCCACAAGGTATAAAGCTATAGGATAGATTACAATGGTCATTTCGAAAAGAAACGATATTAGTTAATAACAAAGACAAAAGAGATCAAATCCGTTTTCAAGAAAAAAAAAAAGTAGCAACCATTGCTCTCCAATGAGACTCCTGGCAGTTATCACAGAGGCCACACTTACAAGAGCAGCGTGGATCTTGGACTCGGCCAAAGCAGTAAACGCGACTGCCTCAGCAGCCTCATCCAATTCCAGTCTTGGTGCATCCGATCCGGCATTCTCCTGGACAAAGGCCTCGAAACCCTCGGCAGTAATCAACTTGCCATCGGGCAAGGCCAAAAATGGGAGCTTTCCTGAAGGAGACATGATGGGTTCCGTAGCAGGCTTGATATCGAAGTCGATTTTGCTGAACTTGAGATACGCCTTGAAGAAGAAAAAACAAACGGAAAATAAAAATGGGGCATTAGACAAAAATGAATGGACTCGAGTTCAGTATCTCAACCTCCTTTGAAACTACAAACAACTCACCATCCACTTGAGGGAGTCGACATCAAAGCTTCCGATCAATTTTTCTTCCTGTGGGTGAGTCTCCTTAGTCTCGCCTTCAGCAGGGGCCTCAGTTTCTGTTGCTGCCGCCTTTTCCTTCTTTGCGACCTTCCAGCCTGGCGTGAACGCGTACAAGACAGGCTTCACGGGACGTGGCCTCTGATGAGGTGCAGGCGATTGCTTCAAGGGGAACTTGGCCAAAAATCTATACAGAGGGGTGTCGGTCAACTTCAACCGTCTCTGGAGTCGGGAACTAATCGATCCAGTCGAAGAAGAGGCTGTCGTCGAAGTCGTAGCGGCGGCATCGGATGAAGTCTTTTCTTCGCTGTTGGATGTAGTGCTGGTGGTGGCCGAAGCTTCCGCGTTGCTCTCTTCGTCGACGTGCTCTGCCTTCTCCAAACCGCTACTGTGAGAGATAGTCTCCGAAGACTGCGACGAGATTTGGCTAGTGCTGCTGCTTTGCAGGTGGCTGTGCTCGACTTCCCTGGTGGTCAAGACCCGCTTGGTGATGGTCCTGGTGGTCTTCTTCTTGCGCACAATTGTGCCATCGGGGAGGGTCTCCTCGACGATCTCCACTTTGGGCTCTGACGCGGTGGAGATGACAGTGTCCTCGTGTTCGCTCATGTTTAGGGGTTGGTCTGCTTCTGTCCTGAATGTGTCCTCGGGGGGTGATCCTCGGCGGCGGTCTTGGTGGAGCGAAATGCGATGGATGCAGACCGTTCGCCTGCCCTGGAGACGGAAAAAGAAGGCGGAAGAGAGAGAAGTCACATGACTTTTTTTTTTTTTTTTTGAGTGATTCACACACACGTCTTGGGATCGACCAACTTGCACACGGTCGATAGAGTCGAGGATGTGGGCCTTCATTTTGTCCTTTCTGTGGGATGGCAAGGTCAACAGGTACAAAAGCAGACAGTGGCAGATGGGTACAGTGGATGATATTGACAATGATATGAAAATGGAGTTACATGCGAAGCTAAAAAAAATAAACACACTATGCTGACTTGTGCTTCTGACCCTCCTGTTCGAGGACAAGGCAGGCTCCCTGTACCAGGAGCACATGCTCCACCGAATGTATCCTCTCCTGCAATGCCGCCAAGTCGTCCTCAGGCTTGATCTCGACTTCCTTCACCAACAATGGCTCGCCACCATCGACCGCTTGAATCACACGGTGAACCATCACTCCTGTGTGCTTAATCTCGCCTTTCTGGAAGGCCTCAAAGGCTCTCTCAATCGCACGGGCACCGTCAAACTGTCCTGGCAAGGCCGGGTGGAGGTTAATCAAAGGGGTGGAAGGGAATTGGTCCAGGAACGCAGGCGAGAGAATATGCATGAATCCAGCAAGGACAACCAGATCTGGCTTGGCCTCCAGAATCAATTGAGCGAGGTCCGCATCGTATTCAGTCCTGGGCTTTCCAGCGGTCGTATAAGGCTTCAAGGCAAGGACCTTAGTGGGGATCCCGAATTTGGCGGCACGTTCGAGTCCAAAGACCTTTGAGCGGTTGGAGATGACAAGAGGAATCTCGGCCTTGAGGGTGCCTTGAGCAATGGCATCGATCAAGGCCTGGAGGTTGGATCCTGTGCCAGAGATGAGGACGACGATGCGAGGGGCCATTTGAGGTGATGCTGGTTGAAGGATTACAAGGAAAAAACGGGAGGAGGAGGGATGGATTGACCAAGAGACTGAGAAAAAGATATGTAGACGGTCTTCCCCGCTTTTTCTGCTTCCCTTTTTTGGTCCGAGCAAAAGATCCAGCTGAATCACGTGATGAAAACCCAATTGCTTGCGGCTGCGTGACTGCTGACTGAAATGGTTGTTTTCTGCATGGTGGCAACATTCATGATGCATTTTGAACAGACAAGACTCACAAGACAAAGGCAAAAGACAGGCACGGACAAGGACACAGAAAGGACACGGATACGACCTCGTTGATTGTATACCTCAAGTACCACTCTGGAGAAACGGCAGTAGCAGCACAAGGACTAACCTGAAACGACACAAGACGTTCATTTCACTACATTCAACCTTCGCATGCCAAGCACGAAGAGAAGAGATGCCCTTTGGGCTAAGGAAGACCAGGGGCTCCATACCTTGTTCCCTAGCTCTCGTGTAATTCCAACTGGATCCAACCGTATGGTGCACCTCGAGTTTGCGACTCAACTTTTGCGAAAGTCCTTGTCACAACGCGACTACGGCAGGGCTTTCAAAATCTACAGGATACTAGTGGATCGACCTGGTATTCACGAGGAAATGGTCTGGAAGGCAAGTGCAGATCTATGCAAGCTTTTGAAACCCCCCAGGATTGCGATACTCAATCTAACACTGGAGAAACATACTTTTTTTGTAAAAAAAATATTTAGATCGGTAGCGAGTTGCTTATGAACGCAAAGGATTACGAACCTCAATGTGTGCGGTTCTTGCAGCTGATCTTTGCAAAGTCGAAATATTGTGTAAGTTTTTCCAACAAAAACGGATTTTCTGATAATTCCTTGGAGTGATGAAGAGGCTATGGAGTGATGCCATGCCAGTTTGAACTAAACAGCTTTCTTTATTCACTATTGCTTCTAGCGGCAACATATTCTTCTAGAACTTGCACTTTATCAAATGAGGTGCGGGAAATTCGAGGATGCACATACGACCCTGGAGCCATATGTCAATACGTGGCCTTACAACGAGAATGCGCTCATCCAAGGCTACGCTGGAGTTGTAGAGTATGCACTGTGGAAGAAAGCAGTCCGACAGAAGCAAAGGAGAGGACTCGATCACGACGATCAGGATGTGGATATGCACGATATGAACCATGGAGATGACTTGGACGAGTGGTCTGATGGAGAAAGCGATCCAATGGACCAGGAAGCAGTAATTTTGACTGGGAGCATATCCCGGTATGCGAGCAGTGCGCTGGGCCTATTGGAGCGGGCACTGAAGCAGAATCCAGAGAATGATATGTTTTTGACCTATATGGTTCGGATACGGTGTGGTAAGATTGGGCCCAAGGGATTGGGATCGACTGGCAAGGTCTCCAGGACTCGACGATTGGCCATTCACGAAACAAGGCTATTCTTGAAAAAGTTTCTTGACCGGAAAAAGGACAGTCTACTTTGTTTGCAGTAAGTCAAATTCGATTAACATTGTTTGTTATGCGCTGCACTTATGTGTAGAGTTAGGAGTTACCAATATCCATGGATTGCTTTTATTAGCGTGACTGATCATTATCCCTTTCTGACAGATTACTTGCGGCGTTGGAGAACCGCGAGAGATTACAGACTCTGGAAATGATTGCCAATATCGATCCAGCAGCGGACTGGGACCTGTACATTCAACCTCTACTTAAGATGTATCGCCAGGAGCTCCCCCTCGACCAACGCACGATCATCCGGAATATTGTGGATGGTGTAGTCTTTACAAGGCAGCGACTAGGTGATAGGCCATTATATACCACCAGGGAGACTGGCTTGATCCCGCTGGAGACTGTGGACAAGCGATTCGGTCGACGAGTCATGCCTTATCTGAAAGACATGAGCCAAGTGACATACTTTAGGCTTGCGAGAGCTGATAAAGGCAAAAAGAAGAAAAAGGGCGACGATGACGAAAGTGATGCCAGCGACGGGAGCGAAGACGAGGCCGGGGTGCAAATCAATGGCGATGGCGATGGCAATGAAAGGAGACCGAAGGTGATCCATGGAAGAGGAATGAATAGGAAATGGGACTTTTCTCAGTTGGAAGGGCTACGGACACATCAGCCGGATGTGAAGTACTTTCGGATGTCTCTGCAGATCCTTCTTCGACGGGCCGAGTATGGACTGACAACAGACGCGGAAGAGGCAGAGATCATTCGAATTAGCGGCCTCTTTTGCTTCTGCTCGCTCTATTGTCGGCGAGTGAAGGACATGGGCGAGTCACAGGAGCAGGCGCAGAGGAAGATATCGTGCCTGCAGGATTTGCCAGAGAAGAGACAGCCGCGGTGGCTGCAGCGGGTGGTGATGATTCTGAGTCGAATGGACGAGTACTAGTTATGGTAGTGGTGCGCCACCAATAACAATGTAATAAAAGATAATAAAAGATGCAGGCACCAGCAGCGAAACCGAAACAGGTGGGGAAGCGGGAGGAAAGAAGGAAAGAAGACGAGGGGCCGTGGGAAGAATGAAGGCTAAAGTTGACATGGCAGGGAGAGGGAAACGAAGAGAGAAAAAAAATGTTTATTTTTGGGTGTGAGAGCAAAGCGGGGGATGTAGTGTGCAGTGTGCAGTGCGTGTCCGTGTGTCCACATGCAAATGAAGCGTGCTGTTTGTTCACCCCGGACAGACTCGGGTCAGGGTCGCGTCCTTTTTTTTTTTTTTTTTTTTCTCCTTCTGTGCCATGGGCGGGGTATCCATCCATTCTCATGGACCATGTCCATGTCTTGTAGTCTTGACAAGACCCCAAAGAAAAAAACCCAAGATGCAGCAGCCAGGCAAGAACAAGAACAAGAGTTACAAGAGAAAGAGAAACAGGGCCCCCCCTCGGGAGCAGTTCCCTTTTTTGAATGTATCCGTGTGCGGGTTTGCGGGGTGCAGGTGAAGTTTATTTGCGTGCTGTTCCTGCTGCTCTCTTTTTCTGTTCTTTTCTTTTCTTTCCCATTCTCCTCTTCCTCTTCTTTTTCTTTTTCTTTTCTTCTTCTTCTTTGTTTCTTCATCCTTTCCCCCCCACTCCCCCTCTTCAACCACCCTTTCACACTCTTTCACCATGTCTGACCCATCAAAGACCAACCTCATCACCCTCACCCGCCACGTCTTCCAGGACCAGGTCGAGAACTACAAGGAGGCCTCCGGTGACCTCACTCTCCTCCTCACCGCCATCCAGCTCGGATGCAAGTTTGTCGCCTCCAACGTCCGCAAGGCCAGCTTGATCAGCATGTAAATACTCTCGGCACGGCCTTCTTGCTTGTTTGTGCAAGCCCTTTTTGTCTGCTTTTTTTTTTTTTTTTCTTTGCTTGTCATTCGATTCATTCGATTCGTTCGATTCATCGATTCATCTCTTTTTTTTTTGTGTCTTGTCACATCCACCTCATCCTTCAGATTCTAATCTCATTTCCCCTTGAATCTTTTTACCCTCACAGGACTGGTCTTGCCAACTCTTCCAACGTCCAAGGCGAGGAACAAAAGAAGCTGGATGTCATTGCTAACGAGATCTTTGTCAACGCTCTCCGATCTTCCAACAAGGTCGCCGTCATGGTCTCGGAGGAAGACGAGGAGGCCATCATGGTCGAGACTCAGTACAGGGGCAAGTACTGTGTCGTCTTTGATCCCCTGGATGGATCCTCCAACATTGACTGCGGTGTCTCGATCGGAACCATCTTTGGTATTTACAAAGTGGTAAGTGTCGTCTCTCTTGGCTTGTTTTTCTCACGGGTGAAAAGAGGAGGCAGGAGACCGGACGAGGGGTGGATGATGAATGGTTGCGTGTTGGAAGGAGTGCTGCGCGCATGAAAAAAAAAATAATCAAAGTCAGGCACGCGGATCGGTCGTGTCTCACAGAAACACCCATCTCCGGGCATTGCCGAGTGGATGCAGCCGAGTGGACAGAGATCGGTCGATATGTCGATTTGCGGGACTACAACACTGTGCTATAGACCCTCTCCCTTTTTGTTCAGACAACACTCCACATTCCACAGGACAAAGGATGCCATCGAACTCGTCACTGTTCTGACAGCGGAAGAAGACGAAATGCGAGCGATTTATTACCACGGGTCTGCACTCTGATTGGCTGTTGCAGATCGACCTCTTGGAACTTTGCCCTTGGTTCGTTTCCCCGCATCGGTTCTTTTACGGCTGAGTGAGGAAAAACGAGTCATCAACGACAAAAAACGAAAACTATTTCCAGACACAGACCCACTTCAACTCAGCTCAACAAACGAAAAGAAAAAAAAATGAAAAATAGAGGACGAACAAAGGACTGGGGACGGATGAATGATGCCATTCCCTCGCCTCGTACAAACACAGAAGGAACGAAAAAGAACTCAAAACTAACAATTTCCCCATTGCTCTCAACAAAATGTGTCTGTAGAAGGAGGGCTCGACCGGACAGATCTCGGATGTCCTCCGTCCCGGTTCTGAAATGGTTGCCGCTGGATACTGCACATACGGATCGTGCTCGACCTTGGTTCTTACCACCGGCCAGGGCGTTAACGGATACACTCTTGACACTGAAATTGGAGAGTTCATCCTCACTCACCCCGATGTACGGCTGTTTTTTGTTCACGCTGCTTTGTTTACGCTGAGGAAACAAGAAAGAAAAATAATCCAGTAGCTCTACAAAACTAATGCAACTGTACCCACTTTTGACAAATAGATCCAGATCCCTCCTCGTGGAAAGATCTACGCCGTCAACGAGGGCAACTCCAAGTACTGGGACAATGCCTGCACAAAGTACTTCCACTCCCTCAAGTTCCCCGAGGACCCCAAGAAGTCTCCCTACAGCGCCCGTTATGTCGGTTCGATGGTTGCCGATGTTCACCGGACGATGCTTTACGGAGGAATCTTCTGCTACCCCGCCGACTCAAAGTCCAAGAACGGAAAGTTGCGTATCCTCTACGAGTGCTTCCCCATGGCTTTCCTCGTCGAGCAAGCTGGAGGACGTGCCACGACAGGCAAGAAGCGCATGTTGGATGTCCAGCCCGAGACGATTCACTCGCGCTCTCCCATCTTCTTGGGTTCCAAGGATGATGTCGAGGACTTGGAGGCTTTCTACAGCGCCGAGGCCTAAAAAAGAGACAGAAGACAATAATCAGGACAAAAAAGCCACAGATATCCCAAAAAACTACAGCAATAGACATATTTCATTCAGTATCACTTTTGCGCCCGTTGGACCAAAGTACAAACTACAGAGATCCAAGGTGTACTGATATGTGGCTGGGCTTCCGAGTATGTGGACACTTTTTTTTTATCTATCCTAGACTCGGCTCAAGACTCGGCTCAACTACAGGAATTTTCAGGGGATGTCGCCATACACGCACGTTGGAGCAATCGCTGATGTTGCAATAGTGGCCAAATGTGCAAGGAGGGGAGCAGGACAACGAAATCGAGGTCGAGACGCATGCAGACAGACACCCAATTGATTTGGAAGCACATCAGCATTAGCTCTGGTTATTCTCAAGCCCGGGTCATCGCTGATTCAAATTGCACTTTGCTCCATAACCCCGACTGTTTGCGCAACATCCAAACTCCAATGACCATTATCTGAGTCGGGGTCATAGCGTGCAATCCCCCTTCCTGGGATCGTCTGTCAACAAAATCATTGCTGCACGAGGACAGACCGACACTATTAACCCGTTTGCTTTCTAGCATTTGAGTTCAATTGATCTGATGAGGATGGGGCAAAGAAACAGAGTGGACTTTGTACGTTTGTGCGTGTACGAGATGAGGGTACGCATGCGCAGGAACGTTTGGTTGATTCTTGACAACATGCACACCAACTCTACCCCTTGGAAGTACTGTAGATGCAGGATCCTTTTATGAGCACAGACAACGGGCCGGGACACGTGCATTTGTCGATAGCTAGGCTGACGGCGTTCTTTTACACAACAGTAGAGCACGTCGTCTGGCGTCATCCTTTGAAAGTATCAATGCGTAGAAAAGTCATTAGGAGGAAAGTGAGGACCTTTATTTTTTTTGTTCTTTTCTGAAAGAGAAGAAAAGTTAACAAAGACTTCAAATCCCCCAAGTTGAGTAAGTTGTTCGCACCTAAAAATCATCAAGAGGGGATTGTTGGGCTGTTCTCGTTGATTACTAGTGAGAGCAGTAAGCAATGCAGGCGCAATAGCTGACCACACACTTTTGGCCCGCGGGGCACGATGGACACTCTGGGATATCTCCACAATGGATGCAAGCTAGAGGGAAAACCAGTATCAAGCTGATTATTATTCTCATTCGTGGGAACCGATCTTCAAGTTTGGATGGGCTTTGGATTTGACTAGTATTTTCAATCGATCTTTACATCTGTCGCGGAGGACGGGGTTGGCGGCGACGCCGTTGGACATGACCATGAAAAGGATGGTCATGAAGAGGACGAACAAGGCGGTAAAGTTCTTGGAGGCGAACATGGTGATTGTGCTGTTGATTTGATGGTTGGGTGTCTGAGGAAGCGAGGGAGCGACTGAGATGTTTCCTCGTCAATTTTCAACGGTATTTAAATCTACTGGGACATCCCACGATCTCGATCAGTGCTGCTGGGCAAAATGCATCCTTCAACGTGAAAACATTCTGCCGTTGAGATTTGAGCCCATAAAAAAAAAAAAAAAAGGCAGCTGTCCATTGGTAGGGATTGCATTTGGCGCAAACAACACGACCATGTCTTTTTCCAAAGAGAGCATTGGCAACTTGTTTTGGTGCATGCACTGCCCTACATAGCCGATGTCTCTATCCCATCGATTGTGGAAAAAAAAACAGATAGAGAACTGGCAGTGCGCAAAGGCAGTGCCGGTTCAAGGCGCTCTTGGTTTACGCCGAGTCAGCACAGACAGACCATGCAAACACATTCATCACTGAAATGGGAATGTCGCATCGGGAAAACACCGCGCAGCGCGCATCAAGACGCGTAGCTCCTATCAAATGAAGGACCGGGACCCATTTTAAGGGATGTTTTCCATTCATTTCAAAAGCTTGCTTAGAAATATCGGGCAGAACATGAAGATGAGAGTGGTTTGTAATGTGAGAGGCTGAATGGTGCGGAAAATTATATCCCGGCCGTCTCTCAAATTTGTCCCGACCATCGACCATACAAATACAACAAGCACCAATTGCTTTCTGGAGCAGTGGATGAGGCCAGTATTGCTCTGTGTCCAAGGGCATTGGATGGCTTGCATGGGGGTGCGTTTTTTAAGGTATTTTATTTCACGAGGTATAAGACATGTGTTTGTGAGATAGTTTTCAGGGAGGGGTTCCTTTGACGCAGGTAGCAGTGCAAGTGCATGACCATTGTTGGCAGTAGGTGTCACCGATGCATTTGGGGCATCGAGGGAAAACAGGGCAGTCAACGCAAGCCAAGGTGTCTGAAGCAAATAAGAGAAAATGTGGCAAAGATGTGAGTTGTGCGTCGCACCAAGAGACAGGCTCGTTCGACTAGAAGGATTTTTACTTGGGATTGAGGCAGCCTCCACATTGACGTTGGCGAGGATCATGAACAGGGCAGTCATGACCAATACTAGGAAGGACTTGGAGGCAAACATTTTTCTTGAGAATCTTGAATGAGCATCGTGAGAATGGCGAGCCGACTCCTATTTATGTTGACGAATGGGTCAACAATCAATTGTTTTCGAAACTGCCTGCACAGGTCAGGTACAACCCCTACTTGGACAGATGTCGCATCTGGCTACTCATTCCAAAAGAATATCAGTCGATTGGATAACGCGCAGTGAGGGCGACGCCGCAAAACGCACAACCCATGCACTCCTGCCAAGAAAGAGAGGACGCGCTTATTCACTCTATTGAGTGTCAATCAATTCTCTTTGGATTTCCCAAAAGAAGCAAGAGGGAAGGTGGTTTTTGTTCTAGGCTACGCCCCTCGAAAGTCTCAGTTCAGCAATCTATTTGGGAAAGTCCACTCTCTTGTGTTGAGTGAAGAGCTGTCGGACGATGCATGAAAATGTTGCACAAACACCAAAGGCAAAAACAGGACAAAGAGCTCACAGGTCACAGATCTTGAGGTATGTGTAGACCCCAAGGGAACTCTTGCGTCGCTCCTTAACTTTATTTCCACCGCAACTCCACGGCCACCATTTCTGATATGAGACACAAGTTCTGTCGCGTCGACCAAGGGCCAGTGTGGAGTAGCGTCCGCTTCGTAAGACCATCCACATCGCGAAATATCATGACTCAAGGACTCAAGTCCGCTAAGTGTCGCGATCTAGCGCGGATACTAACTTGACAGTTGTTGAACCACAGTTCTGCTTCAGTACAATGGGAGGATTATCACTCATGGTTTCTTTTTTTTTTCCACTACGACTTTTTCAATCTCTTCAAAGAAATCTACTACAGCGGGACAATAGTTGCATGAATCATTCTTTAGGAGCCGAGACCATCTATCACTTCTTAATCAGCTTCAGATCTTTAGCACTATCGATAAAAATGGAGAAAGTCTGTATCACAACAACTTTGCCTCTTTCTACGCTTATGAGTTGTGCAAGATGAAAAGAGGCAATTACCGCCCCACAGTTCGGTCGCGAATCAAACTCCAACACACACCTCCCGCTTCCAAAAACACATTCCTATCAAGAGGGGTCAACTACGGCTTCACATTTCTGCATACACCCCCAATGGAGGAGCGAGCTACGTAACGCAACACTCTTTTTTTTTTTTGAGTTGTTCCTACCTCGACGCTGTTGTTTGCTATCTCAGCAGCGATATCTATACAGAAAGCACTTGTGATCGGACTCGACTAAAGTTGGTACGCGTGGGGGAAAGTCAAGAAAAATCGCCTCCAAGAAAAAAAACAGCTCAGTTTGTGCTACCAACAATTTCTCCTGGTCCCTCGATCGGAGGGAAACACATTGATCAAAAAAGAACAAACAAACAGACACCCAGCTGCATCAGAACATCGAGCAAAGTCGAGTCGTTCCCACGCAATCAATTGGTTCTCGTCCCGCGCAGCCATTCCGAATCGAAATAAAGTCAACAACAGCAACGACAACACTTCAGCGTTTCCCCATGGTTTGTCATTATCATTTGAATGAGCGAAAAAGCGATCAGCAGAGCTTTGAGTCGCTGTGGATGTGTGAAGGTGGCCAAAAAAAATTTCCCAAAGGCGCACCCCCAGACAAGCAGACAAGGCGCAGGCCATGCAAGAGGGCTCAGAACGGTTGGGTTTTAGCGTGTTTTCAAGGAGAGAAAAAAGAGGTAAAATCGCGTTTGTCACGCGTTACATGAACCATGATTGGTTCTAAAGTGGCCGACCAAAGCACCCATGAGCACTCCCCTCCCCCTTTGTCCTACACCCCTCATGCACAAATAGAGAATAGAGAACAGTCCTTTCAGAACGTGTATTTTTTTTTGGACTACCAGCTATGAACAAGCGTACTTGATACAGTATATCGACTTGACGCTGGGCGCAGTTGGCACTATTTTACTTGGGTGGATTGCCCTTGACACAACGGGCTGAGCAGGTGCACTCGCTCTCTTGGCAGTACCAGCCGGATGGACACTGGGGGCAAACAGGGACTCTGGTGCAAATGGCGCAAGCCTCGGATTCTGTAGTGTGAGAATCACATCAGTTGCAATTCTCGCAATACAATCGACTGTGTCAGTTGGCTAAAAGAATTTACCAGGAGCTGCGATAGCAGCAGCGCTAGCCAAACCAATGAAGGCAGTGGCCAAAACGACGAGGGAGAAGCACTTCATGTTGTCTTGATTGTCGAGTGAGGTGGAGAGCGCGAAGTGAAGGAAAGAGTCGGTTAACGGGCAATCAACAGACCACCAAGACTCTTTTATACACATCATCGACTCGTTCACTGGAGTAACAAATTTCCCTTGGTTCAACCGTTCTGAAGCAAACGTGGTCCAGGTCGACAACAGAACAGGCGGCTAATCTTGATCAAGACAGAAGTGAAGAGTGGAGTGGAGTGTAAGGAAAGCTCGAATGATAGTTGTGGTCTGGATCGGGTTCTTTGTCGTGGAAAAGTGTCTACGAGGCCCAAGTGTACCATCTTTGCCAGTTTTTGTCAGTTCACTGAAGCTCAAGCTCTCATGCAGGATTTTTTTTGTCCATGCCCCATCACAAGCCTGTGAGCTTTGATCGATTCAGCAAATCTTGTCCTTACAGTCAGTGTATTGACAGAACAACGGGAGAGAATGTTTGTTGTCATTTTTCGAGAGCGCGCGCATGTATTTCACACGGCACGGCGTGTTTGACGTTTGTGCGCAAACTTTGTCGTGCCACTCCAAAGCATGCAAGAAAGATAGAAAGTTCTAGCAGGCAAGGTGACTCTCCTGTATTGAGTGAAGGGCTGTTGGACGATGCATGAAGGCGTTGGACACGCACCAAAAGGAAAGATGCTCACCGGACACAGATTTCGAGTTGTACTGTACGTAAGGTGTTAAAGGAAGGGCGGCGCTCCTTTCTTTCTAGTTTCTACACCTATGGCGCACGGGCTGAACGGAGGCAATTGCACTCTCCATAGGCATCTCAGCTGACGAAGGACACTATTCGAACTTCAACACATTCACGCGCCTGCGACTCCACAGACACCATTTCTAAGAGACAAGAGCCCCGTCGCGTCAATAAGCGACTATATGGAGCAGCGCCCGCATTACAAGATCATACACCTAGCAAATATGATTTAAGGACTCGAGTCCTATTCCTCCTATGCAAAGTTTGGGATGGAGCCATTTGTCGCATCCTAGGTAGATGCTAACTTGAACGTTTTGCACCTGCAAAGCAGTGTCCCTTTGATCATTTGACTGTCAATCTAGCCATCCCATGGCCTCTGCTAGATCTTTTTGGCCCCCGTTTTCTCCGTTACGATCCTTGGCTTTTTTCAGTCTCTCCCTAGCTTCCCCCATCAATTCCCCAGTCTTTTTTTTATTCCTTCCCCTGATACCTGTCTCTCTTGATTCTCCTGACACCTGTTCTTCCCCTGAAATCTGCCTCACTCTGCCCTATTTTGAAAGCGAGAGCAAAGAAAATAAGGGGAGGCATAGGGAGCATTAAAAACTCGGAGAGGACCTGGAAGGGTCGCTTAACAAATCATTCCACATATAAGTATCGAGCTTCCAGCTCAGAGTTCAAAAGCCCTCATCACCTCACTTGCTCCCCTCGGCCACATCCAGCTCTATCCATTTCCTCCAGTCCCACCTTCTTCAACAATGCAGTTCAGCTACAGCCTTATTCTCTGCGTTCTTTTGAGTTGTGCAGCGGTAGTTTCCGCTACACCGGTTAAAAAATGTAGCGATTCAATCAAGTGCGCCAAAAACGAATACTGCTTCAGACCTAAAGGACACACTAAGCTTGGTATTTGCGCAGTAAAAAGTAAGTTCTTACACTTTCGTGTCTAGCGCTGATTCTCAATTTCTGCATCTAGAGTGTCTAATGACCCGACGCACAATAGAACATTAGAAGTTTAGGTCATTCTTCAGGAGCTGAAACGTTCTACGACCCACTTTGTCAGCATCAAGTCTTCTAGCACTATCGATAGAAATGAAAGTTGTTTGCATTCACGCAATATCATAGGATATCAGGCACTATGTTATTATTCCTTTGCCTCTTTCCACGCTTATGAATGGTAATTGCCGCCCCACAGGCATTCCGGCTGATGCAGACTATGAATCGAACCCCGAAACCTCCATGCTTCCACAGATGATTCTATCTGGAAGGACGAAGTTCAGCTTCACATTCTGCAGACATCCTTACTGTCGGAGCGGGCAGCGCAACATTGACTTGAGGTGTAACCTGAGACGCCATTGTTCAACCATCTCAGCTGAGATAACTAAAGTCTCAACAGAGTTCTACTTAGCAATTATCTTCTTGTAATTCAGAAAACTACACAACTTGTGATCGGGCCAGAAGGAAGTTAGAGTCCAATTCATCCGTATTTCCAAAAAAAAGAGACATCGGCTCTGTTTGTGCTACCAACATTTTCACCTGGTCCATTGATCGAAAATGATCAAACAAACAGACACCCAGCTGCATTAGAACATCGAGAAAGTCGAGTCGTTCCCACGCAATCAATTGAGCCTCGTCCCGCGCAGCCATCCCGAATCGAAATAAAGTCAACAACAGCAACGACAACAAAGTCAACACTTGAGCGTTTTCCCATGGTGTGTCAGCTCTGAGTCGCTGTTGGCGTGTGAAGTTGGCCAGGGGGGTTTTTTTGAGGGCCCAACCCCAGGCATGGCGCAGGCCATGCAAGAGGGCTCAGAGCAGCAGACTTTTAGCGTGTTTTCAAGGAGAGAAAAAAGAGGTTAAATCGCGTTTGTCACGCGTTACATGAACCACGATTGGTCCTAAAGTGGCCGACCGAAACACCCGTGTGCGCTCCCCTCCCCCTTTGTCCTACACCCCTTCATGCACTGAGCAACAGAATAGAGAATGGAGAATAGTCCTTTCGGAACATGTATTTTTTTAGGCTAACGGCTATGAACAGGCCAGTTTCCCGCGCGCCTCGATTGCCGGGCATATGGACCGGACGTTTGGCGCAGCTGGGGCTTTCTACTTGGGTGGAATGCCCTTGACACAGCGAGCGGTGCAGGCGCAGTCGTTCTCTTGGCAGTACCAGCCAGATGGGCACTTGGGGCAAATAGGGATTGTGCCGCAGACGGCGCAAGCCTCGGATTCTGTAGGTGTGAAAATCACATTAGTTGCAATTCTCGCAATACAATCAGCTCTGTCAGTTGGCTAAAAGAATTTACCTGGGGCTGCGACAGCAGCAGCGCTAACCAAGCCAATGAAGGCGGCAGCCAAAACGACGAGGGAGAAGGACTTCATGTTGTCTTGATTGTTGAGTGTGGTTGAGAGGGCGAGGTGAAGGAATGGGTCGGTTAACGGGCAATCAACGAACACCACCATGACCCTTTTATACCCATCTTCGACTCACTTACTGGAGTAACAGATTTCTCGTGGTTCAACCGTTCTGAAGCAAAAGCAAACGCGGTCCAGGTCAACAACAACAGGTGCCCTCATTTACCGGCAAATCATGATCTAGACTATAGTGAAGAAGAAGGAAAAGCGAATAGTAGATGCCGTTGTGGCCTGGATCGGGTTCTTTGTTGTGGAAAAATGTCTACGAGGCCCAAGTGTACCAACAGGAACAAAAGGACTTTGCCAGTTTTTGTCTGTCCACTGAAGCTCAAGCTCTCATGCAGGATATTTTTGTCCATGCCCCATCACAAAGCTGTGAGCCTTGATCGATTCAGAGAATCTTGTCCGAAAGAGAATGTTTGATGACTTTTTCGAGAGAGCGCGCATGCATTTCACACGGCAAGGTGTGTTTGACGGTTGTGCGCAAATTTTGTCGTGCCACTCCAAAGCATGCATGAAAGATAGAAAGTTCTAACAGACAAACAAACAAGAGGTCTGAACATGTGTGCATGGTCACGAAACTGACGCGATATGGGGTGATTCTCACCTACCTATTTTTGTTTTCGTTTGCTGAGGGACGCCGAGGGACAAAGCAATCGCACGCTTGGGTCAGCCATTGTCTGGACCCCCCATCGTCCTACTCCTGTATCTGCCGTGTACATGTTCATGTGTGATGCATGGCGCATCGTGAGACGTGAGAACGGTCAAGACTCTCATCGGACACTCTTACACAAATGATGACCCATTGTTGTCACAGTCTGCTGTTTGGAATAAACATTCGCTGTTGAAGTTAAAGACACAAATCAGGAACGAGTAAGGGGCAGTTTCTTTCTATTCGTTCAAAGAAAAAAAAAATTGAAGGATCCCGGAGCAACTGAGCAGAGCCATCCCGCAAAGAGACGGTCTGGGTCCTGAAAAAAGACCACCAGGGGAGACATGGGTGAGCCACGGGGCTATCCTGGAAAAGAAGGCAGCTCTCCGAGAATTCCATCATTTTCTGTTCAGGCGGTGAGAAAAATACTATAAATCCAGGGATGATTTCCAGGTTTCCCTACGTCTCCATCCCTCTCACCAAAATGCACTCCACCAAGACTTTCACTCCCCTGCTCTTCCTCATCATGACCATCCTCTTCATGGTATTGACCAATGTTGAGTCAGCCGCCGTCCCAGGTTTGTCCAGCGATGTCATCAACTGAGTCTACATCGTCCCAAGGCGTTGAGAAATGCAGCATGCTGACTTGTGACCATAATGTTGTTCCTAGATTCCATTGCCTGCGTCTCTTGCCCCAATGGACCCGTTTGCCCCTCTCGTTGCGCCATTGGCACTTACTGCAAGGAGAACTTCTGCTCTTGCACTGCCACTTGTGTCCATGGAATCCCTCCCAAGTAACAAGCATCCAGGAATCCAAAAAAACGCGTCGAAATAAAAGGAATTGTGTTGAACCTTAAACCTGTCCCTAGCCTGGTGATTACCGTCAAAGGACCCCCTACTGACAGTACTCAGCAAGTTGAGATGTGAACAGGCCAACGCACGGTCACCCGTGAAATCTTGTCTAAGAGGTGTATCAAAATGAGAGAACTTTGGACCATGTGGTTACACCTTCCTCCCCTCCTCATTATCGATTTTGTCCGTTTATTAAGCAAGGAATTCAATTCAAAGGGAGGGAGAAGTTCTGTTTTTTTTCTGGGATGTCATACAACAGAGTTTATTTTTCTGGAAAAGGCACGATTTGAGACGTGGGCCGTTCTTGAAAAGGGTTTACGCCAACCTCCAGGGGATTCTACTTGGGTGGATTACCCTTGACGCATTTTGAGGTGCAGAGGCAAAAGTTCTGGACACAATAGCCACCAGAGCAAGTGCCGCAACGTGGTCCACCTGGAGGGCAAGTGACACATGCAACAGAGTCTAGGTATGATTCCATGAACAGTGAAGTGTCAGAGTGTAGCAGTCGGGCAATTGATGGTCTTATCGTCACAGCATTCGCCAATGACATACCTGGGACAACTGCAGCCTCGGCGCTGGACACGACCACGAGAAGAATGATCATGATAAGGAAGAGGAGGGGAGCGAAGGCTTTTGTGGAATGCATTTTTTTGGAGGGCAATGGAAGGATGTTCTGAGAATTTTTCGGTGGGAAATGGTCTTTATTTAAGCAAAATCTTGAGAGAATCGACTCTGGCCAATTCAAAAAACTATTAAACCCTGCAAGGAGAGTAGAAACTGAGGCTGCCGCCTCCCTTTTGCTCCGTATCCTTGTACGTATCATTAGGCAAACCTGAAATTGAAGTGAGCACAATGGCCGGCTGTTGCACTGTGAAGTCGTGCGTTCCCAAAAACAATTGTAACAGGAGGGACAAAACATTGAGAGTCGACTTTTCTGTTTTTTGAGGGCCGTTCCCCTCAACTGGGTTCGATTCTCCTACCCATCCTCAGTCGCTAAACCTCTCCAAACAGCAGTTCTTAGACGACTGAGGGAAACAAAGCAAGTGAAGATTCCAGTCACGTGATATTTGCCGACTGCGGCTGTGCTCCGCCTGCAGCCATGGGGCGAACTTCCCTTCCCTTCTTTTCTTTCTCATTCCCCTCATTCATTCATTCCTCCATCACTTTGACCGCCGCAGCAACGCAATTACAAGCAACCCAGAGCAATGGACGCCAAGACACAGAAATACGACCGACAGCTCAGGTACAGCATGCTTCAATGGACCAGCATACGCGACTTTAGCATGACGCGACAAATGTCGACTGCGGACGTGAACAAACATCCAGACACTGACAAGACGCCTCGTTTACTATTGTTTGGTTATTACGCTACAGACTGTGGGGAAACAATGGACAGGTGGCCCTGGAGTCGGCCCATATCCTTTTGGTGAACGCGTCGGCCGTTGGCTGTGAAATTCTCAAGAACATGGTCCTTCCAGGTATCGTAGAATAGCAAAGCCCGAGAACGACGATTGCCCTCAGGTTGAGGAAGGCAAACGAAAAGTCCACGGCGGTTCGTCCTTTAACCCGAGGATTTCGATCGATTTTATTTCGATTAGGCATCGGTCAGTTTACCATAGTTGATGCAGGACAGGTGACGCTGAATGACATTGGATCCAACTTTTTCCTGGATGCCGAGAGTTTGGGAAAGTCTAGAGCTGAGAGGGCTTTTGAGCTTCTTGAAGAGCTGAACGAGGATGTGCAAGGACACTGGGTTGCCAAGGACATCCACTCAATCCTGACCGAGGAGCCCAACTATCTGTCCCGGTTCAATGTCGTCATTGTTTCCAACGTGTCACAGTCGTCCGCTAGAAAACTGGCTCATCTTTGCTCAAAGGACACGACCTTTGTCTGGGTCAAGACTGTAGGGCTTATTGGACAGGCCAGAATTGCTATCTCTGAGCATGTTAGTAAGTATCCTGAGAACCGATGCTTGTGGTTGTGCCTCCTATAATGAAACCAGACTCGAATGTACCTTGCTTATTGTTACTTCTCTTTGATAGTTGTGGAGAGTCACCCGGATAACGTCGCAGATCTCCGCATTGACAGTCCTTTCCCTGAACTCGCCTCTTATGCAACCTCTTTTAACTTCAACACGGCGGATAGTATGGAGTTTGGCCATATTCCATATGTGGCTATTCTGCTAAAGTACATGGAAGAGTGGAAGCAAGCAGTAAGTGTTCCAAGCGGAGCAAAGGACTGGCCATGGTCCTTGATTGTTTTCATTGATCCGTATTTACTTTGACAATTGCTATAGCATGATGGCAAGATTCCCTCGACTTATGCCGAAAAAAACCAGCTCAAAGCCAATATTCGTGCAGGAATGCGCTCTCCTGATGACGAGAACTTCGATGAGGCTATCAACTCTGTATTGCGTTCCTGCCAAGCCACAGTCGTCCCCAGTTCTATCAAGGAGATTTTCAAAGATGAGAAGTGCGAGAACCTGACTGCGAACGTAAGACTGGCTGTATCCTGTTTGATCCATGTTTATAGGCCCCTTCTGCTGCGCTGGAAATAACCCTCTTTTAATTTTCATTGTTTGGTTTTGATCCGTGTTTTTGTAGTCTTCCTCCTTCTGGATCATCTTGCGCGCCGTTCGAGATTTTGTGGATGATAACGGAAAGAGCTCCGGATTGCTGCCATTGTCGGGAACCATTCCAGATATGAAGGCCCAGACAGACAGCTACGTAACGCTGCAGAGCATGTACGGTTTAGTTTGGATTCTCCATTCTTGGGACGTCCTTAGGTTTTTACACTCGTGCTGACATTTATTTAATGTTGTAGTTACAAGACCAAGTCTAAGCAAGATGTCGAAGAGGTTACCAAGAACGTGAACTCGATCTTGGAGAGGATCGGAAGGGCTCCTGGATCCATTGCCAGTCAGGAAATCGAGAGCTTTTGCAAATTCTCTGCCTTCTTGAAGGTGATTCGCTACCGCAACCTTGAGGAGGAGTACCAACAACCCAAGACAAAGCAGATTGGTAAGAAAACATGCCTCACTTCCATGAGTAGTTAGGGGGTAGGGGGTTGAGCTGATATCTTAAGACACCAAGTCATTAACTTTGATGTCAATGCTTTTGATAACACAAATAGCATCTTGGCTTGGAGATTCGGAATCAGTCTTCCCATACTATGTACTCTTGCGAGCATCGGATGCGTTCTATGAGCAAGAGGGCCGATACCCAGGCGAAGGCTCAAGCGATGAGGGACGATGGGAAGAGGAGGATGTTCCAAAGCTTCATTCGCTGGTCGGGGCCCTGTTGCAATCCTGGGGAGTGGAAAGTGACACCGTGTCCAGGGAATTGACATATGAAATGTAAGTTTATACAGTGGTGTCCTCCTGAATCGTTTTGCTATGGCTAGAGGTGAATTTGGTGCTGACAAGTTCATTTTTATGAATAGCTGCCGATATGGTAATGGCGCTATCCACAACATTGCGTCATTCATGGGCGGCGTTGTGAGCCAGGAGATCATCAAGTTGATCACACACCAGTATATCCCCATGGACAACACCTTTATCTTTGACGGTGCTCGTTCAGTTTCTGGCGTCTTTTCTTTGTAGGGTTGCTGCTGTAACTCTGCATAAAAAAACAAAAACAAAACAAGAAACTAGTAAAGACAGAGTTGTCTCCTCTCTTTTTCTTCCCTTCGTGATTGATATTCTCCTTTTTTATGATTATTGTCTAACATGTCCGCCCAGCCCTCAAAGGTGAGTGTGATGATAACTAAATGGCTCGGATACGCATGTCCTCAATCTTCTTCTGAATCTCGGCTGGCGTCCTGTCCAATTCCTCTGCAATCATCCTCTTTTTGTCACCAGACAGCAGGTTGTATTGCTCGCACATGTCACCGTCGACAGTGCCCTATAGAAAATAAAACAATGAAAAAAGATTAATCTCAAGCCATGGGTAGTCGTTGAGGAAGATGCTACTCGCATTTAAACGAGGTTGATTACCTTGACTGGGACATGATATCCACGGTAGCTCAAGTGATCACGACCAGCAAGAGGTGGCATCTCATTACGCATGTGCATCTCCAGAGTCTGGAAGAAATCGATATCTTCTTTGGTCTGGAAGGGGATGAAGATACCCACGCCGCCCATAAGAGATGTGTACAGGATCATTTCTCTACCGCCGGCAACAAAGCTCGTCTTGGCCAAGGAGGTCAGGATGTCGCCGATATGGTAGTGTGCAACCAGATCCACCTTGTGAGCTGCTCCATGCAGGTATCCCTTTCCGACCGATTTTGATCCGGCTTCATCCTCATCAATTTCCTGTGAGAGGTTGGCGGGCAACCTGGAGACGAAAAAGTTGCCAAATTTGTCTCCAGCGGCCACAGTGTCATAATCGATCATGGCCGAGCAGGTAATCCAGCGAGGCGCCTTATCGTCTGCAAAGACCACAATCTTGTTTTCTGAAGCCACATACGACGCGTAGTGGATCGATTCCTGAACATCTCCGATGACGATACGCCCTCCTTGGTTGTGAAGTGTGACAATGCCAGTTGGGATCGCTCGACTCTCGCACTTGCGCAACAATTTGCGTTTACCGAGATCGTAAATGCGCAAGGCTTTGCCCACTCCAGCTAGCAAGCGTCCCTGGAAATGCAACAAGGCCTGAGGAACCTCATCCACGGGTGTTTTGTGAACAAGCTCCAGATCCCGACCATCGTTCACAAACTTGTAAATGTGAATAAAACCCGAAGACAACGACCGTGGCTGAAGATGAAGGTCAGCAGCCGTGCCGACAGCCAGGAACATCTGATCAGCTTCAACAGCAAAGTTGAGAACTGCAACACTCAGAGCCGCCTCGTTCTGAGATAATTCAAGCTGGAACGTTGTTGTCGCCTGAATGGGGTCAATGATTCGAATCAGAGATGCCCACCGTCCGGGTTTCGATCTGGTGTGGCCGAACACCACAGGATCCAAAGACTCTTCTTCTTCCTGCTCGAATCCAAGGGCCTTGAGCTTCTTCTTTTTCTCCTGGCTCGAGTATGTGTTGTGGTCGGTCTCAATCACAGCAATGGTCTTATGGATGGGGTTGACAACAAATCGGCGGGGAGTATAGGTCAAAGGAATTGGCGTCTCGTTAAATACTTGTCCGAACTTCTCGATAGTGAAGATCTTGAGAGCGTTGCCTGCAATTGCTACAACTCCTTCAAGGCATTGCTCTGATGTGAAGCTAGTCGCGAATTCCAAGGTCTCGTATGACAGAGGATTCAAGTGGATACGAGATTGCATCTGGTAACTCAACCAAGGTCGGCTTGAAAGCGCCAATACTGCTGGGTTTCCTGCCATGTTCAACTCGAAAAGCTTGACAGCCTTTGCTCCCAAGAATCTTGTCCTGGTGTCTGACAACTGGCCTGTCGTCTGGTCAAGGACAGTCCTCAGCAAGACTCCATTCTGAAGGCCGATGTTCAGGTAAAGTGTTGAGAGAGACCCTTCCGAGATTTGATCCGGCATGTCAATCATCACTAAGGACTCTGGTACGGCAGAAATGGCTTGCATACTTAGAGGCTCCAAGCATGTCGTGGCATCCAAGCTCAAGATCCTGACAGTGTTATCGTCACACCCAACAGCCAAAAAGCGGACACGTCTACGCCCAACAGGCAATGGCTGAATACTCAAACACGTCACGTTGCTAGTCATCTCTCTCCGCACATGAGATTCGCTGAGGTTGCCGCTCTCATCCACCTCAAAGTAAACGAGCTCACCTCCAGTAAGCGCGATGACAACTTGCTGGCGATTTGTTGCAGCTCGCACGATGGAACGTCCACCGGGAGCACGCCATTCCGTGACTTGCTTGTTAGCACGAATATGACGAATGCCCTGTGGATAAATTTGAAGCAAAGCATCCTGTCCAAGTTGCTGCACTGCAATAGTTGGAGTTGTTGCCAGAAATCCAGTATCCGTGACCTCTTCCACAGTTTCTCCAATCGACAAAACCAGCGTGGCGTTTGAGAACGACACAATGATATACTGATCATAGAGGTCATCGGCCGTCAGTCGAGTTGTCCAGACAGCAGTTGGGTTGGCTGGCAAAGGCGATACTGCCATCTCTGTAACCTCCAATCCATGACGCAATATTCTCATTGTTGACCGAGATCCCCGTCCACACAGTGCATAGATCTGAGGAGTGTCCTCATCAGTAAGGTTAAGGACCTAGTAGAAAGAAAATGTGGGAGGTGAGTGTATATTTTCACGACATAAAAGGATCTAATGGATAAAGTACAAAACCCAATACCTTTGCGTCTGTCAAGGGTGACATGCTGGCAAGTTCATCCACCAGCAACAAGTTCTCCAAGGGTCTAGGCTTGAAATACACAGTTGTCTCCAGTCGTCCTCCATCGTCGCTCATGAAGTCACTACTTGAGTACTCTGGAGTGTCATCATCATCGCCCAACTTCTCAAATTGATAAAAATGACTAAAAGCAAAGAGGTTTGGTTAGAGCTCAAGACATCCTAGTCAATCTCAACAGTGCTACAATGTGGTGTGGGCTTACTGGTTTCCAAACTCGCTAGCGACAAACAAAAATCCGCTCTTCAAAATACAGAGTCCCGCCGCAACCGATACTGTATCGAAATATTTGATCTTGATCTCATTCACAGTGTCGCCCTGATAGTCAATCGTGACTTTATACAAGTCACCCTCTTCGCTTTGGAGCAGCAGGAAGAAAGAGTTCTGCCGTTATCAAAGAAGTTATAGCGTTAGCGCGTGAAATATTGGTTAGATCTTTCCATAATATCATCCACTTCATGACCATACCTTCATCTTATGAACCACACCCGAAACGATCAGTAATCCTCGATTTTTATCTTCCAGTGGGTTCTCCCGACGGGGTATAGGTACTGTCAATGTGGCGTGTCCAATGTGCTTGTAAGTAATATAATTTTCGGAGCATACAAGCACTCCGGATGGTCCGTCTGTACCGCCAGGAACTACTCCCCAAAAAATCAAGAGTCTGGGTTAAATTCACGATATCAACTGGATATTACAAAAAGCTCAACCAATCCTGTGCAGCTAAGTACCTGCAAGTAGCATATTCGACTTTGGATCAACAGCTTCGCTCCATTTCCGAACGACATGGTTCAAGCCGAGATCAAGCTCATAGTAAGTCAGCATCTTCTCTGTCTCCTTAAGTGCCTCTCCTGTTGGATCCTGATCAGCCTCAGTATAATCGACCTCCAGACAGGCAAAGATTGGGTTCTCAAAGCCAACATCGACTCCTGTGCAGTAATGAACAACCGTATGGGCCTTATGAGCCTCCAGTGGTGATCCAATGGTCAATCGAGCCGCCATATCTCTGTTCAAGATGTATACAAGCTTCTGCTTTTCCAAGGATCCTATAAGAGATTTGTCAAGACAATTAGTTTTCTACTCAAGAACTTTGGCTGTTTACGCTGCACCCCCAAAGCGCAGCGCATTTGAGGTCCATGTTACTCACCGATCATAACTGCACGGCCTTTGGGATCCGTAGCCAGGTACTGTCCGGGAACAATTCTGCGGCATCCTGACTTTCCAAACGTTTCCTGGTGGACCTTCTCAAACACATTCTTCACAGGGTTGTATTCCAGAATGACGATTCGTCCAGAGTCCGAGCCAATGACGATGAAGTCTATGCAGAAGAGCACATTGCGGGTTTAAAAAAAAGATGTTGATCAGTCCCCTTTGTCGCCATGAACAGAACAGGTGGGAGTTCTAACCAGGCGTGAAGCACGAACCTTTAGAAGCTCCAGTAAGTCGAAAGGAGGCAAGGGAACGAATGACGCCAAAGACTTCGTGTGACAGTACGGAATGGACCTTGCCAGTGGTAGTGTCAGGTCGGAGCAGCTCGATCCTGGAGACATGGGAGACGATCAGCTCTTGAGGCTTTGCGCCCGAGAAGTTTCCTAGAATGGCCTGGTTGATGGCATTTGGCGCCTGCAGGGTCAGGTTGTACAGGAACATGTCGCGGGGATGTATGGCAAGCGCAGGCGAATCTCTGTCTCGACGGCAGCTGGATGGGTGATGGGTCTGGTCTTCTTGCCTGCGCGAGTCGAGTCGGTCAAAGTCAATGACGGCTGGTCGACTTGCAGATGCAGCGCCTTCGCTGCGATCTGCACTTTTTTGGACACGTCACCGAAGTGGGAGATCGCGGAATTAACGGTCACGTCCTTCGCTCGTCTTCTTGTGCAGCCTCCATTCATTATTCATTCATTCCTCGCTCTCGCTGGCCCTCGATCCCCAATAGTCATTAATCGCAGCTCCCTAACCTCACTCTCCCTCTTCCTCCTCTACCTTTTTCCTTCTGGTAAGATATGGTTTGTTGCAATCGAACAATGAAATCGCGTATGGGAAGGCTGCGACGCGCTACATTCGACTTCGCAGTTTGGTCACGCGAAGGCTGGGTGTACTTCCGTTGAGACAGCCGATGTGCGACTCGGGTCTTGCGACAGGCGAGTCTTCGGGACCCTGTTAGCGCCGGGCCTGGCCACGGTTGTATTTTGCCTTGCCTTGACTTCATCCTGAACGAGATAATGCTTTTGGTGAAAGTCATTGCCTTCTATCCTCATACTCATTCGACCTTGGGTGTGCGATGGAAAGGCAAAGAGCTTTGCAGGATCCTTTTCTCTTGACTTCAGCTGTACCTAGAACAGAACTGTGTTTGTGACGCGCTACATTACTTTGCAGTTTGGTCGCGCAAAGGCTGGGTGTACTTCCGTTGAGACAGCCGATGTGCGACTCGGGTCTTGCGACAGGCGAGTCTTCGGGACCCTGTTAGCGCCGGGCCTGGCCACGGTTGTATTTTGCCTTGCCTTGACTTCATCCTAAGCGAGATAATGCTTTTGGTGAAAGTCATTGCCTTCTATCCTCGTACTCATTCGACCTTGGGTGTGCGATGGAAAGACAAAGAGCTCTGCAGGATCCTTTTCTCTTGACTTCAGACATGCTCTGGCGGGACCTCTTTTTTTGTTTGGAATTGGAAAATAGAAATGTCATGTATTAACCCTTTCCGTAAGCTTACATAGAAACATGGGTGACGATTCCATCATGCTTTAGTCAAATAATTTGAATGTCGATAGGTCGAAAAAAGGTCCGCCGTTGACCTCTTCGAGTTTGAAGGGTTCTTTTACAGGCACCGGATAGTTGCCAGTAGGGTGTGGGGTGAAATGGTCCGAGAAAGAACAAAAACAAGCTGAGTGCCCGAGATGCGGATAGGAGGTTAAACCTCAAGTACAAGGCAAGTATTGGATCAACAGGCAACACATGGAGAAAAGGTAAAGTCCGTCTACCTTACACATTTTGGAGTACATGCACTTTCACCGGGGTTCATTGTTATTTAATGCTTCTATTGTTTGTAGTTGCATATATTTCGGCGATACAATGGGAGGGCCGTATTCAGTCGATTGCTAGCGCCAGAAGTAAATAGGATGAGGCCATTCGACGTCTCGATTTGAACAAAGCAAGACGCGTAGAGGCAGATCGGCGGCGAGAAGATCATTGGACAACAAATTCGACAACAAAGGGCAACAATAAGACGCGTAGAGGCAGATCGGCTGCGAGAAGATCATTGGACAACAAATTCGACAACAAAGGGCAATAATAAGACGTCAAAGCGGCCCCTCCTTCGGAAAAGCTACACCTGGGAACCTGGGACGGCACCTCTTGGGAACCAAAACTACTCCTCAAAAATGTCAAGGCATCGCTTGCAGAACTCGAGTGCAAACTTGAACCCTCTTCTTGAGGACAACGCGATGAACACGGCCAGTTGTCGTTCCCGCCCCAGCAGAGCCACAAACAATCACCACCCCACCGCCTATGAGCAATCAATCAGACTCAGTGTAAGTTTTTTAATACCTTACGACGATTTCATTTTTTCTTCCTGTCCCTTACCATTGTAGTTGTCTTCACCATTCTAGTTGTCTTCACTATTCTAGTTGTCTTCACTATTCTAGTTGTCTTCACTATTCTAGTTGTCTTCAATAGGATTGCCATCCGTAGGATTAGGATAGTTTACAAGGTTACACATTCCATTTCTGTCAAAGGTGTAGCACAAGAACCTTGACAAGAACAGAGTTCTGACAAGGTCAGGAAACACAAAGGCAACTGCGAATCAACCATGCTCAGGTAAATAACTGTGATTCCACTGCTACTTGACTACTTGATCATCTCTGATACTGTACCCTGCTAATTCTGCTCAGGATGACGTACAACACATCCTGGAAGGGGATATGAACTCCCTCAAGCGCTTTTGGGGCTACAGAGATATTTGGGACGCAAAAAAACGCATCTTCTGAAAACCTCATTCACTGAACCGAAACAAGAGGATGAATAAAGATGCCGTTCATTGAAGGTGCTCCTTGAGACATGATGACATGAAGAAATATCTTGTTTAAATTTGTAGCTCCAGTTAGAGAAGGAAATATTCAACTAGCTGTTTCTCGAGATCCATACACAATACCTAGTTTTTTTTTTGTGTGAGGTTGTTTTGTTAATTAGAATAGAGACCTGGCAAAAAAGATCCAATCCCATTTCTCGTATTGTTTTTTTAGGAGTAGTTTTGGACCCTTAATAAATTTGTCCGCGGCTCTGGCTGCTCAAGCGGCGTCCAAAAGGCACTCAAAATCCCTCCTGTGACAATCAGACCAACATCCCATGTCAATCTCGCACATTAAGCGGAATGGAGCACCAGTCACTCGCAATGAGTACTCCATTCTGATCAACGTCTATCATCACCTTTCAGGCTCTGGGCCACTCCACCACTGCCGTAAAAAGCTGACTCCGCGCCAGCAGCTAGCTCTGGTAACTGGCGTTGGAACGCAAGTGGCACAAAACGCTATTCGACTTGCCATTCACAAGGAGGAGCCAGTCCAAATGACCATTGGACGCCCAAAGCTCACCATTGACGAGAGTTTGGGCGCAGCTATTCGGACTTTTATTCTCGAGAATAATATAGCCGGGATTCCTGTCACATCGTCTCTCATCCTCAAGGAGTTGGAAGATAACCATGGTCTCTCCCTCAAGAAACGCACCCTCACACACTACCTCCTCCATCTTGGACTTACCTATGGGAAAGGCAATCGACGCAATGTCTATCACGACAAACCAGCCATCATCAACTACCGCCATATCTACCTTGAGCGACGACTAGAAAATCTCAATGCTAAAGGGAACCCAATCATCCCCGAAGTTTTTTTGGACGAAAGTTATTGTCACCTGGATCACCACACAAAGTACACCTGGAAGCCGATTGGAGGAACTGTCAATGAGTCTGGCCGTAAGCCTATGGTCGTAATATTTGGCGCGTTTGTCGTATACCACAATGGACACAAGATGAAAGGAGAGATTGTGAAAAAAAGTATCTTGATCTGGCCGGTAGTTGGAAAGGCACGTGGACAGCAACATCAAGGTGGAAGGGGTCGAAAGGCTCGAGATAATGAGGATTGGAGCACGGTACCTGAATTCGTACGGGGAAGCGGCATTGCCCCGGATTTACATGATTACCATGGCAACTTCAATGCGGACCTGTTCGAACGCCTCTTCAACGAAATCTGCAAGACGCTCTCGGATGAATACGGTCCCTGTAATATCCATATGGATGGCGCCAAGTACCACGTACGTCAGAAAAACCCACCGCCGAAGAAGAGTTCGCCTCTTGCTGAGATTGTTCAATGGTTTGCGGACAATGAGCTTCAACTGCCAACGCGTCCTAACGGTAGAGCTATGACGCGCTTGGGGCTTTTGGAAGAAATTGACAATATGAACATTCCTCCCGTGTATGCCTCCTATGAGATTGCGAATGAGCAGGGCCACACTATCATGAAGACACCCCCTTACCATTGCGAACTACAACCCATCGAGATGCTCTGGGGCATGGTCAAGAATCCAATTGCCTTCAATCCAAACCTGAACGAGACGTGTCTTTCACTCAGAAATCGATTGCTCGAGGGGTTCGCGAAGACCAGCAGTGATCAGTTGGTCTCGATCTGGGAGAAGACTGTCAAGATTTGCAAGGACTACTGGGAACTCCATCAAAAAGATCTTGAAAGGAGCCAAGGAACGGACGACGATGGCAGCGACGACGACGATGAGGAAGGAATTTTTTACTCCGATGACGATGATTAGATTAATTTTTAATTTATCACGAATAATATTTAATTTTAGTGACGATTATACCCATTTTCCACCCTTTTTTTCATTCCGTTGCAGTTCATTCAAAAACCATCCAATTCGTTTGATTTCTGAAATAAATTGAATCCGAGTTCTGGGCCTTTCAGTTCACCCAAAATAGAGGATGAGGTAAAATTATTTGATCATGAATAGACCGATTTTATCCGGACAGAATCTTTTTTGCGATATCTCTATTTCCATTGACGAGAACTTGTAGAAAATTTCAACGTATCTTATGACCAGGAGTAGACAGAGAGGGGGGTAAGGGGGGCGAGACAGGCACGCGAGACGGCCTTTCATCTCTCTCCGCTTCGAATTCTCCCAGCGCGCAGGTGAGAACATCTTATCGAATCTCGACCCTGACGGCTAATTCATGAAGGATGAAAATGGACTGGGTCTCTTCACCGACAGCGAATCCTCGAGAAGAGAGCATAGAAAAAAGAGGGGGCAGCAATAAACGGAAGGCATGTAGACAAGCTGCTGGTTACAAAAAATCACCAATCCCCGCCAAGGGTTCTTGTCCAAAAGTAAGGCACCGGCTGTATTCTCGGATCCGAGATTGACATGAAAAGCCAAACTGGAGGCCGATTTGAGACTGCTCCAAGGGGAAGAGGCCGGTCGAATGCAGATAACTGAGGGGTGCAAGACGATGTTATCGCGTCTCTGTTGCCTTTCAACTGAGGCGATCTCAAATTGCAGTGAAGGATCACATCCTTTCCCTCCACAATTTCTGACGCAGGTCGTCAAGGCATTGGCTGTCCTAGGTCCGTGAATGACGATTGGTAGAGCTGAATCTAGTCGGTCGACATGATGAACGTCGCGTATCTTCAATGAAAGGGGAAAGTTCCAGAGATTCGGTGCGATGTTGTCTATAAAGAGAAGGACCTTATCGCCTACACTAAAAGAGTGGTCGCGTCGGCATTGTCCACATGCCGAGTCTGTCGCTGTCGGATGTCAAGTAGAGCGCCCTAAACCAGTGAGTGCAGCAGATCGAGTGATATTTATTCGCGCACACGAATAGTGTTTGTGTGCACCTACATTCAAGGCTGTTGCTATGTCGCCTTCTCCTTCGCGGAAAATGATTTTGTTGTGATTACAACGTCGCCAGGCACATACTTTGTCTTTTTTGCTCTCGGATTCTCGGATGCAATTGCAGAATGCCGCGTATAAAGGTAAGCTTCACAGGCTACGATCAGCACAAACGCGAGGAACGCCAAGAGAACACGCTGGTAGGGATATCGCGCCAAAGTAGTGCATGATGTTAGAATGATACCTCGACACCCAAAAACTCTGGGTCATAAAAAAGACTTGCCACTCTTACTTTGCCGAGATCCTCTGTGAAATGTGCTGACAGCATGAATACTGCCATAAAGACGGCTCCACCTGTGTATAGTACGTTGATGATACCTGTGAGATGGGCTTTTACCTCCTGCATCTCCTTCATATCCTGCTTTAAACTGCTTCCGATTGATAATGACTCGCCGACACTGTTATCGATACTAGACACCATTCGCCGATACTCTTTCTCTGCCACTTGGGCTTTGATGTTGTTCATGATTCTCTCCAGTTCAGGACTCTAAAAGTATAAAGTCAAGGATGCATGTAAGGTTCAGTGGATCGTCCCTTGTGCTCCTCTATACCAGTCATTCACCACAGGTCATGTTTGTGAGACTACTTGCCCGCTCCTTGGGTGCTTGCTTGGGTATATAGACAGAGCTTCCTCTGATCATGGAATGGATCCAATAGTCACTGCGGTCTGAGGTACAGAGGTCATCGTTAGTATGCCTTGATCGGTCTACCGCGTGCCACTGTATCCGTCAAGTACATCCTCTTTCAAGAATACCCTCATTTGCCTCTCCTTGGCAATTCTTCAAAAGCATGGCCGAGACTTGCTTGATGAGCTCCATGTTGACGCACACTGGCACAGAGTCTAAAAGTAGCCTGGCCTCCCGTAATGTCCCTTGTTCCTGTATCGTGGTGCCTGTGGTAGAGTCAAGGAGTCTTCTGAAGGCGCTTTCAAGACGCGGTGTCCACTGGAGGTTCATGGTGGTTATGTAGGAGCGAGCGTGAGGTCGCTTGACCAGACCAGAGTAGACAGGGGACAAAAAGTCGACTCTTCTCCAGCCTGCCTGCAGCAGCAGCAGTCCATGTGCACGTGACTCAGTCACTCTAAAATGATGGCTTAGACTTCCAAACAACTCTTTTTTCTTTTTTTCTTTTTTTTTTCTCATTCATTCCTTCACTGCCTTCTTCCCTGTTGCATTCACCCCCTACACACCTACTACCCTCCGTAGCAAACACAACCACAAACCGCAGCCATGGTGTCCAACAACAAACGCCACACGATGAAAGCCATCAAGAATAAGGACATGATTCATCCTTCGTCCAGAAAGGCTCAACAGGTCATGCGTGTTGTTCTCCGCAAAGATCGTCTTGATCATCGCAACAAGGTCCGCGCCAACCAATCCCACTCTCAAGTCGACCGTGTCATGTGGTTCCGCCACGCCGTTCCCGAAGAGGTGCCCACCTTGACGAGAGAGGAGCATCACGAGCTGATTGAGGAATACCTCTCCAGATACAACGAAGAGTACGAATCTTTGGTGGCGTTGCATCGCCCAGGAAAGGTCCGCCCAAAAGCTGCACGCGAGGACATGTTGGCTCTGTTCATCGCCAACGAGCGTCAGGAGTATGCCTCCGGTTTCGGTAAGGACATGGACTTTTTTTTTTATTATTCTTCTATCGATTTCATGTGTTTTTTTATGATGATCTACGCTTCATGCTACTTTAAACCCAGCTCAATTCGAATCTATATAATGAGATTAAGCGTCTTACACTGACAGCAAAAAAACAAAGACTGCGTCTTTTTTTTGGTTATCAATGGTTTTTCCCTGCGGAAACTAACAGAATCTCTTTCTTTTTTTGTACAACAGAAATGCCCGATTTCTCCAGTCCAAAGAATGTCAAGTTGCTCCGCGAATGGGATGGCGATTTGAACTCGATCAAGCGTATTAAAATGATCCGTCTCAACGACCCCAAACATCTGGCCAAGATGGCCGCCGCTGTTGCCGCTGCCACAGGATCCCAAAAGACGAATGAAAGCTCTGATATGCAAGAGTAATCCTGCCATTTCTTTGTATCTTTTCATTCGCTCTATTTATCGTCCTCTGTTTACATCATTACCCATACCCTTCATCATTTTCCTCCTGCTGTAACATATTGCATTCTTGCATCGCTTCGCAACAAAACCATCATCCAATCGTGTACTCTATCAAACAAAGTCAATCTCACTTTTCAACGAGAAAATAAATCAGAACGCGTTGTTTCGCGTTGTCTAATTGAGCCTCACTTGACTCTCTTCAATACCATCTGTCTGTTGAGCTGTGAGATTGCGCTTGTCGTGAGTGAAGTCCAGAAGGCTCTTGATCGACGGCATTCCGCTTCTCAGGTCGCCTCCCTCATCATCCAGCTGTAGAATGTACCTCTGGATTGACCTCAAGTACGCCTGCTGTGCCTCCTGTCCTGACTAGAAAGGCGGCTCCTCTTTCACCCTTCCTTCTTCGTACTCCGATGAATCACCCTCTTTGTCTTCGACAACGGTTAAAAGCTGATGTGGAGTCAGATGTGAGTATGCTAACGTGTCCTCGCCACAATGACCATCCTCGCTGTCTAGTAGGAGTCGGATATCAGGACCATCTCGAAAGTAGTCTTTCCGCCGCAAATGAAGCAATCGGAAGGACCGTTCGAAATCCCTGACAGTTGCCTCATCCAAACCCACGCCGCCCTGTCCATCTGACTCTTCTTGATCACACTCAGTTTTTTTGATTCCACAATGACCGAAGCAATCGCGGATAGTATAGTTTACATTCGTCCCACGCGGCAGTCGTCAAGTGTATCGCCTCCTAGAGGTTGATATCCGCAACGGTGCCTAGCGGCAGGTAGAATAGTCGCGTTCTTTGAGGTGTACGCAGCTTCGCTAGTTTAGACGATACATGGCCATGTATACTATCAAGAATTAGAACCTCCTTCTTCTCAAGAAGTATCACTCTCTTGTCAAATGCCTTGAAGTCATTCAGAAAACAGAGTTGTTGTCAGTCTAGCCCCGTCCATTTGGCGTGAGAGTCGTCCGTCAGGCTGTCATCCAGTGCTTTTTTATAGCGAACCATTTGCTTTTCCGTTTTGGCTGCCTTCTTTGGTTCCAAATCGTGCAGTGATCCCACGAGCTCCTGGTCGTCGTTTATAGAGTTTTCATCCCTCTCAGCCTGGGTGCACTCGCTGCTCTCTTTTCGTCATTTGGGGTGTGCGGTTCTAGTCGCAAATTGGTTGCGGGTGGAGGCAATGATGATGCAACAGAGCGGGAACGGCTCCCTCTCTCTTATAAGAAGCACGGAAAGATCTACATCAAATCGTCCAGAGAGAGAAAACAAGGGGCCAAGGACCGGAAACGGGTGTTCTTCTTTGTCTGGCGAGTCAGCGGGGACACGAGAGCTTTGTCTACGCCGCCAGTTCTCATCTTGATCATGTGCAGAAATGGCCTTTACTGTTGTCCTGCGTCAAGTTGTCCGTTGAATTAGGTTGGGAGTATCGATTACTGCACTTGGAGGACTTGGCCGAGATCATGATGATGGTTGAGTGACCTTTAACTTGGCAGCTCTTCTTTCTTCTTTGGACTGTTCCATGTCGAATGTTGAAAGTAACATGCGTTTGCATTTAAGAACCGCACCAGTTCCCGTCGCGATGAATCCCCTCCTTTCCGCTTTCCTTTACCCGATACCCCAGTGATTACCTCGACGTGCCCGTGTCCTCGCACCCTTATTTCAATGACAGCACCCCAGAGGCAACATGTCAGGGCATTTTGTGTTCTGCTCTTTCTGAACATTCTATTCTCTCGCTCGAGCAATCCATCGCGGTCAATCTTTTGTGCAGCTGCTGAAGAATATGTGCCCATTGTGCTCCCCCCTACCTCCTCGATTCTAGACTCTCCTGAAAGTCCAAGATTGGATCAACCCCCGCCACAGCTCCATGGCGACCACCCCACCTCTCTCCTTCCTGTGGAATCCAGAATCTCATCGCTCTACCCCCCTGGTTCATTCGATCATTCCAATCAGGAAGCTCCAGTGCCCTCAATACCACCAAAGTCTCGTGCTCCTAACAAGCCGCCTACTTACACCCCTAATTCCGCACAGACTCCCGAAGAATCACAACCTGCAACTGCCAGTCTACCGGAAAGCTCAAAGCCTCCCAAAGGGAACAAGGCCGCTAACGCGCTTGGTTTGGTCCATGTCCCATTAAAGGTGTCTTGTGAGATATTGAGGCAATTCTATAACAGCACCGGCGGTATATCCTGGAGTAATCAAGACGGGTGGCAGTATGTCGATAGCATCAGCAGTATCATACCTGGACAGGGCAACAACAGGGGCCGGGTCCATGTGGCCGGAAGAGCACGCAACTGGAAAGAGAAAAGGGCGCTAGAAACCCCTCCGACGCGACGATTGCTCGGGGAGAACAAACGAAGTCGGGATAGAGATAACGATCATGACAACGATCGTTGTGACCATGGACATGACACTGAGGATGGCCCAGACCGACGGTCTCCTGATCATGACGCTCCCTCAGTCGATCATGTTCCCTCTCCTCGACCCCAGCACCCATCCTCAACACCGTCCAAAAAGCCCGAGGCCTCAGTCTTATCGCCTTCCACAACCGAAAACCGTCGACCACGTCCTCCAGGACCAGATTCTGGCGTGAATTATCTCCCGATAGGATCTGACCCGTCGATCGGTCCAGCTACAACGCCAGTGATGGATCTGGATCCAAACAACTGCTGCGGATGGTATGGTGTTGTATGCATCGGGCCCGATGGTACCCTTCCACCACCATGGCCACCGTTTGACGAGGATCTGACTGCTAGTGCTAGTCGCGTAGGGAATCCTTCTGACCCGCCACCCTCCTTTTCTGGACCAAGTGCAGGGAAAAGCTCCAATCTTAAAACCCCCAGCCCTACAATCCAGAGCCCTCCGCCCTCAAGCGCGTCTACAGTTGTAGTTGGTCCACTCAATTCCCCTGTACCTGCATTCGGGAAAAGGAAGGCGGACACTTCGCCGACACGGCGGAAAAGGGCCATACCCTACTACAACTACCACGATCGAAACCAACAGCACCACGGAAAGGACGGTAGCAGAAACGGCAAGAATCCAGGAAGCCCAAAAGCCCCCGTCAGAGGAGGTATCAACAATCAACATTTGCCAGATGACGGCAACAACGAGGGTGGAAGGCCTTTGAATGACCCACTGGATGACAATGACGAGGATGAGAGGCATGGCCACGGCCCTCCACCCCCACTTTCTTCTGGAACACCCTCAAAAGAGCCGATAGAGGTGGAGGATAACCCAAATGAAGACGAAGATCCTCTCCATCCTCCGCCTGGGCCATGGCCGAGCCAGTTGATCGACGACTGGTATATCATTGAGCTGTAAGTTGTGAGGAACAGCAAACTACTGGTTTTGAGCAGTGTGTTCGTTCTGCAAGCCATACAAACTCAATTTACTCGATATCCCTTGCTTAGGCACCTCGGCTTTAACGGATTGACAGGTCCTGTTCCTATAGAGCTGACTAGACTTGTCAACCTGCTGATCCTCGATATCAGTAATAATGAATTAACCGGGGAGATTCCAGAGTCGTACGGCAACTTGACTCGCCTGAAGAGATTGTGAGTTGCATTCTCTGACGAGGCAGTAGACTGACCATTCCCACGCCTAACGACGTTTTCTGTTGCCATCTTTCAATAGTGATGTGAGCTCAAACAAGATCACTGGCATGTTCCCTGTGGCAGTGACCAGAATGGTCAGCATGCAAGAACTGTAGCGTATTCTTGGTTGCTGTTTACCCACAAACGGGTGAGTGAGTGAGTGACCATCCTTAACGGTTCCTCTTTATTCCTTCAAATAATAGTGTCCTCAAGAACAACTACTTGACTGGCCCGCTTCCAGGATCCATTCTGAAACTCAAACAAATGACAGAGTTGTAAGTCGAGCAGTTTTCGTATCAAAATTGTTGAGGACATAGTTAAGAAGTGGAGGAACTGGCTAACGTCGTGTTTATTTTAGATCCATTGCAAACAATGAGTTTGATGGGATGCTGCCAGACGGGCTGTTTGGCTCCTTGAGGAAACTTCAGGTGGTCAATATTAATCAGAATGGGTTCACGGGCCAGATTGGGCCAGAAGTGGGGGGCCTGACTGGACTAGTCAAGTTGTAAGTTCACCCAAGTGGGCGGAAGAGATGCAAAGTCGCCCCTTCGCAAGTTCTCCCAGCAACTCAGCAGACAACGGCTCAATTTATTTAACCTTGGGATTTCTTTCGCGTACATCGTTTTACAGCTCCGCTCGTGCAAACGAGCTTTCTGGGCCCATTCCCAAGGAGTTTGGCTACTGCAAACAACTTGCAGTGATGTACGTTTCTGCTCACAACGGTAACTTTGACCTTGCAGCTGTGCTGCTGTGTTGACTCTACAAAGATGACTCATCTTCTCTCTCTCCCAACTTTCTTTCTCGTGTGATGCAGTGACTTGGGAGACAACCATCTCCAAGGCGAGATCCCCGAGTCGATCTACTCTTTGCAGAACCTCAAGAACCTCGATTTGACGGACAACAAGTTGTCGGGGCCATTGGAGTCCAAGATTGGCCTTTTGACATCCATTACACGACTTGTCTTGAGCCACAACAACTTTTCGGGTCCTTTACCGGTCGAGATCCAGAACTTGACGCGACTCGAGGTCATGGTTCTAAACTACAATCACTTTGATGGTCAGTTTCCAATTGCCGTGGCCCCGCCACAGATCACGCTTTGTCTGGTGCAACCGAACTCATTCACAGAGTGCCCCCCGAATGTGTCTGTGGAGACGAGCACGACGTTGGCGTACCAGTGCAATCTGGATTGTCGAGGTACGGTATCTACCCTGATCTACCCTGCACCAGGCACTGAACTTTCTTGAGGAAAAACTAAAAAAACTAACGGACAGAGAGAGGCCTTTGTAAAATAGAGCGAATCATACACCCAGACAGATACGACGCTGTGTCTTTTGCATCGAGATCTTTGCCCAGACGAGAGGGGGTTCTTTTCCATCAACAACAGCACAGACAGAAGCCACATGCTCAGGTGCTCAGTCTTGCACGCATGGCGATGACGATGATGGCGAGAGAGTGGAGGTGGATGTTGGTTGCCATTGCGGCGGGTGTAGCGCTGGCCGTGTGATCCAGGAGAAGAGAAGCAAAAGAAAATAAAAAAATGAAGACAATGAGAGGAAGACCACGCCATGGCTGCATGCAGAGCAGTGCAGTGCAGTTGCAGTACGTACAGAAGATACATGGACCAGCGTGGGTAGACTAGCACAAGCGCGGGACAATAAACATATTACTTGGAAAACACGTCTGCTGACGTACCGGCAGACTACGAACGAAGTGTGGCGTGAAATACAAAGCGTCCAAAGGGGGGAGGGGTAGTTGGGCGTCACTAGGGAAAAAAAAAAAAAAAAATAGACTTTTCTGCGCGCCACCATTCGCTGGATCTGCGCACGTGCAGACGGGCGTGTGGGACAGGCGTGGTTTTGGGCGACGTGCAGTGTGCAGTGAGTGGTGTGTGCAGTGAGAGTGCACACGAGGAAGAGCATCCTCCGCTGGCGGATTTGTTCCCTCTGTGTTCTCACACTTGTCTGTCTGTCTGTTTGGTCTGGACCCATCACTCATTTTTTTTTTTTTTTTTTTTTTTTTTTCTCATTCCCCTAACCCTGCCCTCATTCATTCATCTTCTCGCCTTCATCTTGCCTTCTTCATCCATCCTCATCCTATCCTCACCCACCCCCTCTCCCCTCTCTGTCTCTCTTTCTCTGTCTGCCTTCTCATGTAAGCCCGCATCTCGCTGATGCAACCCCCTATCTCCATCTGTTTGCATCTCCTGCAACACAACAAACCCACACACAATGCGCACAAACAAACAAAAAGAAAGAAGGAACCCCACAAAAGGATGCATCCTTGCAACTGAAAGAAGGAGGTCTTGGTCTCTTGTCTCCACGCTCCTTATCCTTGTCCTTGTCCTTATCCTTGACTTCAGCACCTCCTAAATTTCGTGTCGGCGTCCTTCCTTGTCTTTTATCTTCTACCCGTGCCCCCTCCCGCTCACTTCTCTCCCTTGAGCCCTCCCCTCCTGGCCCTTTGTCCTATCGGATCTGTCTGCAAAGAGAGAGCGATATGGAAGAAAAAAGTTCACTACAACGTCGGTAACTTTGCCCCTCGATGCTGCCACATGCAGAGAGCAAAGGTCTAGGCTAAAAAGGCGTCCTGAACACGCACTTTGCGAGGCTCCCTCTTTTTTCCTTTCTCTTCTTCCTTTCCTTTCTCTTCTCTTTTCCGTAATCCTAAAGCTTCCTTCCTTTTGCCTGATAGCGAAGAGATAGTGCCACACTACCGTTGACACCCCCGCCTATTCTTTTTGTAAAGAGCCACTAAAGCAAATGAGTTCAAGTACAGCTCCAGGTACGCCCCCACGCCCATCGATGTGTGGTCTTGCCAGATTAGGTTGTTCTTTGTGTTCAATGCACTAACTCGAATCTCGATCCTCTCCTTCGCTCTTTCCCCTTGCACCTTGCAGGCAGTGTGGTTACTGGCCTCAACCCAACCACGGTCAATCCTTCAGACCCCCTCCCTTTGTTCGTCATCCAGGTAAACGCACATTCCTCGGTAGCAACGCAACTCTCTTGTCCTGTCCTCGATCTTTACTGACATTGCTGCCCCCTGTTTTATAATTCTGAATTCTCTGCTGTACCAGTCGGTTATCATCGTCGGATTATGCTACCTCCTCCACTTTGGTCTGAGGAAACTCAAGCAGCCTCGAGTCATCTCCGAAGTCATTGCCGGTATCCTCCTAGGCCCGTCAGTCTTTGGTCGAATCCCCGGCTTTGCCAACACCATATTCAGCTCCGCAAGTTTGGCCTACCTCAACTTGGTCTCCAACCTTGGTCTGGTCTTTTTCCTCTTTCTTGTCGGACTCGAGCTTGACCCTGCTCAAGTAGTCAAGCGTGCCAGGTTTGCTCTCGGAATCACTTTCGGCGGTATGGTCCTCCCACTCGGTGTTGGAGCTGCAGTCAGTTACGTCTTGTATGAGGAACTGGGCCCAAATAGCACGGTCGGCTTTGGGGAGTTCCTGCTCTTTTGTGGAGTTGCCATGTCCATCACCGCGTTCCCCGTTCTGGCCCGTATTTTGGCAGAGCAAAAGCTGTTGACGACCAAGGTCGGCTTTCTGACAATCTGTGCTGGAGCAGTCGGCGACATTGTGGCCTGGATCCTCCTGGCCCTCGTAGTGTCCATCATCAACAGTGCGAGCAGGATCACCCCCCTGTATGTCGTCCTTCTGTCCATTGGATGGACCTTGATTCTTGTCTTTATTGTCAGGCCCGCTTTTGTGTTCATGATTCGCGTCACAAAGTCCCAGGACGAGCCCAGTCAGACCATGATGGCCTTCACGTTGGCCGTCGTCATGATTAGCGCCTGCATCACCGATATCATTGGCGTCCATGCCATTTTTGGTGCGTTTCTCGCGGGTCTCATCATCCCGAACGAGACTGGATTCGCGGACGGAGTTACCAAGAGAATCGAGGATCTTGTTAGTGTCGTCTTCTTGCCCATCTACTTTGCTTTGTCCGGACTCAAAACCCAAGTCGGTCTCTTGGATAACGGTCGCATCTGGGGTTTGGTCATTTTGACGACATTTGTGGCGTGCTTTGGTAAGATTGTAGGATGCACAGCCGCCGCCAAACTCCAAGGCATGGAGTGGCGGGAATCTTTTGCAATCGGTGTTCTTATGAACTGCAAGGGTCTCATCGAGCTTATCGTACTTAACATTGGATATGACGCCGGAGTCATCAACGACAGGGTGTTTGTCATCATGGTCGTCATGTGTCTCATTACCACCTGCATGACATCCCCATTGATCGTTTGGATATACCCTGTCCACTATCAGCGTGCCGCAGCTCTGCGCGCCCTTGCCAAGGACCAGCTCAAGTACGGTGATTCTGAGCACGGACCGGACGCCGTCAGTGCCCCTGAGCAAAGCAACAATGGCATTATGCTCTGTCTTGACAAGGTAAACGGGGGGGGGGGGGGGGGGGGTTAAAAAAAATTGCAATGTCGATAAAAAGCAAGGGTTGTCATTGACACCTCAATGTGCTCGTGTGCTCCTTAGATCCACAACCTGCCTGCGCTCATGACAATTCTGGAAATGCTTCACCGAGCTATCCCAAAGTCCTCAGATGTCGCGTCAAATGATTCTACCCTTTCTGTTCCTGGGGGTGACTCTGCTTATGACCACTCGGTCGCCTTTTCTCCCATTTTCCCAGTCTCTGCTCCCACTCCCCCCGGCCCCAAACTCCTTGCTCTCCGACTCTTGCACTTGACCGAACGTAGCTCATCTGTATTGCTCGCTGCTACAGAAAAGGTAGAGGTCCTCCGTCGAGATACCCTGATGGTTGTCTTCCAGGCATTCGCCAAACTGAACAGTATCCCGGTTGAGCCCAGAATGACCCTTTCTACGGACCCCGATGATTTTGCCCAGAGCATTTATGACGAGGCCGTACAGTCTGGTACAGGTACCATTATCTTCCCCTGGAATTCGACCTCGCTTCCCGACCTGCCCAACAGCAACAGCAATAACAACTTGGATGAGCAGCCTCTCGGTCCTAATCACCCAGCTTCCTTGGCCAAGCCTCAAGTGATTTCAAACACCCAGGTTGTCAGTCGCCTATTGTATACGACAGCCAGATCGAACCTGACAACTGCTGTGTTTGTGGATCGTGAACTTGGAGGATCTGGCCAATTTTTGAACATTATGGTGTCCCTTTATGGTTCCTCGGACGACGAGGCTGCTTTGAAGCTGGCCTCCACCTTGAGTCATAACCCATTGTGCAAGGTGATCCTTGTCCGAGTCAAAGTCCCCGAGTCCAACACTGACGAGAAAATTCATGTTCATGTGGATGTGGATGCTCTGTCTATCGATTCTGAGGATGAGGAGGAGGCCAAGGTGCAACTGCCAGAAGACAACTCGACGCTGGTCCAAAGTTATTTCGGTCACAGGGCTTTTGCTGACCGCCGATCGATCAAGAGAACCTCAAGCCAAAACAAGCATAGTGTGAATGGAGTCGATTTGGGAGTCGAGGTTGGAGACAATATCTTTGTTCAAGAAGTACCCTCCGTTCAGGATGCTATTGGTTTTGCAAAGGGCGTGTTGGGATCTCGAGATCTGTTAGTCCTCGGCCGAGGCTGGACCACCAAGTCTAAAGGTCACCATTCCTCTGCAGCTTCGATCCACGCCAGTGAGCACACCCACCAGCAGCCTGCAGCCACCTCTACAGGATTCCACCTCCATTCTCAGTCCGCAGTTGGAACACCAACTCATCCACTCGACAGCCCTCTTGGTGACCATTCCAGTCTTCGAAATCGCAACAGTCTCAAGGCACAGCCCTCGTCTCGAGATGTTCTCCACTCGACCATGACTGTCTCGAATGTGCTCGGACTCGTGGCTCAATCCTACTTGAACTCTGACCTCGTGTCCTGCATGCTTGTGGTTCAATCTGGGAAAGGTGGCTCCGCTACTCTGATGGACATTTCCAGAATTGCTTCATCAGCGCACCTCGGTTCTCTGAAGTCTAGACAACACTCTAAGGATTTGAGCCATGGACTCGCTGGCAGGCTCGAGAGCGAACAGTCGTCGACATACCCCACGCTTTCACCTCCTCCTTTTCTCTCTGACAGCCAGCAGCATGTCCGGATCGTGGAGAGCACCGAGAAGCAATAAGTGAACAAAAAAAGCAATACCTAAATAATCTGTATTTATCAATTTGTGAAGGAATATTATAATATCTATTGAAAAAAAAGCCATTTATTCCACCTCAAATGCCGCGCCTCTCAATGAAGCAACAACCATGAAAACATGAGGCAGTGCCACGGCGTTCTTGCTGTCATTGCTCTCTCAGAGCCCCTTGTTTCCTTTTTTCTAATCTGATCAGCCATCTCGCACATTCACTCTTATTCCTCCATCGACATGCAGGGCTCACATGTCCCCGAGATCCTTGATCGGATTGCTCTCCACCTTCTGTCCGAGGTGAGCTACGGAGACAAGACACTGGGCTATATCCACCTAAAGAACTGTTCTGAAGTCTCGAAACTTTGGCGGGCTACTTTCCTCGATTGTCTTTGGCGCACTGTCAACGACGAGCACCCTCTGTTCCGCGACTTGATCCGGTCGGCCGCCTTCTATTCGGTACCAGCGACAGAAAACGCGAGTGATTGGTCTTGTTTACCCCAGGACCAGCAACAGCAACCTTCAGAGGATCATGAAGGGCGATCACAGCCTCTTATGTACTCTCGCATCGTGCCGACCCTGAAGCAGAGTCGAGCAAGAGAAATATGGGACAGGCACCAACATCGAATCTGGGCCCTTCACATTGAACATTATTACACCATCGATTTGGCCCTGGAGTCTGGCATGGATCATCTTTTGGAACTGAAAATTGGAATACGGAATGCGAAAGACTTGTATTTGGCTTATTCCTGGCTGAAAACTCTTCTCTCAAAGGACAGTGAAAAGTGTGGGCTCATGCCAGCATTTGATCCGCTTGACCCGCTCAATCCCCCAAGAGATGCTTTCCACATCGGGGTCAAATCTATGATAAAAAGTCGATCCAGTATAGAGGAGGATGTTCTGAACATCACACGAGCCAGCTGGCGCCTCGTCCTGAAAAACTCTAGTCTCGTCTCGTTGACCTTTGGGTCAAGTGCTCATGAACAATTCTTGTTCAGTTTGATATGTGAGGATGTTCAGAAAGGGTGGTCTTTCAATCAAGCTGAATTGGAGGCCTTAAAGTGGGGCTGCACCACTACTCATGCCCTCAAGTTTGCTCACTCCGTATTTTCCGGAGTCACAAGTTGCGAGGAAGAAGACAGACGTTGGAGGATCGGACCGTCCGAATCGGGCACCGCAGGCATGCTATTTCTGTCAAAAGTCTTGGAAACGCTCAAGGATTTGAAGTTTTTGGGATTTTGGACAAAAATGGATGACTGTGCGATCCTGCGACTGCTGAACGAGGCCGGCAACAAGAGGAGCACTGCAAGGGCAACTGGATCTACGGACGCTATGATGGCAGCAGTTCAGTCCTACACCTATTCAAGCAGCTTTCTGTTTCCACTGTATCAGCTCTGGTATGTAAAGGATCCATTGGGCATCCGGTTTCAAAATTGTTATATAAGGATGCTTGATATGACAAAATTGGACTTGGAGAGTCGTCATTTACGGCTACTCTTGGGGCTGTTCCCATGCGTCGAGCAGTTGGCTTTAGCGAAATGCACCGAAGATCATCCTGTGGCTAAATACTCGATAACTCACCAAGCGCAAGGTTTGGCATACACTGACTTGATTTGCAAGGCATTTCGAGCCCCTGTTCTCCATCGTCATCACCCTACTCCCTTCTCTCAAGAGAGCGAGTCCTTTCTCGTTCACAGGAGGCTGAAGACCATGACGATGGTCTCTGGTTTATCCGGATTGGGATCTTGCTCTGTCATCTTTGAGGCCCTGACATTCCTTTGTCTCCCTAGTTGTCGCTCAATGGCAAAACTTTGGAGTCACCTCCAAAGAATGCCACACCTGGAACGCCTTCAACTTTTGGATCTTATTGGACAAGACAGTCTTCACGATCGCAGCATTCGCTATTCTCGAGGTGGACCAACTGCGTCTACGGAACCTTACAAGCTGTCCAACCTCCGGAAAATCGTCATCTATTATAACATGGCACGGCCTTGGACCCTTGCCTCGCTCATGGAGTATACACCTAACCTGGTTCACCTTCAGCTACGAACGGGAAGCAAGACGCTTATCCGGGCACTTGCCACATGGTGCGCAGGCACATTGGAGCATATGGAGTTCAGCCTGAAGGAAATCTGTTACGACGAGATGGCGCTTTTGATGACAAGCTGCTCCAGGCTACGGGTTGTTCGAGGGATGGGGCTGATGGTTCGAGCTCAGGACATGCTAACAGAAACCAACAAACTATCATGGACTTGTCTCGGACTGGGGGCTTTGCAGTGCGAAATCCGCGGTTTGCCACGATTGACCGACAACCACGAGGTAATCCTGGGCTACTTCTCGGTCAATCAAAGGACCACCGCGACCGGTCGGGCGACACTGACCAAGGAGAGACAGGTTATCCTTGATCAGTACGAACAGTCTCGGGTCTTGCAGCATCGCGTTTTGGAAGCCCTTGGACAACTGACGGGACTTTATCATCTGGACATTGGCTGTCAGAGATGGACGTACATGAAATACCAGACAGAATATGTCCGTTTGTACGATACATTCCCAGAGTTGCCTTTTGTTTCGAACGGTCTGCCCGAGCCATTGGACGTGAACCAGTATATTGTGGATGACGACTTTAAAGGCTCGGATATTTATCGATATCGGAGAACGGACAAGCCTGTCCCCGACACCTTGGGCCTGTCGCTCGACTTGGGGTTGGACATGTTGTCGAGATTATCAAAGCTGGAGACACTGGGGATCAAGGCGCTGAACCATCGGTTGGGCCAGGCAGAGGTCGAATGGATGCGAGACAAGTGGCCGAGACTGAAGACAGTGCTGGGGTTGGATGGGTGCAAGATCCAGGGCATCCAGTTTGATTACAAGGCAAAGGTCCTGGCACGGCGGTTCAAGGCCACGGTAACTGGAATCGATGTTGGTGGCGTGTGATTTTTTTTTTTTTTTTTGGAGCATTAAAGCATTAAAAATCACATTCCATGCGCTTGCACTTCATTTCGTTCCTTCATTGCTTTCTTCATTCTTGGACCACCCCCATCATCACCTCCACAAATGTCCATTCTGCTTTTTATGGTAGCCGGTTGCCGTATGCAGGCACTAGCTATAGAAGGCTCTAATGAACGCACATGACAAGGGCTAGTTCAGCTATATCGCGACAATAATATTGGCCCTACTCAATTCTCTCAGACATAAAATTATAAAATTTTATGTCGAACGCGCTTTGTGCCAACCTCACAATTGCAACACCAAAAACATATGGTGAATTGGGCCAATGAAAACATGTGCACCCGAGAGCAAAGAAAAGGCAAAGCAGACGGCGATACAAAAGTAGCATCCATAGAGCCGCACCTGTCAAAATTCACACAGGCAGCTTTTTTCTTCTTTCCATGTTTATCACCACCCCCACATCTCTTTCCACTACATCCGTTTTGTTCCACCCCGAGTCCTTTGAGCTTCACTGATATTTTTGTTCTCACTTATCAATCGCGACAGTCGAGGTGCCCATTAACTCCCAAGATATTGCTACCAACCGCAGCCACAATTATGTACTTGTTGCAAGCTCGCAATGCAGCCTCTCTTTGCATAAACCACTTTGAACCAGGTCAAAACCGACATCGAATCTGCTTGGGATGCTTGAGGTTCTAAACAGGCAGTCATCAAGCACTATCGGTCTGCCAAGAAGGCCCTTGTCAAATTCAGCGATAGGGAATCGGATCCCCTCACTCTGAAGGACATGATTGCAGCGGTCCAGGACCTTGACGTTGTACTCAATCGCTCTAGAGAGCAGGAAAGAGCTACCAAGTGTAGACAAATAGGCAGATGCTCTGAGGTAGGATATCCTTCTTGTTCCTTGTCAGCATTGAATGGCTGGTATTTTGCAAGGCCCTGTAACTGAAAACCAACGTTGCATTTCCAACAGGCAAACCCTCGACGAGAAAATGAAGGTTTATGCAGCTACTACCGCCCCTTCTTTGATGGGATCAGGACTCTCTCCGATAATTGCCTAAGCAGGATTCACCCACTGGCACTCTTTAGCGTCGTCAAGCAATACCACTTCTGGTGTGAACTCTAACGCCACTCCCACCCCACATCAGCTACCACCCCCTTCTCCTCAATCGGCAGCTAGTGTCAATCTGACGACTCTGACGTTTTTTTTAGCAATGATGTAAATCCCGAGCCTTGTGCCTATTCGCTACCTGGTCCAAAAGAACAGCTACAATCCACCCAACAACTCGCCCATTGTATCGCACTGCTGCAACTTTCAGTTCAAGAGGACGGTCTCTCTCCAGAAGCTGTCGAGTGGTGACAACGCACTTTGAATGACACGGATGAGAGGAATCGCTTGGAGGCCGCGGCTGTCCAAATCATTCAGACATATGCCGAGGATACTATGAAGAATGCCGATGCAGTTGACGAGGGTATACAGTTGACCCCTGTACTCGATAGCGACAGCTCTCAATGTCTTCTCAAGACCTTTATCGACAGCATTAACCAGTCAGAGATTCTACATTCACATTCGCTTAAAGGGTTGGCCAAGGTGATTCAAGGGGCTGCCCCAGGATCCATCGACTCAGACGTCCTTGTGTAGTCATTCCTCAATCCCTTCACAAGAAACTCCAGTCTACCCACTCAGAGAGTAATCGACATCAGTATCACCTGCTACTTGCAACTTCTCGGATTTTGGATGCGATGGGACTCCCATGTCGGAGATGTCGATCGCATCAACCTCCATGGTCCTCTGAAAGATCTACTTCGGTATTTGAGGTCAGGTGATGATCCCTATTTGACCTTCTAAGCTGAATATGCCACACAGGCGTTGCTCAATGTGTCTGATGACGGCAATATATGGCAGGCAGGATTCAGACGACTATGGCTTGTGATGCAAGGTGGTGCAAGACTTTCCAAAGTGCCAGATCCGAGGAAGATAAAAGACGCGCTCGAGGATCCAGAGATACTTTATGAAGCCGCCAGAATGCTCAGGGGTACTTTGAAGGCGATGAAGGATGGTGAAAGTCCAACATTCACAGCAACGAAGTGCCTAAAGACTCTTTTTACTCCCCCGTCAAAATCCGCAAATACACCATCCGCATAATAGTGGCTGGCGCGGCAACGTTCACCTGCGGCAAAATCATGACAGGGGATTCAGAATTCAGACTGACGAAATTTTGACGGGGGTAAATACCACAGTCAAGATTCTGGCGGAGGGAATTCTGACAGGGGAAACCCCAGGTGAGATTCGCTCAGACTGAATTTTGACGGGGGAGTAAAAAGAAGCTTAGAATACCTTTGTCCGTCTTCCCCGTGTGAGGTAGTCTCGCCACCATTCCAAATCCTTTGGAGGGCTGGTCGGCAAGTAAGTTTTTTTTTACTATGATCCTGCGGAAGTCCGTCAACAAAATATTTTCAAAGTCGAAAAACTGCTTGATTTTGATGTTTTTCTCTGAGGCTCAGAAGAAATTTTACATGGCGTGGAACAAGCCTCGCAGACTTCCGTAGGGTCATAGCAGAATCCTGGAAGACCGACCAGCCCCTCCAAAAGAAAAAGTGAGGGTTGTCTCATTTAGGCACCTTGCCTTCGAACTGGCGGAGGGGGGTGGTGACGAGTCTAGTGTGACGGTTGGATTTGCGCCCGGCGAGAGGCGCAGCTTCCAATTGATGGCGTTGAAATTGGTGGCGTGAAAATTACTGTAGTGATGGCATCGTTAATGTTTTTCCATCCCTCATTATTCCCTCATTCCTCTCCTCTGCTTTTTCCTCCTCTTCTTCCTCCTTTCTTCATCTACTTTCTGCTATTCCTTTCATCCTTTCTCATCCTTCTCGTCTCAACCCATCTCTACTCATCTCTCTTCTCACACTCCTTCCCTCTTCTCATCCTGATTCAAAAAAAACATGAAAGGGTCGAGCAAGCTGTTATCAGTTCTGGTTGCTTTGATCATTTCGATCTTCCTTACTTCTGTAGCCGTGTCTAATCCTACACAAGGAAATGTCATGATGACGCTTGCAATTGGTGACGACACAACGTTCCCTTCTAGAATCGGACTGCGGCACCTTAGAATTGACCACCCTGTTTACGTTTATTCTTTTCCCCAGATGTTGGATATAGTGCGGCTCGTTTGAGTGTTCTTGTTGGTGCTAACGGACTCGTCTTCGGTGATACCGGTGAACCAAGAATAATACTGACCGGTCCAGGAACACACTTTTCGTCTGGGCCATTGGAGTTCAATTGGACAGCTGAAGGATTTCTGTTGATCAAGGATGGCACGGATGAAGCGCAGTATGTGCACCCATCCAGTACACTTTTCAACCTTGATCATCCCGTCGAGTTTCGTTCACGGAATAAGCATGATTACCACAACAGACCCCGCATCACCGGATACCAGGCATTCACCCTCCTCGACATCACAAGCAAGTATCTGCAAAAATTAATAACTTCTGCGGAATCGATCGTTCGTCGTAGAGTCACGTTTACAGTCATTCTCTTGCCGAATGGACAAAATGTAAGAACCACAACAAAGAGAACCATTAATCACAGACTCTGGGGGAACTTCACCTCTTACCAAAGAGTTTATGTTGATGGACACGACCCTCAGAAAACTGAAAACGCGATGCGGGCGGCCGCATTACCGCAACGACCAGATAGCAGCATCACACTGTACAAAAAAGCCTCTGCTGCTATCTTTCCCTTCGATAACGGTATGGAGTATAGTAGAGCTTTTCTTGTCTATCGTCTCGGCAGCTCAACATTCAAGGTCTCAGTCCATAAAGTTGAAGGGGGGACTTCTGTCATCGTGTCCTCCGTCTATAATCAACACCTGGGCGGAAATGATTTTAATCAGCGCATCGTCGACTGTTTGCTCCTGGAACACAAGACCAAGACTGGTGAGGACCTTTCCGGCGACGACATGTTTCTCCTTCGACTGGGAATTGAAGTAGAGAAGGCCAAGCAAGTGCTCTCTGTCCAAGACTGGGCTCAGATTGAAATAGAGTCCCTCTATTCGGGAAGTCAGAGCTTCTCCGAAGTGTTGACTCGGTCCCAATTCGAGAATCTCAACATGGATCTCTTTAATAAGACCATCACAGCAATCGATCTGGCCATCAAGAACTCTTTCATGTATACCAAGGGTGATATCCAAGACATTGTGTTCTCTGGTGGATCCGCCAATATCCCCTTTCTCCAGTCGGCCATCAAAGAGCATTTTGGTCCTCATAAAAAATACCATGGATTGAATAACCCTGAAACCACCGTAGTATTGGGTGCAGCAAAACTTGGTCATTGGTATCAGGATACAAGACACTTTACCGGTGGCGAGTGTTGCTCTCCTAATGCGCAAACATTAACTCTTGGCATCGAGACAACTGGCGGAGCGATGTTCAAATATACTGACTGGAACTCTGTCCTGACAATCAACAAGATGTACACATTTACAACCACAAAGGATTACCAGGATCAAGTGATCATCCGAGTGTATGGTGGGGACGGAAAATGGACAAACCAGAACAGGTTCTTAGGCAAGGTCAGACTTACAGGGATTGTGCCGGCTCCCAAGGGAACTCCACAGATCCGAGTATGGCTTAGCACTTATGGGTGTGGCCGCTACATTAATCTGAATGTCATGGACATGGCCTCTGGGAGAATCAATGCCACAATAATATCCATCGTCTACTATGGAAAGAAGCTCGATGACGAGATAGGAGCGTTCGAGCTCGAACCGGCAGGCAAACTGACTCTTTTACATTAATAAATTTTAAATTATTAATATAAGTGTAAGGACCGTGCAGTTTTCATGAGTACATGTTTTGAAATCGCCACAAAACATCGAATAAAAATGATACAGAGACAAAACATGGTTTATTTTCTTCCCATAGTAGAATACAACTATCCGGTAGATTTTGAGGGGGTAACTGTTTCTGGTCCTGGAGAAAATGGCGAAAAGAAAAAAAGGAGACATTTTTCGGTTTCCCGGAATTGGACTTAGAATAATTTTGAATGTAATAGTCACAATTTTTTTTTTTTTTTTTTCGCGTTTTCTTAGTTATTTAACTTATTTCTACACGTCGTCATAGATATCCATATCATCGGGAACTTCCTCATCATCGGTATTATCCTCATCATCGATCTCCACGTTTTCAACTGTCTGCCCAAGCAGATGTGCCTTGCAGGCGCGCAGTGCTTCCCTCCATGCAGAGATTAGATGCTTCTGTGTGATTTTGGCAAATTCCTTGTAAAGGCGGTCTCGAAGCTGTAGAGGCGATTCATCAACGACGGGGTCAAGAGCAATTGGGTTCTTTGCGTAAGCCCACACCCTCTCGATGGGTTGAACCTCACAGTGGTAAGGAGGGGTGATGATGATCTTGTGGCCATATTCTTTTGCTATTCTGGAGCACGCTCTGACTACAGGCCAGTCAATCGTGTCCAAATGATCCATGATCTCTTTGACCGTGTGAGTTTGTCGCTTGGGGGGTGGGAGATTGATGTTGTTTTCCGTTAACCAAGCGAGAATCTCTGGCTTTCTGGTTGTCTTGCCTGGCTTCGGGTTTTCTCTACGTATATGGTACCTGGCTCCGTCCATGTGGATAGCGCATCCAACCTTATAGGTGTTCTTGAGATCCTTGCAAAGTTGTTCAAACAATTTTTCGAAAACCTCGGCGTTGAAGTTTCCGTGGTAGTCTCTTGTGTCCGGGGGAAGGCTGGCTTCCCTAACGGCTTCAGGATAAACTTGCCAACCTTGGGCATCCTTTGCCGGTCGGCCCCTTTTTCTTTTCTGGACCTTCACCACTTCCTGAACGTCAGCCCTTTGGGAATTTTTGGCTGGTCGACCTCGTTTCCTCTTCTGGGCCACGTGAGCCACCTCAGCTTCCACCACTACCTCCTCCTCCTCCTCCGCAATTCTCTCGCCATTCTTGTCCTTAGTGGTCAGCGGTGCGGAAAGGTGGGACAATCCATTTACGGGCCAGATATGGAGACTCTTCTTAACGATCTCTGCTTGAACTTTGTCTCCATTATTGTAGACTATGAAAGCGCCAAAGATCACCATCATTGGGCCCCTTCCATGATCTAAGACAACACCACCTTTGGTAGTCCATGTCATCTTCTTGTGGTGGCCTATATGGCAGTATGACTCGTCCAAAAAGACCTCCGGGACCTTAGGACTAGGAGAGTGATCCAAACGACTAATGTTATCCAGACGCGACCTTGCATACTTTAAACGATATCGAACGTTTACGGGATCATTATATTTACGAGGGCGACGCTTTCCAGAACAGTATCGAATGTCTGTGGAACGAAACCGACGACCAAGAGTAGACCTGGATATGTGTGGGGGGGGTGCTGAGTGTTGCAAGGTGGTTGGCGATTGTTCGAAGGGAGACGTGTTTCCCGGCCAGATTTTGTTCTTGGATATGCTCGCGCACGGACCCCAAAAACGCGGGATCTACTTCTTTGGTCCATCCTGACGTGGTGCGAATCTCGGCCGGCGGCCTCTCACCAGACTTCCAGTAGTCCACGATCTCTTTGGCTTGGTGTGTGCCGACCCCAAGTGCCTTGCGTAGCCACTCCCGAGTTTTCGGTAGTGTCTGGCCAGGACAAGACATAATATACTCATTGACGTACTCAAGGAGGTTAATGAGGTTGATGATCTCGTTTGAAATGAATGGATTCTGGTACCGTTTTAATGGGATGCGCATTGTGAAGGTGAAGGTGAGAGATCTCTTGCATGGCAGAACCGAACCTCGCGAGTTCGAAAATGAAGTCCAAAAATGAAGATTGTTTCTGGATTTCAAGCCACTGAAATTTTAAAAATAAAACGCGAAAATTTGTACTGATAAAAATGCGACGATCCTTAACAATAAAAAGAAGCCCAACTCATTTTAGTCCCTCTACCCTCTATGAACACCAGTATATTTAGTATTCAGACTGTTTTAGACTATCATATTCCTAGCTCAATAACATCTTGTTGTTCTCATAATACATCAGCATGGGGTTCTCGCCACTATACGTCCTTGTCTTTTCTAAATCGCCATACCGCTCCAAGAATTCTTTCTGTGTCTGAACCTTGACTGATTTCTCCATGCCAAGCGACGGCCTACACACTTCCTGGTACATATCCCGCAAGAGCTCAAAGTTGGTGGGGAAAAATATGTCAAACATTCCTGGCATGACCATATACGTCGAACAAGGAACCATCGTCCCACTGTATCGGGTCTGAACCACTGGTGCATCTGTTCCTGGAATCGCCTCGGGGAGGGTGAAAAAGTCGCTCAAAACCAGTCGATGCTTTGGGAAGTGGGTCTTCAAGGTCTCGAGGAGGAGGAGTAGTTTAGTCGGAATAAATTCAGGTCCAGTCATGTTGGGTGCAAATGGCAACCTGTTCCGCAAACGTCTCAAGAGCCTCCGAGAGAGGACAGGGGATCGGTATCCAGTCTGACGTCGGATGGACAGATATTTTTGAATCAGAGGATCAGAGACTGGAGTATAAATCTCTGTGTATTCTCCTTCTTCGTCGATCGCCACCATTCCCTGCAAAGGTTCCTCTGTGGCAGTATCGTAGCGGATCAAATCGTGAGAAAAGTTGTCCAAGACCTCCATGCCGACAAAGAAGCAATTATCGGGGACGAGGGTATCCCACTCAAAGATACTCTTGTTGATGATTTCGACGCAAGAATGCTGCTTGCGTGCATCCCGCACTTCCTGACGCTCTCCTTGACGCTGCGCCAGCTTTTTGGAAATCTCAATGATCCTGTACCGGGTTCTTTCATAGACACTGGGTTCGTACTGCTGAATGTAATCGAGAATATTCAACATCAATGTTCCGTTTCCTGCTCCCATTTCGTAGATAATCAGATCTTTGTGGGGGTAGTTGTTGAGCTTGTACTCTGTCACAATATACTTCGCAATAGCGTATCCGTACCAGGGCTAAAAAAAACCAATAGTTGTGGAGTAAAAGCACAAAACCGTTAGGATAGAGAATTGATCATGTCGAATCGATCAACGACCTTGAAAAACACTTTCGGGAATATAATTTGCTATTCTTCATTCTTCATTTTCCTGTACCTTGAAGAGTTCTGTAGGAGTATGCCAGACCTGTCGAGCGACTTCGTCCCGGACATCCATGTCATCCTCAATCTCCTTGTACTTGTCCGCGATCATGTCCATGAACTCGAGATTGTCCTTCATCTTTTCAAACTCAAAGTCGGTCTCTGGTGAGAAAATGACGGCCTGTTTTGAAAAGTATCCGTAGTGGGGGTGATACAGTGAATCGTCGATAAAGTCTCTGACCAACATCTTGGCCTCCAATGGCATGTTCTTGCTCTTTGCAGTATCTTTTGCAGTCAGGATGGGGTATTTGGCGCGAGCGGCAATCTTTGCGGGAGTATAGCGAGGATCCTCGATCAGGTTACAACGGGCGGCCGAGGTATGAAATCCAGAAGCGGGCGATGCTAAAGAGAGTCTGGTCCGGCTGAGGTTGCTCGGGAAGGGAAACATGGGCGATGAAGGGGCAACGGTTGAGAGTTGGCTCAGTCGAGGGTGGGATGGTCCCTGAGGCTTCCTTGGAACGACGTGGTGGAATGAACAGAATGAATAGTGACGCCCAGTTGCGAGATCCTTGGACGCCTTGGACGAGGGCCAGTGGTAGGTGCCCTTGAGGGGACTCTTGGCGATTCCCCCCGAGAGTCGCTGGAAGGAGGACATTGTCAAGTAGTGATGAAATGACGGATGGACAGAGTGGGATCCAGCATCCATCTCGCGGATCGTCCTCGGGAGCAGGGACGGAGAGCCTCTCCGTCCGTGGCTTGTGTATCACGTGATGAAGGCATGCTGCCGTTGGAGGGGAAGAGAACGCGGTGGAGGAGTCTGTCTCTATTCTGCTCTCTGGAGCAAAAAGAAGACTCGCTGATACCCACCTGCTCGTCGGAGGGTGTGGGCATGGATGCAGCTAGACTCGCTTCTCCTGGGTGTCGCTTGACAGACGGACAGACAGACAGACAGACAGACAGACGATAAAACCTTGCATCATCATGTATATACAATCCGTTGACGCGTCGATCCCAAAGTGACGGTGGCCTGGGCGCGAAAAGGAAAAAAAAGAGTGTTTTGCAAACTAAAAGAAAGGGCGCAGGGGCCCATGATAGCAACAGTGACAATGAGGGTGAGAGTGAGAGTCATGGTAATGGTGATGGCAGGATGAAGGCGATTGGGGCTGCTATCGTGTCCTTTTTTTTCCCTTTGGGCTGGATATTTGGATGATCCCATCACAGCAACGGCTGCGTGTCTGTGAGTGAGTAGTGAACATGAATGAATGCGTGAAAAGAGAAAGAGACAGAGAGAAACAGCAACGAACGACATGTGGAGAAACAATTGTTCACTGCCCATGTCGCACAAGCGATTGGGGAAGAAGAAGGGGAGGGGGGTGTGGGACCAACCAGGGGCCAGGTGGAAGAAGAAGGGACCTGTTCATTCTTGGACAACAAGAACAAAAGTGACCCCTGTCCTCCTTATGCCCTGCCCTTCCGTTCGAGGGGGGGAAGAGAGAGTGGAGAGAGTAGGAGAGGGGTGGAGAAAGGCAAGGGGGCAAAAGACACGATTCGGTCCTGCCCCGAGCAGTGCAAGCAAGCAAGAGAGAGATGGACAAGATGGATAGACAAGATAGACAAAGCAGAAACAAAGCAGTTGTCTGCCCAGGGGGTGCGTGGTGTGTGGATGGATGGAGGACACAATCCACACGCGCGCACGAGCACACAGACACACAGACATCGTCTTTCTAGTGTCTCTCTCCTTGCTCGCCTCGCTCCTCTCTTCGTCCTTCCCTCCCTCCATTCACTCATTCCCTTCTTTTCCTTTCCTTTCCTTTCATTCACTCTGCTCACCCATCCCCTGTCCACTTGTTTCCTTTCCTTTTTCTTCCCTTCCTCTTCCCGCTTCTTTGCCCTCCTCTCCCTGGCTCTTGCCCTCCTTCCCTGCCTTCCTTTACAGCCTTGCTTGCTTGTCCGCAGTCGCCTTTGTTTCCCCCACCTTTATCCACTCTCGGCCAACGCTGTCTCCACGCCAGGTTGGACCCACCCCCACCATAGACGCACAGACAGACAGACAAGAAGACAGACTGACAGACAGACAGACAAGCAAGCACCCCTTGCGCTCATTCCCTTCCTGTTCATCCACTTCATCCGCCGTTGCTTTTCTGCGTCTTCCTCCCTGGCCTTGATCATTGACTGCACTCTAGTATAGTATAATAGTATAGCTGCATCCTCGCCGCACCAGTCAACCAGCCAACGCGATGGAGAACAAGCAATCGGGCTTGGTCACCCCGCCCATCGTCTCGCCACGACCCATTCAAACCCAGAAACCCTTCTCTGCAGACGAGAGCTGGAAGATAGTCGGTAGCCCGCCAAGGAGACCCCTCCTCTCGCCGCCAGAAGAGCACGAGCGAGAGCGAGAGCATGAGCAGAGACGCGAACGTGCTCGGTCCTTTCACGACGGCTTGGACTCGGCAGCCTTGACCGACAGCGACACGAGCCAGCCCCAGCTGGACGACCCCACTGCAAACAACGCGCCTTTTCTCTACTCGGACCCCTCCGACCTAACCGACTCTGTCGTGTCCTCCGTGTCGCTTGGCACCGGCACCGAGTCCTTGTCCTCGTCCTCGTCCTCGTCCGCATCCTCCACCTCCACCCCAGCCTCGCCAACAACCCCGCAGCATAAGCAGCCTCCACCCCATCGTATCCAGACCGGCCCTCTGCTGCACAAGACCGCCGCCGTTGGCTCTCCCAGCACATTGGAGAGCCCCCGTAGCAAATACGACCTGTCGTTGAGCGCGCTCACCTCCCCCTTTGCATTGGATCCCTCTCTGACACCCCAGCAGCTCCACTTCAAAAGCTCGAGCACAGGAACCATTGGAAGCAGGACTGCCACCTTGAATGGTCCTCTCAGCCCCATTGTAGGAGACAACAGGTTTGCAGACGGGATCTCCCTGAACGACCGAGGACCGACCGCAGGCGCACCCAGGGGCAGCTTGAAACAAAATGGAGGTGGACTCGAATCTTCTGTGAGCCTCTCTAGCATCTGGAGTGGTCCCTCTACCGACAGCAATGCTGCAATAATAACTGCGGGCCCCAGCAAAGGAGCGATTAGGACCCGGGATTCGCTTTTCGCACTACCACCACCCAGGCCTGTAGACAACGGAAGCTTCGGAGCCATCAGAACTGGGCGTAGTCTTTCCTTTTCAGAGCCAAGTTTTTCTTTTGCGCACTCGTCTGCCAACTCTACTCTGGATCTGGACGAGGAGGACATGCTTCGATACCGACCACCACTACCAACGATGGAAGAAGAGTCTGAAGATTCATTTGAGCCTCGAATGATTCGCGCTAGAAGCTTTTCAACTTCTGCTGCCCAGGGTTCAGCCTTTTTCTCGGCTGGATATCCTGCTGCGTCTCTCGGCGACATGAGGGTACAGGACTTGTTCTCTAGATCACAGGTTCCCTTTTCAGAGTCGAGCTCCACAGCCCAAGAGCGGGTATCTCTGCATCGCAAACTTTCAGGAGGGCTATCATCATGGTCAACTTCCTCTAGTGGACAGGAAGAACTGTCTCTAAATCATCGACGGTCTTTGACGTCCACCTCAGGATATCAATCTGGAATTTGGGAAAACACTGGTCCATATCAGTCGCATATTGTTAGAGATCAAGTCGGAGAGAGAACAGTGACTCCTCGGCGCTTTTCGCTGGAACCATCGACAGGATATCAGCCTTTCGACTCGATTCTCGAAAACGAAACTGTTGGACCCCTCACGCCCAACTCTGGATACAGTCGGTAATAATGATCATTCTGCATTATTGATATGAATGCAATGTGCTTTTTATTGTCCAGTGTCACAGTGTCACAGTGTCACTCATTGAACCCAATCCTTCATTTCCAACGAAATTAATAGAATGGAAAATGAGCAAGGTTATCATCACCAAACACCACGACGGCACTCTGTAGCTGGCCCAAGCGGCTCATATCTCCGCCAAAGTCCAGCTCCATTCAACCTGTCTACATCTCTGGAAACCCTTCAGTTGGATGAGTGCGACTCCCATGCATGGAAAGGCGAGGACGATCCCTATGAAACCGAGGACTATATGCACCATAGGTCTGTTCCAGGAGAGCGCAACAGGGGGTTGGCACTGAGCGAACTGCCCAATCGCGGAGCTCTGTATGTAGTTGAATTCAAGGCTGGTCGAAGTGACCTGTTTTATGTGACAGAGGACAGTGGACTGGCCTTGCAGATTGGCGACTATGTGATGGTTGAAGCTGACCGTGGCAAGGACCTGGGCAAGATTACAAACGATTCTATTACGCCCGAGCAAATCAAGGTCTTGCAGGCCAGGCAGGCAGAGATTGCAGCCCTCCAAGCTCTCCAAGACGGCAGCGGCGGAGGCCACAGGGCACCTAAGGATATTCAACCCAAACGCATCTTCCGAATGGCGCATCCTTCTGAAATTTCTCTGCTCGCAATCAAGGATCAGGACGAGCTCAAAGCTATGGTTATCTGCCAAACAAAAGTCCGACACAAACGACTTCCCATGGAGGTCGTCAATGCGGAATATCAATGGTACAGAATGGACCCTTTTTTCAACTTTGATTTGATTTGAATGGCTGCTAACAGTTTGCCGTCCGTTGGCTCCTCCTTTTTTAGGGATCGTCGTAAATTGACATTCTACTTTGTTGCAAAGCGCCGGATTGATTTCAGGGAATTGGTCCGTGACCTGTTCAAGATCTATAAGACTCGAATCTGGATGTATGCTGTCAATCCGACCTCGGTCCAAAACAATGGCAATAGCGGCGGACCTCAGTTGTCGCACTCGCCGCCTCCGCACCTGAGCACATCTTTCCAAAGTGGCAATCCCCCCAGCTCCGCCAACTCGCCGTCGTCTCCACATCCTCGTCGCCAGTCATTGTCGTCGCCTCTGAGTCCTATGAGCCCGTTCTACTACTCGTCGTATGCCCAGGATACCAACGTTAGTCAGCAATCGTGCCCTCTACCTCTCCATCATCAACAGCACCAGCAGACTGGAAATGTACCCCTTCGATGCTCGCAACAACAACAACAGCAGCAGCAAACGATGTCCTACCCTCAATACCCTCAGATGCCTCTTCATTTCCAATCGCAAACGCTCAAGCAGCATCCGTTTTCTCAATCGAGCCATCAGCAGACATCTGCGCTCTCCCCTCAATCTCCTCAGACGCGCTTCCAACCGACGCATGTACAGCAACAGCAGCAGCAACAGCAGCAGCACTCCCACTTTGGGTTCTCGCCTACATCTCTCTAAACGAATTGGGTCTGGATTGACAGCACTCGACTCAGCATTGACTCTCCACTCCCCCCCCCCCTTCTCTCTCTCTCTCTCTCTCTCTCTCTCTCTGTCTCTCTCTCTCTCTCGCTTACAGTTCAGCGAAGTGGAACCGAATAACTAGATGTCGTTTCTTCTGTACAATCCCCTAGATACTTTTCCAAACAAACGCAACACATATAGCAATCAACGCCGACAGTCGCGGTGGCGTTTATAAAGATCCTGTCTCTGTAGTCGAGTATATGTCGTCGAACAAGAAAAAAAGTGGACGTGAAGTAATAATTGTAGATTATGGGTGAAGAGGAGAGATAAGACAAGAACGATAGCGATGAACAAGAGCGTGAGAAATAAACATGTCAGGACACAAGAGATGAAAGAAAGAGAAGAAGAAAGGAGCGGGAGTGACACAGCTTTGGGATGTTTCCACTGAGAGCGAAGAAGAGAGAAAGATGACAATGATAGTAAAGGTGCGAGATGAGGGAGTGATGGTGTTAGAGCGCCGGGAGATGGCTGACTGGTTGACAGACTGACAGATAGGCAGAAACGAACCCTGGGGAGAGCGAGACGACTGAAGCGAGTGTAGATGTGAGGGATCGCATCATCAAGAGCGAGGGAACCTTAAAGGCAGGAAGGATGCGAGCGAACGGGCTTTGGAGGACAGATCTTTGTCGCAGAGAGTGTGTGCGTTCGTGCATGAGTGCGTGCGTGCATCTGGCGGACGACCGAGGTAGCAGTCGATGGCGTGATTGGATTGCGACGGCAGGGAGTCAAAGCGACCAGCGCTTCCTTGATCAAGCGATACCGATACGGCGGAGCACGACGACCAAAGAACAACAGGAAGAATGCAAGAAAGACAAGCGCCACCGCCCAGACGGATCGCGCAATTCGCGGGGACTGCTTTTCGATCTTTTTTATTCCTTTTCGTCTTTTGTCGCCTTTGCACGTTGTGCGCTTTTCTGTGGATGGAATAAAAGGACTCTATCATTTGTCTTTTCTCTCTCTCTTTCTCTTCATTCTCTCCACACTTTACCTTTCCCGACACCCCCACCTTACTTTTACAACAATGTCTCCCTCCCGTGCTCCCCTCCGCCTCGGCTCCATTGCCCCCGACTTCAAGGCCCAGACCACCAAGGGCGATATCCAGTTCCACGACTTTATCGGCAACTCCTGGGTCATCCTCTTCTCCCACCCCGCTGACTTCACCCCCGTCTGCACCACCGAGCTCGGCGAGGTTGCCCGTCTCCAGGACAAGTTCACTGAGCGCAACGTCAAGGTCATTGGACTCTCTGCCAACGGTCTCGAGTCTCACGAGCGTTGGATCGATGATATCAACGAGGTTAACAACGTCAGCTTGAACTTCCCCATCATTGCTGACGATTCTCGCGAGATCTCGACCTTGTACGATATGTTGGATTACCAGGACTTGACCAACCTCGATGCCAAGGGCATCCCATTCACCGTCCGCTCCGTCTTCATCATCGACCCCAAGAGGACCATCCGCTTGACCTTGTCTTACCCCGCCTCGACCGGCCGCAACTTTGACGAGATCTTGCGCGTTGTGGACTCTCTCCAGATTGGTGACAAGAACAGAATCACCACCCCCGCCAACTGGAAGAACGGCGACGATGTCATTGTTCACCCCTCGGTCTCCAACGAGGAGGCTGCCACCCTCTTCCCCGGCTTCCGCACCGTCAAGCCCTATCTTCGCTTGACCACCCAGCCTGGAAAGAAGACCGAGACCGCTTAAACGGACTGTCGTCTTTTTCATAATTCTACTACCCTTTCCTCCTTCAGCATCCTCTTTTTGACTGCAATGTAAATAAAACCAAAAGTTATCCCCCCCTCTTTCTACTCTCCCACGGACGAACACAGCCGGTCAAAGCAGTTTCTGTTCCCTTCTGCGCAATATGAAAAACCAAGAAAGGTGACATACGAAACGGATTGCCACCAACCCGCAGAGCCCCGAGCTAAGCCACACTGCCAGGCACACTATTCCCGCTTTTGTCTCGTTCGACTTTTTCGCCCACCTCATTACTCTTTTCCTTCCCTTCATGGACATGACCATTGCTCCGCCCTCATGACATCAGCGCGGTTCAAGAATGTAATTGCGGAACAGCTGGCAAGGCTGACCAGCGGGGAGGCCTCTTTGATCGCCCGAGCTATCGATCGACCAAAAGTGAAGGGACTAGGGACGTTTGCGATCCCTTTGCCTCGTCTCCTTCCTTCAAATACCACCCTGCCCAAAAAGAAATCAAAGGCACTCGATATCTCTTTGCCCTCCACGACATCAACATTAGCAGGAGAGGTAGCGGCAGCCGGATCCGGCAAGGCAAAGAGACTACTTGTTCGCGACCAAACAAATATTACCGCAAAGGCTGATCTCCTATCCAAATTGCAGCGCGAGGTAATGCTTCTTGTACGTCTGACAGCAATAAGAATCGTAAGGAATGAGGAAGATTTAACAACCTGTTAATGTTAATTCACGTAGTTTGACACTAGCGGACTGATCCGTTCGGTCACACCGGCAGGGCAGTTTCTGAACTTTGGGGTTGACGAGAGGCAATATACACGCGACACAATCCAGGATGTCATTCGAGCCGAAACTGCAAAGCAGCACTTTGTGGATTCGCACAAAACCAAATCGGACTTGGGCTTCACATTCAAAAGGGGGGATCATCTGGGCTATGGAATGGATGCTTCCGTCGGAAAAGGACAAGTGGTCGCCATTGACTATAGTTCTCCGAATATCGCCAAACCTTTTCACGGCGGTCATTTACGTGGAACCATCCTTGGAAACTTTGCATCGAGGCTGCTGCGAGGATTTGGATACCATGTCGTTGGCATCAACTACTTGGGTGATTGGGGGAAACAATATGGTATGTTTCTCTTGGGCATTTTATTTGAAAAAAAGAAGACCGGGTATATTTACTGACCTATGCTCATTTGGATTGTAGGTCTGATGGCGGTTGGATTCGATCGATATGGAGATCGGGCTGAACTTGTCAAGGACCCGATCAAACACTTGTACGACGTGTATGTAAAGATCAACAAGGATATTGTCGAGAATCCAGAGCTGGACAAGAAGGCGAACGAATATTTCAAACGTATGGAAGACAATGATCCCACGGTCTTGTCACTCTGGCAAGAGTTCCGATCGCTCTCCATTGATTTTTACAGGGTCATGTACAAACGACTTGGGATCGAGTTTGATGTCTACTCTGGAGAATCCGAAAGCGCGCAATTTGTTCCGCAAGCGTACGCGCTTCTGCGGGAAACAGGACTGTTGCAGGAACAAGACGATGGGGCCTGGATCGTGGATTTGACCGAGCATGGATTGGGGGTATGTACCCTGCGTCGAGCTGACGGAACGACCCTTTACCTGACCAGGGATGTTGCGGCATGTTTGCAGCGGGCGGAAAAATTCAAGTTTGATCGCCATCTCTACATGATTGGAGATGACCAGAACTTGCACATGAAGAGGCTTTTCAAGATTATGGAACTTGCATTTGCGAAAAAGCTCGACCCGTCTACGAACCTTGACAAATCTCACTGGAGTCGAAACCTGGAGCACATTTCGTTTGGCAAAGTACAGGGCATGTCAACACGGAAAGGCACTGCCGTCTTTTTGGAGGATATTCTGGACACTGCACAAACCACCATGCTTGAGAGAATGAAGGAGAACGAGACAAGGTACGAGGCCGTGAAGCAGTCTATCCAGCAACAGCAGATCGAGGAAAACTCGCAGGGCTCTTCGTTGGAGTTGCAGGGCAGTGCACAGGACGGAGTTGAACAAGTAGCAGACAAGCTTGGCATCTCTGCGGTGGTGATCCAGGACTTTCAAGCAAAGAGTAGCAAGGGGTACGACTTTAGCTGGAAGCGAATGACAGAGTCCACAGGCAACACTGGAATCTACCTTCAGTATGCCCATGCACGCCTCTGCGGGTAAGGAAAACTCAATCATATTGCAGTTATTGATCTAGGAGGAAGGATTTACCAAGCTATACTAATTTTTTTTTCCGGACATGAATTGTTACATAGAATCGAAGAAAAGTCTGGGACGCGATTGAACTTTGATGCCAACACCGACCTGTTGTCAGAACCCGAGGCCTTTGAGCTGGCAAATGTGATATCAATGTATCCAGACATCACAACTTCTACTCTTCAGACATTTGAACCTTCTTTGATTGTCAACTATCTCTTTGGACTTTCGCATGCAATCAGTGCCGCGAACCAGGTTCTCCAAGTGAAACCTGCTATGGATGCTGGAGAAACAGAGTTGGCAGAGTCGAGAAGACTCTTGCTCTGGGCTGCTCGTGTCACCCTCGGCAATGGTCTACGGATTCTAGGCCTTGAACCATTGGAGAGGATGTAAATAAAACGACTAGATGCTATAATATTATTATGACTACTACTCATTTGCTGCCAATATGATGCTAATATGATTGCTATGAGGCGGCTACATGCCATGGCCATGCCATCCTCGTGGGATATCGTCTTCTTCGCCGTCGCCGACAAGACGTCCATACGCTCCGATCGGACGCTTCATGACCACGCCGATCGACCCACCAATAATTCCTGCCGCACCGTGTCCCAAATTCGACGAGTGCGAGGAAGACACATGACGCCCCGACTCTGGATTTTCTGGTTCCAGCCAAGATAACAACCCGTCGCCTATCTGTCGTGGAGGGAGATTTTGACCTCTAATACCACTGCTAATACCACCGTAGACAGGACCTGTGGAGACCATGACCCGATCCCCTAGTCGGCCATCCTCCTCCTTTTCTGTTCCCCAAACCACATGACGCGAATCTAGCCAGACCGTCAGGCCTACTGTGCGAAGATCCCTGATTTCTTGGTCCGCAAGTGCCACTGCATCCGCGACAGATTTGAGCAGCTCTTGGTACACCCTACATGTGCAAGGGTAATTATTGCTGCGAACAGTGTCTGTTCGCTGCATTACAGCAACAGGAGCTGAACCTTCATCCGTCGCCTCATCTGCTCCTTCCTGACCCCTGTGTGTACTACTGGTCAACCGATCGCCCACTCCAGCTCCAACGGTGGCCGAAGAAGTGTTGATTTGGGTGGTCTCAGCAGTAGCACGCAATGCCGCGTGGTATTTACATTGGCCCCAATCAGCCCTTGCTCTTCCGCCACTCAAAGACATGGTCGTATTCGGACCTCCCATGAACGAGACCTCGGTTTGACTGGGCAGCCATACCATGACTTTGGCGCGCGCCTCTTGAAGGACTGGGTTCAAGTAAAGATTCTGGATCCGACTCGTCTCTTTTGCTGCGACGGCGGATTCTCGGTGGATCAGAAGCATTGGGAGACTTGGCGCTCCACCCGAGCCTTGAAGATGTGCAGAGGCGGAGGAGGTTGAGGAAGTCGAGAAACTGGGATGAGGAGCTGGGTGGAGGTATGGGTTCTGGAGATGACGAGCAGAGTTTTGAGAGTGAGAAGGAGGAGAGGATGCGAGCGTGTAAGAGTTGAGTAGGTTGGGGAGGGAGACTCGATGGTGCATATTGTTGCCTCCTCCCGGCATTAGACCTCGTCTGGGGAATTGACCTGCTGTCATCCTGGACTCGGCGATAGCGTCCAGGGCGGATGAAGGTCCCACAGCTTGCGCGCGTCTTGAATCTACGGCACCTCCTTTTCGGGACGCGACAGAACTGGCGCGTCTAAGAGCTATGACAATTTCTCTGTACTTTGCCTCTTTTTCCTCTTCCGCTTCCTCAGTCTTGGACCGGATCACAGGTGCCGGGGCAGGTCCACCGTTGTAGGTTGGGGAAAAGAACGAAAGGCTGTCAGCACCAAACAGATCTTTATCGTATTGTGCCGAAGACCTGTCCGTCGCAGTGGAGGTATGGGCTCGAGCGAGTTGATCCGAGCCCGTTCGGAGGTGAAAGATATCGCGTGCGACTTTGTCCGTGGGTACGCTACTTGTCGTTGTCACTTGCTCATAATCAGACTGACGACATCCCCTTGGAACCTGCAACGAATCCACCATGGTTGTTTCGCCCTCGTGCTGAGAAGAGTCGTGATCGCCTTTGTACCGTCGACGACGAGAACAGCCCTCTTCCTCTTGGTCATGATTGTAAATACCTAAAATCTCTTTCTCATATCGATCCAGATCAAAGACGGGCACACTTTTAGGCCGGGGGCTGCACGATCCGTCGCCATTGCTGGATGTACCTTGGGAGATGATACTGGCTACAAGAGAATGACGGACTTGACCAATGATAGTCGTGGGCCGCTGCATAATTCTCTTCGCCCTGCGGCGTACTGGTGACAAATAGAGTTCCTCAGCTTCAGTCGCTTCCCATCCGGTTTGACCCTCGCCGTTAAGAGTATAACCAGGCTCCAAATCCAAAGGTGAGGCCGCTAGAGGACTGTGTGGTAGATCTGTAGTATCAGAGGTGCCTCTCGTGTCAATCTTCAGTTGGTTCACGTTCACGACATCCTCAATGTCATCAGTCGCTACGGCCTCCTCTATCGTTGAAACAGGGGTTCCTTTGGGAATCGGACAATGGGTCTCTCTGCGAGGTGGTTGTAGACCTAAGGCTGCAGTCTCTGTTGTGGCGTCTCGGGCCTCAGGGCGCACTCTTGGTTGCAGATGGAACTTTTCGACTCGACTCAACATTGTCTGTTCTCTCTTTTCAAATTGACGGCCCATCACCATCCTCGCTCCTAAAATGGCCAAAAGCACCACCACCATAATCCCGGCCTGGACCCAAGCTTGTCTGATGAATAAAAACAGAGTCAAAACAAATGGTGGACAGGCTACTGTGGGGAACATCAGGGAGCCAATGGCCTGTCGATAGTGTAAACCACCAGACTGGCATTTGGTAGTGACAACCTGTAGAATTAGGTACCGGTAGGACAGATTGAGAATAACTAGGACAAAGATCCAGAGAAGGAATAGCAATGGCGAAAGAGGTAATAGTGTGAGAGAGAGTGTAAAGAGGATAATCAAGTGTGGATAAAGGTTCTGAAGGTGGAAGAAAGGTGGCTGCCGAAGTTGAAATGCCTGACGGGGTGTCAACGTTGGAGCTGGAGCAAAGTTGGCCTCAAACAAGGACGCGTTTTCATCGTGGACATGTCCTGTATAACTGTCGTTGTTTGCTAAAGTCGTTGTCGCGGTGCTGGAGGGTAGTTGCGAAGAGTTTGTTGACGCGTCTGTAGCGCGTGTTCTTTCTTGCCTTCCTCGAGATTGTAAAGTAGACTTTCTCCAAGAGAGCGGTCCCAATGTTGACCACAAGGTGATTGCTGGCAAGGTCGCGATTAACCGCGGTAATTGCAAGAGTTGGAAAAGAGGGAGCGCCAATCCTGCAACAAGAACGTATGAAAATGCAAATGAGCAATAGGAGGGGATCGCATGGACAAGAAATGTGGATGAATTGCTGGGCGTTTTCGAAATGGATTCTTGCCACGAGAAAGAAAGAGAAGTGATAGGATGGACCAAGCCTATGTTGATGATCTATAAAGTTTGTAGTTTACCCCAGTCAGTGACCTTGGTGATATGCGAAAATAACAGCCACAAGGCTACACGTTGTAGTTTACCAGAAACAGGAAATAATATCGTTGGATAGCAAGCTCTGTTCGTACTTTGGAGACGCGACCCCAATATTGGCACAACTCTTGAATATCGTGACAATAGGGTGTAATAAGATCAATCAAGTCTTTTCGTTAGTTATTATGTAGAGAGCTTCACACTTATCACCGCGGTGCAAAGATAAAGCTTCTTTTGTGTACCGTTCAGAATCCAGGAAGCAGCGAGCATCAAACCAGTCAAAAGCAATGGTGCCAAAATCCCCTGACGCATAGATACAGCCACGCTGGGCTCGAGCCTGTTCTCGATAGATCGTGTATTGGACCTTGCTCCTGATAGAGCCACTGTCGATATTCTTGTCCAAGAGTGATAGACAGACATTGATGCAATTGCCGATACGACCAGTCCACATCCCACGAGAAGCACGGCCCCAATACCCAGCACCATGAACCTCCCAAAAACCTTGCCAAATTTGGAACTGTCACCTTGCCCAAGAACACGCCAGTCAATATTACGAGGTGTAATTCCCAGTATCCTCTTACTGGATGCGATCTGGTCTAAGGCGACGGTCCCAGAAACTATCGATTTAGCACCAGCCCGAGTCCGCATCAGCAGGAACGCTGAAGGCAAGGGTGCCGATGTGGTCGCCACTCCTGTTCTCTCATCATCCAGGGGTGAATCGGTATCCTGTGAAGCAGGTGGAAACACCGTTGATGACCTTGGCTGCTGTTGGTCGTGGCGTTGTCTGGATGGCCGGCGTTGTCCGTATTCTTTCTGAAGTTCACTCTGTGTTCTCAGCTGTGAAACTTGGTCAGCGGCCACAGCCTTTCTTTGTTCTTCCGATAGCTGAGCTATTGTTTTGTTTAGTCGACATAGTTCCCCACGGTAATACCGAATCGAGTCTTTCCGTTTACTCAAAAATGGGATTCCGATAAAGTGGCGAGGTCGTCGCGGTTTTTGAAACCATTTAAGTGTCGAAAGTCCCAAAGCTGTTGAGGAAGCGCCGTTGCTTGAACCTAGAGCTCCTCCTTGTATATCTTCTGTTCCAGACACTGAACTGGACACATTTTCGCGGCCGGCTCTGCCAATTGTTGAGGATGAACCATAAAGTGCTGGATTGGATAAATCTGATAGTGTCAGCTGTGGGACGTCCTCCAACTGATAATGCTTCAGTGGCCCCACATGATCCTCCTCATCTGGGTGTTGATTCAGCCTTCCTGATCCCAGATGACCTTCTCCCGTGGGAGCCTCTGGTGTCATAGCTGCCATTTCCGTCTTTGCCTTTCCATAATGAGACGAGTTGAAGGCAACAACACGGGTTCTGCCTCCAAAACACGAATGCACACTGTCTACCATCCTCCCTAAACAAGATCTGGAGCGCCCCAGTAGGGTTGTAGACGCTACCAAGGCAGAGGCTCTTGCAATGGCATCCATATACTGGACCTCTGCCTGCTCCAATCGATCGAGGCATTCTTGATGTTGTTTTACAGCGCGCTCGAGCGCCTGTGTATTTCGGATCAAATACACTTGCTCAACTCCACCCCCTGGTGAGTTTGAAAAGAGGCGCACCAAAGATTGAACCGATCGAAGAGAGGGAGGAAGATTCTGGAGAAGAACTACGCGAGATGAAGATCGAGTCGAAGCCCGGAACAGGAACTCCTGTCGCAACTTTAGATATGTCATCAACTCGTACCAACACCAGACTAAAGAGACGACTGGATAGAAAACCATTGGGGAGAGGTGAGTTTGGACTGTTCTGGATGTTCACTTTGAGACTAGAAAAAAAGAAAGAAAAAAAAAATAGATTCCTCCTTGTTACCTGGTACGATCGAGGTAACTACCACTGCTGCCCAAAGTCGCGCGGTGTCTGTCACATTTCCAATTTGGAAGCTCTCGATTCTTTGAGGTGGCCGTTGTCCTTGTAGTATGTATCGGCTTTCATGTTCTCCAGATTGACCAACGCTGTAAATTGGCACCAGAACTAACATGGCGAAGCCTCCTATGGCGATTGAGAATGAAAGCAGCATTTTCAAAAACCTAATGAGTAGATAATGGTCCAATCCAGTCTTGGCTATCAAGGCCTGGCGGCCTGAAGTGGTCTCGCCTGATATTGCGGTCGTGATTGCTGCAGAGGAGGATGTCGAGGACAATGGAGGGCGTAAGGAAGTGGGGGTTGTCGCCACAGTAGTGGCGGCAGTTTCTTGTTGTGTCTGTCGGCCGTGACTATGATGAGCCCCTTCTTCCACACTCTTGATCATTGCCCGCTCGCTTGCATCCTTTTCTACCAAGACTTCGCTCGATAGTTTTGTATTGCGAGAGGGCCTCATGGATCCGAACCACAGGGACCATCTGTGAATGCCAGGAGACAAAATGGAGCCTACAGTTATTGAAGTGTCAGGCACAGAGACGGTGTGTGGTGTTGCCTGACTTGTTATCTCCTTTTCGAGCCGGGCCTCTAAAAACATTAGGCCATCAATCCAGCCCCAAAAGGAAGGCGAAAGACTGTCGGCCTGATACTCGGTTCTGACGAAGAACCTCCGACTGGCAAAGATGGACTCTCTTCTTGTCCGCACATATGAGAACAGGGTCAAGGCGACCAAAGTAGTTAAGAGAGATATAACCAGAGTGCTCTCGATTAACATCGATGTTGATTGTTGAAATGCAAACCCGCTATCAGCAGCGTAATTGACTTCCTGCGGTAAAGGTCGAGACATTGGTAGTGGTGATGCTAAGGTTTGCTTTGGAACTGGAGGCACAAAGGAGAAAGTTGAGTGGCATGCACTTTTGCATGCGGGAGTCGTTGTGGACGGACTTGGATTACGTATAGTGCAGTGTAGGTTGTGGGCCTAAAGTTGACGTGACACGCGTTATGAATGAGGAGAGGAAACGCGGGAGAAGTGGTAGACAGGGAAATGTGAAAAGGAAGAAGAGTAAAGTAAGAGAGGCAGACGGCGGCCCTGGCCTTGACCAACGCCATGGATTCGTCCATCGCCTCCAAAGCCTCTTGGGAACTGTGGGCGAAATTCATCCAGGAGGTGCCTGCACGCAAAGAAAGGGGTAGGCTGGAAGGGGGAGTGCCAACAGCGTGGCTGTGAACACAAAGTCTACCCTCCTTGAAAGTTAGCAACGACCCCATCTTTTTCGGCTTTATCCTTTTCTCTATCCCTTCTCCCCCTTTGCCCTTGCTTTCTCCTTTGCAGGAGCTTTGAATAATATAAATGCGCGGCCTATTTACTATATTTTTCTTTTTGAGATTGATCGTAACAGTGCAAGCTTTGCTGTATTTTAATGGCAATCCTCTTAATTGGCAGCCTCTGGCGTGTGAAAGATGAAGTCTACAATCTGTCGCTTGGCTTTCAATGGGTCCGATGAAATGCTACAGAGAGAGATATATATATCACAGTTAGGATTCAGTTGACTGAAAATCTCAACAAGGATGTTGCCATATCAAGGCTTAGCATGCACTCACTTTTTCAGTTTGATGTCAAACCCTCCATTTCCATCTGATTCAAAGTATCGCGGGACGTGAGGGTGTCCTTTATCTGCTCGTGCCTTCGTCCGCGCACGCTGTGCGTCCTCGACTCTGCTCTTCTCAGTCGTCGCCAAATCCTGATTATTCACTTTCAGTGCAGCTGTCAAGTTGCTCCAGAGTCTTCGAGATTCATTCGGCTCCTGTTTGTCTTCTGAGGCAATAATCTTTGGCTGGATTTTGGCGGTCTTCGCATCAAACAAAACGTCCTTTTTGGAATTCTGTTTTTCATGTCAACAGGAAGGTCAGCTCAGAAGAATTGGTACCAATCAACAAAAACTCTGTCGAAGCCACCATACCTTTTTGATAAAAATCTCATCAGACCACTTCCCAGAGATCTCATAGAGAGTCTCCCCAGTCGACTCGCGCTTGATTTTGCCTGCTAGGCCGTTGTAGGAGCCCGAGAAAAACCCCTGTATAATATATTCAACATGAACATCAGTCCTAACCAGAGCCAATCACAGTGGACGTAACATTGCCTCGCGAATATTACCTTGACTTTAAAATCCAGCGAACAAACCAAGTCCAGTTTGGGGCACTTGACAGCTGCCTCGTCCCCGAGCTCCATCAACATCGTTCCGAAGAGAATACCACGAGCGTAGACATTCGGCATAGTGATAATGTAATCTTCACCCGGGCGATTGGTAAACGAGACTTTGATTTCACCCTGCATAAGCGTCGCAGCACTGTTTCCAAGGAACCTTGACTTTGGCAGGAGGTCGCCAAGGATGCTGAGATTGTTCTCTGGGCTGGCATAGTAGTAAGCAGAGATGGGTGGATGGTGGGATACCTGCTCTGCTACGTAGAAAGCCTCTGTCCCATCCTCAAATTTCCATTGCGCGCGGAATTGCTCGCCCAGAGTGGGATTGTACGGCTTTTTAACTCCCTAGGACGGTTCAAAAAAGGGCAGTCGATGGATCATGTGAGCAGGATTGTTGTCGAGAACATGACCGACATCCAGTCTAAATAACCCTCTGACGCCATCGATACCTTAGGTTTAATATGCCACCCTGAGAGGAAGTATCGGGTCACTGCGACAAAGCGCTCGACTGGGTCTTGCAACTGGTTTGCACTAGGTGAAGACAAGATTCAAAGATCAAAAAAAAACCTTCCAAAGCCTCCTTTGTATTCTCGCTGCAGCTATGTCGAAGGTGCACGCCAACGGTGACTTCATAGGGCGAGCAGCAGCCGCTCCACTGCTGGCCCGCTATGTGACAAACGGCTGATGCTAATAAGCCCAGAGCCGCGTCACTTGCGGTTGTCTTGGCAAAGCACAGCAGACCCAGATTCGTCAGAGCGCAGGCCTCGGACTGTGCAAGAGCAAACCTGAACTCCAAAACACCAACCGCTGGCTGAACTCTCTTTTTTTGCCCTTTGGTCTGCCAAAGATGTATTTCAAATGGTAGCATTCAGTCTTGACTTACTGGTTGATGAGCTCTGGGTGGGACATGAAGTCGGTGATGCGCTCAAGCATGCTCCTGGGCTCCAACACAAAGGTGGGAAGAGTGACTCGCGACAAGTCTGTGCTTTTGCCCAGCTGGGCGATAATCCCCATGAGGATATTCTTGGTGCCGTCGTCCAGGACCTCGGTGTCCTCGCCATCGACAGGAATGGTGGAAGGATCAGACATGGTCTTGTGCTTCTATTGCGTCCTAATGTGCGAATTGCCGGGTACTAGGATGAGAAGGGTGAAATGAGGTCGGTGTGCTGGTCCGATTCGGAGAGAGAAAGTAAGAATGGGCCAGTGGAAAGCGTGAGAGGAAGGATAATGAGAGGAAGAAGAGGAAGAGGAAGAAGAAGAAAAGGAAGAGAGAAGAAACAAAGAGGACAAGAGCTGGAAAAAAAAGGGCAGGCGGTGCAGGCACAGGGCACAGGCTCAGGAACAGGAACAGAGGCGACGTGTCTGTTTCGCGAAGACGGCATGCACTGGAACCCTGTTTAGTGTCGCCTTGTCGGCTGGCAGGTTGTGCGCTGTGGTCCCTTTGTGGAATTCCATCCAATCTCTTCTTCTTGTTGAGGTACCCTTGATCTCTGAAGCGCAATTGCAGAGGGCAAGCATCGGTTGCACAAACTCAGGTGCAAGATTCACCTGGTGCGTGTACCTCGGTCGCATTTTTGTTGGTTTTTTTAAACAAAAAGAAATGGGGTATATTACAAGGAACAAATAACATCTCTATCAAAAAGATGGCCGTGTCCCCGAGAGGTCATTCTCCAGGTATCGAGCGATATCAGACAGGTTTTCCGTAACCAACATGCTGGACGATATTGACGTTGAGGATGCGAGAGACTGCGACTGTCGACGTTTACGCTTGCTGTTCTTTTTTTTCATGGGCTCAGACGTCAGTGATGATGAGGACAGGTTCGGCGTCGAGGAAGACCGTTGGAACGGCCGCTCCCTGGACTCGGTAGACATTTGACCCCTGTTACTATTTTCCTCGTGACGCAAAGGTATCGAAGATGGAGGCAATGATGTCGCTGACCCTGTTGCCGATGCTGAGGCTATAATAGCTCCTGATGAGGTGGGAGTTGCGATAAGAAATGACTGGTAATACACAGGTGGCTCCTGAACAGGAGTGAACTCAAGAAAATCGTCGGACTGTTGGTGATGCCATGAGGTGCTTGGCTTGGAAACTATGGGCGAGTCCGAAGCTATTGATAGTCGATTGTGTTCGGCACTCTCAAGGTCAAACTTATGTATAAAGTCGGTACTTTCATTTTTGATTGCAACATGTGAGAGATCCTCTTTTGACTTCTGAACAAGGGGATCATACTGCCATTGTCCCCTTTGTTCTGTCTGCGTTTGCGCTTGCATCTGGGTATGCGGCTGCGTCTGAGTCTGCGTTTGTGTTTTCGCCTTGTGTTGTCGTAGTTTTTGTCGCCATGGAGAGACAAGGACCTTCCCTTGAATGGACGCAGAGAGAAGCTCCATGCGGTTTCCAGCATTCATCCATGACGTGTGTCGACTGCCTACTGACGTCCGCATGAACTTTGAGGACTTGGATCTTGAAGATTCAAGATCATGACTTGGATGGTGTTCGTCATAATCGTCGTCATCGTCGTCGTCGCTGTGAGGCACTAGCACCTTTCGCCCTTTTAAAAGGTCTCTCCAGTGTCCACGTAGATGGCTATGACGATCCACGTGCCTGTCCATGGTCTTTCTGTCTGTTGGCCGGTTCTTGCAATGGAGGAATCGAAGAGGTGTGTCTGTTTTCTTACTAAGGACTCACAAGTCCGACAAAAAGTATACAGAAAATTATTTATTTTGATACATCAAAGCAGAAGGGAACAAATTTATCGGGTTTGGACCTGTGGGAGCGACAAAAAAATGACCTGTGAGTGAGTAAACGGTTTAAATCAACCCACATTTTTCTCGATTAAGCACAACTTACCAGATCATCAATCTTAAGCAGCATCTTGACGGTTTCCGCCGCCAATTCGATCGCACTAGTAGATACCAGCAAAGGCTGGATAACATTTTCGTCAAGAATGTTGGTGATAGCACCCTTGCGAACGTTGATTCCAGCAGTGGTTTCTCCCAAGGCGTGGCGGTTGCGGAGCTCGGTCACGATGGCGATGGGGTTAAGTCCAGCATTCTCCGCCAAAGTGATGGGGATGACCTCCAAAGCCTCGGCAAAGGCTTGGAAGCAGTGGGCTTCCATTCCACGCAAAGTTTTGGCATATTCCTGCAGTCTCAATGAGACTTCGATCTCAGGTGCTCCACCTCCAGCAATCAAATATCTCTTCTTCACCAGACAGCGAATAACACAAAGAGCATCATGAAGAGATCTTTCAGCCTCCTCCAAAACGAGCGAGTTGGCGCCGTGGCAGAGAATCGAAACAGTCTTGCCAGCATGCTTGACTCCAGTGACCTTGACAACACGCGATCCAGATGCCTGGACCTCGTCAATCAAATCTGCATATCCAAGCTTGTCCTCTGTGAACGAATCAATGTCTGCGATTGGCTTGCATCCAGTGCTCTTGCAGATAAACTCGATCTCATCGCGCTCAATGTCCTTAATAACCATGATCTTCAGCTTGGCCAAGAAATGGAGAGAGAGATCGTTGACGGCATCGCGGAGAATGGACTTTTGGATCAAAACAACGTTACATCCGGATTTTTTGATCTTCTTGACCATGTTAAGCAAATATTGGCGTTCTTCCTTCAAAATCTTGTCCATCTGACGGTAATCATTGACGATGATCTGGTTCTCCATCTATGGAGCGCAAAAAGAAAAAAAATCAAAGATTAGTGACGTTTCTGACACACTCACTGCCTTTACCATAAAACGACATCAACGTTCTCAAACGTCACTATCATTATAACGACAATGCATACATCTGGCTTAGGAGGCGACAGCTGGAACTGAATAAGGCCAATCTTGGCCTTCTCGATTCTGGTGGGACCCCCTGCGGACTTGACAACATTCTGAGAGAGAACAAGGCCGTCAACCAACTCGGTATCATCAATGGTACCGCCAACCTTCTTCACAATGCGAATGTCCTTGAGGTCAACGTTAACTGCCGTGACGGGATCAATGACTCTGAGAACTGCATCAACGGCAATAGGAGCAAACAAGCCTGAGTATTGGGAGACGATCTTGGAATTGAGCGAAGTGCTGGCACTCTTCAGCAAAGACTCGCGATCAGCAAGATCGAGCTTTGTAGCAACTTCGGTCAAGAACTCGTTGGCCTTGTGGGAGGCACGCTGAAAGGACTCTGCAATGGTAGTAGGGTGGATGCCCTTGGAGAGCATCTTTTGAGCAGCCCCCAAAAGAGAACCTGCCAAAACAACGACAGAGGTGGTACCATCACCGGCCTCAACATCCTGAGCAGCAGAAAGGTCAACCAACTATAGCAGGCGCGTCTAGTTAGTCGTCAAGATTATCTTGCAAAAAAAAAAAATACGGTAGGAGCGGACGGGTGCGACTTACCATCTTGGCGGCAGGATGGAGGACTGCCATATGCTTCAAGATGGTGGCACCATCGTTGGTAATGATGACCTCGCCGTTGCTGGTCTTGATCTGAATTCATGTTGAAAAACGGGGCCTTGGTTAATCCCATGCTCAAAAATAGGCAGTCGTCAGCGACATTTGATCAGGGACAGGTTCTTACCATCTTGTCCATTCCCTTGGGTCCCAGAGAGGTACGGACGGCATCACTGACAGCTGGAGGAGGAGAGAGATAAAATTGATCAGCTTCCAGAGCTTGGTGGAGGCACAATGACTGCTCCGAAGTTAAGTGATACGCAGTTGCTGTCCATCTTCTCTCGTGGTTGGTGGACAGGATGCTATGGCAGAGAGAGCGCAACGCGATCTCCTTTGCAGTGGCGACATAGTGGTAGAGAAAGCGTACCTTTGGCGGCAATGATGTTGCTAAGGCGCACTTCCACGGGCTTGTCCTTGTCCTTGAAGGATCCGCCGCCGGTCTTTGGTGCTGGAGCTGCGTCAACCATTGTAATGTGTGAGGAGAGGGGGTGGTGTAAGGAGCGATGCGATCGCATCAACCTCGCGATGAAGGGGATGGAAGAAAGACGGGCACAAGCCACCGCGCGATCGTGCCACGTGACCTGGCTGGCGAGCAAAAAATCACCCTCTACCTTGACCTTGACCTTGACCTTGACCTTGACCTTGACCTCTTGACACTCTTGGACCTTTCGCCACACCTCAGAACCAGGACCAACGGCATCAACAGCGAAAGACCATACACTCATCGCTAGTTGATACCAAAATCACCTAGATACCCTGACACAGCAATGCGCGGCTCTGGAAAAGGACTCTCATCCCCCAGGACCCCAGACGAGCTAGAGGACATGGTTCTCCATCAGACGGTCGGCGCGAATCGCATTCGCTCCCACTCTGCTCGTCATGGTAGCCACAGACTAGCCCGTTCTCATGGCAACATATCCGCGTCCCTCTCTCCTTCCTCGCCGATTTCTGGAACCTCTGTTCCTCCTTCAACTCTTTCTCGCTCCACAGTGTCATCCTATCTGGAAATTCTGCCCTCATTGACACTCTCCGACACTCCGCCTCCTCGACCACCACGACCTCCAGGAGGGCTTTTGGGGATCAGCAATGGGCGCGGCATTGGATATGGAAGAAGCCTGGGTAGCAGCTATGATAGTCCACTGACTATCCACGGATCTTTCAACGGACATGTTCGCAGCGGTGCCAATCTTTTTGGTGGCAAAAATCAGAGTTCTGGAATCTCACCTATAAGATCATCCTCTGGATACCATCGACCATCCCTCTCAGTATTCCCTATCCAGAAAGCGCTTGAAATAGCAATGAAAGAATCCAGGCTGCTACAGGCAGCATCCTCTCGAGGCGGATTAGGACCCTCAGGCAGTGGTAGGTCTCTTGACTCGTATTGGAGAAACAACTGGATGATAGTGGCGTTTCAGTGGATCACAGTAGAGGAACATGGAAATCGCGATTTTGATTGAGAATCTCGGCTGAATAATCATCGACAGACAACAGAATAACTCTGCAGTAATCCACGTAGGTCTAAGGATTGTGATCATGGACTGCACTACCTAGATCAGCTGTTCATGTGTTCAGCACATCTCAATCTAGACAGTCGGATTTCAACTTTTGATGTCTCCTCTAACTTTCAACCAGACGCACGTCATTTGACGCTACCGACATTGCTGCCATTCTTCCGAGTAATGGTCTTGATTATTGGACTTACAATAAGATGTATTAATCACTCAAACTCTTTACCAATAATTTCCGATGACTCGACCTATTGATTAGCGGTTCAAGCTGTAAGAGAGCTTTTGGATTCACATCCTGGGCCATCCCCATACTGTGTAGACGAGAAGAAACGATCTCCTCTTCACTTTGCGGCAGCTTCTGGGGATTTGGAGTTGGTCGAGTTTCTGCTAGAGCGAGGCGTGCGTCCAGATTGCGGCCGGGATATTGCGGGCAACATGCCTCTGCACTTAGGTAGGACGTGATATCAAATGCATGCTCAATACTCAGTCGGTCAGACATTTGGGTGAAACGAAAACAGGAAAAATAAAAACAGACTCGTGTCAACTTATACTAACGGACATTTTCTTTCACTATAGCCATCATATCAAACCGTATAGACGTTGTTGCTTCATTACTCAAGGCCGGTAAGAACTGCTTCCTAAATATTCACTGTGAGGTTGCTCTAATCAATGGATCTGTTTATTTATCTATATTTGTTTACATCGTAGGCGCCGACATGACTTTGGCCTCGCCCATGACACATAAGACCCCACTGGATCTGGCAGAATCACGACTGAGCTACCTGTTATCGAGAGCTCAGGAAGGCATCGCATCGGAATCAACACATACCACGCCTGGATATATTGATTTGTTCAATGGCAACAGGTCCATGCATATCCCACAAACTCAATCGCCCGCCCTTCTTTACCAGATCAAGGGAATTGTAAATCTACTTCGTCCTTATGTTCTCCGTCAACAGCGTTTGCAGTATGGAGAACGGCAAAAAGAGCGACAGAAGGAACGGTCGTGGGATAGGGCCGATAAATACATGCGCCAGCAAATACACACAACTGAGCCAGGCAGTCTGTGGCAGGTAGAACCGCGATTTGGAGAAGACATCAGAGAGACGGATCGCATCGAGGACGAGGATGAGGACGGCATGGAACCAAGCGCAGATATTGATGGCGATATCGATCTGGACCAACAGCCATTTGGCAAACGGCCTGCCAGGCGAATGGATACCGATGAAACGGAGGAGGCTTTAGAGAGTCTGCTGAATGGATTATCTCTTCTTGAATCCAGTCAGAGGCAGCGGCACCAGCAACACAGCCCGGACAGTGCCAACGATGGCAATCTCGCCGATAGTGAGCAGGATCCGCATGGTGGCAAAGACGTTGAGGATGCCCTGCCAGACCTTCTGGAGCAGGTTCAGCATGTTCTGCAAGCCATCAAACTAAACGAACAATAATAAATGTACAGACACTCAAGACAAAATTCATCCCCTACACTCGCCAATTTCAAGAGCCCTCAGTTCCTGGAATCATTGGAGCTAGGAACGGCCCACGTTATCCAGTACAACCGTAATCGGAGTGTTACGATAATGATGGTCGCGCTATCAGTTTAGCTTCAATGGAACTGCAGTTAATGTTGAAGAGGTATGAGTAAAACACGAGAGAGATCACCTTGATTCACACAGGGAGCTATTATTTTGTCACTGTGAGCATCCATTCTGCAGAATGATGGGAGTGGCTCAAACCAATTTTTATTGTAATACTGAGTGCAGGGTGCAAATTTATTGTATCCTGGTGGTTGCGTCGTTAGAGTCCCAAAAGCATGCATGACACACAACAGACGACATGTCACCATCTGCCAGCTCTCTGTCTAGAGAGCTACTTTGCTCAATTTTGATGGCCGCACCATTCTGTAAAGCGGACGCCCTTGATTTCTCGTCACTCCACCAGATGGGCGACGAGTTTGTGAGACAGAGTCGACAGGACAATTCCTCTGGCAATGAACGACGCTTTGAAAGCACGGATTTCTGACCCGGGCCTGCATAGGACACTCGGCGACCGCCGGGAATTCCATTTCCAAGCCAAGAAGAGGCGCTGCCGATTCCAGGATTCATGGCCATCAATAGTCTACATTTGCGCATGGCTCCAGGGACGGACACATCGCACTGTTTGTAATAGTGAGCGTACGTCTGAAGGGCGGTTCGGTCGGTCTGTGCATCAGGCTGGTCTCGGATTTGGATCACTTTGCGCGCACTCAAGTCGTGGTTTGGGCACCAGATCATAGGCACCATTATTCCTGCCTTGACAGTTCGCGTCGGCTGCATCTCGAACGCAATCTTGTATCCAGCATCCCGAGCGCAACTGACATGAAACACTTTTTTGCACCCTTCCCCGCATCCAACACAGGCGCCAGATTTCTTTTTGCAGATCGAGCATGCTTGCTTCCAACGTTCATGGCGGATTTTACCAATCGACTCCACTGGCGAAAACGTGCTCACGTTTACAAAGTTGGTTTCCGGGATCCAAATTGCACAAAGGATGTGAGCCCAGTTGTTCCCACTTGTTCTCTTCAAAGCCTGGGGTCCATTTTGCGATGTCTTTGTGCATAGCACACAGTTGTATGTCTATAGCATATGCCATCAATAATTAAACTGTAAGGAACAATTCTCTTGGACAAGACGTCTTAGCGATGATGTTACTGGGCAGACATAAAGGCTTACCGTTGAACACGTCGGGCTCTGGTTGTTGATACAAGGATCACAGTACCACTTGCGGTTGGAAACGGACTCTGCAACGCCATAGCAGTCTACCGATGACATAACAAGAGTTCAAATTAGAACTGGATATCTATACAAAGTAATCGTCTACCACACAAATATAAAATATAGCTCACCACGATGAACCAAGAGGCGACAACCATGACATTTCAGCAATTGCTCGTTTGGCCCAGCCAGACTATCGCAGACAGCGCAAGGAGCCTCCGGCACCGGAGAGGGAGAACGACTAGGCTCGCGTGACTATAATGCAGAAATTCAATAATGAGAATTATAATGATAAAGCAGAAACCAAAACATGATTCCTGGTGCAGACTCAAGATATTTCCATATGGGACCAGCGAGGTATTACCTGCTCCTTCACCTTTTTGGTGGTCGCTGTTTTCAGATCGGTCCGTTTTCGTTTGACGGCCATGGGCGAGTCTGAAGCTGCCATTGCAGATGACTTGGCTTGATTCGTTTAGTAAGAAAAAAAAACGAGGTGAGATACAGCGCATGGGAGTTTCTGGGCCTTATCATCAGACTACAAAGTCAAAATTGGCACATACCAGCCTGGTCTCTGTCCTTGTCCCTATTGTTGTTCTCCTTGTCCTTGTCCTTCTTGAATTTCTTGCCACCCTCCTTTTGTGCGTCCATAGGAGGGAGAGTTACGTAGCGAGCCCAGTCGTTACCACAGTCGTTGCAGTAAACCTTGGGATATCTCTTTTTTCTATCCATCTCACCCGGCGCCCGACGCCAGGCAATTGTGATAGAGGTTCCACAGTGAGCACATTCGAATTTGTTGGCGTTCTCAGAAGTAGGCAGAATGATAGCATCGAAATCTAGTAACGAATCTGCAGCATTATCTTGCTCAGACGGCTTTAGTCGGCCTGCCCCAAGAATAGGCGAGGTGACTTCACCGCGACCCACAGACTTGAACTTTTTGCTAAAGGTGGAGAAATACTTGAGTTAGTTTGGGCTCTCAAGGTCAGCTTCAAATCAGCAGGCAATCAGTCGTAGCTTACTTCGGCTTGTTGACGTTGGTGAATATTGAATAGACGGGCTGATAACGTTCAGTCTTCTTCCACTGATAAAAGAACCGGACTATGTCTTTCATGGACCGTGTTTCCACTCTCTTCTTTATAGCAAAGAGCTCATGTCCATAGAGTCGGATCCCCTCTTCGAATGCCTCGATCTCATCTGGGGACCAGTCCTGAAGATCGAACGTCTTTTGATTCACCTTACTCATTTCCGCAATTGCCTTGTCTGCATCAAACCCTGACTGTTGGAGTGCATTCAATGCTTTGTCAATCAAGTCTGCGGAGTGCATAGGGAGAGGTAGATTTGAGAGCTCTTTAACTCTATCCAGATAAGATGTTACTAAATATAATCAAACGGGAAAAGTTAGACTTGAAAGACAATTACGAGACCATGTCAGAGGACCTTCCCGGTACATACCAAACTCGTCGGTGATGTGGCTTGGCTTTGAATAAAGAAGCGACACAGTGTCATCCCCACCTCTCTCTGTGTGAATAAGGTCGTCCGGTCCAGCTGAGCGAGCAGGCGATGAGGGGGTCACCGGCGTCTCCTGGCCGTCTTGAACAGCATCCAATGAAGCCGAATGCGCTCGAGATTGCGATTCCGTCAATTCTAAGTGGTTGAGAGACAGGACATGTAGATGAGCACTTTTGATGAACCAAGATAGTGTTGACTTATCTAGGCCTTGCCCGGGAATTTACCTTCTACCACCCGCAGTTTGTTGGGCGGCCGTCCGCCTCGACCTCCTTTCCTTGCACGCCCCCGCGCCGTCGAATTTGGATCGTCGAAAATAGTAGACGTGGCAAGAATTTGGCCAGGTCCATCCCATTTGACCACCATCGCTTGATATCGAGTGCCCACACGACTAGACGCTCTAGGATACACGCGATCATCGGGATCTGCATGGTGAACATGAAACTGATTAGTATAAAGCACGCATGAAAATACATGAGGTATAATAGAAAAAAAAAGCAACCGTACCAAAAATATCTCGAATATCAGCGTGAGTGCCAAAGTATCGAAATGGCCACATATGAGACATCTTTTCTTCCTGTGGCGCGGTGGTGAACGAAACAGCGGACGAACTAATCCGAGAGCTCATGCGTGAGTTTTGGCCTCCAGAGTTACCATTGGCGGTTGGTATGACTGCGACGGTGGATGCGGATGTCTGCTTTGGGGATCCTCGGGGCGAATTTTGTCCAGACGAGGCGCCAGAGCCAACGACGGCGCCGTTGCTGCCACCGCTGCTGTTGTTATTGGTAGAGGTTTTTGGTCCTGCTGGCAAGGAAGGTGATTCCATAGCGAGTTTCGTGCAAACTGCACACTGAAAGGCGAATCCTTTAGAAGGCTTTCGAAGCATGGGCGGGTTGATGCACAACATGTGATGGAAGCCGTGACACATGATACATTTTAAGGCCTCGCCACTAGATCAGCGTGGAGAAAGTACGATAAGTATGATGCAGGACAACGATTTACCACGGCTTTGTTTCCACGCTCATCAACATTGAGATTATTAATAAGGGATATTGCGCTCTTTGGTCAGATTTAGACCAGCAAAAGTACCTTGCACACCAACGCTTGCAGATCACACAAACCCTGTGTGCGTCTGTATATTCTGAAGCAGTTCCTGCTTCAACCACGATATACTGATATCGCCTACCAAGCTCCTCTGCGACGTCTGAGGGTAGGTTGCGGACAGATTCTACGGGAAGGACGTCGTAGAACCGATGGATATATCGGTCAAAGAGCTGGCTGTAGTAAAAATGATCCGGGATCTTTTTGTAGCTATCCAGATCTGAAATGTAAGCTTGATGGAGGACAGTACAACGGCCACGGATGCTGGAAACGGGGTTCATATCGGAGTGCATGGTCGCCACCAGGAGTCGAGGGTCGTGATTCTTCCTTGCCATTACATCTTTTGGCCGATAATACCAACCCACCCGCACCTGGAGAGACTTCCCTTTGATCAGCTTGCCAAACTCCATGACTCTTCCAATGTAGTATGACTCTCCAGTGAACTCTGAAGCCATGTACACATGATCTAAGAATGCAATCGATAGCAAAACATCGGTTAGTGGGGATCCTCTTTTCTGATGGAAAGCGCTGTGGATGTCGGCTCTTCCCTCGAAAAGGCCTTGAAATGTTTCGCTTTTGGTTGACAACCTTGAGCGATTGGAACACCTTTACAGTGATGACAAGGACGCTTACCATTGATAGATATAAGGGTGCCATCTTTTAATGTGGTAGAAGTGATCCTGCCGGAGGTAGGCTGAGTAAGTCCGGTCATGGTAGTGATAGCGTGAGGGGGAGGGTGTTGACACGATGGAGCGTCAGCAAAGCAAGAAGGATAGAGATGCGAGGTGGGTGAAAGGGAAGAAAAAGGAAAGAGAATGAATCGGATCGGAAGAATTCGCCTCGACCGAGGGGCATGCAACAGACAGAGGAGACGGGCGATGGATGGATGGATGGATGGAAGGATGGATGGATGGAAGAAAGAAAGAAAGAAAGAGAGGGAGGAAGAAGGAGGAAAGGAGATGCAGGCCGGCAAAAGGCGCACACTCACCGACACCCACCCACCGCCACAAAAATGATAAAGTGTCTCCTACAGTGGGGGGTGGGGTGCACTCTGTTTTTCCAGTCGAAAATCACAGAGATCGCCGACACGTCCCTTGTCTCCTCAGTCCTCACCCGACCCACTTTGCCGTCCCCTGCCACCCCCTCCTTCCCACTTGCTCGCTCGAGAGCCAGGGCCCCCAATGCCCAGGAACCCTGGTCTACATGCTGCTCTATACCCTCTCCAGATATCCAGATACAGTGAGTATCTCAAGGTCATGATTCCCTAGGGCGAGATGCACGTGAAAGAAGGCGCGATAAATCGCCAGTGCTGCCTACATTTGTACAAGGCCGAGTCGGTGGCTTGGCTTCGTTTCCTGCGAGGAAAAAAAGGGTTTTTTCAACGGCGGGAGAGGAAAGGATGTCCCTGTCTGTCTGTCTGTCTGTCTGTCACCCACCACCGACGCAATCAAACAACAGACAGAGGAGGGGGAGGGGGGACCGACCCATGCAGGGCACGGGCAGAGGAGCCAGCCAGAGCCAGCAGCAACAACAGCAGCAGCAGAGAGCACTGTCTCTTTCTCTCTGTCTCTCGCCCCCCTCGCACGCATTTACCACGCACACATTCACATTCACATTCATACACACACACACACACACACACACACACACACACACACACACACACGGCCCTCCAAAAAAAAATTCTTTTCTTTTTTTTTTTGTTCTTTTCCCCTTTCCCTCCTCCTCCTCTCTTTCTCTCCTTCTCTCTGCACCACTCCCCCATCCTCGCAGGACGACCACGGACGCACCATCTCCGCCTCGACGTCAGACAGGACCACTGGAGGACACCACCTTCTCACCCGAATTATTGTAGAACCACGGAACCGCGCCATCCCTCTCTCCCTCTCCTTCTCTCCCTCATTCTCATTCTCCATTCATTCATTCATCCATCGCCGCCGCCGCCGCTCGCTGGATCTGATTTAATTCTGTTGCCTGCCCAAAGTCGCGCTCGCCTTGGCTCTATCGACCATATCAAACAACATACGTGATCATATATCATCGCTCACTTGTCATGACAGACTTTCCGACCGGAACCACAGTCTTTGCCAAGCTTAAAGGCTATCCATGGTGGCCAGCGCGCGTAAGGAGAACCAGAACAACCAGAATAGTCCTATCCTTGTTCCCACGAAAGTCGCCATCCCTTCCATGCACTGACAGATTTGGCGTATCTCACTAGATCGAGGCCCCAGAGGATCTTCCTGACAACGTCAGCAGCAAAAAGCCCAAGCAACGCCCAATCTGGCCAGTCTTCTTTTTTGGGTCATATGACTAGTAAGTTCTGGCGCTCTATGACTTGAAGCCGATTGTGTACGGGACAACCAAAAGACGCAAGGATAAAAAATCCCTGTACCATCCATTCGAGGATTGATCGACGGACTAGAAGTGGACCTCTGATTCACCACATAGACGCCATATCTTCACCAGGAACTCAAGGATCTATCGCCCTTTTTTTTACTGAACCTATGCACTGGAGCTCAGCAGAACCGTCAGCCAGAATTACCCCTACCGTTAGCTCCTTTCCTGACTTGGTATACTTTTATATTCGTCGATAGCGGCTGGTTTGGTCCTTCTGAGCTGAAGGCTTTTGACCCTGTTTCTGCCGAAAAAGCAAAGTCCTCTCTGAAAAAGGGGAACGCCTTACGGACAGCCCTCAGCGAAGCATTGGACCCCTCCCTCATTGCTCACAGGGCATCGGCTGTTGTCTTGGAAGAGGATGAAGATCATGACCACGAGGAGGATGATACTTTCAATCAGGAATCTGCCCGCAAGAAGGCTGCTGCAAAACCAAAGAAAACAAAGGCAGATACCTCAGAGAAGAAAAAGAAGGGGGCTGCTACCGATGAATCTGCGAAGCGCAAACCGGCAAAAAGAGCAGTTGCAGCTGATGATGAAGACGACGAAGACGATGCTCCAAAGGTGAGAGACGCGTCCAAAGTATGGGTGTTCCTCTTGTAACGTTGACTAACACTAGTTCGTCTCTGTGTAGCCCAAGAAGCGTGCAAGCATTGTTGGCCGAAGTCAGACAGAATCTGACAAGAGGAGTGGCGATGACGACCCCAGTACTGCAGATGCAAACCCCAGCCGTCGGAGATCAGATGAGGATGCTGGAGACTCTGGCGACCATAGTCGAGTCAAGAAGAAGATTCGAAGTATGTCGTATGTCTTGCCAACACGGAAAAAAAATGCCATTTCACTTTAACTGAATCCCATCATTGCCAACTCTTAGGTGGCCAACCCAATGAGCGCCTTCTGAAGCTTCGCCACAAACTGCAAAAGCTTTTGCTTGTGGAGGGACTTTCTGACGAGGTTTTGGTTCAGGTATTAATCTAATATACAAATGCGGGCCAATTGTGAAAACTCGTTATCTAGTTATATATCCTACGCGTATTCTGACTTCTCCTTACGGCATTTGCCTTCTTTGTAAACAGAACTTGCAGAGGGCAGATCCTATCCTCGCAGAAGTCGAGTCATTTGAAATTGACCTGCAAATGCTCAAGGTAGGTTTCCTTGTATAAATTTTAGCAACGGGTGGTGATTGGAGCTTTCTCTGTGAGATATTAAGTACCTCCTCTTCCTTTAAAAAAAATAGGATACTAAAATTGGCCGACTCATGAAGAAAATTGCCGCTTTGCAGTTCAGTCAAGATCCACACCACATTGTAGATCGCTCAGTTCGACTTATTCAAACATACAAGGCGCTCATGGAGAAGGCGCAAGAAAGTGGTGAAGGCTCAAGCCCCACAGAGAGAACTACCGATCCAGAGCTGCCGGTACACATGGACTCGAGGATGGTTCTTCCAGATCAAAGGCCGAAGTTGTCGGTTGCGAACGAACAGTCGACGTTGGTCTCGAATCACATTCTGGATATTCCACCGACGCCTGAATCGGTTGTGGCAGCTGTAGCTGCGATAGTTGAAACCAATACCCTTGTTCCATCCGAGAATCCACAGCGTATTGCGACTGAAGCCTCCACAGATCAAACCCACGGATAACTTGTTCTTAACTTTGAAAGCCCGACTCAGGTCTTGGATATGGCAATGGTGCCGAATAGTGCACCCTTCATCAAAATGAAATAAAATACTGGTGGCTTGGCACTTTGGGCATGTGTGTTGGTGGCAACCATTCAGTGGCGCGCATCTGTCGCGCCTGCATCATTGCCTCTTCCCATTGACTGTTGCAGATAGCTACATTATCTGCGTTATCACCAACATGATCATCATCTTCTTGGTCGACACCAGTGCGTCCATGAACAATTCCTTTTCGAATGGCATGTCAGCGCTAGAGTGCACAAAGTCGGGAATCGAACATCTTATCAAGGTAACACGTCGATCGTCCGCTCCGGGTCCGACGGACGACTTGAAATAGTCGGCTGCAGAGCATGCTTTCCAGGCGGAGTGCCTCGGTCTGTAATGACTCTTCATCGGACTGGGGATATTGACACCGCTGCTTCTCCTTTCTAATTCCTGCAATGAGCAGCATCTTCCGCAAGTTAAACCGGTCGACAAACACAATGACAAGTACATGCTCGTGACATATGATGAAGGCTTGAGCTGTATCAAGGCAAGTATTTCAAAGTGCTGTGCACCTACGTAAAGGCTGCAAATGCCATTCTAAAATGCTCGTTTTTATAGTCTACACTCAAGGATCCACTTTCACATTTGCTGAAAGAACTAAAGATGCTCAGGGCAAACGACCTATCGAATCCAGGAGCATCTCTGTCGACAATATTTGACCTTTTAAATGCCCACCGCGTCCACAATGGACTCGATACCCCTGCTACTGTAAGCTCAACCGCACGGCATGGATGCAACAATGAAAAGATGCTTGATGAGAGTTGCTTCTAAGCCTACTGATCTATATTCAAACAGGGGCGCTTTCCTGGCACTATTGAACCCTCGATTATACTGTGGTTTACAGACGGAGGCAGACAGGCCTCGGCAACAAGCCAGCTTGAGCGAGTATGTGAGATTCTTGAGTCTGGTCAAAGACCTGATCAACTAAACAAAATATGACCAGCTAATGCCAATCACTTCTCACCGATTCTTAGCTAAATATTCCCGGCATCACTTCAGCAGGCGTGGACTACTATCACGAACCATTTCGCTGGGACCAGAGACTTTACACCATATTCTTGGAGCCCAACGCAGACATGGTCGATCAGCAGCTGGGTGTCCTCAGCACCGTCATGGGAGGTATGGCGATCTCCAGAACACAGGCTTGAAGGAGAAATCATGATGACTAAAAGAAAACTACTGTCCTGGCATAGGTGCATGTTATCGTGTACGAACTCTGCGCCACATGCTGCAGGCGATTGACTGTATGCTTGGGATCAGCAAAATTCCCCCAACACAGTACTCCCCGCAGGCCGTTCTTCATATATACGGTGTAGTTGTTAATTTTGAAGATTTGATTGGTAGGTGCATATTCTCCTTCATCTCTTGTCATATTACCCCAAGTACAGATTTTAATCTAGACGTATATCTTGAATAGTGGACCCGCGAAGACCAAGCACTGTGAACCACCACCAGCTTGTCTATGTCAATCCGACTTGGCTGAATGCTCCACGACATGCAGGATTTTTTCCCTTGCCGGAGGCGTTCTGGCCAGAAGTTGACACTCAAAGGCTACCAACAAGGAACGCTCAGCCAACAATACATTACCATACGAAGGAAGAAAAGAGCATTGATATTCCAGAAGGTTTTCCCTATGATAAATATGTAGTCGCTCCAAGTCCTATGACGCAAGAGCTGTTAACACGGCCGCCAGGATCATGTTGGCCTGTAAGCTAAAACTTCGTTGTGAGCTAAGGATAGTCTAGGATAACCTTCACGTCCTTTTCCACGTTCTGATATTCTATATGAATGATATTTTCAACATAGGTGTACGTCAAGAACAGCTACAAGACTGAGGGATTTGGATTTCCATTCGGGTTTCTTAAAGCTAGCACGCAAAAAAATGCGGTCACATTGACCGTAGTTGCTTACAACTACCCTGCACTGTTCACATTGTTAGGTACAGTATTCACTACCGCCATTTTCGTAAGATCTTTAAAAAGGATTCCCAACTAATAACCACTTGAATCCGTATTAGTGAACCTGAATTCAATCCCAGGAAGGAACCCAACTCCAGAGTGGCTACGTGACTTTGAGGAATATCTTAGCCATACACCTTCGTATTACATCACTGTAAGTGGCGGATATGTTTTTGCTGCATCGAATTAGATGTAAATGGCACCTAATAACTCTTACTTTCAATATCCAGCCATTGAGAAATGCATTCAAACGCATGGGCATTTTTCATATCATGCCGTTGGAGCAGAGCGGCGGCATTCTAAGTCAAGGGATTAGCAAAACACTTGCCAAGAACAAAATTCTGGTGCGCAATCAGAAACCAGATATTATACTATTGAACTGTGCGATATATCCTTACGCTATTATGTCTGTATCTATCATCATCCTTCTAGGCGGCATCAGATCTCGATCGGTTCCTTATGTCAGACGTACGTCCATCTGTGGAATCTACCGTTTCAAAAAAAAAGGCACTCTGTGCAAATGCATTTGATGTACCTCGATCAGAACTGGTGTCTGTGTTGACTGAACTCAAGAATGCTTTTTTCAAAGAACTGCATATTTCTTCCGCTACGGCATCGGTATCCGTCCCCGACTCTCCTCTGCCGCTAGCACTCACTTCGCCCAAACTATTGGGTGTGACAGCAAGGGGTCCGTCAAAGCTGGAATCACTTCTGGACTCTGATGAACTTCACTCTCTGCCAATTGCAGACATGGGCATCTACCAGGATCGGATGCAGAAACTTCAGCAAGAGAATTTGAGAGATCCTTTTAGAGATGAAGAGACATCAAAATCTCTGCAGAGGACAATGTTTGGAAATCCATACAAACAGGATAAAAAAGTGTCAATAGATGAGGAAGATGAGGCGTCTGCTGCAGACCAATCTGTCCCTTCAACAGGAAGCTCAGGAGGTACATTATTGTCTTCTATTTTAGGGCGAAGGAGAAAACCGCGGAGACGCTCCATTTCGCCTTCTCACTTTCAAATCGAAAGGATTCCTAGGCTTGCTCCTGGCGATCGCAGTTTGACAGGCAAAGTTCAGGTTGTGTCGTTTGGAACACCTACAGTGGACAATCCAGCGCCTTCATTAGGCATTATGATCAAGGATAGCTCTGGGAAAGCATCATCGCCCGATAACATAACGGACCGACACATGGTTATGCACGACGGCGAAGATGAGGACGATGAAGACGATGACTTCAGAAGGGCCATGTTTAACTCGGACGAGATGGAGCTGGATGGCGACGATGATGCCGCGCGCCTGAGAGCTGATACGCCTATGCCTGGAGGTATAGGTCTAGATGACGATGACGACGAGGCTGGCGAGCTGCAACACGCGCAGGACATGATCCCTGAACCTCTCACCTCAATCACCATGGAGGACATTGAGGCACAGTTGGGCCATGAACCGGGTCCAAAGCGAGTTCCATCAGCTGCAATACTTGAAGATGAAGGCTTTAAACGACACCGCGAAAGTGTACAACAGGACCTGGAGCACCTTCATGGAACTAATTCAACTGTTTTTGAGAGCCTGGTGTACGACCCATCAGCTCTTATGGAACTCCAGTCCATCCCTCAAACGTTCCCATCCCACTCGCTGGCTTTACTGCAGGAACCCGACCTCCCAGATCAAAAAACGACAACAGTTGCGCCTCGACAGATTTCCAATCTGGTCGATCAGGATCGTCATCAGCAAGGTCTTATTCCTATCCCATATCTCCTTCCACCGGAACAACCCGAGTTTGGCGAACCATCGATATCTCTTCCTGCTCTAGAAAATCTACACGCACGGATATTACCTAGTGAAGATACTTTGGACATGGACGTGGTGATGCAAGGAGACACGGATCTAGCTGTTGTTGAGATTAATGTGGAAGATGGCGTACTTAAGCGAAGGCTACTAGACGGTGACTTGGGAATGTCTGTGCCGTCAAATGGAGATGCGAACGTGTCATCAAGGCAGGCAACAGCTCTCGATCAGCCCATGCTTCCAGCAGTATCAGCAAACCCTGCCAATATTTCGGAGAGAATCGAACATGGAAATACAGCAGATTCTGTTTTAGAAGAAACGCCGCAAGAATTCAAGGTTTATTTTGTCAAGGAACTGAAAAAGACAAGAGCAGGTAACCTTTCGTTATGTTGTCCCAGGGTGCATAGGTTTGTGTGGAGATCCCAATTATCCTAATCATTCCCCTTTCTTTGACGCCTAGATTACAACGAGGGGGCTATCCTGGAGCAGATTCAACGCTTGGATGTGGCCACCAACTGGACCAAAGACCAGAAGAAGCAGGCGATTGTTGGCTGTCTGCCTCTTGCGACCGGCCTGCGACGAGTGGCTGTTGTGTCGGCCTTGAAGGCGCTGCTGCAAAAGACGAAATAAAATCGTTGTGCGAAAGCACGTCACAAGAGCATGTGCAATTAGAGAAACAACCAATTAGAGATCGCCGTTCCATGTGCGCTGCTTGCACGCACATCCCTCCTTGCCACCTGTCTGATCCATCCCAAAACACTCCCACCCACTCACAAGATGACCACACTCGCTGCTGAAAAGACGTCCATATCGTCAGATCAATCGGGGGCTGACTTGAGGTCTCTGATCACAGAGGCCCAAAGGCATTCGAGTGCCAATACTTCAGAGCCGCGCCACCCTGCATCTCCCGCCGGTATGCATCAAGATCAGCATCGCAACCAAAGGAGCGCCAGGGCCCAGAACGACAGTCAGAGTAGGAGCAGAAGCCAAGGCAGGGACGGAGATAGAAACAGGAGCCCCAGTGGGACAGCTCGCTATGAAAACCGTACACCGATTGACTCAAGGTTGGATCTGGAAACGAGAGGCTTTGCAGATGCACGACATCCAAACGCAGGCAATCGCAGTCCAGGCCCTGATCTGCAGTCTGGTCTCCAATCAGCCAGCGCCCGTGCACGCGAGGCTGAGCGTGCAGACCATCTGGAGAGAGGAAGAGCTAGACGACGAAGTGATGGAAGCGAAAGTAGGCATGAGCGAAGTCGTGATCAACCTGCCAAACAAGAAGATCGCAGGAATCAACCTCATAGTTCAGGGTACAGCACGGGGGGGAAACAAATAGGCAACCACGAGAGAAACAACAGTGGGCGGTACTCACCAGAGAGAGGCTCCGGTCCAAGAAGAAACGACAGTCCGCGCCATAGAGGCGCAAGGTCGGGCTCAAGATCGCCTTCACCGTTTGCGAGACGCCGATACGGTGATGACAACTATTCTACCAACAATGAGCCTTCTTCAAGAGGTCGTAGACGGCAGAGCCCTACCTACGACAGTTACCAGCCCCATCGAAGACATCATGACCGCGGTTCGTATGGAGGAAGTGATGAAGCTCAAGGAAGGTACCGGGAAGGTGAATCTGCACGAAGCCCTGGGGGGGACTATGCCGGACGTTATGCCGATAGCAAGCAAGACTCCAATGATCGAGGAGATAACCGACCTTACAGAGGAGGCAGGAGGGCTCAGGATGCCATGCCAGAGTTCTCAGACAGGTATTGAGGACGCAGCACACAATATCCTGAGAAACGTGCACCCTTATTTAGTAGACTAACGGTTTTAATCCTGTGTGACAAATTTCTAGTCGTCGAGAACAACGCAATGCTGTGGTGTTCTCAATTTGGGCCCCTTCACCTACTGAAGAAGAATTACGAAATCGGTCCATCTCACCGGATAGAGAAGTCAAGAAGTCTGCAAAATCCAAAAACAAGCGTTATGGTATAAATACTAGGGAACACTTTAGTGCCAGTGTCTTGATGCTTGACACAAACTAACTGTCTGTCTGCCTTCTAGAATCAGATGCCGATTCCGACTCTGAGGACTCTGCGGCCGACCGCAGACGCCGTCGGAAATCGTCGAAAAGGAGCAAGGACAAGCAGTCGAGTAAGTCGCGACACAGAAGTCGTGATAGTCATCGCAGAAGCAAGCGACATTCTTCTGGACGCAGAAGACGCAGTCCTCCACCAAGAGACCGGATCGAGACTGGAGGTGACAAATCTCTGGACCGTGCAGCGAACGCACAGGATGCGACGGAGGCGTCATTCAGTTCTAACACATACGCCGATGTGGAGTTTACTGACGACATGTGGGTTGAAAAGAAGGTAGAAATGCACGACGATGATCAGGAAGTTGGACCTACGCCATTGCTTGTTAACGATGGTAGATTGAATGAGCGGAGCTATGGAGGTGCTTTGCTTGCTGGAGAAGGATCTGCTATGGCCGCATATGTCCAGGATGGCAAACGTATTCCGCGACGTGGTGAAATTGGTCTTGAGAGTGAACAAATTGAACACTATGAGAAGGCAGGATTTGTTATGAGTGGAAGCCGGTAATTTTTTTTTTTTTTTTTTTTTTACTCGTTCTCTGCAAACGATGTCAAACAATATCCAATTGCTGACTCCTCTCTTATCCTCTCGCAATTATAGTCATCAACGTATGAATGCAGTACGAGTGAGGAAGGAGAACCAGGTCATCAGCGCGGAAGAAAAGAGAGCACTGATGATCTTTAACCAGGAGGAGAAGATAAAGAAGGACAACAAGATCATCAATGAGATGCGCGAGATGGTCGCATCCAAAATGCGTTCTACAGGTCACTCTGTTTAAAATATATTCTGCTGCTACAAGCTCCTCTCACTGATATTCGACGATCGGCGTCTGGTTCTATTTTGGTGTGCAATCTATATGTCTATAATGGTGACTGTCCACGCACGCTTTGCTCGGAAATGGTTTTTAAAAGTGTTGCGGATCGCTACTTTTGAGTTGACGGGGATTCTTGATCAGGTGACTGACGCCAGATTATAATTTGGCGTCACGACCGTTGCAATAAAGAAACCTTCTTCCTTCCCGTCATCATCTGGCCCACCATTGACTTGACCTGACCTGAACATTTTTTTGACGTATCAGAAGAACCAACATCACCGTTGTTTCCGACGAATCAATGGACCCAATTTGAACTCCATCCCACTCCATTCGACTCCATTTCACTTCATTCAACCTCTTTTTTTCTCGCCATTTCACGCGAACCTTCCCTGACATTCCAATATGTCCTCTATGAATGAAGAACTCAACCCATCCATACTCCAAGAGACAGATGACGACATCGACATCGACATCGACATGGCTGTGCCATCCGAGCCATCTGCGCAACAACTTGAACCCAAGAAAGTTTCCCTGGATGACTACAAACGCTACCAAGAACTATTCGTCCCCAAGTTGTTGTCTGAAGACGACATGCGCAAGGCGAAACAACAAGTACAGAACGCACTTCATGCCGACGACCAAGATGATGTGATGGACGAAGAACACACCATTGAAGGCACTCTGCAACTGTTGAAGACCAATCTAGAAGTAGCTCGAGCTGGAGTTGAGAAGCTTTTACATGAAGGTGCCAAGCTCACTGCCCAACAGCTCAGGCTCCGACAGAACCCTGTACCCAAGAAGGAAGCTGAACGTGCCATCTCTTCATTGATCGATGACAACACCTTGAGGCTTTCAGAAGCTGAAAAGGTTGTTACAGACACCACAGCCAGAATTAAAACTCTGGAGTCTGTACGCAAAGCTGCCCTTAGCCCTGTCCTGCACGACACTGCCGTAGATGAGTCAAACTCAACACATGTAGCCATCAAACGCATCTTCAAGTATCATTTGATCCCTGTCCTTGCTGATGGTGCTTCAATTGATTGGGATCGTGTTCGTCATGATTCCCATGTTGGAGGTCCCACGTTGAATTTAACCTCTGCTCTGTCCAAGGCCACGACCAAGGAGAGCATGGCTTTGCCTGCTGCCCAAGCCGTCTCCGCATTCCTTGAGTCCTTCCGTACATTCTACAAAGGCAAACTGGTTGAGCTTTTCGAGTTCCTTGCCTGGAGATATATGGAAAGTGCCCTGAAACCATCTGGTCTTGATGAGGAATACAAAGTCCTAATTGAGATGCTACCTGTTGGAGATCGATCATGGAACATGGTGACTGAGTATGTGATCAAACTCACGAACTTGGATAGCTACCGCCATCTAGTCAAGTCTCACCTCTTCACATTGAAACTTGAACCTGGCGAGCCAGCCTGTAATAGGCACAGAGGGGAATGCAAGGGAGAGACCGGGAGAGGGGACAGGGATAAGGACCAGGGACAGGGACAGGGGAAGAGGTAGAGTTGGGAGAACGAATGATGTTTATTATGTAGGGGGGATGGGGGTATATATATACGTCTGTGTGGCTGTGTGGCTGTGGTGGCTATGATGGTATTGTTTGGAGTGTAGTTTTGGAGTGTAGTTTTGGAGCGTAGCTAATCTTCTGTTGCACCTTCCCCTCTTAAAAAAAATTCGGTTATAGGCGGTTGTCGCGTTTGTACTTCCTAAGAATCTTCTTGCAGTGGGTTAGACCGGTTTCCGGTTCCCAAGTCCATTGTTCCCGTGCGTAACCTTTCCACTGGATCAGGTATTCTATCTCTTTTTGTCCATGTTGTCTGTGCTCGGCGATTGCTTCGACTTCGAATTCTTCTTCGTCCTCAACAATCTCTGGAGGCGGCTGTGCCGGAGCTCGTGCGCCGAGGGGTAGCGGCGACGCGTAGTAGCGTTGAAGTCGGTCGACATGGAAGACAGGGTGGATCTTCATTGACGGTGGTAAGTCCAGGCGGAAGGATACGGGTGAGAGTTGTTCCACAATTCTGTAGGGACCGGCGGAGAGGGCAGTAAGTTTGCGAGAGGGGCGACTGCGATCCGCTGCGAGCGTTATGTTCTCGAGGTTGAGGAGGACTTGGTCACCAACAGCGAAGTCGTGATCTCGGCGGTACCGGTCTGCGTTCTTGGTTTGAAGTTCTTGTGCCAATGTCAGCGCTTCTTTGGCAATTGTGAGGGCCTCGCTTTGAGTCTGGACAAATTCGTCAACGGAGGGGTTAGGGCCTGGAGCGGGTGTCAACAGCGCCATAGGTACGGTCGGATGTAACCCATAGTTCAAAAAGAAGGGGGTGGTCCCGGTGGAGGCGTGTGTGGCGTTGTTGGTGGCGAACTCGGCGGCAGAGAGCAATAGATCCCAATTAGTCTGGCGTTGATCGACAAAGCTCCGAAGCATCGTAATGAGCGTGCGGTTGGCGCGTTCTGTCTGACCGTCTGTCTGGGGATGGTAAGCAGTTGACATGGCGAGGTGAACGTCCATAAGGCGGCTCAGTTCCTTCCAGAAGCGGCTCGTGAATTTGGCGTCACGATCGGAGACAAAGGTTGTGGGCATACCGTGAAGTCGGAAGACATGATCGAAGAAGATGCGAGCGGTCTGTGCAGCAGAATCTGTTGTGTGGCAAGCAGCAAAGTGAACCTGCTTAGTGAGCTTGTCAACAAAGACAGCAATGCAGTCGTGGCCACGAGGGGTCTTGGGAAGAGGTCCGAGGAAATCCATCGTTACTGTGTGCCAGGCCCTGTCCGGGATGGGCAGTGGTTGGAGGAGACCCAAGGGGGAGCGGTTGCTTGGTTTCGACCGTTGACATGATTCGCAGCTTTGGATGTATTGTCGTGTGTCTTTGGCCATTGACGGCCAGTAGAACCGAGAACATAGATGCCCGTAGGTTTTGTCGAAGCCGAAGTGACCAGCTATGGCGGAGTCGTGGGCATCATGAAGGAGAGATAGGCGAATGTCAGAGCTGGCAGGGATACAGACAAGGAGGGTGCCTTTTCGGCGGACGCAAAGGATGTCATCAACAAGGGAGTAGTTTGAAGGAGGACTTCCCTGGAGGCAGCTTTCATAGATCGGGTTAAGGCGGGGGTCCGCTTTGTACCCATCAATCAGGCGCTGCCTAAGCCCGGGGTCGAGTTGAACAGAGAGTTGGTTGAGTTCGCGGTGATCAGGCCGTCGTGAGAGGGCGTCGGGGACGACGTTATCCGATCCCTTTTTGTACTTGAAGGTGAAGTTGTATTCTTGCAATAGTTCCATCCATCGTGCCTGCCTACGAGTCAACTTGGGCTGGGTCGGAAAGTGTTGCAAAGTGGCATGGTCGGTGTAGACAATGAAGTGTGATCCATCCAGGTAATAGCGCCATGTCTTCAGAGCGTGGACGACGGCCAGGAGTTCCTGTTCGTGTGTGGGATAATTCCGTTCCGCTGGGTTTAATTTGCGTGAGGTGAAGGCAACAGGACGCGACTCGCCGTTGGCGTCAGTCTGGAAGAGGACTGCTCCAAGAGCAAAGCCGGAGGCGTCAGTCTCAACGGTAGTGAGAAGGTCAGGGTCGAAGATGCGCAGGACGGGGGCCTGACTGATCGCCTTTTTGAGGGCTTGGAATGCCGCCTCCTGTTCAGTGGTCCAAGAGAAAGGGACACCTTCACCTAAGAGCGCGGTGAGGGGTAATGCAATGGTGGCGAAGTTAGCGATGTACTGGTGGTAGAATTGGGCAAGGCCGATGAATTGCTGAACATCCTTTTGTTTCTGAGGGCGCGGCCATTCTCGGATAGCGCGCACAAGTCCCCCACTCGTGTGGATTCCGTCTTTGGAGATGACATGTCCCAAGAATTCAGTTTGTTCCTGCATGAAGGAGCACTTCGACAGTTTCGCGTAGAGGCCATGCTTGCGGAGGAGGGTTAAGACTGAGCGCACATGCTTTAGGTGTTCCTCCTTAGTGCGAGAGTAGATTAGCAAATCGTCGAGATAGACAACAACCCATCTGTCCAAGACCGGGTCCAGTACACGCAACATCATATTGGAGAATGACGCTGGGGCGTTTGTCAAGCCAAAGGGGACGACGTTGAATTCAAAGTGACCGTATCGGCAGCGGAATGCTGTTTTGTGAGTGTCTTCCGGGGCGATCCGTTGCTGGTGGTAGCCTGAGAGGAGATCCAGCTTGGTGAAGTACTGCGCGCCGCGGAAGCGATCTATAAGTTCATCAATGCGGGGGAGAGGGTGTCTGTTTTTGCGGGTAATACGGTTTAAGCCTCTGTAGTCCACACATAGCCTTAGGCTGCCATCTTTTTTTCTCACGAATAGTACTGGTGCACCATAGGGGGAGGTTGAGGGTTTGATGAATCCTTTGCTCAAGAGGTCGTCCAGTTGCTTCCGTAGTTCATCCAGTTCGGCGATAGATAGACGGATGACGGGGCGGAAGGGTGGGTCAGCAGTGGGGTCGGTTTCGATACGCATGGCGTCTCCGCGATCCGGAGGTAGTCCTGAGGGGAGGGTGGAGGGGAATACGTCGGGAAATTCTTCGTGGACAATGGAGTGTATTTCGGGAGGTAAGGGAGGGGCAGCAGGGGAAGGGGCGTTGATGTCGTTGTCGTTGACATCCGAGGTCAGAGGGGTTGTTTTAACAAGAGCAAGGAAGAGGGTGCTTCCTGCTTGGGCAGCAAGGGAGTGGAAGTGGAGATGTGAGAGGAGTTTACCCTGGGAGCGAAAGGTGACGGAGTTGGCCTTGGCACCACGACAGCGCCAGAGAACGGAAGTACCATTGTGGGTGAAGTGAAGGTCATTGTTACGCCAGTTGATGAGAGGGTTGATGGACGTGAGCCAAGGTTTGCCGAGGATGAGGTCGTAGTTGGAGAGGGGATAGATGAGGGCTTCGAGGTGGTCGGAGTAGGAGTCGCGGTCGATGGAGAAGGAGGTAGTGGTGGAAGAGAGAGAGGAGGAGCCGTCGGGTAGGACGATGGGGATGGCGGGGCCTTTTGTGCGAGTGAGGGTATGTCGTTTACAAAATGATGACGCAATCACATTTCCTTCTGCCCCGCAATCGATGAGGATGCGAGCCGGGTTACCAGCAACATTACCGAGGAACGACAAGAGTGTGCGCGAGGCCTCCTTGAGGGTGAACTCGTGCAGGCGCACGGACTTTTGGCGGAGGCGTCTGGCCCGTCGCTTGGACCGGATGCGATCTAAAGCAGCAAGAGAGGGGGATGGGTCCAGGTCCACGCCCTCAGATGAGTTTAGATCAGTCGGGGGGACCGTTGATCGTGGTGCCTCATCGTTAGGGGGTACCGAGGTGGGGTGAGTGGGTTGGTCATGGCAGTGTGGTTGTTGTTCGATGTGTTCATTGTGGGGGGAGGGAGTGTATTCTGAAGCGGGGTCTTTATTCTTTTTTGGGAGACTTAGCTTGGGGGAAGGGACACTCCCTTTGTCCAGAGGAGAAAGGGAGGGGGCTTCGACGATCAGGTCCTGGACGTTTACTGATCGCCGGGGGCTTTTCCCGACTCGGGGGGGTCGCCCACGTTTACTTGATTGATCCGTCGTCGTCCTTGGTGGTTGTTGTTACCGTATTTAGGGCAGTCCCGCCCAAAGTGACCAGGTTGACGGCAGCGCAAACATCCTCCGGTGTTCATGAGGTGGTCACGCTCGTCGGGGGTCAGGGGCGCCGGGTAAGCATGGTTGTTGGTGTTGCCGTTGTTGTATCGGAAAGAGTGGTTGGCATTGCGGTTGTTACGGTGGAGGTTGTTGACTTTGTTGGTGAGGTTATTGATGGCCACGTGGATAGTGTCCAGATCCATAGGAGAGGGTTCGTTTTTGGGAGTGTTTACTGTCGGTCCCTCAGGAAAGAGGATGGCATGGATCAGGGTAGCTTGGGAGATAGCAGTATCCAGGGAGTCTGGCTGGCGCAACTTGACCTCCTTGCTGGTGTCAGGCACAAGGCCTTTCATGAACCAATGGAGAGCTGTGCCGTCGTCAAGGGTGGGTACACGGCGTCGTAGTTTGCGAAACTCGTGTGTGTAGGCGGCGACCGTTCGCTTTCCTTGGCGCAGGGACTCCAGGGCTTCACGAGCAGCAGCAACGGCATTGGGAGGGGTGTGGAACGCGAGGAAGGCCTTCTTGAAGTCGTCCCAAGGACTGGCAAGGGTAAGACCACTAGATCGCCACCAGGACTTGGCCTCATCAGTGAGATTGAGAGCAGTATATTGGACCCATTCAGCGTCGGCAAGTCTGACAACGGTGTAGTATTCCTCCTGGTTGTCAATAAAGTTTTGGCAAGCATCGGCATCAATCGCACCAGAATACGGTGAGGGGTTTTGGGGCTTAAGGATTTTGTTCAGTGTGCGGGCAAGATCGCGCTGGTCGGCTTGGATTTCTCGTTCAGTGATGGCAGGGATTGCGGCAAGGGCGTGCTCGAATGCTCCGCGTTGTTCAGGAGCAAGAGTAGCGACAAGGGCACGTAACGCGGCAGACATAGTGGTTAGGGAAAAGGGAGGGAATTCGTAGGGTGGGAACGGTGAGGCAGTGAATCGAAGGGACCTTTGCTACCATGTAATAGGCACAGAGGGGAATGCAAGGGAGAGACCGGGAGAGGGGACAGGGATAAGGACCAGGGACAGGGACAGGGGAAGAGGTAGAGTTGGGAGAACGAATGATGTTTATTATGTAGGGGGGATGGGGGTATATATATACGTCTGTGTGGCTGTGTGGCTGTGGTGGCTATGATGGTATTGTTTGGAGTGTAGTTTTGGAGTGTAGTTTTGGAGCGTAGCTAATCTTCTGTTGCAAATTCCATACACGTCTGGGCTGGCCTATTTCTTGTCCTGCCCACCCGATACAATAAAGACACCTTTCTTCCTTCCCGTTATTTTGGTCATCCTTCGCACTCGTTAATTAAAAACACGTTTTATCGAGAATATTCGATATTCGACACGTCACGAAACGTCGCAGACTCAGATCGCACGAAGTACGCGTCTCTTGTACTTCTGGTCTAGGATCGCGAACCTAGGATCGGTATCCGCACTCATTGGCTTGTCCTCTGATCTCCGACAAGTAACCCTGGCGTCCAGGTTCTGGACCTAGGGCTATAGCTACCCTTAGTACGTATCTCTCAGCTGCACCTATCAGGACCTCCATCTCGTTCTCCTTCATCTATGTTGCCATCCCGGACCCTACTCATAGGTCCGGCTTATGATTAGTACCTGCTCGGATATGTATCCTACTCTTCCGTGTCATCTCTGACTCAACGCAGGCCTGGTCCAGGCCTTCTTCACTCTCTAGTATATAAACCCCCCCTGTCCTCTTGCTTTGTTCCTCAGTCTGCAATTCACAATAAACCACACCTTTCCTTCACCTTCTTGTTCCTGTCTTGTCCGATCGTGACAATGAAGTTCAAAACAGGGTAAGAGGCAGCTTAGATGAGCGTGCGAATGGGAAGGAATGAGAACGGGGATGGAAGATGGGAGGGCAGATGAAGGATGGAGAGCGATGAAGATGACAAGATGAAAAGGCAGATGAAGGATGAGAGGCAGATGAGGGATGCAGAGGGAGATGTAGATGGAAAGACAGACCAAGATGCGATGGCAGATGAAGGACGGAGAGGCAGATGAGAAAGGTAGACGAAGATGAGAAGGCAGATGATCGGAAGAAAGATGATGATGGAACCGGAATGATGACGCGGCATCCTTTTTTTTTTTTTTGGCATTTGCATGGGCAGAAGATGGTAGGATGAGAGTTGTGAATTTTTTATTCTGCACTGGATTACATAACTTGAGTTGTAAACATCATCGGTGACGATGATGATGAAGGTGCGAAGTACTCAGAGATCGGCGAAGACGACTTTGAGTGATAAACCTCATGCAACGCCGTCAATGAGTGGCGATGAGCAATCAACGATCTGTCGTCGTCTTCCTGTCCTTTGTCAACGCTTGAGTCCCAATCTTGCTCATACTCTTCATCTCCTTGTGTACTACGGGTTGATGTACCAACATTTGGGCTAAAAGGAGAATGATCATTCTGCATCCAATCCTGTTCCTGATCATCTTCAAATTGTTGTTGCAGATGCTGCTGAAGCTGAAGCTCTTCATGTTGCGATCGCTGTAACTTTTCTTGCTGATGACGCTTTAGTTTTTGTTGATGCTGCAATTGAGTAGATTGCTGTTCCTGTTGTTCAAGTTGTTGCATCCTCTGCAGGTTCAACATCTGATGTTGTTGGTCCAGCTGCTGTTGCTGCATTTCAAGTTCTTGTTGAAGCTTCTCTAAAAGCTTTCGCTGCACTGTCCTCTCCAGATGCGGACATCTGAGTCCGAAGAGAGGAGAGAATATCAATTTAAGCAAGGATATTAAATAATATATTCATTTTCAATTACCTTTGCAAATTCACAGCCCGTGAACCCATTACAGGTTCTGCAGTACCCTTGTTCGATTCACTTTGTTGGGGCAACCGCTGGTATTGTTGCTGTGGAAGAGGACGACTGGTATGCAAGGAGAAAAAAAAGAAATGTCAGATTGTCGCACACACAGCCTCGTATCACATGATCCGCCCCGCCAGCGGTCGTACACAGTCGCTCTCATTTGATCTTGTTTGTTTGTTGCCTCTTTGCCACCACAATACATGGTGGCAAACCCCCAGGCACACAAGCATGCTCGTTTGACGCATGCTCTTTCCTTCTTGTAATATAAATAGTCAGTCCCTTTTAGATAGTTTAGTTCTTTACCTAGTAACTTGAATACATTCCCTAAAACACCTTGAACCCTCTCCCCGCCTTGATCCTCCTTCACCCCACCCCGCCTTACCTTGCCCTTGGAAAGATCATTCCCCCTTTGACCTGCCTAGTCGTGATTCTCGACACTTCGTCTGCATTGAATCGTACTCTGACATTTGCTAAATTATGTGCAGCGCGAACTGACGATTTTTTAGAAAATCGACTTGTTGTCCCTATAATGATTGAGGGAAAAATGTTTAAAGCACTTGTTGATTCAGGAGCAACAGCTTCATTTCTGAGTCAGCGAGTTGTCGATACGCTGAATCTGGACATTGGTCCAAAACTGACTGCAAAACTGGCTAATGGAGATGAATTTCAATACTCTATGACTGCACGCAAAATAGAAATGAAATGCAATGGACGATGTCGGTCAAAAAGTCTTGCTGTCATGACTCTTGGCGACTACGACTTTATCTTAGGAGTAGACCTGTTTGCCAAGTTTGGCTACTTCATTGGTGCCTCCGATAACCCTGCAAGAAGTCCTCTTGATGACTACAATGAGCTTCTCATTGAACATGACATGCCTCCTAATATTGTGGCACTCGAACGCCCAGCTGAGGAGACGACACCTGAATTCCTAGAAACACGCTGTGATGTTGTCTAATGTAAGTATAGTCTAAGGTCAGCAATGAGCTGGAAGCGAAATTGATAACGAGAAGAAAGATGACTAACAAAAATCGTCGCTTACAGTTGATAGGGACTTTGCTCTCAGGGCCACAGGGATCAGGCACAACGCTGTTGTATGATCAGATACAGTCTCAAGGAGATAGTACTGGAGATAAACAGGAAGGAGAGAGAGTCAGCAAAGGGATCAAAAGATAAGCAGAACGAACTGGATGAAAACCAAGGACCACATACCGAAGAGCAGGCAGGTCCTAACGGGATCCAAACAGGAGAACAAAGACTACAAGGCTAAGAGCACGACGGCGACTATACTATACTAATAACAACACAGGGGATGGGATGGGATCTAGTCAGTAAAGCAAGGCAAAGGAGATTCTATCTGGGAAAGGGGACAAGGTCGCCTAACTGAGGGTTCAGAGGAGACTCCGAGATATAACGAGGAGGATGGTTGGTCCCCAAGCACCAATGAAGGCCTCAGGGTGGGTTGCCAAGATCATAACAGGTCCACTCAGAAGAGATATGACATCGTAAGTGTACCTCGCAAATGGCCAATTGATATCGGATAGGCGAGGGTCCAGGTGATCCTACGGAGCGATCGGAGGGCGGTACAGGACTTGATCAAGGAGGGCTGGCACACGGATGGATATGCTGCTAGAGTGGGCAGGGAGGATCAAGGGAACACAAAAGGTCTGGGGGATATCCAGGGAACAGTCAAGGCCCAGGGATTCGTATATTGCAACGGCGTCCAAAGGCTGATGGGGTTGAATATTGCAGCAACGCCAAGGGTAACTGCGAGACAGATACGAGCAGAAGGGAGGTGTTCTGGTGATCAACAAGGTACAGGAGGGAATCGTAAGGGGAAAAGGCAACCAGGAGCAAAGTGGACTTTGCTCCCTTTTTTATAGAAAACAGAAAACAGAAATACTAAAAATAACTCTCTCTATCTCGCTCGCGTGGATCTGGGACCTGGATCCACTACACCACAACGCGCGCGCTTCTTAGAACAGATTCATTCGCTTCTTGATGAGAACGCGGCGATCGACCCTGCAAGCCATTGTCCTCATCCACTCATGGAGGTAGATCTGACGATTCCAGAGAATGTGACAATCTACCAAAAGCCGCACAAACCATTCCCTCAAGCTGAACGCGCCAACGTTCTGAAACAGCTTGAGACTTGGTTGGCCGACGGTGTTATTGTTCGCACTACGCGTCCCATTCCCCATATGAATCAATTGACTCTCGCTGCTAGGCGAGACTTAGAGGGGGTGATCCTGAAAACCCGTCTCTGCCTAGACCCACGAAACCTGAATACACACTTGCTTAATTGTGACAAATTTCCGTTGCCACTAATAGCAAGCATCCTTCAACAATTGATTTGCGCCAGGCATATCACAGACTCCCACTGACGGCACGAAGCCAACCTCTGACTGCCTTCACTTATGAAGGAAAGCAATACATGTTTCGCAGAGCTCCTTTCGGGCTCAAACCCATGACCAGCATCTTTCAACGAGGAATGATGGAGATCCTTGGTGATCTCGACTGGGTTGCAATCTATGTCGATGACATTGTGACATGTCCAGGAAGTTATGAGAAGGCTGACTGAAAACAAACTGATTGTCAACGCTGACAAATGTCACTTCCTCTGCACAGAGATTGTTCTGCTGGGATTTATCATCAACAAGGATGGACGCAGAATCAACCCTGAGAAGGTCGCCAATGTCCACTCGTGGACGGAACCGACCATAGGCAAAATGGTGCAGCGGTATTTAGGAATGTTTAACTACTTCCGCGAGTACATGCCGTTACACAGCACTCTGACTGCACCGCTGGATAAATTGAGGCACCAGAAAGGAACATTCATCTTGGCCTCACTGCAACGACAATGCTTTGAAGGCTTGAAGTACCTTGTCCAACGAGCTCCTCTGTTGAGATTTGCTGACTTCAGCAAGCCTTTCTATGTAGCTACTGATGCTTCCAATGTCGGTCGGCGCTGTCCTCTATCAATTGCCCTTAGGACCAGGGAATGAGACAAAAGTCTACTACATCTCATTCATGGCCAGATCCTTGAAAAAGCATGAACTGAATTACCCTGCCTATAAAAAGGAACTGTTGGCTATTGTCTATGCTCTCAACCAGTTCCAGGGCTATCTGATTGGCCGGTCTTTCACGTTATTCACTGACCACAAGCCACTGACTTACATGCATACCCAAGCTGACTTGCCTACGACGATCACATTATGGAGAGAAACAATCCTGCGATTCGACCTTCAGTGTGTATATCGCCCTGGCATCTTGAACATCATTCCTGACGCTCTTTCTCGTGCTTTCCCGCCTGCTCTTTGGGAAGATGCCAAAGAAGAGACTGCAACCTTTGATCGATCCATAGCGAAGCGCATCAAATTGCACAATGCCGCTGTCTCAACTCGATCCTCCAAGAACAAAGATACAGCCACTGAAAATGATCGTCCTTTTGTAACCTCAAAGCAATTGGCGAAACACTTGGAAGGAGAGACTATTGATGCCGATGCGCCATATCGACATGTCATTCCTGACCGCTGACCTGCCTCTCAAAGTCCCTTCTGAGGATGACAGAGAGAATATCCTGGAAGAAATTCACTCATTTGGGCATCTTGGAGCTAATGCCATGGTCGAGGCAATCCACAGACGTGGATACACCTGGCCAAAGCTCAATGAAATATGTCTTGCTTGGATTTCTAAATGTCCTCAATGCCAACATTTCAACATTGCAAAAAGAGGATATCATCCTTTGAGTGCTATCCACGCCACTCTGCCAGGAGATCATATGTCTATAGACCTTGCAACAATGCCTATGAGCGAACGCGGCAATTCGATCACTCTCGTGCTTGTTGATGTATGTTCTCGCTTTATTTTTCTTCGAGCGCTGCCCGACAAATCAGCCGCAACTGTCGCCGGACACCTGTTTGAACTATTCTGCTTGATTGGTTTTCCAAAGGTACTTCAAAGTGACAATGGCTCTGAGTTTGACAACTTTATCATCCACCACATGGCGGACACCCTGAAGATCGACCACCGTTTGACAACACTATCACCCTCGTTCTAACGGCCTGGCTGAACGATGTGTTCGTTCAGTTAAGGAGGTTTTACAGAAAATGATCCACAGTGCTAAACAGAACTGGGATGAGAAATTGCCCATGGTTCAGTTCCAACTGAACAACCGCGTTGCTGCCATTCACAGCTCAACACCCTTTTCTCTGTTCTATGGAAGATCATATTCTGGCCTCCTTGATTTCCGTAAAGTTGAATCTCGCCTCATGACTGAGAAGCAGCTTGACGAACGACTGAAATACATGACCAATCTTGTTTTTCCTGCTATCTCTGCCAAAGCAAAGGCGACACAGCAGAAAATGATTAATGCCTTCAACAAAGCACACCGCGTAACTGAATTTACTCCTGGTTCTTTCGTCATGGTCAAAGACGAAGAGACTTCAGCTGCTTTAGACCCGAAGTGGGATGGCCCCTTCAAGGTCGTGCGTCGCACCCCTAGAGGAACTTATTCTCTACGTGACAACATGGGACGCATGCTAGCTCGCAACTACGCACCTGTCCAAATGAAACCTGTCTCTCAACCTCGTGATATCCCTACTGCTGAATCGAAACACTTCGAAGTCGACTCCAGGGGGGTAAGACAATACTTGGTAAAATGGAAAGGCTATGACGAGTCTGAAAACTCAGAGATTCCGTATGAGAACTTCGATGCTAAGACAACCGTGGCTCTTTACCACGCAAAACTGAATGCTCAAAACCCACATGTTCTTGCACGCAAAGGAAAGCAGCTTCAGAAGAAGCAAGTCACCTTTCAAAAGCAAATCTAAATGATCGAGGATTCTTAATCAGCAACAGCTCCTTGCTGGCTTGAGATCCTTGCCCTACTGAAGGATACCACAACGGGATCCATGATGAAGGTTTTGTACGCGTGCTAAGCATGACGTTTTCCCTTCAACCACTGTGGTGTAGTGGATCCAGGTCCCAGATCCACGCGAGCGAGATAGAGAGAGTTATTTTTAGTATTTAGTTATTTTTTTTATTTTTGTTCCTGTTTTCTGTTTTCTATAAAAAAGGGAGCAAAGTCCACTTTGCTCCTGGTTGCCTTTTCCCCTTACGATTCCCTCCTGTACCTTGTTGACCTCCCTTCTGCTCGTATCTGTCTCGCAGTTACCCTTGGCGTTGCTGCAATATTCAACCCCATCAGCCTTTGGACGCCGTTGCAATATACGAATCCCTGGGTCGCTCTCGCAGCATATCCATCCGTGTGCCAGCCCTCCTTGATCAAGTCCTGAACTCGCCGACTGCAACAGAAGATTAGCTACGCTCCAAAACTACACTCCAAAACTACACTCCAAACAATACCATCATAGCCACCACAGCCACACAGCCACACAGACGTATATATATACCCCCATCCCCCCTACATAATAAACATCATTCGTTCTCCCAACTCTACCTCATCCCCTGTCCCTGTCCCTGGTCCTTATCCCTGTCCCCTCTCCCGGTCTCTCCCTTGCATTCCCCTCTGTGCCTATTACACCGACTTACCTTCAAACAGTTATCCAACCTGAGTATCGCCCTCCGATCGCTCCGTTGGATTACCTGGACCCTCGCCTATCCGATATCAATTGGCCATTTGCGAGGTATACTTACGGTGTCATATCTCTTCTGAGTGGACTTGCTATGATCTTGGCAACCCACCCTGAGGCCTTCATTGGTGCTTGGGGACCAACCATCCTCCTCGTTATATCTCGGAGTCTCCTCTGAACCCTCAGTTAGGCGACCTTGTCCCCTTTCCCAGATAGAATCTCCTTTGCCTTGCTTTACTGACTAGATCCCATCCCATCCCCTTGTGTTGTTATTAGTATAGTATAGTCGCCGTTGTGATGTTGTCTAATGTAAGTATAGTCTAAGGTCAGCAATGAGCTGGAAGCGAAATTGATAACGAAAAGAAAGATGACTAACAAGAATCGTCGCTTACAATTGATAGGGACTTTGCTCTCAGGGCCACAAGGATCAGGCACAACGCTGTTGTATGATCAGATACAGTCTCAAGGAGATAGTACTGGAGATAAACAGGAAGAGGAGACAGTCAGCAAAAGGATCAAATGATAAGCAGAATGAACTGGATGAAAACCAAGGACCACATACCAAAGAGCAGGCAGGTCCTAACGGGATCCAAACAGGAGAACAAAGACTACAAGGCTAAGAGCACGACGGCTACTATACTACACTAATAACAACACAGGGAATGGGATGGGATCTAGTCAGTAAAGCAAGGCAAAGATATTCTATCTGGGAAAGGGTACAATGGCGACCTTTCAACTCCACGGGCAAATACGTTGTCTTTGGCATCTTTGGACCGTTTGACGAGATCCATTGCTACCATTGACCAAGAGTATTCGTCCATCTTGCGCCATGTAAAGCGAGTGTTTGTGATAATTCTTGCAACAAGTCCATGCAGTTTTATCAAACCATCGTAGAAGCGAAAGAGTGTCGACATTTTTGCACAATTGCAGCTTGAATGCCATCTTTTGCCACTGAATTAAATCCTTCGTTGCAAATCTCGCCACTGTATTTCTTGGACGTGCTACTTCAACCATTTTGCCTTTCACACCTCTTATTCGCCTTTGAGAGCAGATGGAAAGTACATTGGTGAAGGGTTTCTCTTGCTTGTTTACGCTTCGAGCAATACTTCCCTCGCGAGGTTAAGGGGTGTACGTCAACTTTTGCTACTCAAGTCAGCCTTGAAGGACATTGGATGCTTTTTAAAAACCTTGCCGGGGATATTGTCCTTGAAAGGTCGCCAATGCTGCCTAACTGAGAGTTCAGAAGAGACTCGAGGGGAGGCGGAAAGAAGGTAAGGGGGTTCTCCCAAGCGCCAGTTAAGGCCTTAGGAATGGGCTGCCGAGATCGTACAAGTCCACTCAAAAGAGACAAGACATTGTTATACCTCGTAAATAGGCAAGGGCCAACGGAGCGACGAGATCAGGAAGGAGGCGGCGACAGATATCAACGGGAGACTTGTCGAATAGGTCCAACGGGTCGAACGGTTGCGGATCGCTTGAGGAAAACGGATACAGGTAGGTCTTGAAAGGGAGAGTGCACACAGTCGATCGACAGAACAAATGGGTCTGTGTATCCAGGGTATATCGACTTGGCAATAGGGATTTAGGTGTCTACGACGGGCCTGTCGGAAGGCAACTGCAAATGGGATAACGGGCAGAGTGTAATGGGGGGTGTAAAAGGTTCTGAAGGGTTCAACAAAGTGTACAGGCAGGAATCGTAAGGGAAAAAGGCAACCAGGAGCAAAGTGGACTTTGCTCCCTTTTTTATAGGAAACAGAAAACAGGAACAAAAATAAAAAATAACTAAACACTAAAAATAACTCTCTCTATCTCGCTCGCGTGGATCTGGGACCTGGATCCACTACACCACACCGATCCCAGGGTCTCTTTCTCACATCGTCTTATGTGAGAGCAAGCCCGCGAGTGTCTCTAGGGAAGCTGATCCCCAAAGGCGTCCTCCAGATCTATTTAATCCTGGGTGTCACGTTTGTAAGGCTTAAGACGAGCATGGTTGACAGGGCGACCTCCAAAATATCGATGCCATTGCCCCTCAACCTTCTCGCTCAATCGATAGGCACCTCCAGGCAAAGCTTCGAAGATGGTTAAAGGGCCCTTCCAACGAGGTGATAGCTTGCCACTCCATTGCTTCAGAAGTGCGGACTGATGGACCAAGACCTCGTCTCCGACCTCATATTTCCGAGGGAGGGGTAGATCAGCAGCTTCAGTGGACCACTTGTGTTCATTAATAATCCTCTGATGAACTTCAGCACACAAAACTTCCAAGATCTCACGTCTCTCCTCGTCGACTTCCTCGCGTTCATTCATATCCATCTTCCGAGTGTGATCTATATCCCATGGGAGGCGAGCTCGTTGACCAAAGAGGATTTCGAAAGGAGATACGCCTCTAGTCTGCTTGATCTGAGTTCTCCAAGTCCATGTAACACGGTCCAAGATAGTAGCCCAGGCACTCTCAGCCAAACCATCATGCTGAATGATACGAGCCAATTGTCGTACCATAAAACCGTTATATCGCTCCACCATTCCATTGGTCTCTGGATGATATGCAGAAGCAGGGTCGAGATCGATTTCATGATTGATACACCACTCCTTGAAGGCTCCCGCGGATAGAGATGATCCATTGTCCGTGATGATGCGATGGGGGTATCCATATTGTCGAGCCCAATGCTTTTCTACAGTCCGGACGATAATATTTCCTGCTAAAGAAGCAAGGGCGACAGATACAACCCATCCAGAGAGGTAATCCACCATATTCAAAACAAACCGCTTGCCATTAGACATCGGTAAGGGTCCAACTGCATCCAGGCCCAAAGTATGGAAGATCGTTTGAGGTGGCGGCAAACGATGGAAACGATATCGTGTTGGATCGCGCGTTTGAAAGCGTTGACAAGCGTCGCAAGTCGAAAGGTGCTTCTTAACGTCTGCGTACATGCCCGGCCAGAAGTACCCTTCGGCAATGAGTGTATATGTTGCGACCACTCGAGATGACCCATGACAGTAGATCCATGAGTGTTCTCCAGCACGCTCAAAACTTCACCTGGTGGTACATACTGGCGTGGGCTACCACCGGATGTGCGTTTAAATAAACGCCCTTGAGTGACAAAGTACTTGGGAAGCATGATCTTCCCCCTAGCGACCTTATCCAAATATGTCAATGGGTCCCCTTGCAAAGCTGCCACAATCGGAACAAAAGGCTCCTGATCCTCTGAAATCAGCATAGTCCTCATGAGCCGCTTGTTCTCCTCCATCTCCATTGCATCCTCCATTCCTATGTCTGGCAAATCTTCACCCGTGATGTTCTTATGATGAATACGGGAGAGCGGATCCGAGTCTTTCATATCTCGCCCCGGACGATGGTGGATGGTGATCCTGAACTGAGCAATGATGAAGGTCCATCGAGTGAGGCGTGCACTTTTGGAAGAGAGGTTGTGCAGATATAACAACGCTCGATGATCGATGAAGACATGAATCTCCTTTCCCTCCAACAGATGGCTATGCTTGGTTAAGCAGTACACCAATCCTAACAGCTCACGCTCAGTGGCGAAATATCTTGACTCGGCCCCAGATAATTTTCGGCTCCCAAACACTATCGGCTGATACTTGACATGGATATCAATCCGCTCATCATCTTCGGGGTGCAGACAGTGTGCAATTATATGGCCAGAAGCAAAATCTGAGGTGTCGGCCGAAATAATAACTGGGCGTCTATGATCCATCATGACCAAAACCGGAGCAGTAACCAGAGCGATTTGAATGGCACGAAAGGCTTCTGTATACTTGGGGTCTGACAACCATTTGTCGACAAAGGCCTTGGGATCCTTGTGCAATTTGTACAGCGGGAAGAGTGGAGCAGCCATGGCAGAAAAGTTGGATATGAAATCGCAGAGGAATAAGGCAAACCCGACAAATCCGCGCAACTCTGTCACATTTTGCGGAACCGGCCAATATTCCATCTTGGATAGCTTCTTTGGGTCGGCCGAGATATGATCATTCCCGACGATCCGTCCCAAAAACTCGCGCTGCTTCACAAAAAATGCTGATTTCTTGCCAGAGAACGATCCATTGAACTCATCCATCCGCACCAACACTTCTTCCACAGTCCGAAAATGAAGGGGGAATTTGGCATCTCCGGTAGCCATGTCGTCCACAAAATTGCTGAGTCGATCCTTGATAGAATTAAAGACCTCGCCCATGTGTCGAGTGTACCATTGCATGGAGTCAATGAGGCCCATCGGTAATACATTGTACTCGTACTGTAATAGGCACAGAGGGGAATGCAAGGGAGAGACCGGGAGAGGGGACAGGGATAAGGACCAGGGACAGGGACAGGGGAAGAGGTAGAGTTGGGAGAACGAATGATGTTTATTATGTAGGGGGGATGGGGGTATATATATACGTCTGTGTGGCTGTGTGGCTGTGGTGGCTATGATGGTATTGTTTGGAGTGTAGTTTTGGAGTGTAGTTTTGGAGCGTAGCTAATCTTCTGTTGCACCTTCCCCTCTTAAAAAAAATTCGGTTATAGGCGGTTGTCGCGTTTGTACTTCCTAAGAATCTTCTTGCAGTGGGTTAGACCGGTTTCCGGTTCCCAAGTCCATTGTTCCCGTGCGTAACCTTTCCACTGGATCAGGTATTCTATCTCTTTTTGTCCATGTTGTCTGTGCTCGGCGATTGCTTCGACTTCGAATTCTTCTTCGTCCTCAACAATCTCTGGAGGCGGCTGTGCCGGAGCTCGTGCGCCGAGGGGTAGCGGCGACGCGTAGTAGCGTTGAAGTCGGTCGACATGGAAGACAGGGTGGATCTTCATTGACGGTGGTAAGTCCAGGCGGAAGGATACGGGTGAGAGTTGTTCCACAATTCTGTAGGGACCGGCGGAGAGGGCAGTAAGTTTGCGAGAGGGGCGACTGCGATCCGCTGCGAGCGTTATGTTCTCGAGGTTGAGGAGGACTTGGTCACCAACAGCGAAGTCGTGATCTCGGCGGTACCGGTCTGCGTTCTTGGTTTGAAGTTCTTGTGCCAATGTCAGCGCTTCTTTGGCAATTGTGAGGGCCTCGCTTTGAGTCTGGACAAATTCGTCAACGGAGGGGTTAGGGCCTGGAGCGGGTGTCAACAGCGCCATAGGTACGGTCGGATGTAACCCATAGTTCAAAAAGAAGGGGGTGGTCCCGGTGGAGGCGTGTGTGGCGTTGTTGGTGGCGAACTCGGCGGCAGAGAGCAATAGATCCCAATTAGTCTGGCGTTGATCGACAAAGCTCCGAAGCATCGTAATGAGCGTGCGGTTGGCGCGTTCTGTCTGACCGTCTGTCTGGGGATGGTAAGCAGTTGACATGGCGAGGTGAACGTCCATAAGGCGGCTCAGTTCCTTCCAGAAGCGGCTCGTGAATTTGGCGTCACGATCGGAGACAAAGGTTGTGGGCATACCGTGAAGTCGGAAGACATGATCGAAGAAGATGCGAGCGGTCTGTGCAGCAGAATCTGTTGTGTGGCAAGCAGCAAAGTGAACCTGCTTAGTGAGCTTGTCAACAAAGACAGCAATGCAGTCGTGGCCACGAGGGGTCTTGGGAAGAGGTCCGAGGAAATCCATCGTTACTGTGTGCCAGGCCCTGTCCGGGATGGGCAGTGGTTGGAGGAGACCCAAGGGGGAGCGGTTGCTTGGTTTCGACCGTTGACATGATTCGCAGCTTTGGATGTATTGTCGTGTGTCTTTGGCCATTGACGGCCAGTAGAACCGAGAACATAGATGCCCGTAGGTTTTGTCGAAGCCGAAGTGACCAGCTATGGCGGAGTCGTGGGCATCATGAAGGAGAGATAGGCGAATGTCAGAGCTGGCAGGGATACAGACAAGGAGGGTGCCTTTTCGGCGGACGCAAAGGATGTCATCAACAAGGGAGTAGTTTGAAGGAGGACTTCCCTGGAGGCAGCTTTCATAGATCGGGTTAAGGCGGGGGTCCGCTTTGTACCCATCAATCAGGCGCTGCCTAAGCCCGGGGTCGAGTTGAACAGAGAGTTGGTTGAGTTCGCAGTGATCAGGCCGTCGTGAGAGGGCGTCGGGGACGACGTTATCCGATCCCTTTTTGTACTTGAAGGTGAAGTTGTATTCTTGCAATAGTTCCATCCATCGTGCCTGCCTACGAGTCAACTTGGGCTGGGTCGGAAAGTGTTGCAAAGTGGCATGGTCGGTGTAGACAATGAAGTGTGATCCATCCAGGTAATAGCGCCATGTCTTCAGAGCGTGGACGACGGCCAGGAGTTCCTGTTCGTGTGTGGGATAATTCCGTTCCGCTGGGTTTAATTTGCGTGAGGTGAAGGCAACAGGACGCGACTCGCCGTTGGCGTCAGTCTGGAAGAGGACTGCTCCAAGAGCAAAGCCGGAGGCGTCAGTCTCAACGGTAGTGAGAAGGTCAGGGTCGAAGATGCGCAGGACGGGGGCCTGACTGATCGCCTTTTTGAGGGCTTGGAATGCCGCCTCCTGTTCAGTGGTCCAAGAGAAAGGGACACCTTCACCTAAGAGCGCGGTGAGGGGTAATGCAATGGTGGCGAAGTTAGCGATGTACTGGTGGTAGAATTGGGCAAGGCCGATGAATTGCTGAACATCCTTTTGTTTCTGAGGGCGCGGCCATTCTCGGATAGCGCGCACAAGTCCCCCACTCGTGTGGATTCCGTCTTTGGAGATGACATGTCCCAAGAATTCAGTTTGTTCCTGCATGAAGGAGCACTTCGACAGTTTCGCGTAGAGGCCATGCTTGCGGAGGAGGGTTAAGACTGAGCGCACATGCTTTAGGTGTTCCTCCTTAGTGCGAGAGTAGATTAGCAAATCGTCGAGATAGACAACAACCCATCTGTCCAAGACCGGGTCCAGTACACGCAACATCATATTGGAGAATGACGCTGGGGCGTTTGTCAAGCCAAAGGGGACGACGTTGAATTCAAAGTGACCGTATCGGCAGCGGAATGCTGTTTTGTGAGTGTCTTCCGGGGCGATCCGTTGCTGGTGGTAGCCTGAGAGGAGATCCAGCTTGGTGAAGTACTGCGCGCCGCGGAAGCGATCTATAAGTTCATCAATGCGGGGGAGAGGGTGTCTGTTTTTGCGGGTAATACGGTTCAAGCCTCTGTAGTCCACACATAGCCTTAGGCTGCCATCTTTTTTTCTCACGAATAGTACTGGTGCACCATAGGGGGAGGTTGAGGGTTTGATGAATCCTTTGCTCAAGAGGTCGTCCAGTTGCTTCCGTAGTTCATCCAGTTCGGCGATAGATAGACGGATGACGGGGCGGAAGGGTGGGTCAGCAGTGGGGTCGGTTTCGATACGCATGGCGTCTCCGCGATCCGGAGGTAGTCCTGAGGGGAGGGTGGAGGGGAATACGTCGGGAAATTCTTCGTGGACAATGGAGTGTATTTCGGGAGGTAAGGGAGGGGCAGCAGGGGAAGGGGCGTTGTTGTCGTTGTCGTTGACATCCGAGGTCAGAGGGGTTGTTTTAACAAGAGCAAGGAAGAGGGTGCTTCCTGCTTGGGCAGCAAGGGAGTGGAAGTGGAGATGAGAGAGGAGTTTACCCTGGGAGCGAAAGGTGACGGAGTTGGCCTTGGCACCACGACAGCGCCAGAGAACGGAAGTACCATTGTGGGTGAAGTGAAGGTCATTGTTACGCCAGTTGATGAGAGGGTTGATGGACGTGAGCCAAGGTTTGCCGAGGATGAGGTCGTAGTTGGAGAGGGGATAGATGAGGGCTTCGAGGTGGTCGGAGTAGGAGTCGCGGTCGATGGAGAAGGAGGTAGTGGTGGAAGAGAGAGAGGAGGAGCCGTCGGGTAGGACGATGGGGATGGCGGGGCCTTTTGTGCGAGTGAGGGTATGTCGTTTACAAAATGATGACGCAATCACATTTCCTTCTGCCCCGCAATCGATGAGGATGCGAGCCGGGTTACCAGCAACATTACCGAGGAACGACAAGAGTGTGCGCGAGGCCTCCTTGAGGGTGAACTCGTGCAGGCGCACGGACTTTTGGCTGAGGCGTCTGGCCCGTCGCTTGGACCGGATGCGATCTAAAGCAGCAAGAGAGGGGGATGGGTCCAGGTCCACGCCCTCAGATGAGTTTAGATCAGTCGGGGGGACCGTTGATCGTGGTGCCTCATCGTCAGGGGGTACCGAGGTGGGGTGAGTGGGTTGGTCATGGCAGTGTGGTTGTTGTTCGATGTGTTCATTGTGGGGGGAGGGAGTGTATTCTGAAGCGGGGTCTTTATTCTTTTTTGGGAGACTTAGCTTGGGGGAAGGGACACTCCCTTTGTCCAGAGGAGAAAGGGAGGGGGCTTCGACGATCAGGTCCTGGACGTTTACTGATCGCCGGGGGCTTTTCCCGACTCGGGGGGGTCGCCCACGTTTACTTGATTGATCCGTCGTCGTCCTTGGTGGTTGTTGTTACCGTATTTAGGGCAGTCCCGCCCAAAGTGACCAGGTTGACGGCAGCGCAAACATCCTCCGGTGTTCATGAGGTGGTCACGCTCGTCGGGGGTCAGGGGCGCCGGGTAAGCATGGTTGTTGGTGTTGCCGTTGTTGTATCGGAAAGAGTGGTTGGCATTGCGGTTGTTACGGTGGAGGTTGTTGACTTTGTTGGTGAGGTTATTGATGGCCACGTGGATAGTGTCCAGATCCATAGGAGAGGGTTCGTTTTTGGGAGTGTTTACTGTCGGTCCCTCAGGAAAGAGGATGGCATGGATCAGGGTAGCTTGGGAGATAGCAGTATCCAGGGAGTCTGGCTGGCGCAACTTGACCTCCTTGCTGGTGTCAGGCACAAGGCCTTTCATGAACCAATGGAGAGCTGTGCCGTCGTCAAGGGTGGGTACACGGCGTCGTAGTTTGCGAAACTCGTGTGTGTAGGCGGCGACCGTTCGCTTTCCTTGGCGCAGGGACTCCAGGGCTTCACGAGCAGCAGCAACGGCATTGGGAGGGGTGTGGAACGCGAGGAAGGCCTTCTTGAAGTCGTCCCAAGGACTGGCAAGGGTAAGACCACTAGATCGCCACCAGGACTTGGCCTCATCAGTGAGATTGAGAGCAGTATATTGGACCCATTCAGCGTCGGCAAGTCTGACAACGGTGTAGTATTCCTCCTGGTTGTCAATAAAGTTTTGGCAAGCATCGGCATCAATCGCACCAGAATACGGTGAGGGGTTTTGGGGCTTAAGGATTTTGTTCAGTGTGCGGGCAAGATCGCGCTGGTCGGCTTGGATTTCTCGTTCAGTGATGGCAGGGATTGCGGCAAGGGCGTGCTCGAATGCTCCGCGTTGTTCAGGAGCAAGAGTAGCGACAAGGGCACGTAACGCGGCAGACATAGTGGTTAGGGAAAAGGGAGGGAATTCGTAGGGTGGGAACGGTGAGGCAGTGAATCGAAGGGACCTTTGCTACCATGTAATAGGCACAGAGGGGAATGCAAGGGAGAGACCGGGAGAGGGGACAGGGATAAGGACCAGGGACAGGGACAGGGGAAGAGGTAGAGTTGGGAGAACGAATGATGTTTATTATGTAGGGGGGATGGGGGTATATATATACGTCTGTGTGGCTGTGTGGCTGTGGTGGCTATGATGGTATTGTTTGGAGTGTAGTTTTGGAGTGTAGTTTTGGAGCGTAGCTAATCTTCTGTTGCAAATTCCATACACGTCTGGGCTGGCCTATTTCTTGTCCTGCCCACCCGATACAATAAAGACACCTTTCTTCCTTCCCGTTATTTTGGTCATCCTTCGCACTCGTTAATTAAAAACACGTTTTATCGAGAATATTCGATATTCGACACGTCACGAAACGTCGCAGACTCAGATCGCACGAAGTACGCGTCTCTTGTACTTCTGGTCTAGGATCGCGAACCTAGGATCGGTATCCGCACTCATTGGCTTGTCCTCTGATCTCCGACAAGTAACCCTGGCGTCCAGGTTCTGGACCTAGGGCTATAGCTACCCTTAGTACGTATCTCTCAGCTGCACCTATCAGGACCTCCATCTCGTTCTCCTTCATCTATGTTGCCATCCCGGACCCTACTCATAGGTCCGGCTTATGATTAGTACCTGCTCGGATATGTATCCTACTCTTCCGTGTCATCTCTGACTCAACGCAGGCCTGGTCCAGGCCTTCTTCACTCTCTAGTATATAAACCCCCCCTGTCCTCTTGCTTTGTTCCTCAGTCTGCAATTCACAATAAACCACACCTTTCCTTCACCTTCTTGTTCCTGTCTTGTCCGATCGTGACAATGAAGTTCAAAACAGGGTAAGAGGCAGCTTAGATGAGCGTGCGAATGGGAAGGAATGAGAACGGGGATGGAAGATGGGAGGGCAGATGAAGGATGGAGAGCGATGAAGATGACAAGATGAAAAGGCAGATGAAGGATGAGAGGCAGATGAGGGATGCAGAGGGAGATGTAGATGGAAAGACAGACCAAGATGCGATGGCAGATGAAGGACGGAGAGGCAGATGAGAAAGGTAGACGAAGATGAGAAGGCAGATGATCGGAAGAAAGATGATGATGGAACCGGAATGATGACGCGGCATCCTTTTTTTTTTTTTTGGCATTTGCATGGGCAGAAGATGGTAGGATGAGAGTTGTGAATTTTTTATTCTGCACTGGATTACATAACTTGAGTTGTAAACATCATCGGTGACGATGATGATGAAGGTGCGAAGTACTCAGAGATCGGCGAAGACGACTTTGAGTGATAAACCTCATGCAACGCCGTCAATGAGTGGCGATGAGCAATCAACGATCTGTCGTCGTCTTCCTGTCCTTTGTCAACGCTTGAGTCCCAATCTTGCTCATACTCTTCATCTCCTTGTGTACTACGGGTTGATGTACCAACATTTGGGCTAAAAGGAGAATGATCATTCTGCATCCAATCCTGTTCCTGATCATCTTCAAATTGTTGTTGCAGATGCTGCTGAAGCTGAAGCTCTTCATGTTGCGATCGCTGTAACTTTTCTTGCTGATGACGCTTTAGTTTTTGTTGATGCTGCAATTGAGTAGATTGCTGTTCCTGTTGTTCAAGTTGTTGCATCCTCTGCAGGTTCAACATCTGATGTTGTTGGTCCAGCTGCTGTTGCTGCATTTCAAGTTCTTGTTGAAGCTTCTCTAAAAGCTTTCGCTGCACTGTCCTCTCCAGATGCGGACATCTGAGTCCGAAGAGAGGAGAGAATATCAATTTAAGCAAGGATATTAAATAATATATTCATTTTCAATTACCTTTGCAAATTCACAGCCCGTGAACCCATTACAGGTTCTGCAGTACCCTTGTTCGATTCACTTTGTTGGGGCAACCGCTGGTATTGTTGCTGTGGAAGAGGACGACTGGTATGCAAGGAGAAAAAAAAGAAATGTCAGATTGTCGCACACACAGCCTCGTATCACATGATCCGCCCCGCCAGCGGTCGTACACAGTCGCTCTCATTTGATCTTGTTTGTTTGTTGCCTCTTTGCCACCACAATACATGGTGGCAAACCCCCAGGCACACAAGCATGCTCGTTTGACGCATGCTCTTTCCTTCTTGTAATATAAATAGTCAGTCCCTTTTAGATAGTTTAGTTCTTTACCTAGTAACTTGAATACATTCCCTAAAACACCTTGAACCCTCTCCCCGCCTTGATCCTCCTTCACCCCACCCCGCCTTACCTTGCCCTTGGAAAGATCATTCCCCCTTTGACCTGCCTAGTCGTGATTCTCGACACTTCGTCTGCATTGAATCGTACTCTGACATTTGCTAAATTATGTGCAGCGCGAACTGACGATTTTTTAGAAAATCGACTTGTTGTCCCTATAATGATTGAGGGAAAAATGTTTAAAGCACTTGTTGATTCAGGAGCAACAGCTTCATTTCTGAGTCAGCGAGTTGTCGATACGCTGAATCTGGACATTGGTCCAAAACTGACTGCAAAACTGGCTAATGGAGATGAATTTCAATACTCTATGACTGCACGCAAAATAGAAATGAAATGCAATGGACGATGTCGGTCAAAAAGTCTTGCTGTCATGACTCTTGGCGACTACGACTTTATCTTAGGAGTAGACCTGTTTGCCAAGTTTGGCTACTTCATTGGTGCCTCCGATAACCCTGCAAGAAGTCCTCTTGATGACTACAATGAGCTTCTCATTGAACATGACATGCCTCCTAATATTGTGGCACTCGAACGCCCAGCTGAGGAGACGACACCTGAATTCCTAGAAACACGCTGTGATGTTGTCTAATGTAAGTATAGTCTAAGGTCAGCAATGAGCTGGAAGCGAAATTGATAACGAGAAGAAAGATGACTAACAAAAATCGTCGCTTACAGTTGATAGGGACTTTGCTCTCAGGGCCACAGGGATCAGGCACAACGCTGTTGTATGATCAGATACAGTCTCAAGGAGATAGTACTGGAGATAAACAGGAAGGAGAGAGAGTCAGCAAAGGGATCAAAAGATAAGCAGAACGAACTGGATGAAAACCAAGGACCACATACCGAAGAGCAGGCAGGTCCTAACGGGATCCAAACAGGAGAACAAAGACTACAAGGCTAAGAGCACGACGGCTAAAAAGTATACGGCACACAGAGTCGGTAAGAATGAGAGAGGGATCTCTTGATTTATTGTAACTGTCGCATAATTTGGTGGCAAAGGCAAAGATTTTGGAACCAAATAATGCTGCTGGCGGCAAGGCAGTCACAGAGGCCCGATCAGGTACATATACCTGATCGTTACAATAAATCAAGAGATCCCTCTCTCATTCTTACCGACTCTGTGTGCCGTATACTTTTTATTTTTTTCGGTAAAGAAGAGGATCTCTCATCCATCCACATCCACATCCATCCACATCCACATCCATTGTCATCCACATCCATTGTCATCCATATCCATTGTCATCCACATCCACATCCATTGTCAACAACGGCATTCACTTGGATCAACGACGACATTCAGTTGGATCAACCCATTAACCCGGATCAACAACGGCATTCACTTGGATCAACGACGACATTCAGTTGGATCAACCCATTAACCCGGATCAACAACGGCATTCACTTGGATCAACGACGACATTCAGTTGGATCAACCCATTAACGTGGATCAACAACGAAATTCACTTGGATCAACCTTGATCTCACCACCGATTCACCGGAATTAGCCCCCATTCCGCATACTCATGCACTCAACTTCGGAGCACCCATCCGACCATCAATCCAATCCATCCATCTAAACGAAACAGCTCGTTAGATTCCCCTCAGCTGTAGCTACCGAGCGCACTGAACCCCATCATCACGTGACAACTTTGTGACTGTTGTTTTTTTTCCCATTTCACTCATTCGCAATTCATTCATTCGGATCTACTAGATCGGATTCTCACTCATGACGAAATACACCCCAAAGGTCAACCGTGCCCGTCTGACGGCGGTAGTCATCCCTGTGGCGTCGGCTACTAGTGCTCAGCCCGCACCCAACCTTGGACAGATCGCCAACACAGGTGATGCTACTTCAGCTACTGATGCTGCCAATGCTACCTTCGCTACCACCGCCACTTCCGTGACAGAACCCTGCAACGAGGCAACAGCTGAGAGTATGGATATCGACGACGAAGTCACGACATTTGAAGGAACACTGCCTTCACAGCTGCCTTCAATCCCTAAGCGCCAGCCTGGGATGCCAATGTCAATCACAGGCGCCGTAACCACGCCTCCTCAGGAAGACGATCTTGTGCTATTCTCAGATGAGCAACTAGAACATGAGATCGCAACAATGCACTTGGCAATGACCACCGCCAAGCAACAAATGCGGTCATACACGATCCTCATCGCACGTAATGAAATTACCAATACGACTCTCGACCTGGATCAAGGGAAGACGAATGAGTACAGGAAGAAACTTATGATGATTAAGCAAAGGCACGACGCCTTGGAGATAAATTATCGTATGCTGTGTGACATGCGCCAGCCTGTTCCCGCACAGTGGGCAAGTCAGCAGGCACCGGCTCAAGACAGCAACGCTGCTTCCTCGACACCGCAAGGACCAATGCGCTCTGAAGCAGGATTTCCAGTCAAGCCACTGCCTCAATGGAAGCGATTTGGAGAAGCTGATACTAAATCCGCTTATGACTGGTGGGCTCACTTCGAACGAGAAGTGGTGCCATACCTTGGAGAAACCTACCTCCGATCTCATGGTGACAGGTACCTGTGCTATCTTGTTCTGAGCCAACATTTTCACGACAAACTCAAGGCCATCTTTGCAGACAATCAAGAGGTGATCACCATCGATTACCTGGAAAGAACATTCTTCGAAACTTGCTTAACCACTGAAGAGCGAGAGGCAGCCTTGTCTAACCTGACCAACTTTGGCCGCCATCAAGGGGAACCGTACCGTCACTACGCCCACCGTATCGCGCGCGCTACCAGAGTGTACCGCATTCAAGATGACAACGACCTCATCCTCACCCTACTGCGTCAAGGCATTTCATCCCAGGAGATGGACACTGTTAATTCCCGGTTCCAGATGGCTAACCGCCACTTGGTGCAGCTGCCGGACAGTCCTCTTACTATCAGCGATTTCTGCGCCGCCTTGAGTAAACTCACAGGGCCCAGCAATGCACGCGATGACTTCCGCGCCCCTTTGGTGCCCATCAATGATCAAAAGGCTGTCAAGGATACCGCCGGAGCCAAAGGATTGTACTGTGACACCTGCAAGAAGAACGGTAACCATACCACAAAAAACCACTTTGAATGCGAATACTGCCGTAAACCTGGTCACTCAATGGACAAGTGCCGCACACGTATGAACGAAGAACGGAGCAGAGGTCGCTCAAACAATTATAATGACAACCGGGACAGAGCCGACCACAAGAACCCAGGGTATTCTGCCCGAGGATCAGGTCGCTATGAACCCTACCAATCTGATTCTCGTAACCGTCGAGAAGACCAGGATAATAATAACTCACGAGACCGTAACTATCGTAAGAACCCTCTTCATATACTTCGCGGAAAAGCATGGAAGCCTTACCAAGATCTTCACTTCAACATGCTAACTTCTGCCCTTAACTCACCTCAGGCTAAGGACGTACCACCGATACTGGAAGAAAATTTCATCAAGTTAATTCATCTGACTGATTCCATATTGGGGCACGCAGGCAGGGGAAGTACAGAGTTACAAGGCAGTATGACAATAAACGAAGAACAATTGAGTACTCATGAAACAATCGTGTACAACGAACTCGTAGATGAAAAGGATGCTGACTCCAGATTAATAGTACCTATCTACTTCGAAGGGTATCAGTTTGAAGCTCTACTTGACTCAGGAGCTACCAAGTCCTTCATTGACAAATCAATCGTAGACAACCTCAAACTAAATGTGAACAAAGCACACGGAAATATATTCCTAGGACACAAGGAAATGCATGTGGCCCGTACAGGAACAACGGAACAGATAGAGATAGAGTGTAACGAACACTTCTTGCTCACTTCATTCGAAGTCTTTGACTTGCAGTATCCTTTCGTCATCGGAATGGATTTATTCAACAAACTCGGGTTCACCATTGGAGGCATAGCAGATGGTCGTGCACACGCACATACCCTCCCACCTCCGATACCGGACGAGAAGCCATCGACGCTACCTCTAGAAACTCCAGCTGAAGAACTTACGGACAAATTCAAAAAGTGTAAGGCACAATTTATGAACGAAATTGAGGGAGCGTTACACGGCAATGCCCAAATTCCTCTGGATAGCCACTGCACACTACCTGAAATGCATGTCTTCCTAGACGTTCCAGAAGGTACCACGGTGTATCGCCGGCCAAGAAAATTCGCCGAACAGCAGCAACATATCTTCGATGAGCAAGTTGACAAATGGCTTAAGGATGGAGTCATCACACATGCGCCGGCCAATAATCGCCACAACAATACGTTGACTCTGGCGGCCAAGAAAGACCTACTAGGCAATAAAACGAAATGGCGAGTCTGTCTCGATCCACGACCCTTGAACAAGCTACTCAAGGATGACAATCACCCTGTACCATTGATATTGGATATCCTGCAACAAATTGGAGGGCATGCAATATATTCCACAATTGATCTTACGCAAGCTTATCATCGCCTACCTATTGAAGCAGGCCACCAACCACTGACGGCCTTTATGCACCGTGGAATTCAGTATATGTTCCGGCGAGCCCCGTTCGGACTAAAACCTCTCTCCAGTATTTTCCAACGTGGAATGACGCGCATCCTGGGCGACTTGCCTTTCGTGTTGGTTTTTATCGACGACATCGTCATTTTCTCTAAGACCAGAGAGGAGCATGCAGAACATGTCAAATGCGTAATTGAGCGGCTTACAAAAGCTAACCTAATTATCAACCCGGATAAGTCGCATTTCTATGCCACACAAATTGTCCTCTTGGGCTTCGTGGTGGACTTAGCTGGTAAGCGTGTCGACCCCACCAAGCTTGCCAATATCGAGCAATGGGTACCCCCAACGACGGGCACTCAAGTACAATCATACATGGGCACCTTCAATTTCTTCCGGGAGTTTATTCCGCTGTTCAGTACACTAGCGGCACCATTAGACAAATTAAGGCACGAGACAAAACCTTTCAAGCTCAATCAGGATGAACTGGACGCCTTCAATGCTTTTAAAAAATTACTGAGCATGGCTCCCATCCTGCACTTCCCGGATTTTTCACTGATGTTCTACGTTGCCACTGATGCATCCAACGTGGGCGTCGCAGCGGTGCTATACCAACGAGTATATAACGAATCCAAGAAGAAATGGCAGAACAGGTATATATCGTTCATGGCACGATCACTACAGGACCGAGAACGTCGCTACTCAGCAACCCAAAAAGAATTACTGGGTATCGTTTTCGCACTTACAAAGTTTCATTATTACTTGTGGGGCAGACATTTTACACTCTATACTGACCACCGCGCTCTTATATACATTCATACCCAAAAGGATCTGAATTCCATGCTTACAGGATGGCATGAGACTATTTTGAGCTACGACTTCGCCGTAGAATATCGACCTGGAGTCATGAATATCCTACCTGACCACTTGTCCAGACTATTCCCAGCATCAATGCAAACGCGCTACGATTCCAACCAAGCGTATATTGTCAATGCCTACATGCACATCATGCAAAACAGTGACACCATAATGCGCACGGTACACGAAAACAAAATAAAGGACGAAATCCTCCACAAGACTCATGCTCTAGGACATCTAGGAGCAAATGCGATGGTACGCTCCATCCATGCTGAGCAATGCACATGGCCCCGTCTCACGGATGACTGCCTAGCTTGGGTTAAGAAATGCCCGGATTGCCAAAAATACAACATTAGTCTCAAGGGCTACCATCCACTGAAAGCTATCCACGCAAACTTGCCTGGAGATCATATGGCAATGGACTTGGCTGGACCATTCCCGTTATCTACAACAGGCAATGTCTTCCTCCTCATCCTAGTGGATGTTTGCACCCGCTTCGTATTTCTCAAGGCCATACCTGACAAACAGGCCAATACAGTGGCACGCGCCCTCTTTGACATATTCTGTACTATTGGTTTTCCTCGCGTTTTACAATCCGACAACGGCAGAGAATTTGTGAACAAACTTATGCACACAATGACTACTCAGTTCGGTGTCGATCACAGGCTTCTTACACCATACCACCCTCGAGGTAATGGCGTCGCAGAACGACACGTCAAAATTGCAGTCGACATCATCAAAAAGGAGCATCAACAAAAACAAGACTCCTGGGACCTTCATGTCCCTATGGCACAGCTTGCAATGAACTCAAGGATCGTCGCCCTCCATAATTCATCCCCGTTTTCTCTCTTCTTTGCTCGGAAGGCCAACGGCTTCCAAAATTACTCCAAATCTACAAAAACTACTATGACTCACGCAGACCTCTGCGAAAGACTCCAATATATGACAGAAGTTGTGTTCCCTGCCATTGACAAAAAATCACAAGAGACACAAAGGAGAATGATTGCGAGATTCAATGCGACCGTCTTGCAGAATGATTTCCCAGACGGCGCCAAAGTAATGACGCTTGATCCAATTCTCGGCAACAAGCTTACGCCTCGCTACGAAGGGCCATACACTGTAGTGCGCCGCACATCCGGTGGTTCATACGAACTTCGTGATGGTACTGGCGAACTTCTTAGCCGCAACTATGCTCCTTCTCAGCTCAAACTGGTATTAGAAGATCTGGCGACTCTGCCAATTTTTGAAATCGAATACATTCTTGACCACCGACCACATCCTTCCCGAGGGGGGGAGTGGGAATACAAAGCAAAATGGGTAGGCTACTCAGAAGAGGATTACACATGGGAACCTGAAGAAAACTTCATCGAAAAACAATGCGTTCGAGACTACTGGAAACTTGTTAAAGAAAAGAAGAATCCATCGCAGCAAAGACAAAAGAGATATTTACCAAGGGGCTGAAATCACGGCAACAAATGCCAAGAAGGGTTTCGATCCCACATAGCCTCCCCTTCAACAATATCACATGAGGTTTTCATATTTTTCCCTCAAAATATCTTAGAGTTAGCAAAGAGGTTTTATTTTTTACCCTCTACGCTGCCAGCAGCGCCAGATCTCGCTACACTCTCCATGGGAGGGGAAGTCATGTCGCATAATTTGGTGGCAAAGGCAAAGATTTTGGAACCAAATAATGCTGCTGGCGGCAAGGCAGTCACAGAGGCCCGATCAGGTACATATACCTGATCGTTACAATAAATCAAGAGATCCCTCTCTGATTCTTACCGACTCTGTGTGCCGTATACTTTTTAGTAACGATCAGGTATATGTACCTGATCGGGCCTCTGTGACTGCCTTGCCGCCAGCAGCATTATTTGGTTCCAAAATCTTTGCCTTTGCCACCAAATTATGCGACATGACTTCCCCTCCCATGGAGAGTGTAGCGAGATCTGGCGCTGCTGGCAGCGTAGAGGGTAAAAAATAAAACCTCTTTGCTAACTCTAAGATATTTTGAGGGAAAAATATGAAAACCTCATGTGATATTGTTGAAGGGGAGGCTATGTGGGATCGAAACCCTTCTTGGCATTTGTTGCCGTGATTTCAGCCCCTTGGTAAATATCTCTTTTGTCTTTGCTGCGATGGATTCTTCTTTTCTTTAACAAGTTTCCAGTAGTCTCGAACGCATTGTTTTTCGATGAAGTTTTCTTCAGGTTCCCATGTGTAATCTCTTCTGAGTAGCCTACCCATTTTGCTTTGTATTCCCACTCCCCCCCTCGGGAAGGATGTGGTCGGTGGTCAAGAATGTATTCGATTTCAAAAATTGGCAGAGTCGCCAGATCTTCTAATACCAGTTTGAGCTGAGAAGGAGCATAGTTGCGGCTAAGAAGTTCGCCAGTACCATCACGAAGTTCGTATGAACCACCGGATGTGCGGCGCACTACAGTGTATGGCCCTTCGTAGCGAGGCGTAAGCTTGTTGCCGAGAATTGGATCAAGCGTCATTACTTTGGCGCCGTCTGGGAAATCATTCTGCAAGACGGTCGCATTGAATCTCGCAATCATTCTCCTTTGTGTCTCTTGTGATTTTTTGTCAATGGCAGGGAACACAACTTCTGTCATATATTGGAGTCTTTCGCAGAGGTCTGCGTGAGTCATAGTAGTTTTTGTAGATTTGGAGTAATTTTGGAAGCCGTTGGCCTTCCGAGCAAAGAAGAGAGAAAACGGGGATGAATTATGGAGGGCGACGATCCTTGAGTTCATTGCAAGCTGTGCCATAGGGACATGAAGGTCCCAGGAGTCTTGTTTTTGTTGATGCTCCTTTTTGATGATGTCGACTGCAATTTTGACGTGTCGTTCTGCGACGCCATTACCTCGAGGGTGGTATGGTGTAAGAAGCCTGTGATCGACACCGAACTGAGTAGTCATTGTGTGCATAAGTTTGTTCACAAATTCTCTGCCGTTGTCGGATTGTAAAACGCGAGGAAAACCAATAGTACAGAATATGTCAAAGAGGGCGCGTGCCACTGTATTGGCCTGTTTGTCAGGTATGGCCTTGAGAAATACGAAGCGGGTGCAAACATCCACTAGGATGAGGAGGAAGACATTGCCTGTTGTAGATAACGGGAATGGTCCAGCCAAGTCCATTGCCATATGATCTCCAGGCAAGTTTGCGTGGATAGCTTTCAGTGGATGGTAGCCCTTGAGACTAATGTTGTATTTTTGGCAATCCGGGCATTTCTTAACCCAAGCTAGGCAGTCATCCGTGAGACGGGGCCATGTGCATTGCTCAGCATGGATGGAGCGTACCATCGCATTTGCTCCTAGATGTCCTAGAGCATGAGTCTTGTGGAGGATTTCGTCCTTTATTTTGTTTTCGTGTACCGTGCGCATTATGGTGTCACTGTTTTGCATGATGTGCATGTAGGCATTGACAATATACGCTTGGTTGGAATCGTAGCGCGTTTGCATTGATGCTGGGAATAGTCTGGACAAGTGGTCAGGTAGGATATTCATGACTCCAGGTCGATATTCTACGGCGAAGTCGTAGCTCAAAATAGTCTCATGCCATCCTGTAAGCATGGAATTCAGATCCTTTTGGGTATGAATGTATATAAGAGCGCGGTGGTCAGTATAGAGTGTAAAATGTCTGCCCCACAAGTAATAATGAAACTTTGTAAGTGCGAAAACGATACCCAGTAATTCTTTTTGGGTTGCTGAGTAGCGACGTTCTCGGTCCTGTAGTGATCGTGCCATGAACGATATATACCTGTTCTGCCATTTCTTCTTGGATTCGTTATATACTCGTTGGTATAGCACCGCTGCGACGCCCACGTTGGATGCATCAGTGGCAACGTAGAACATCAGTGAAAAATCCGGGAAGTGCAGGATGGGAGCCATGCTCAGTAATTTTTTAAAAGCATTGAAGGCGTCCAGTTCATCCTGATTGAGCTTGAAAGGTTTTGTCTCGTGCCTTAATTTGTCTAATGGTGCCGCTAGTGTACTGAACAGCGGAATAAACTCCCGGAAGAAATTGAAGGTGCCCATGTATGATTGTACTTGAGTGCCCGTCGTTGGGGGTACCCATTGCTCGATATTGGCAAGCTTGGTGGGGTCGACACGCTTACCAGCTAAGTCCACCACGAAGCCCAAGAGGACAATTTGTGTGGCATAGAAATGCGACTTATCCGGGTTGATAATTAGGTTAGCTTTTGTAAGCCGCTCAATTACGCATTTGACATGTTCTGCATGCTCCTCTCTGGTCTTAGAGAAAATGACGATGTCGTCGATAAAAACCAACACGAAAGGCAAGTCGCCCAGGATGCGCGTCATTCCACGTTGGAAAATACTGGAGAGAGGTTTTAGTCCGAACGGGGCTCGCCGGAACATATACTGAATTCCACGGTGCATAAAGGCCGTCAGTGGTTGGTGGCCTGCTTCAATAGGTAGGCGATGATAAGCTTGCGTAAGATCAATTGTGGAATATATTGCATGCCCTCCAATTTGTTGCAGGATATCCAATATCAATGGTACAGGGTGATTGTCATCCTTGAGTAGCTTGTTCAAGGGTCGTGGATCGAGACAGACTCGCCATTTCGTTTTATTGCCTAGTAGGTCTTTCTTGGCCGCCAGAGTCAACGTATTGTTGTGGCGATTATTGGCCGGCGCATGTGTGATGACTCCATCCTTAAGCCATTTGTCAACTTGCTCATCGAAGATATGTTGCTGCTGTTCGGCGAATTTTCTTGGCCGGCGATACACCGTGGTACCTTCTGGAACGTCTAGGAAGACATGCATTTCAGGTAGTGTGCAGTGGCTATCCAGAGGAATTTGGGCATTGCCGTGTAACGCTCCCTCAATTTCGTTCATAAATTGTGCCTTACACTTTTTGAATTTGTCCGTAAGTTCTTCAGCTGGAGTTTCTAGAGGTAGCGTCGATGGCTTCTCGTCCGGTATCGGAGGTGGGAGGGTATGTGCGTGTGCACGACCATCTGCTATGCCTCCAATGGTGAACCCGAGTTTGTTGAATAAATCCATTCCGATGACGAAAGGATACTGCAAGTCAAAGACTTCGAATGAAGTGAGCAAGAAGTGTTCGTTACACTCTATCTCTATCTGTTCCGTTGTTCCTGTACGGGCCACATGCATTTCCTTGTGTCCTAGGAATATATTTCCGTGTGCTTTGTTCACATTTAGTTTGAGGTTGTCTACGATTGATTTGTCAATGAAGGACTTGGTAGCTCCTGAGTCAAGTAGAGCTTCAAACTGATACCCTTCGAAGTAGATAGGTACTATTAATCTGGAGTCAGCATCCTTTTCATCTACGAGTTCGTTGTACACGATTGTTTCATGAGTACTCAATTGTTCTTCGTTTATTGTCATACTGCCTTGTAACTCTGTACTTCCCCTGCCTGCGTGCCCCAATATGGAATCAGTCAGATGAATTAACTTGATGAAATTTTCTTCCAGTATCGGTGGTACGTCCTTAGCCTGAGGTGAGTTAAGGGCAGAAGTTAGCATGTTGAAGTGAAGATCTTGGTAAGGCTTCCATGCTTTTCCGCGAAGTATATGAAGAGGGTTCTTACGATAGTTACGGTCTCGTGAGTTATTATTATCCTGGTCTTCTCGACGGTTACGAGAATCAGATTGGTAGGGTTCATAGCGACCTGATCCTCGGGCAGAATACCCTGGGTTCTTGTGGTCGGCTCTGTCCCGGTTGTCATTATAATTGTTTGAGCGACCTCTGCTCCGTTCTTCGTTCATACGTGTGCGGCACTTGTCCATTGAGTGACCAGGTTTACGGCAGTATTCGCATTCAAAGTGGTTTTTTGTGGTATGGTTACCGTTCTTCTTGCAGGTGTCACAGTACAATCCTTTGGTTCCGGCGGTATCCTTGACAGCCTTTTGATCATTGATGGGCACCAAAGGGGCGCGGAAGTCATCGCGTGCATTGCTGGGCCCTGTGAGTTTACTCAAGGCGGCGCAGAAATCGCTGATAGTAAGAGGACTGTCCGGCAGCTGCACCAAGTGGCGGTTAGCCATCTGGAACCGGGAATTAACAGTGTCCATCTCCTGGGATGAAATGCCTTGACGCAGTAGGGTGAGGATGAGGTCGTTGTCATCTTGAATGCGGTACACTCTGGTAGCGCGCGCGATACGGTGGGCGTAGTGACGGTACGGTTCCCCTTGATGGCGGCCAAAGTTGGTCAGGTTAGACAAGGCTGCCTCTCGCTCTTCAGTGGTTAAGCAAGTTTCGAAGAATGTTCTTTCCAGGTAATCGATGGTGATCACCTCTTGATTGTCTGCAAAGATGGCCTTGAGTTTGTCGTGAAAATGTTGGCTCAGAACAAGATAGCACAGGTACCTGTCACCATGAGATCGGAGGTAGGTTTCTCCAAGGTATGGCACCACTTCTCGTTCGAAGTGAGCCCACCAGTCATAAGCGGATTTAGTATCAGCTTCTCCAAATCGCTTCCATTGAGGCAGTGGCTTGACTGGAAATCCTGCTTCAGAGCGCATTGGTCCTTGCGGTGTCGAGGAAGCAGCGTTGCTGTCTTGAGCCGGTGCCTGCTGACTTGCCCACTGTGCGGGAACAGGCTGGCGCATGTCACACAGCATACGATAATTTATCTCCAAGGCGTCGTGCCTTTGCTTAATCATCATAAGTTTCTTCCGGTACTCATTCGTCTTCCCTTGATCCAGGTCGAGAGTCGTATTGGTAATTTCATTACGTGCGATGAGGATCGTGTATGACCGCATTTGTTGCTTGGCGGTGGTCATTGCCAAGTGCATTGTTGCGATCTCATGTTCTAGTTGCTCATCTGAGAATAGCACAAGATCGTCTTCCTGAGGAGGCGTGGTTACGGCGCCTGTGATTGACATTGGCATCCCAGGCTGGCGCTTAGGGATTGAAGGCAGCTGTGAAGGCAGTGTTCCTTCAAATGTCGTGACTTCGTCGTCGATATCCATACTCTCAGCTGTTGCCTCGTTGCAGGGTTCTGTCACGGAAGTGGCGGTGGTAGCGAAGGTAGCATTGGCAGCATCAGTAGCTGAAGTAGCATCACCTGTGTTGGCGATCTGTCCAAGGTTGGGTGCGGGCTGAGCACTAGTAGCCGACGCCACAGGGATGACTACCGCCGTCAGACGGGCACGGTTGACCTTTGGGGTGTATTTCGTCATGAGTGAGAATCCGATCTAGTAGATCCGAATGAATGAATTGCGAATGAGTGAAATGGGAAAAAAAACAACAGTCACAAAGTTGTCACGTGATGATGGGATTCAGTGCGCTCGGTAGCTACAGCTGAGGGGAATCTAACGAGCTGTTTCGTTTAGATGGATGGATTGGATTGATGGTCGGATGGGTGCTCCGAAGTTGAGTGCATGAGTATGCGGAATGGGGGCTAATTCCGGTGAATCGGTGGTGAGATCAAGGTTGATCCAAGTGAATTTCGTTGTTGATCCACGTTAATGGGTTGATCCAACTGAATGTCGTCGTTGATCCAAGTGAATGCCGTTGTTGATCCGGGTTAATGGGTTGATCCAACTGAATGTCGTCGTTGATCCAAGTGAATGCCGTTGTTGATCCGGGTTAATGGGTTGATCCAACTGAATGTCGTCGTTGATCCAAGTGAATGCCGTTGTTGACAATGGATGTGGATGACAATGGATGTGGATGTGGATGGATGTGGATGTGGATGGATGTGGATGTGGATGGATGAGAGATCCTCTTCTTTACCGAAAAAAATAAAAAGTATACGGCACACAGAGTCGGTAAGAATGAGAGAGGGATCTCTTGATTTATTGTAACGATCAGGTATATGTACCTGATCGGGCCTCTGTGACTGCCTTGCCGCCAGCAGCATTATTTGGTTCCAAAATCTTTGCCTTTGCCACCAAATTATGCGACAACGGCGACTATACTATACTAATAACAACACAGGGGATGGGATGGGATCTAGTCAGTAAAGCAAGGCAAAGGAGATTCTATCTGGGAAAGGGGACAAGGTCGCCTAACTGAGGGTTCAGAGGAGACTCCGAGATATAACGAGGAGGATGGTTGGTCCCCAAGCACCAATGAAGGCCTCAGGGTGGGTTGCCAAGATCATAACAGGTCCACTCAGAAGAGATATGACATCGTAAGTGTACCTCGCAAATGGCCAATTGATATCGGATAGGCGAGGGTCCAGGTGATCCTACGGAGCGATCGGAGGGCGGTACAGGACTTGATCAAGGAGGGCTGGCACACGGATGGATATGCTGCTAGAGTGGGCAGGGAGGATCAAGGGAACACAAAAGGTCTGGGGGATATCCAGGGAACAGTCAAGGCCCAGGGATTCGTATATTGCAACGGCGTCCAAAGGCTGATGGGGTTGAATATTGCAGCAACGCCAAGGGTAACTGCGAGACAGATACGAGCAGAAGGGAGGTGTTCTGGTGATCAACAAGGTACAGGAGGGAATCGTAAGGGGAAAAGGCAACCAGGAGCAAAGTGGACTTTGCTCCCTTTTTTATAGAAAACAGAAAACAGAAATACTAAAAATAACTCTCTCTATCTCGCTCGCGTGGATCTGGGACCTGGATCCACTACACCACAACGCGCGCGCTTCTTAGAACAGATTCATTCGCTTCTTGATGAGAACGCGGCGATCGACCCTGCAAGCCATTGTCCTCATCCACTCATGGAGGTAGATCTGACGATTCCAGAGAATGTGACAATCTACCAAAAGCCGCACAAACCATTCCCTCAAGCTGAACGCGCCAACGTTCTGAAACAGCTTGAGACTTGGTTGGCCGACGGTGTTATTGTTCGCACTACGCGTCCCATTCCCCATATGAATCAATTGACTCTCGCTGCTAGGCGAGACTTAGAGGGGGTGATCCTGAAAACCCGTCTCTGCCTAGACCCACGAAACCTGAATACACACTTGCTTAATTGTGACAAATTTCCGTTGCCACTAATAGCAAGCATCCTTCAACAATTGATTTGCGCCAGGCATATCACAGACTCCCACTGACGGCACGAAGCCAACCTCTGACTGCCTTCACTTATGAAGGAAAGCAATACATGTTTCGCAGAGCTCCTTTCGGGCTCAAACCCATGACCAGCATCTTTCAACGAGGAATGATGGAGATCCTTGGTGATCTCGACTGGGTTGCAATCTATGTCGATGACATTGTGACATGTCCAGGAAGTTATGAGAAGGCTGACTGAAAACAAACTGATTGTCAACGCTGACAAATGTCACTTCCTCTGCACAGAGATTGTTCTGCTGGGATTTATCATCAACAAGGATGGACGCAGAATCAACCCTGAGAAGGTCGCCAATGTCCACTCGTGGACGGAACCGACCATAGGCAAAATGGTGCAGCGGTATTTAGGAATGTTTAACTACTTCCGCGAGTACATGCCGTTACACAGCACTCTGACTGCACCGCTGGATAAATTGAGGCACCAGAAAGGAACATTCATCTTGGCCTCACTGCAACGACAATGCTTTGAAGGCTTGAAGTACCTTGTCCAACGAGCTCCTCTGTTGAGATTTGCTGACTTCAGCAAGCCTTTCTATGTAGCTACTGATGCTTCCAATGTCGGTCGGCGCTGTCCTCTATCAATTGCCCTTAGGACCAGGGAATGAGACAAAAGTCTACTACATCTCATTCATGGCCAGATCCTTGAAAAAGCATGAACTGAATTACCCTGCCTATAAAAAGGAACTGTTGGCTATTGTCTATGCTCTCAACCAGTTCCAGGGCTATCTGATTGGCCGGTCTTTCACGTTATTCACTGACCACAAGCCACTGACTTACATGCATACCCAAGCTGACTTGCCTACGACGATCACATTATGGAGAGAAACAATCCTGCGATTCGACCTTCAGTGTGTATATCGCCCTGGCATCTTGAACATCATTCCTGACGCTCTTTCTCGTGCTTTCCCGCCTGCTCTTTGGGAAGATGCCAAAGAAGAGACTGCAACCTTTGATCGATCCATAGCGAAGCGCATCAAATTGCACAATGCCGCTGTCTCAACTCGATCCTCCAAGAACAAAGATACAGCCACTGAAAATGATCGTCCTTTTGTAACCTCAAAGCAATTGGCGAAACACTTGGAAGGAGAGACTATTGATGCCGATGCGCCATATCGACATGTCATTCCTGACCGCTGACCTGCCTCTCAAAGTCCCTTCTGAGGATGACAGAGAGAATATCCTGGAAGAAATTCACTCATTTGGGCATCTTGGAGCTAATGCCATGGTCGAGGCAATCCACAGACGTGGATACACCTGGCCAAAGCTCAATGAAATATGTCTTGCTTGGATTTCTAAATGTCCTCAATGCCAACATTTCAACATTGCAAAAAGAGGATATCATCCTTTGAGTGCTATCCACGCCACTCTGCCAGGAGATCATATGTCTATAGACCTTGCAACAATGCCTATGAGCGAACGCGGCAATTCGATCACTCTCGTGCTTGTTGATGTATGTTCTCGCTTTATTTTTCTTCGAGCGCTGCCCGACAAATCAGCCGCAACTGTCGCCGGACACCTGTTTGAACTATTCTGCTTGATTGGTTTTCCAAAGGTACTTCAAAGTGACAATGGCTCTGAGTTTGACAACTTTATCATCCACCACATGGCGGACACCCTGAAGATCGACCACCGTTTGACAACACTATCACCCTCGTTCTAACGGCCTGGCTGAACGATGTGTTCGTTCAGTTAAGGAGGTTTTACAGAAAATGATCCACAGTGCTAAACAGAACTGGGATGAGAAATTGCCCATGGTTCATGTCGCATAATTTGGTGGCAAAGGCAAAGATTTTGGAACCAAATAATGCTGCTGGCGGCAAGGCAGTCACAGAGGCCCGATCAGGTACATATACCTGATCGTTACAATAAATCAAGAGATCCCTCTCTCATTCTTACCGACTCTGTGTGCCGTATACTTTTTATTTTTTTCGGTAAAGAAGAGGATCTCTCATCCATCCACATCCACATCCATCCACATCCACATCCATCCACATCCACATCCATTGTCATCCACATCCATTGTCAACAACGGCATTCACTTGGATCAACGACGACATTCAGTTGGATCAACCCATTAACCCGGATCAACAACGGCATTCACTTGGATCAACGACGACATTCAGTTGGATCAACCCATTAACCCGGATCAACAACGGCATTCACTTGGATCAACGACGACATTCAGTTGGATCAACCCATTAACCCGGATCAACAACGGCATTCACTTGGATCAACGACGACATTCAGTTGGATCAACCCATTAACGTGGATCAACAACGAAATTCACTTGGATCAACCTTGATCTCACCACCGATTCACCGGAATTAGCCCCCATTCCGCATACTCATGCACTCAACTTCGGAGCACCCATCCGACCATCAATCCAATCCATCCATCTAAACGAAACAGCTCGTTAGATTCCCCTCAGCTGTAGCTACCGAGCGCACTGAACCCCATCATCACGTGACAACTTTGTGACTGTTTTTTTTTTTTCCCATTTCACTCATTCGCAATTCATTCATTCGGATCTACTAGATCGGATTCTCACTCATGACGAAATACACCCCAAAGGTCAACCGTACCCGTCTGACGGCGGTAGTCATCCCTGTGGCGTCGGCTACTAGTGCTCAGCCCGCACCCAACCTTGGACAGATCGCCAACACAGGTGATGCTACTTCAGCTACTGATGCTGCCAATGCTACCTTCGCTACCACCGCCACTTCCGTGACAGAACCCTGCAACGAGGCAACAGCTGAGAGTATGGATATCGACGACGAAGTCACGACATTTGAAGGAACACTGCCTTCACAGCTGCCTTCAATCCCTAAGCGCCAGCCTGGGATGCCAATGTCAATCACAGGCGCCGTAACCACGCCTCCTCAGGAAGACGATCTTGTGCTATTCTCAGATGAGCAACTAGAACATGAGATCGCAACAATGCACTTGGCAATGACCACCGCCAAGCAACAAATGCGGTCATACACGATCCTCATCGCACGTAATGAAATTACCAATACGACTCTCGACCTGGATCAAGGGAAGACGAATGAGTACAGGAAGAAACTTATGATGATTAAGCAAAGGCACGACGCCTTGGAGATAAATTATCGTATGCTGTGTGACATGCGCCAGCCTGTTCCCGCACAGTGGGCAAGTCAGCAGGCACCGGCTCAAGACAGCAACGCTGCTTCCTCGACACCGCAAGGACCAATGCGCTCTGAAGCAGGATTTCCAGTCAAGCCACTGCCTCAATGGAAGCGATTTGGAGAAGCTGATACTAAATCCGCTTATGACTGGTGGGCTCACTTCGAACGAGAAGTGGTGCCATACCTTGGAGAAACCTACCTCCGATCTCATGGTGACAGGTACCTGTGCTATCTTGTTCTGAGCCAACATTTTCACGACAAACTCAAGGCCATCTTTGCAGACAATCAAGAGGTGATCACCATCGATTACCTGGAAAGAACATTCTTCGAAACTTGCTTAACCACTGAAGAGCGAGAGGCAGCCTTGTCTAACCTGACCAACTTTGGCCGCCATCAAGGGGAACCGTACCGTCACTACGCCCACCGTATCGCGCGCGCTACCAGAGTGTACCGCATTCAAGATGACAACGACCTCATCCTCACCCTACTGCGTCAAGGCATTTCATCCCAGGAGATGGACACTGTTAATTCCCGGTTCCAGATGGCTAACCGCCACTTGGTGCAGCTGCCGGACAGTCCTCTTACTATCAGCGATTTCTGCGCCGCCTTGAGTAAACTCACAGGGCCCAGCAATGCACGCGATGACTTCCGCGCCCCTTTGGTGCCCATCAATGATCAAAAGGCTGTCAAGGATACCGCCGGAGCCAAAGGATTGTACTGTGACACCTGCAAGAAGAACGGTAACCATACCACAAAAAACCACTTTGAATGCGAATACTGCCGTAAACCTGGTCACTCAATGGACAAGTGCCGCACACGTATGAACGAAGAACGGAGCAGAGGTCGCTCAAACAATTATAATGACAACCGGGACAGAGCCGACCACAAGAACCCAGGGTATTCTGCCCGAGGATCAGGTCGCTATGAACCCTACCAATCTGATTCTCGTAACCGTCGAGAAGACCAGGATAATAATAACTCACGAGACCGTAACTATCGTAAGAACCCTCTTCATATACTTCGCGGAAAAGCATGGAAGCCTTACCAAGATCTTCACTTCAACATGCTAACTTCTGCCCTTAACTCACCTCAGGCTAAGGACGTACCACCGATACTGGAAGAAAATTTCATCAAGTTAATTCATCTGACTGATTCCATATTGGGGCACGCAGGCAGGGGAAGTACAGAGTTACAAGGCAGTATGACAATAAACGAAGAACAATTGAGTACTCATGAAACAATCGTGTACAACGAACTCGTAGATGAAAAGGATGCTGACTCCAGATTAATAGTACCTATCTACTTCGAAGGGTATCAGTTTGAAGCTCTACTTGACTCAGGAGCTACCAAGTCCTTCATTGACAAATCAATCGTAGACAACCTCAAACTAAATGTGAACAAAGCACACGGAAATATATTCCTAGGACACAAGGAAATGCATGTGGCCCGTACAGGAACAACGGAACAGATAGAGATAGAGTGTAACGAACACTTCTTGCTCACTTCATTCGAAGTCTTTGACTTGCAGTATCCTTTCGTCATCGGAATGGATTTATTCAACAAACTCGGGTTCACCATTGGAGGCATAGCAGATGGTCGTGCACACGCACATACCCTCCCACCTCCGATACCGGACGAGAAGCCATCGACGCTACCTCTAGAAACTCCAGCTGAAGAACTTACGGACAAATTCAAAAAGTGTAAGGCACAATTTATGAACGAAATTGAGGGAGCGTTACACGGCAATGCCCAAATTCCTCTGGATAGCCACTGCACACTACCTGAAATGCATGTCTTCCTAGACGTTCCAGAAGGTACCACGGTGTATCGCCGGCCAAGAAAATTCGCCGAACAGCAGCAACATATCTTCGATGAGCAAGTTGACAAATGGCTTAAGGATGGAGTCATCACACATGCGCCGGCCAATAATCGCCACAACAATACGTTGACTCTGGCGGCCAAGAAAGACCTACTAGGCAATAAAACGAAATGGCGAGTCTGTCTCGATCCACGACCCTTGAACAAGCTACTCAAGGATGACAATCACCCTGTACCATTGATATTGGATATCCTGCAACAAATTGGAGGGCATGCAATATATTCCACAATTGATCTTACGCAAGCTTATCATCGCCTACCTATTGAAGCAGGCCACCAACCACTGACGGCCTTTATGCACCGTGGAATTCAGTATATGTTCCGGCGAGCCCCGTTCGGACTAAAACCTCTCTCCAGTATTTTCCAACGTGGAATGACGCGCATCCTGGGCGACTTGCCTTTCGTGTTGGTTTTTATCGACGACATCGTCATTTTCTCTAAGACCAGAGAGGAGCATGCAGAACATGTCAAATGCGTAATTGAGCGGCTTACAAAAGCTAACCTAATTATCAACCCGGATAAGTCGCATTTCTATGCCACACAAATTGTCCTCTTGGGCTTCGTGGTGGACTTAGCTGGTAAGCGTGTCGACCCCACCAAGCTTGCCAATATCGAGCAATGGGTACCCCCAACGACGGGCACTCAAGTACAATCATACATGGGCACCTTCAATTTCTTCCGGGAGTTTATTCCGCTGTTCAGTACACTAGCGGCACCATTAGACAAATTAAGGCACGAGACAAAACCTTTCAAGCTCAATCAGGATGAACTGGACGCCTTCAATGCTTTTAAAAAATTACTGAGCATGGCTCCCATCCTGCACTTCCCGGATTTTTCACTGATGTTCTACGTTGCCACTGATGCATCCAACGTGGGCGTCGCAGCGGTGCTATACCAACGAGTATATAACGAATCCAAGAAGAAATGGCAGAACAGGTATATATCGTTCATGGCACGATCACTACAGGACCGAGAACGTCGCTACTCAGCAACCCAAAAAGAATTACTGGGTATCGTTTTCGCACTTACAAAGTTTCATTATTACTTGTGGGGCAGACATTTTACACTCTATACTGACCACCGCGCTCTTATATACATTCATACCCAAAAGGATCTGAATTCCATGCTTACAGGATGGCATGAGACTATTTTGAGCTACGACTTCGCCGTAGAATATCGACCTGGAGTCATGAATATCCTACCTGACCACTTGTCCAGACTATTCCCAGCATCAATGCAAACGCGCTACGATTCCAACCAAGCGTATATTGTCAATGCCTACATGCACATCATGCAAAACAGCGACACCATAATGCGCACGGTACACGAAAACAAAATAAAGGACGAAATCCTCCACAAGACTCATGCTCTAGGACATCTAGGAGCAAATGCGATGGTACGCTCCATCCATGCTGAGCAATGCACATGGCCCCGTCTCACGGATGACTGCCTAGCTTGGGTTAAGAAATGCCCGGATTGCCAAAAATACAACATTAGTCTCAAGGGCTACCATCCACTGAAAGCTATCCACGCAAACTTGCCTGGAGATCATATGGCAATGGACTTGGCTGGACCATTCCCGTTATCTACAACAGGCAATGTCTTCCTCCTCATCCTAGTGGATGTTTGCACCCGCTTCGTATTTCTCAAGGCCATACCTGACAAACAGGCCAATACAGTGGCACGCGCCCTCTTTGACATATTCTGTACTATTGGTTTTCCTCGCGTTTTACAATCCGACAACGGCAGAGAATTTGTGAACAAACTTATGCACACAATGACTACTCAGTTCGGTGTCGATCACAGGCTTCTTACACCATACCACCCTCGAGGTAATGGCGTCGCAGAACGACACGTCAAAATTGCAGTCGACATCATCAAAAAGGAGCATCAACAAAAACAAGACTCCTGGGACCTTCATGTCCCTATGGCACAGCTTGCAATGAACTCAAGGATCGTCGCCCTCCATAATTCATCCCCGTTTTCTCTCTTCTTTGCTCGGAAGGCCAACGGCTTCCAAAATTACTCCAAATCTACAAAAACTACTATGACTCACGCAGACCTCTGCGAAAGACTCCAATATATGACAGAAGTTGTGTTCCCTGCCATTGACAAAAAATCACAAGAGACACAAAGGAGAATGATTGCGAGATTCAATGCGACCGTCTTGCAGAATGATTTCCCAGACGGCGCCAAAGTAATGACGCTTGATCCAATTCTCGGCAACAAGCTTACGCCTCGCTACGAAGGGCCATACACTGTAGTGCGCCGCACATCCGGTGGTTCATACGAACTTCGTGATGGTACTGGCGAACTTCTTAGCCGCAACTATGCTCCTTCTCAGCTCAAACTGGTATTAGAAGATCTGGCGACTCTGCCAATTTTTGAAATCGAATACATTCTTGACCACCGACCACATCCTTCCCGAGGGGGGGAGTGGGAATACAAAGCAAAATGGGTAGGCTACTCAGAAGAGGATTACACATGGGAACCTGAAGAAAACTTCATCGAAAAACAATGCGTTCGAGACTACTGGAAACTTGTTAAAGAAAAGAAGAATCCATCGCAGCAAAGACAAAAGAGATATTTACCAAGGGGCTGAAATCACGGCAACAAATGCCAAGAAGGGTTTCGATCCCACATAGCCTCCCCTTCAACAATATCACATGAGGTTTTCATATTTTTCCCTCAAAATATCTTAGAGTTAGCAAAGAGGTTTTATTTTTTACCCTCTACGCTGCCAGCAGCGCCAGATCTCGCTACACTCTCCATGGGAGGGGAAGTCATGTCGCATAATTTGGTGGCAAAGGCAAAGATTTTGGAACCAAATAATGCTGCTGGCGGCAAGGCAGTCACAGAGGCCCGATCAGGTACATATACCTGATCGTTACAATAAATCAAGAGATCCCTCTCTCATTCTTACCGACTCTGTGTGCCGTATACTTTTTAGTTCAGTTCCAACTGAACAACCGCGTTGCTGCCATTCACAGCTCAACACCCTTTTCTCTGTTCTATGGAAGATCATATTCTGGCCTCCTTGATTTCCGTAAAGTTGAATCTCGCCTCATGACTGAGAAGCAGCTTGACGAACGACTGAAATACATGACCAATCTTGTTTTTCCTGCTATCTCTGCCAAAGCAAAGGCGACACAGCAGAAAATGATTAATGCCTTCAACAAAGCACACCGCGTAACTGAATTTACTCCTGGTTCTTTCGTCATGGTCAAAGACGAAGAGACTTCAGCTGCTTTAGACCCGAAGTGGGATGGCCCCTTCAAGGTCGTGCGTCGCACCCCTAGAGGAACTTATTCTCTACGTGACAACATGGGACGCATGCTAGCTCGCAACTACGCACCTGTCCAAATGAAACCTGTCTCTCAACCTCGTGATATCCCTACTGCTGAATCGAAACACTTCGAAGTCGACTCCAGGGGGGTAAGACAATACTTGGTAAAATGGAAAGGCTATGACGAGTCTGAAAACTCAGAGATTCCGTATGAGAACTTCGATGCTAAGACAACCGTGGCTCTTTACCACGCAAAACTGAATGCTCAAAACCCACATGTTCTTGCACGCAAAGGAAAGCAGCTTCAGAAGAAGCAAGTCACCTTTCAAAAGCAAATCTAAATGATCGAGGATTCTTAATCAGCAACAGCTCCTTGCTGGCTTGAGATCCTTGCCCTACTGAAGGATACCACAACGGGATCCATGATGAAGGTTTTGTACGCGTGCTAAGCATGACGTTTTCCCTTCAACCACTGTGGTGTAGTGGATCCAGGTCCCAGATCCACGCGAGCGAGATAGAGAGAGTTATTTTTAGTATTTAGTTATTTTTTTTATTTTTGTTCCTGTTTTCTGTTTTCTATAAAAAAGGGAGCAAAGTCCACTTTGCTCCTGGTTGCCTTTTCCCCTTACGATTCCCTCCTGTACCTTGTTGACCTCCCTTCTGCTCGTATCTGTCTCGCAGTTACCCTTGGCGTTGCTGCAATATTCAACCCCATCAGCCTTTGGACGCCGTTGCAATATACGAATCCCTGGGTCGCTCTCGCAGCATATCCATCCGTGTGCCAGCCCTCCTTGATCAAGTCCTGAACTCGCCGACTGCAACAGAAGATTAGCTACGCTCCAAAACTACACTCCAAAACTACACTCCAAACAATACCATCATAGCCACCACAGCCACACAGCCACACAGACGTATATATATACCCCCATCCCCCCTACATAATAAACATCATTCGTTCTCCCAACTCTACCTCATCCCCTGTCCCTGTCCCTGGTCCTTATCCCTGTCCCCTCTCCCGGTCTCTCCCTTGCATTCCCCTCTGTGCCTATTACACCGACTTACCTTCAAACAGTTATCCAACCTGAGTATCGCCCTCCGATCGCTCCGTTGGATTACCTGGACCCTCGCCTATCCGATATCAATTGGCCATTTGCGAGGTATACTTACGGTGTCATATCTCTTCTGAGTGGACTTGCTATGATCTTGGCAACCCACCCTGAGGCCTTCATTGGTGCTTGGGGACCAACCATCCTCCTCGTTATATCTCGGAGTCTCCTCTGAACCCTCAGTTAGGCGACCTTGTCCCCTTTCCCAGATAGAATCTCCTTTGCCTTGCTTTACTGACTAGATCCCATCCCATCCCCTTGTGTTGTTATTAGTATAGTATAGTCGCCGTTGTGATGTTGTCTAATGTAAGTATAGTCTAAGGTCAGCAATGAGCTGGAAGCGAAATTGATAACGAAAAGAAAGATGACTAACAAGAATCGTCGCTTACAATTGATAGGGACTTTGCTCTCAGGGCCACAAGGATCAGGCACAACGCTGTTGTATGATCAGATACAGTCTCAAGGAGATAGTACTGGAGATAAACAGGAAGAGGAGACAGTCAGCAAAAGGATCAAATGATAAGCAGAATGAACTGGATGAAAACCAAGGACCACATACCAAAGAGCAGGCAGGTCCTAACGGGATCCAAACAGGAGAACAAAGACTACAAGGCTAAGAGCACGACGGCTACTATACTACACTAATAACAACACAGGGAATGGGATGGGATCTAGTCAGTAAAGCAAGGCAAAGATATTCTATCTGGGAAAGGGTACAATGCTGCCTAACTGAGAGTTCAGAAGAGACTCGAGGGGAGGCGGAAAGAAGGTAAGGGGGTTCTCCCAAGCGCCAGTTAAGGCCTTAGGAATGGGCTGCCGAGATCGTACAAGTCCACTCAAAAGAGACAAGACATTGTTATACCTCGTAAATAGGCAAGGGCCAACGGAGCGACGAGATCAGGAAGGAGGCGGCGACAGATATCAACGGGAGACTTGTCGAATAGGTCCAACGGGTCGAACGGTTGCGGATCGCTTGAGGAAAACGGATACAGGTAGGTCTTGAAAGGGAGAGTGCACACAGTCGATCGACAGAACAAATGGGTCTGTGTATCCAGGGTATATCGACTTGGCAATAGGGATTTAGGTGTCTACGACGGGCCTGTCGGAAGGCAACTGCAAATGGGATAACGGGCAGAGTGTAATGGGGGGTGTAAAAGGTTCTGAAGGGTTCAACAAAGTGTACAGGCAGGAATCGTAAGGGAAAAAGGCAACCAGGAGCAAAGTGGACTTTGCTCCCTTTTTTATAGGAAACAGAAAACAGGAACAAAAATAAAAAATAACTAAACACTAAAAATAACTCTCTCTATCTCGCTCGCGTGGATCTGGGACCTGGATCCACTACACCACACCGATCCCAGGGTCTCTTTCTCACATCGTCTTATGTGAGAGCAAGCCCGCGAGTGTCTCTAGGGAAGCTGATCCCCAAAGGCGTCCTCCAGATCTATTTAATCCTGGGTGTCACGTTTGTAAGGCTTAAGACGAGCATGGTTGACAGGGCGACCTCCAAAATATCGATGCCATTGCCCCTCAACCTTCTCGCTCAATCGATAGGCACCTCCAGGCAAAGCTTCGAAGATGGTTAAAGGGCCCTTCCAACGAGGTGATAGCTTGCCACTCCATTGCTTCAGAAGTGCGGACTGATGGACCAAGACCTCGTCTCCGACCTCATATTTCCGAGGGAGGGGTAGATCAGCAGCTTCAGTGGACCACTTGTGTTCATTAATAATCCTCTGATGAACTTCAGCACACAAAACTTCCAAGATCTCACGTCTCTCCTCGTCGACTTCCTCGCGTTCATTCATATCCATCTTCCGAGTGTGATCTATATCCCATGGGAGGCGAGCTCGTTGACCAAAGAGGATTTCGAAAGGAGATACGCCTCTAGTCTGCTTGATCTGAGTTCTCCAAGTCCATGTAACACGGTCCAAGATAGTAGCCCAGGCACTCTCAGCCAAACCATCATGCTGAATGATACGAGCCAATTGTCGTACCATAAAACCGTTATATCGCTCCACCATTCCATTGGTCTCTGGATGATATGCAGAAGCAGGGTCGAGATCGATTTCATGATTGATACACCACTCCTTGAAGGCTCCCGCGGATAGAGATGATCCATTGTCCGTGATGATGCGATGGGGGTATCCATATTGTCGAGCCCAATGCTTTTCTACAGTCCGGACGATAATATTTCCTGCTAAAGAAGCAAGGGCGACAGATACAACCCATCCAGAGAGGTAATCCACCATATTCAAAACAAACCGCTTGCCATTAGACATCGGTAAGGGTCCAACTGCATCCAGGCCCAAAGTATGGAAGATCGTTTGAGGTGGCGGCAAACGATGGAAACGATATCGTGTTGGATCGCGCGTTTGAAAGCGTTGACAAGCGTCGCAAGTCGAAAGGTGCTTCTTAACGTCTGCGTACATGCCCGGCCAGAAGTACCCTTCGGCAATGAGTGTATATGTTGCGACCACTCGAGATGACCCATGACAGTAGATCCATGAGTGTTCTCCAGCACGCTCAAAACTTCACCTGGTGGTACATACTGGCGTGGGCTACCACCGGATGTGCGTTTAAATAAACGCCCTTGAGTGACAAAGTACTTGGGAAGCATGATCTTCCCCCTAGCGACCTTATCCAAATATGTCAATGGGTCCCCTTGCAAAGCTGCCACAATCGGAACAAAAGGCTCCTGATCCTCTGAAATCAGCATAGTCCTCATGAGCCGCTTGTTCTCCTCCATCTCCATTGCATCCTCCATTCCTATGTCTGGCAAATCTTCACCCGTGATGTTCTTATGATGAATACGGGAGAGCGGATCCGAGTCTTTCATATCTCGCCCCGGACGATGGTGGATGGTGATCCTGAACTGAGCAATGATGAAGGTCCATCGAGTGAGGCGTGCACTTTTGGAAGAGAGGTTGTGCAGATATAACAACGCTCGATGATCGATGAAGACATGAATCTCCTTTCCCTCCAACAGATGGCTATGCTTGGTTAAGCAGTACACCAATCCTAACAGCTCACGCTCAGTGGCGAAATATCTTGACTCGGCCCCAGATAATTTTCGGCTCCCAAACACTATCGGCTGATACTTGACATGGATATCAATCCGCTCATCATCTTCGGGGTGCAGACAGTGTGCAATTATATGGCCAGAAGCAAAATCTGAGGTGTCGGCCGAAATAATAACTGGGCGTCTATGATCCATCATGACCAAAACCGGAGCAGTAACCAGAGCGATTTGAATGGCACGAAAGGCTTCTGTATACTTGGGGTCTGACAACCATTTGTCGACAAAGGCCTTGGGATCCTTGTGCAATTTGTACAGCGGGAAGAGTGGAGCAGCCATGGCAGAAAAGTTGGATATGAAATCGCAGAGGAATAAGGCAAACCCGACAAATCCGCGCAACTCTGTCACATTTTGCGGAACCGGCCAATATTCCATCTTGGATAGCTTCTTTGGGTCGGCCGAGATATGATCATTCCCGACGATCCGTCCCAAAAACTCGCGCTGCTTCACAAAAAATGCTGATTTCTTGCCAGAGAACGATCCATTGAACTCATCCATCCGCACCAACACTTCTTCCACAGTCCGAAAATGAAGGGGGAATTTGGCATCTCCGGTAGCCATGTCGTCCACAAAATTGCTGAGTCGATCCTTGATAGAATTAAAGACCTCGCCCATGTGTCGAGTGTACCATTGCATGGAGTCAATGAGGCCCATCGGTAATACATTGTACTCGTACTGTAATAGGCACAGAGGGGAATGCAAGGGAGAGACCGGGAGAGGGGACAGGGATAAGGACCAGGGACAGGGACAGGGGAAGAGGTAGAGTTGGGAGAACGAATGATGTTTATTATGTAGGGGGGATGGGGGTATATATATACGTCTGTGTGGCTGTGTGGCTGTGGTGGCTATGATGGTATTGTTTGGAGTGTAGTTTTGGAGTGTAGTTTTGGAGCGTAGCTAATCTTCTGTTGCACCTTCCCCTCTTAAAAAAAATTCGGTTATAGGCGGTTGTCGCGTTTGTACTTCCTAAGAATCTTCTTGCAGTGGGTTAGACCGGTTTCCGGTTCCCAAGTCCATTGTTCCCGTGCGTAACCTTTCCACTGGATCAGGTATTCTATCTCTTTTTGTCCATGTTGTCTGTGCTCGGCGATTGCTTCGACTTCGAATTCTTCTTCGTCCTCAACAATCTCTGGAGGCGGCTGTGCCGGAGCTCGTGCGCCGAGGGGTAGCGGCGACGCGTAGTAGCGTTGAAGTCGGTCGACATGGAAGACAGGGTGGATCTTCATTGACGGTGGTAAGTCCAGGCGGAAGGATACGGGTGAGAGTTGTTCCACAATTCTGTAGGGACCGGCGGAGAGGGCAGTAAGTTTGCGAGAGGGGCGACTGCGATCCGCTGCGAGCGTTATGTTCTCGAGGTTGAGGAGGACTTGGTCACCAACAGCGAAGTCGTGATCTCGGCGGTACCGGTCTGCGTTCTTGGTTTGAAGTTCTTGTGCCAATGTCAGCGCTTCTTTGGCAATTGTGAGGGCCTCGCTTTGAGTCTGGACAAATTCGTCAACGGAGGGGTTAGGGCCTGGAGCGGGTGTCAACAGCGCCATAGGTACGGTCGGATGTAACCCATAGTTCAAAAAGAAGGGGGTGGTCCCGGTGGAGGCGTGTGTGGCGTTGTTGGTGGCGAACTCGGCGGCAGAGAGCAATAGATCCCAATTAGTCTGGCGTTGATCGACAAAGCTCCGAAGCATCGTAATGAGCGTGCGGTTGGCGCGTTCTGTCTGACCGTCTGTCTGGGGATGGTAAGCAGTTGACATGGCGAGGTGAACGTCCATAAGGCGGCTCAGTTCCTTCCAGAAGCGGCTCGTGAATTTGGCGTCACGATCGGAGACAAAGGTTGTGGGCATACCGTGAAGTCGGAAGACATGATCGAAGAAGATGCGAGCGGTCTGTGCAGCAGAATCTGTTGTGTGGCAAGCAGCAAAGTGAACCTGCTTAGTGAGCTTGTCAACAAAGACAGCAATGCAGTCGTGGCCACGAGGGGTCTTGGGAAGAGGTCCGAGGAAATCCATCGTTACTGTGTGCCAGGCCCTGTCCGGGATGGGCAGTGGTTGGAGGAGACCCAAGGGGGAGCGGTGTGGTGTAGTGGATCCAGGTCCCAGATCCACGCGAGCGAGATAGAGAGAGTTATTTTTAGTATTTAGTTATTTTTTTATTTTTGTTCCTGTTTTCTGTTTTCTATAAAAAAGGGAGCAAAGTCCACTTTGCTCCTGGTTGCCTTTTCCCCTTACGATTCCCTCCTGTACCTTGTTGATCACCAGAACACCTCCCTTCTGCTCGTATCTGTCTCGCAGTTACCCTTGGCGTTGCTGCAATATTCAACCCCATCAGCCTTTGGACGCCGTTGCAATATACGAATCCCTGGGCCTTGACTGTTCCCTGGATATCCCCCAGACCTTTTGTGTTCCCTTGATCCTCCCTGCCCACTCTCGCAACATATCCATCCGTGTGCCAGCCCTCCCTGATCAAGTCCTGTACCGCCCTCCGAGCGCTCCGTAGGATCACCTGGACCCTCGCCTATCCAATATCAATTGGCCATTTGCGAGGTACACTTACGATGTCATATCTCTTCTGAGTGGACCTGTTATGATCTTGGCAACCCACCCTGAGGCCTTCATTGGTGCTTGGGGACCAACCATCCTCCTCGTTATATCTCGGAGTCTCCTCTGAACCCTCAGTTAGGCGACCTTGTCCCCTTTCCCAGATAGAATCTCCTTTGCCTTGCTTTACTGACTAGATCCCATCCCATCCCCTGTGTTGTTATTAGTATAGTATAGTCGCCGTCGTGCTCTTAGCCTTGTAGTCTTTGTTCTCCTGTTTGGATCCCGTTAGGACCTGCCTGCTCTTCGGTATGTGGTCCTTGGTTTTCATCCAGTTCGTTCTACTTATCTTTTGATCCCTTTGCTGACTCTCTCTCCTTCCTGTTTATCTCCAGTACTATCTCCTTGAGACTGTATCTGATCATACAACAGCGTTGTGCCTGATCCCTGTGGCCCTGAGAGCAAAGTCCCTATCAACTGTAAGCGGCGATTTTTGTTAGTCATCTTTCTTCTCGTTATCAATTTCGCTTCCAGCTCATTGCTGACCTTAGACTATACTTACATTAGACAACATCACACCCGAAGCCAATTTGGTGGAGGACCTGGGCAAAAACAAGCTCACCCGTCTGAGATTAAAAGAAGGCTCTGATCATTCGAGAACAACTAGTGTCCCACATTTGAATCCAGCCCAACCCTGACAAACCAATCAACCATGTCAGACAACGCCAGTAGTCAGGAACAACCATCTCCTGTGTTGGTCGATATGCGTATGGAAGGAGAAGTCCCGAACCACCTTCTCAACCAACCGCTGGATTCTACGACAGGCGGCCCCAATCACTTCGTGGCCACGGAAAGAGAGGAGAGAGTCATTGAGAATGCAGTAAACCGGATCCTGAGAAGAATCGAGTTAATGACTGCAAACCAACATCCGAGATACGCGCAACCCTTCGACTCAGCCCCAGAAGCGGAGGAGCATTCTCCCCAACAACAATTTAGACCGAACACGAGATCACCCAACCTACGAGATGACGGAGCCCGTGAACCATGGGACCATCAATATCAGGATGCCCCCAGAGCGCATATGTCGCACATGGATTTCAAGGACAGAAAAGAGCCACGCGTTTGCTCGCACGGAAAGTTCAATCCAAAAAAGCACAAGGCAGAGGTATGGTTACGACAATATCAACTATGGGCTGGTACTCAATTCACCAACCTCAGCCCTGAGGCGCGTATTTCAAGAACCGTCGAGTCCTTTGGAGCTTCGATGGGGACCGACGAGACCCAATCCTGGTTTGTCCAACTCCTCCAAGCGACTCCCCGAGCTTACCCTGAGGCCATTTACCGAGACTTCCGTCAAACCTTCATGTCCGTTCGCGATCAACTATTATCGGGTTCCCTAGTCTTGCTAGACAAGTGCAAACAAACCAAGAAGGAATCAGTGAAAGCATTTAACAACCGCTTCTCTATCCTGAACCGCCAATATCTGGAGGCAACACTTCAAGGACAAGGGGTATATGACGAGGCAGGCGTTCGAAGGGCTTATCTCAAGAATCTCTTCTTACCGGACATCGCCAGGAGGATTCACCACGGGGACAACCTAGATTGGATGATGGCCCAGGCCGATAAATGTGCCCTCAAGATGTACGAGCTGTATTTAGCCCGCCATGATGACAAATCGGACGAATCAAGCGATGAGGAAGAATCACCCGAAGACGAGGATGAAGCCGAAGCTAGCAGCACCATTAAGAAGACTCCCACCGATGATAGAAAGACGACCGGGACCAAATCCACGACTGTCACAACCTCCAGGGCTGGTACTACCTCGACAACTACCAACAAGGATAAGACCGACCTGAAGAACTCTGTATCCAAGGACGAGTTTGATCACCTCTCTCGAGAAATGGAACGCATGAAGATTCTTATCAGCAAGGGTAATCGATCCATCCCTAGGCCCGCCGGGCCTCCCACCACTCGATACTCTGGCGAGAAGAGTGCCCCGGAGGTTAGACAATGCTACAATTGTCAGCAGACAGGGCATTTAGCACGAGACTGTCCTGCTCCGAAGACAAACCAGACTCTGTTGGTTGAGTCCATGATTGACAACGGTATTGGCGTGGAAGACTTCAACGTTCGCTGTTACTACTTTGGATACGTTGAGGTTGAGATGGATTTTTAGAAGGGGACCATGGAACTACTCCAAGCCATGAACCCCCTGACCCTATCCATGGAGAAACGTTAGAAGAAGAAGAAGCAAACGTGTTGGTAGCAGCTCGCTCCTCCCCACGCAATCCAACCAACTCATTACCTTACGCAAAAGCACCGCCGCCTAGAGGTATACCCCGACCGACCGCTTCCGCCCAGGTCCTAAAGCAACCCCCGGCTTTGACCAACCGCCTCGGTCCTCCCAGCATGCATCGCCCGAAGACCATTCAACATGCTGAATCCAAGACATCCACGATGGATGTAGATCCTCCTTCTCGACGAGAGATGATGACCGCCGTCGAGATCCCTGTCCGTCCCAAGAGTAATGTGACGTTTGCGGTCGAGGGCCCATCTGCTGCGGAAAACCTGGCCCGGCTCGAACGTACAATCGCTGCCCAGAACGCAATCAAGGCGCAGAGGGACAATGGACAAGCCAAGAGAGATGAGAAGGAGGAGGATGAGGTGGATGGAGGCTTGCGAAGGATGATGGTTCCCCCGAGGGAGGGTCGAAAAGCAATGGCGGCAAGAAAAGTGAATGGAGATGGAGATGCTGGCCCGAGCATGAGTGCGTCAGCAGGACCGAAGAACACTTGGGACGAAAAAGACCGAGCTAAGCCACCCCCGCACACTGGAACAAAAAAGAAATCAGAGAGCAGCAAGAGCCAAAAAGGGAAAGAGGACAGCAAAAAAGGGACGGACAAGAAAAAGAAATCTGGCCGGACACACGAGTCGGACGAGGCATTTCTAAAGTCTCTTCCCAACCCCATCGTCTTGCAGTTGAACCAACAGCCGTTTGACATCCGTCAGTGCTTAAGGACCACTAAGGTTGAGGGTCTTACCATCGGTCAACTAATGGAGTTATCCCCCAGCATCCGCCGAACCGTTCAAGCATCGTTGAAGACTGTACCGCGTGAGGAGCGAATTTTACTCAGTGAAGAATATCCGTCCCTGCCCCTCGGGGAGTCTGAAGCGGAAGAGTTGCGTGTATTTTTGAATCGTGTTGAACGATCAAAGACAGACACTCATGGATTCCGAGCCGCAATTATGGGAACCAAGTGCGATATCTTACTTGATGGAGGATCTTGCGTCAATGTCATCCGTCGCGGGTTCTTGGAGCAGATTGGCATCACCAACCACACTCCATATTCATCGTTTACTTTGAAAGGGTTGACGGGGAATGCAGGCGTGGCTGGAGAGGCACCGAGCGTGCCTATCGATATCCAAGGTATCATGATCCCGGCCGGTTGTGTGATCGTCGAGTCCGTCGACTTCAATATTCTGTTGGGTCGTCCTTTCCTTGAAGCCTGTGGAGGATATACAGATTGGGCCACCGCCGTTACTAGTTTGCAAATACAAGGCTTCAAGATCGTGATCGATGGACGTGCTCGAACCACCCCGAAAGTCTCTCGTCTCCCCATCCAAGATAAACAACAGGACCCGGTGATAGAAACAAGTGAAGAGGGTGACACCGACGGTTCATCAGACGAGTCGGACACAGATGAGGAGGATTCTTCGACCGACGACAAAGAAAACGACGACGAAGGGTATGCCCTACTCATTCGAAGCATTCAGGAGGGCAAGGTTGAGCGGACTGATGCGCGACAACTCAAGAAGGACGATGAGAATGAGGAGATCGTCAATTGTTGGTTCTTGCGCGCCGTCTTCCCTGATCCCCCTGCTTTGGATGGACGACAACCCACCTCTTGTTTGTCAATTTCAGATTCTTCGGATACGGCCTCATCGAAGATCAGCGATCCTATGTTTGATGCGGCCCCGATAATGGTCAACAATTCATACGGATTTCATTTGGAGGCTCCCCGCTGTCGTGATCGTTTGACTAACACCCCGGTCATATTGTTGCCCGGCCTGGAGGAGCGATCAGTATACGTGGGAGATATCCAAGAGGTTCACGACAACTTGCCTGAAATCCAACGCATTTTTCAGGAGCACCAGGAGTGTTTTCCCAAGGAAGGGGAGATGTCTAGGACGTTGGATGCAGATATGTTGGAAGCCCCTGCCTCTTTTCACCTCAAACCTGGGTCCAAATTTCCGCGCGCATATAACAAAAAATACTCGCCCGGACAAATTGCGACCTTGTGCGAGTATCGAGACCAGATGGTCAGGGCTGGAAAAATGAGGCGATCTGGCTCACCTGCTTCTTGCAACCCTCTCCTGATTCAGAAGAAGGATGGATCTTATCGGGTGTGCATTAATTTTATCCCTGTCAACAAATTAATTGCCCCCATGGCCTGGCCCTTACCGGACCCTATCACTGAGATATACAAGCTGCAAGGATGCGAATTCTTATCTTTTTGGGATTGCAAGGACGGATACCTCCAATCGCCCATTGCCGAAGACAGTCGCTTTCTCACCGCCGTTGCTTTCCCAGACGGACTGTACGAGTACAATGTATTACCGATGGGCCTCATTGACTCCATGCAATGGTACACTCGACACATGGGCGAGGTCTTTAATTCTATCAAGGATCGACTCAGCAATTTTGTGGACGACATGGCTACCGGAGATGCCAAATTCCCCCTTCATTTTCGGACTGTGGAAGAAGTGTTGGTGCGGATGGATGAGTTCAATGGATCGTTCTCTGGCAAGAAATCAGCATTTTTTGTGAAGCAGCGCGAGTTTTTGGGACGGATCGTCGGGAATGATCATATCTCGGCCGACCCAAAGAAGCTATCCAAGATGGAATATTGGCCGGTTCCGCAAAATGTGACAGAGTTGCGCGGATTTGTCGGGTTTGCCTTATTCCTCTGCGATTTCATATCCAACTTTTCTGCCATGGCTGCTCCACTCTTCCCGCTGTACAAATTGCACAAGGATCCCAAGGCCTTTGTCGACAAATGGTTGTCAGACCCCAAGTATACAGAAGCCTTTCGTGCCATTCAAATCGCTCTGGTTACTGCTCCGGTTTTGGTCATGATGGCTCATAGACGCCCAGTTATTATTTCGGCCGACACCTCAGATTTTGCTTCTGGCCATGTAATTGCACACTGTCTGCACCCCGAAGATGATGAGCGGATTGATATCCATGTCAAGTATCAGCCGATAGTGTTTGGGAGCCGAAAATTATCTGGGGCCGAGTCAAGATATTTCGCCACTGAGCGTGAGCTGTTAGGATTGGTGTACTGCTTAACCAAGCATAGCCATCTGTTGGAGGGAAAGGAGATTCATGTCTTCATCGATCATCGAGCGTTGTTATATCTGCACAACCTCTCTTCCAAAAGTGCACGCCTCACTCGATGGACCTTCATCATTGCTCAGTTCAGGATCACCATCCACCATCGTCCGGGGCGAGATATGAAAGACTCGGATCCGCTCTCCCGTATTCATCATAAGAACATCACGGGTGAAGATTTGCCAGACATAGGAATGGAGGATGCAATGGAGATGGAGGAGAACAAGCGGCTCATGAGGACTATGCTGATTTCAGAGGATCAGGAGCCTTTTGTTTCGATTGTGGCAGCTTTGCAAGGGGACCCATTGACATATTTGGATAAGGTCACTAGGGGGAAGATCATGAGCATGCTTCCCAAGTACTTTGTCACTCAAGGGCGTTTATTTAAACGCACATCTGGTGGTAGCCCACGCCAGTATGTACCACCAGGTGAAGTTTTGAGCGTGCTGGAGAACACTCATGGATCTACTGTCATGGGTCATCTCGGAGTGGTCGCAACATATACACTCATTGCCGAAGGGTACTTCTGGCCGGGCATGTACGCAGACGTTAAGAAGCACCTTTCGACTTGCGACGCTTGTCAACGCTTTCAAACGCGCGATCCAACACGATATCGTTTCCATCGTTTGCCGCCACCTCAAACGATCTTCCATACCTTGGGCCTGGATGCAGTTGGACCCTTACCGATGTCTAATGGCAAGCGGTTTGTTTTGAATATGGTGGATTATCTCTCTGGATGGGTTGTATCTGTCGCCCTTGCTTCTTTAGCAGGAAATATTATCGTCCGGACTGTAGAAAAGCATTGGGCTCGACAATATGGATACCCCCATCGCATCATCACGGACAATGGATCATCTCTATCCGCGGGAGCCTTCAAGGAGTGGTGTATCAATCATGAAATCGATCTCGACCCTGCTTCTGCATATCATCCAGAGACCAATGGAATGGTGGAGCGATATAACGGTTTTATGGTACGACAATTGGCTCGTATCATTCAGCATGATGGTTTGGCTGAGAGTGCCTGGGCTACTATCTTGGACCGTGTTACATGGACTTGGAGAACTCAGATCAAGCAGACTAGAGGCGTATCTCCTTTCGAAATCCTCTTTGGTCAACGAGCTCGCCTCCCATGGGATATAGATCACACTCGGAAGATGGATATGAATGAACGCGAGGAAGTCGACGAGGAGAGACGTGAGATCTTGGAAGTTTTGCGTGCTGAAGTTCATCAGAGGATTATTAATGAACACAAGTGGTCCACTGAAGCTGCTGATCTACCCCTCCCTCGGAAATATGAGGTCGGAGACGAGGTCTTGGTCCATCAGTCCGCACTTCTGAAGCAATGGAGTGGCAAGCTATCACCTCGTTGGAAGGGCCCTTTAACCATCTTCGAAGCTTTGCCTGGAGGTGCCTATCGATTGGGCGAGAAGGTTGAGGGGCAATGGCATCGATATTTTGGAGGTCGCCCTGTCAACCATGCTCGTCTTAAGCCTTACAAACGTGACACCCAGGATTAAATAGATCTGGAGGACGCCTTTGGGGATCAGCTTCCCTAGAGACACTCGCTGGCTTGCTCTCACATAAGACGATGTGAGAAAGAGACCCTGGGATCGGTGTGGTGTAGTGGATCCAGGTCCCAGATCCACGCGAGCGAGATAGAGAGAGTTATTTTTAGTATTTAGTTATTTTTTTATTTTTGTTCCTGTTTTCTGTTTTCTATAAAAAAGGGAGCAAAGTCCACTTTGCTCCTGGTTGCCTTTTCCCCTTACGATTCCCTCCTGTACCTTGTTGATCACCAGAACACCTCCCTTCTGCTCGTATCTGTCTCGCAGTTACCCTTGGCGTTGCTGCAATATTCAACCCCATCAGCCTTTGGACGCCGTTGCAATATACGAATCCCTGGGCCTTGACTGTTCCCTGGATATCCCCCAGACCTTTTGTGTTCCCTTGATCCTCCCTGCCCACTCTCGCAACATATCCATCCGTGTGCCAGCCCTCCCTGATCAAGTCCTGTACCGCCCTCCGAGCGCTCCGTAGGATCACCTGGACCCTCGCCTATCCAATATCAATTGGCCATTTGCGAGGTACACTTACGATGTCATATCTCTTCTGAGTGGACCTGTTATGATCTTGGCAACCCACCCTGAGGCCTTCATTGGTGCTTGGGGACCAACCATCCTCCTCGTTATATCTCGGAGTCTCCTCTGAACCCTCAGTTAGGCGACCTTGTCCCCTTTCCCAGATAGAATCTCCTTTGCCTTGCTTTACTGACTAGATCCCATCCCATCCCCTGTGTTGTTATTAGTATAGTATAGTCGCCGTCGTGCTCTTAGCCTTGTAGTCTTTGTTCTCCTGTTTGGATCCCGTTAGGACCTGCCTGCTCTTCGGTATGTGGTCCTTGGTTTTCATCCAGTTCGTTCTACTTATCTTTTGATCCCTTTGCTGACTCTCTCTCCTTCCTGTTTATCTCCAGTACTATCTCCTTGAGACTGTATCTGATCATACAACAGCGTTGTGCCTGATCCCTGTGGCCCTGAGAGCAAAGTCCCTATCAACTGTAAGCGGCGATTTTTGTTAGTCATCTTTCTTCTCGTTATCAATTTCGCTTCCAGCTCATTGCTGACCTTAGACTATACTTACATTAGACAACATCACAGCGGTTGCTTGGTTTCGACCGTTGACATGATTCGCAGCTTTGGATGTATTGTCGTGTGTCTTTGGCCATTGACGGCCAGTAGAACCGAGAACATAGATGCCCGTAGGTTTTGTCGAAGCCGAAGTGACCAGCTATGGCGGAGTCGTGGGCATCATGAAGGAGAGATAGGCGAATGTCAGAGCTGGCAGGGATACAGACAAGGAGGGTGCCTTTTCGGCGGACGCAAAGGATGTCATCAACAAGGGAGTAGTTTGAAGGAGGACTTCCCTGGAGGCAGCTTTCATAGATCGGGTTAAGGCGGGGGTCCGCTTTGTACCCATCAATCAGGCGCTGCCTAAGCCCGGGGTCGAGTTGAACAGAGAGTTGGTTGAGTTCGCAGTGATCAGGCCGTCGTGAGAGGGCGTCGGGGACGACGTTATCCGATCCCTTTTTGTACTTGAAGGTGAAGTTGTATTCTTGCAATAGTTCCATCCATCGTGCCTGCCTACGAGTCAACTTGGGCTGGGTCGGAAAGTGTTGCAAAGTGGCATGGTCGGTGTAGACAATGAAGTGTGATCCATCCAGGTAATAGCGCCATGTCTTCAGAGCGTGGACGACGGCCAGGAGTTCCTGTTCGTGTGTGGGATAATTCCGTTCCGCTGGGTTTAATTTGCGTGAGGTGAAGGCAACAGGACGCGACTCGCCGTTGGCGTCAGTCTGGAAGAGGACTGCTCCAAGAGCAAAGCCGGAGGCGTCAGTCTCAACGGTAGTGAGAAGGTCAGGGTCGAAGATGCGCAGGACGGGGGCCTGACTGATCGCCTTTTTGAGGGCTTGGAATGCCGCCTCCTGTTCAGTGGTCCAAGAGAAAGGGACACCTTCACCTAAGAGCGCGGTGAGGGGTAATGCAATGGTGGCGAAGTTAGCGATGTACTGGTGGTAGAATTGGGCAAGGCCGATGAATTGCTGAACATCCTTTTGTTTCTGAGGGCGCGGCCATTCTCGGATAGCGCGCACAAGTCCCCCACTCGTGTGGATTCCGTCTTTGGAGATGACATGTCCCAAGAATTCAGTTTGTTCCTGCATGAAGGAGCACTTCGACAGTTTCGCGTAGAGGCCATGCTTGCGGAGGAGGGTTAAGACTGAGCGCACATGCTTTAGGTGTTCCTCCTTAGTGCGAGAGTAGATTAGCAAATCGTCGAGATAGACAACAACCCATCTGTCCAAGACCGGGTCCAGTACACGCAACATCATATTGGAGAATGACGCTGGGGCGTTTGTCAAGCCAAAGGGGACGACGTTGAATTCAAAGTGACCGTATCGGCAGCGGAATGCTGTTTTGTGAGTGTCTTCCGGGGCGATCCGTTGCTGGTGGTAGCCTGAGAGGAGATCCAGCTTGGTGAAGTACTGCGCGCCGCGGAAGCGATCTATAAGTTCATCAATGCGGGGGAGAGGGTGTCTGTTTTTGCGGGTAATACGGTTCAAGCCTCTGTAGTCCACACATAGCCTTAGGCTGCCATCTTTTTTTCTCACGAATAGTACTGGTGCACCATAGGGGGAGGTTGAGGGTTTGATGAATCCTTTGCTCAAGAGGTCGTCCAGTTGCTTCCGTAGTTCATCCAGTTCGGCGATAGATAGACGGATGACGGGGCGGAAGGGTGGGTCAGCAGTGGGGTCGGTTTCGATACGCATGGCGTCTCCGCGATCCGGAGGTAGTCCTGAGGGGAGGGTGGAGGGGAATACGTCGGGAAATTCTTCGTGGACAATGGAGTGTATTTCGGGAGGTAAGGGAGGGGCAGCAGGGGAAGGGGCGTTGATGTCGTTGTCGTTGACATCCGAGGTCAGAGGGGTTGTTTTAACAAGAGCAAGGAAGAGGGTGCTTCCTGCTTGGGCAGCAAGGGAGTGGAAGTGGAGATGTGAGAGGAGTTTACCCTGGGAGCGAAAGGTGACGGAGTTGGCCTTGGCACCACGACAGCGCCAGAGAACGGAAGTACCATTGTGGGTGAAGTGAAGGTCATTGTTACGCCAGTTGATGAGAGGGTTGATGGACGTGAGCCAAGGTTTGCCGAGGATGAGGTCGTAGTTGGAGAGGGGATAGATGAGGGCTTCGAGGTGGTCGGAGTAGGAGTCGCGGTCGATGGAGAAGGAGGTAGTGGTGGAAGAGAGAGAGGAGGAGCCGTCGGGTAGGACGATGGGGATGGCGGGGCCTTTTGTGCGAGTGAGGGTATGTCGTTTACAAAATGATGACGCAATCACATTTCCTTCTGCCCCGCAATCGATGAGGATGCGAGCCGGGTTACCAGCAACATTACCGAGGAACGACAAGAGTGTGCGCGAGGCCTCCTTGAGGGTGAACTCGTGCAGGCGCACGGACTTTTGGCGGAGGCGTCTGGCCCGTCGCTTGGACCGGATGCGATCTAAAGCAGCAAGAGAGGGGGATGGGTCCAGGTCCACGCCCTCAGATGAGTTTAGATCAGTCGGGGGGACCGTTGATCGTGGTGCCTCATCGTCAGGGGGTACCGAGGTGGGGTGAGTGGGTTGGTCATGGCAGTGTGGTTGTTGTTCGATGTGTTCATTGTGGGGGGAGGGAGTGTATTCTGAAGCGGGGTCTTTATTCTTTTTTGGGAGACTTAGCTTGGGGGAAGGGACACTCCCTTTGTCCAGAGGAGAAAGGGAGGGGGCTTCGACGATCAGGTCCTGGACGTTTACTGATCGCCGGGGGCTTTTCCCGACTCGGGGGGGTCGCCCACGTTTACTTGATTGATCCGTCGTCGTCCTTGGTGGTTGTTGTTACCGTATTTAGGGCAGTCCCGCCCAAAGTGACCAGGTTGACGGCAGCGCAAACATCCTCCGGTGTTCATGAGGTGGTCACGCTCGTCGGGGGTCAGGGGCGCCGGGTAAGCATGGTTGTTGGTGTTGCCGTTGTTGTATCGGAAAGAGTGGTTGGCATTGCGGTTGTTACGGTGGAGGTTGTTGACTTTGTTGGTGAGGTTATTGATGGCCACGTGGATAGTGTCCAGATCCATAGGAGAGGGTTCGTTTTTGGGAGTGTTTACTGTCGGTCCCTCAGGAAAGAGGATGGCATGGATCAGGGTAGCTTGGGAGATAGCAGTATCCAGGGAGTCTGGCTGGCGCAACTTGACCTCCTTGCTGGTGTCAGGCACAAGGCCTTTCATGAACCAATGGAGAGCTGTGCCGTCGTCAAGGGTGGGTACACGGCGTCGTAGTTTGCGAAACTCGTGTGTGTAGGCGGCGACCGTTCGCTTTCCTTGGCGCAGGGACTCCAGGGCTTCACGAGCAGCAGCAACGGCATTGGGAGGGGTGTGGAACGCGAGGAAGGCCTTCTTGAAGTCGTCCCAAGGACTGGCAAGGGTAAGACCACTAGATCGCCACCAGGACTTGGCCTCATCAGTGAGATTGAGAGCAGTATATTGGACCCATTCAGCGTCGGCAAGTCTGACAACGGTGTAGTATTCCTCCTGGTTGTCAATAAAGTTTTGGCAAGCATCGGCATCAATCGCACCAGAATACGGTGAGGGGTTTTGGGGCTTAAGGATTTTGTTCAGTGTGCGGGCAAGATCGCGCTGGTCGGCTTGGATTTCTCGTTCAGTGATGGCAGGGATTGCGGCAAGGGCGTGCTCGAATGCTCCGCGTTGTTCAGGAGCAAGAGTAGCGACAAGGGCACGTAACGCGGCAGACATAGTGGTTAGGGAAAAGGGAGGGAATTCGTAGGGTGGGAACGGTGAGGCAGTGAATCGAAGGGACCTTTGCTACCATGTAATAGGCACAGAGGGGAATGCAAGGGAGAGACCGGGAGAGGGGACAGGGATAAGGACCAGGGACAGGGACAGGGGAAGAGGTAGAGTTGGGAGAACGAATGATGTTTATTATGTAGGGGGGATGGGGGTATATATATACGTCTGTGTGGCTGTGTGGCTGTGGTGGCTATGATGGTATTGTTTGGAGTGTAGTTTTGGAGTGTAGTTTTGGAGCGTAGCTAATCTTCTGTTGCACGTACAGTCCGTCTGGGAAAGCAACGGCGGTGAGAAAGCGACTGTCTTCGGCAATGGGCGATTGGAGGTATCCGTCCTTGCAATCCCAAAAAGATAAGAATTCGCATCCTTGCAGCTTGTATATCTCAGTGATAGGGTCCGGTAAGGGCCAGGCCATGGGGGCAATTAATTTGTTGACAGGGATAAAATTAATGCACACCCGATAAGATCCATCCTTCTTCTGAATCAGGAGAGGGTTGCAAGAAGCAGGTGAGCCAGATCGCCTCATTTTTCCAGCCCTGACCATCTGGTCTCGATACTCGCACAAGGTCGCAATTTGTCCGGGCGAGTATTTTTTGTTATATGCGCGCGGAAATTTGGACCCAGGTTTGAGGTGAAAAGAGGCAGGGGCTTCCAACATATCTGCATCCAACGTCCTAGACATCTCCCCTTCCTTGGGAAAACACTCCTGGTGCTCCTGAAAAATGCGTTGGATTTCAGGCAAGTTGTCGTGAACCTCTTGGATATCTCCCACGTATACTGATCGCTCCTCCAGGCCGGGCAACAATATGACCGGGGTGTTAGTCAAACGATCACGACAGCGGGGAGCCTCCAAATGAAATCCGTATGAATTGTTGACCATTATCGGGGCCGCATCAAACATAGGATCGCTGATCTTCGATGAGGCCGTATCCGAAGAATCTGAAATTGACAAACAAGAGGTGGGTTGTCGTCCATCCAAAGCAGGGGGATCAGGGAAGACGGCGCGCAAGAACCAACAATTGACGATCTCCTCATTCTCATCGTCCTTCTTGAGTTGTCGCGCATCAGTCCGCTCAACCTTGCCCTCCTGAATGCTTCGAATGAGTAGGGCATACCCTTCGTCGTCGTTTTCTTTGTCGTCGGTCGAAGAATCCTCCTCATCTGTGTCCGACTCGTCTGATGAACCGTCGGTGTCACCCTCTTCACTTGTTTCTATCACCGGGTCCTGTTGTTTATCTTGGATGGGGAGACGAGAGACTTTCGGGGTGGTTCGAGCACGTCCATCGATCACGATCTTGAAGCCTTGTATTTGCAAACTAGTAACGGCGGTGGCCCAATCTGTATATCCTCCACAGGCTTCAAGGAAAGGACGACCCAACAGAATATTGAAGTCGACGGACTCGACGATCACACAACCGGCCGGGATCATGATACCTTGGATATCGATAGGCACGCTCGGTGCCTCTCCAGCCACGCCTGCATTCCCCGTCAACCCTTTCAAAGTAAACGATGAATATGGAGTGTGGTTGGTGATGCCAATCTGCTCCAAGAACCCGCGACGGATGACATTGACGCAAGATCCTCCATCAAGTAAGATATCGCACTTGGTTCCCATAATTGCGGCTCGGAATCCATGAGTGTCTGTCTTTGATCGTTCAACACGATTCAAAAATACACGCAACTCTTCCGCTTCAGACTCCCCGAGGGGCAGGGACGGATATTCTTCACTGAGTAAAATTCGCTCCTCACGCGGTACAGTCTTCAACGATGCTTGAACGGTTCGGCGGATGCTGGGGGATAACTCCATTAGTTGACCGATGGTAAGACCCTCAACCTTAGTGGTCCTTAAGCACTGACGGATGTCAAACGGCTGTTGGTTCAACTGCAAGACGATGGGGTTGGGAAGAGACTTTAGAAATGCCTCGTCCGACTCGCGTGTCCGGCCAGATTTCTTTTTCTTGTCCGTCCCTTTTTTGCTGTCCTCTTTCCCTTTTTGGCTCTTGCTGCTCTCTGATTTCTTTTTTGTTCCAGTGTGCGGGGGTGGCTTAGCTCGGTCTTTTTCGTCCCAAGTGTTCTTCGGTCCTGCTGACGCACTCATGCTCGGGCCAGCATCTCCATCTCCATTCACTTTTCTTGCCGCTATTGCTTTTCGACCCTCCCTCCATCCACCTCATCCTCCTCCTTCTCATCTCTCTTGGCTTGTCCATTGTCCCTCTGCGCCTTGATTGCGTTCTGGGCAGCGATTGTACGTTCGAGCCGGGCCAGGTTTTCCGCAGCAGATGGGCCCTCGACCGCAAACGTCACATTACTCTTGGGACGGACAGGGATCTCGACGGCGGTCATCATCTCTCGTCGAGAAGGAGGATCTACATCCATCGTGGATGTCTTGGATTCAGCATGTTGAATGGTCTTCGGGTGATGCATGCTGGGAGGGCCGAGGCGGTTGGTCAAAGCCGGGGGTTGCTTTAGGACCTGGGCGGAAGCGGTCGGTCGGGGTATACCTCTAGGCGGCGGTACTTTTGCGTAAGGTAATGAGTTGGTTGGATTGCGTGGGGAGGAGCGAGCTGCTACCAACACGTTTGCTTCTTCTTCTTCTAACGTTTCTCCATGGATAGGGTCAGGGGGTTCATGGCTTGGAGTAGTTCCATGGTCCCCTTCTAAAAATCCATCTCAACCTCAACGTATCCAAAGTAGTAACAGCGAACGTTGAAGTCTTCCACGCCAATACCGTTGTCAATCATGGACTCAACCAACAGAGTCTGGTTTGTCTTCGGAGCAGGACAGTCTCGTGCTAAATGCCCTGTCTGCTGACAATTGTAGCATTGTCTAACCTCCGGGGCACTCTTCTCGCCAGAGTATCGAGTGGTGGGAGGCCCGGCGGGCCTAGGGATGGATCGATTACCCTTGCTGATAAGAATCTTCATGCGTTCCATTTCTCGAGAGAGGTGATCAAACTCGTCCTTGGATACAGAGTTCTTCAGGTCGGTCTTATCCTTGTTGGTAGTTGTCGAGGCAGTACCAGCCCTGGAGGTTGTGACAGTCGTGGATTTGGTCCCGGTCGTCTTTCTATCATCTGTGGGAGTCTTCTTAATGGTGCTGCTAGCTTCGGCTTCATCCTCGTCTTCGGGTGATTCTTCCTCATCGCTTGATTCGTCCGATTCGTCATCATGGCGGGCTAAATACAGCTCGTACATCTTGAGGGCACATTTATCGGCCTGGGCCATCATCCAATCTAGGTTGTCCCCGTGGTGAATCCTCCTGGCGATGTCCGGTAAGAAGAGATTCTTGAGATAAGCCCTTCGAACGCCTGCCTCGTCATATACCCCTTGTCCTTGAAGTGTTGCCTCCAGATATTGGCGGTTCAGGATAGAGAAGCGGTTGTTAAATGCTTTCACTGGTTCCTTCTTGGTTTGTTTGCACTTGTCTAGCAAGACTAGGGAACCCGATAATAGTTGATCGCGAACGGACATGAAGGTTTGACGGAAGTCTCGGTAAATGGCCTCAGGGTAAGCTCGGGGAGTCGCTTGGAGGAGTTGGACAAACCAGGATTGGGTCTCGTCGGTCCCCATCGAAGCTCCAAAGGACTCGACGGTTCTTGAAATACGCGCCTCAGGGCTGAGGTTGGTGAATTGAGTACCAGCCCATAGTTGATATTGTCGTAACCATACCTCTGCCTTGTGCTTTTTTGGATTGAACTTTCCGTGCGAGCAAACGCGTGGCTCTTTTCTGTCCTTGAAATCCATGTGCGACATATGCGCTCTGGGGGCATCCTGATAATGATGGTCCCATGGTTCACGGGCTCCGTCATCTCGTAGGTTGGGTGATCTCGTGTTCGGTCTAAATTGTTGTTGGGGAGAATGCTCCTCCGCTTCTGGGGCTGAGACGAAGGGTTGCGCGTATCTCGGATGTTGGTTTGCAGTCATTAACTCGATTCTTCTCAGGATCCGGTTTACTGCATTCTCAATGACTCTCTCCTCTCTTTCCGTGGCCACGAAGTGATTGGGGCCGCCTGTCGTAGAATCCAGCGGTTGGTTGAGAAGGTGGTTCGGGACTTCCTTCCATACGCATATCGACCAACACAGGAGATGGTTGTTCCTGACTACTGGCGTTGTCTGACACGGTTGATTGGTTTGTCAGGGTGGGGCTGGATTCAAATGTGGGACACTAGTTGTTCTCGAATGATCGGAGCCTTCTTTTAATCTCAGACGGTTGAGCTTGTTTTTTGCCCAGGTTCTCCACCAAATTGGCTTCGGGTGTGATGTTGTCTAATGTAAGTATAGTCTAAGGTCAGCAATGAGCTGGAAGCGAAATTGATAACGAGAAGGAAGATGACTAACAGAAATCGTCGCTTACAGTTGATAGGGACTTTGCTCTCAGGGCCACAGGGATCAGGCACAACGCTGTTGTATGATCAGATACAATCTCAAGGAGATAGTACTGGAGATAAACAGGAAGAAGCGAGAGTCAGCAAAGGGATCAAAAGATAAGCAGAACGAACTGGATGAAAACCAAGGATCACATACCAAAGAGCAGGCAGGTCCTAACGGGATCCAAACAGGAGAACAAAGGCTACAAGGCTAAGAGCACGACGGCGACTATACTATACTAATAACAACACAAGGGGATGAGATGGGATCTAGTCAGTAAAGCAAGGCAAAGGAGATTCTATCTGGGAAAGGGTACAAGGTCGCCTAACTGAGGGTTCAGAGGAGACTCCGAGATATAACGAGGAGGATGGTTGGTCCCCAAGCACCAATGAAGGCCTCAGGGTGGGTTGCCAAGATCATAACAGGTCCACTCAGAAGAGATATGACATCGTAAGTATACCTCGCAAATGGCCAATTGATATCGGATAGGCGAGGGTCCAGGTGATCCTACGGAGCGATCGGAGGGCGGTACAGGACTTGATCAAGGAGGGCTGGCACACGGATGGATATGCTGCGAGAGTAGGCAGGGAGGATCAAGGGAACACAAAAGGTCTGGGGGATATCCAGGGAACAGTCAAGGCCCAGGGATTCGTATATTGCAACGGCGTCCAAAGGCTGATGGGGTTGAATATTGCAGCAACGCCAAGGGTAACTGCGAGACAGATACGAGCAGAAGGGAGGTGTTCTGGTGATCAACAAGGTACAGGAGAGAATCGTAAGGGGAAAAGGCAACCAGGAGCAAAGTGGACTTTGCTCCCTTTTTTATAGAAAACAGAAAACAGGAACAAAAATAAAAAAATAACTAAATACTAAAAATAACTCTCTCTATCTCGCTCGCGTGGATCTGGGACCTGGATCCACTACACCACAACGCCATGAGGACAAGGGCTCGAATGAGAAACTAGGACGAAACAAGTCGGAACAAAAGTCGGCCACCATTTCGATCACGAAGACCGGTGCCAGCCAGCTCGCCCCATCCAAGAACAGTTCGGCGACAAAAGACTCGGTTTCGGAGGACGATTTTGATTCCCTCACACAAGAAATGGAGCGACTGAAAATTCTTATCAACAAGGGCAATCGATCCATCCCTAGACCAGCTGGGCCTCCGACCACTCGATACTCTGGCGAGAAGAGCGCCCCGGATGTTAGAAAGTGTTACAATTGTCAGCAGACAGGGCATCTCGCGCGAGACTGTCCTGCTCCGAAGACAAGCCAGACCCTGTTGGTTGAGTCCCAGATCGACAACGGTGTTGGCGTGGAAGACTTCAACGTTCGCTGTTACTACTTTGGATACGTTGAGGTTGAGATGGATTTTTAGAAGGGGACCATGGAACTACTCCAAGCCATGAACCCCCTGACCCTATCCATGGAGAAACGTTAGAAGAAGAAGAAGCAAACGTGTTGGTAGCAGCTCGCTCCTCCCCACGCAATCCAACCAACTCATTACCTTACGCAAAAGCACCGCCGCCTAGAGGTATACCCCGACCGACCGCTTCCGCCCAGGTCCTAAAGCAACCCCCGGCTTTGACCAACCGCCTCGGTCCTCCCAGCATGCATCGCCCGAAGACCATTCAACATGCTGAATCCAAGACATCCACGATGGATGTAGATCCTCCTTCTCGACGAGAGATGATGACCGCCGTCGAGATCCCTGTCCGTCCCAAGAGTAATGTGACGTTTGCGGTCGAGGGCCCATCTGCTGCGGAAAACCTGGCCCGGCTCGAACGTACAATCGCTGCCCAGAACGCAATCAAGGCGCAGAGGGACAATGGACAAGCCAAGAGAGATGAGAAGGAGGAGGATGAGGTGGATGGAGGCTTGCGAAGGATGATGGTTCCCCCGAGGGAGGGTCGAAAAGCAATAGCGGCAAGAAAAGTGAATGGAGATGGAGATGCTGGCCCGAGCATGAGTGCGTCAGCAGGACCGAAGAACACTTGGGACGAAAAAGACCGAGCTAAGCCACCCCCGCACACTGGAACAAAAAAGAAATCAGAGAGCAGCAAGAGCCAAAAAGGGAAAGAGGACAGCAAAAAAGGGACGGACAAGAAAAAGAAATCTGGCCGGACACGCGAGTCGGACGAGGCATTTCTAAAGTCTCTTCCCAACCCCATCGTCTTGCAGTTGAACCAACAGCCGTTTGACATCCGTCAGTGCTTAAGGACCACTAAGGTTGAGGGTCTTACCATCGGTCAACTAATGGAGTTATCCCCCAGCATCCGCCGAACCGTTCAAGCATCGTTGAAGACTGTACCGCGTGAGGAGCGAATTTTACTCAGTGAAGAATATCCGTCCCTGCCCCTCGGGGAGTCTGAAGCGGAAGAGTTGCGTGTATTTTTGAATCGTGTTGAACGATCAAAGACAGACACTCATGGATTCCGAGCCGCAATTATGGGAACCAAGTGCGATATCTTACTTGATGGAGGATCTTGCGTCAATGTCATCCGTCGCGGGTTCTTGGAGCAGATTGGCATCACCAACCACACTCCATATTCATCGTTTACTTTGAAAGGGTTGACGGGGAATGCAGGCGTGGCTGGAGAGGCACCGAGCGTGCCTATCGATATCCAAGGTATCATGATCCCGGCCGGTTGTGTGATCGTCGAGTCCGTCGACTTCAATATTCTGTTGGGTCGTCCTTTCCTTGAAGCCTGTGGAGGATATACAGATTGGGCCACCGCCGTTACTAGTTTGCAAATACAAGGCTTCAAGATCGTGATCGATGGACGTGCTCGAACCACCCCGAAAGTCTCTCGTCTCCCCATCCAAGATAAACAACAGGACCCGGTGATAGAAACAAGTGAAGAGGGTGACACCGACGGTTCATCAGACGAGTCGGACACAGATGAGGAGGATTCTTCGACCGACGACAAAGAAAACGACGACGAAGGGTATGCCCTACTCATTCGAAGCATTCAGGAGGGCAAGGTTGAGCGGACTGATGCGCGACAACTCAAGAAGGACGATGAGAATGAGGAGATCGTCAATTGTTGGTTCTTGCGCGCCGTCTTCCCTGATCCCCCTGCTTTGGATGGACGACAACCCACCTCTTGTTTGTCAATTTCAGATTCTTCGGATACGGCCTCATCGAAGATCAGCGATCCTATGTTTGATGCGGCCCCGATAATGGTCAACAATTCATACGGATTTCATTTGGAGGCTCCCCGCTGTCGTGATCGTTTGACTAACACCCCGGTCATATTGTTGCCCGGCCTGGAGGAGCGATCAGTATACGTGGGAGATATCCAAGAGGTTCACGACAACTTGCCTGAAATCCAACGCATTTTTCAAGAGCACCAGGAGTGTTTTCCCAAGGAAGGGGAGATGTCTAGGACGTTGGATGCAGATATGTTGGAAGCCCCTGCCTCTTTTCACCTCAAACCTGGGTCCAAATTTCCGCGCGCATATAACAAAAAATACTCGCCCGGACAAATTGCGACCTTGTGCGAGTATCGAGACCAGATGGTCAGGGCTGGAAAAATGAGGCGATCTGGCTCACCTGCTTCTTGCAACCCTCTCCTGATTCAGAAGAAGGATGGATCTTATCGGGTGTGCATTAATTTTATCCCTGTCAACAAATTAATTGCCCCCATGGCCTGGCCCTTACCGGACCCTATCACTGAGATATACAAGCTGCAAGGATGCGAATTCTTATCTTTTTGGGATTGCAAGGACGGATACCTCCAATCGCCCATTGCCGAAGACAGTCGCTTTCTCACCGCCGTTGCTTTCCCAGACGGACTGTACGAGTACAATGTATTACCGATGGGCCTCATTGACTCCATGCAATGGTACACTCGACACATGGGCGAGGTCTTTAATTCTATCAAGGATCGACTCAGCAATTTTGTGGACGACATGGCTACCGGAGATGCCAAATTCCCCCTTCATTTTCGGACTGTGGAAGAAGTGTTGGTGCGGATGGATGAGTTCAATGGATCGTTCTCTGGCAAGAAATCAGCATTTTTTGTGAAGCAGCGCGAGTTTTTGGGACGGATCGTCGGGAATGATCATATCTCGGCCGACCCAAAGAAGCTATCCAAGATGGAATATTGGCCGGTTCCGCAAAATGTGACAGAGTTGCGCGGATTTGTCGGGTTTGCCTTATTCCTCTGCGATTTCATATCCAACTTTTCTGCCATGGCTGCTCCACTCTTCCCGCTGTACAAATTGCACAAGGATCCCAAGGCCTTTGTCGACAAATGGTTGTCAGACCCCAAGTATACAGAAGCCTTTCGTGCCATTCAAATCGCTCTGGTTACTGCTCCGGTTTTGGTCATGATGGATCATAGACGCCCAGTTATTATTTCGGCCGACACCTCAGATTTTGCTTCTGGCCATATAATTGCACACTGTCTGCACCCCGAAGATGATGAGCGGATTGATATCCATGTCAAGTATCAGCCGATAGTGTTTGGGAGCCGAAAATTATCTGGGGCCGAGTCAAGATATTTCGCCACTGAGCGTGAGCTGTTAGGATTGGTGTACTGCTTAACCAAGCATAGCCATCTGTTGGAGGGAAAGGAGATTCATGTCTTCATCGATCATCGAGCGTTGTTATATCTGCACAACCTCTCTTCCAAAAGTGCACGCCTCACTCGATGGACCTTCATCATTGCTCAGTTCAGGATCACCATCCACCATCGTCCGGGGCGAGATATGAAAGACTCGGATCCGCTCTCCCGTATTCATCATAAGAACATCACGGGTGAAGATTTGCCAGACATAGGAATGGAGGATGCAATGGAGATGGAGGAGAACAAGCGGCTCATGAGGACTATGCTGATTTCAGAGGATCAGGAGCCTTTTGTTCCGATTGTGGCAGCTTTGCAAGGGGACCCATTGACATATTTGGATAAGGTCGCTAGGGGGAAGATCATGCTTCCCAAGTACTTTGTCACTCAAGGGCGTTTATTTAAACGCACATCCGGTGGTAGCCCACGCCAGTATGTACCACCAGGTGAAGTTTTGAGCGTGCTGGAGAACACTCATGGATCTACTGTCATGGGTCATCTCGAGTGGTCGCAACATATACACTCATTGCCGAAGGGTACTTCTGGCCGGGCATGTACGCAGACGTTAAGAAGCACCTTTCGACTTGCGACGCTTGTCAACGCTTTCAAACGCGCGATCCAACACGATATCGTTTCCATCGTTTGCCGCCACCTCAAACGATCTTCCATACTTTGGGCCTGGATGCAGTTGGACCCTTACCGATGTCTAATGGCAAGCGGTTTGTTTTGAATATGGTGGATTACCTCTCTGGATGGGTTGTATCTGTCGCCCTTGCTTCTTTAGCAGGAAATATTATCGTCCGGACTGTAGAAAAGCATTGGGCTCGACAATATGGATACCCCCATCGCATCATCACGGACAATGGATCATCTCTATCCGCGGGAGCCTTCAAGGAGTGGTGTATCAATCATGAAATCGATCTCGACCCTGCTTCTGCATATCATCCAGAGACCAATGGAATGGTGGAGCGATATAACGGTTTTATGGTACGACAATTGGCTCGTATCATTCAGCATGATGGTTTGGCTGAGAGTGCCTGGGCTACTATCTTGGACCGTGTTACATGGACTTGGAGAACTCAGATCAAGCAGACTAGAGGCGTATCTCCTTTCGAAATCCTCTTTGGTCAACGAGCTCGCCTCCCATGGGATATAGATCACACTCGGAAGATGGATATGAATGAACGCGAGGAAGTCGACGAGGAGAGACGTGAGATCTTGGAAGTTTTGTGTGCTGAAGTTCATCAGAGGATTATTAATGAACACAAGTGGTCCACTGAAGCTGCTGATCTACCCCTCCCTCGGAAATATGAGGTCGGAGACGAGGTCTTGGTCCATCAGTCCGCACTTCTGAAGCAATGGAGTGGCAAGCTATCACCTCGTTGGAAGGGCCCTTTAACCATCTTCGAAGCTTTGCCTGGAGGTGCCTATCGATTGAGCGAGAAGGTTGAGGGGCAATGGCATCGATATTTTGGAGGTCGCCCTGTCAACCATGCTCGTCTTAAGCCTTACAAACGTGACACCCAGGATTAAATAGATCTGGAGGACGCCTTTGGGGATCAGCTTCCCTAGAGACACTCGCTGGCTTGCTCTCACATAAGACGATGTGAGAAAGAGACCCTGGGATCGGTGTGGTGTAGTGGATCCAGGTCCCAGATCCACGCAAGCGAGATAGAGAGAGTTATTTTTAGTATTTAGTCATTTTTTATTTTTGTTCCTGTTTTCTGTTTCCTATAAAAAAGGGAGCAAAGTCCACTTTGCTCATGGTTGCCTTTTCCCCTTACGATTCTCTCCTGTACCTTGTTGATCACCAGAACACCTCCCTTCTGCTCGTATCTGTCTCGCAGTTACCCTTGGCGTTGCTGCAATATTCAACCCCATCAGCCTTTGGACGCCGTTGCAATATACGAATCCCTGGGCCTTGACTGTTCCCTGGATATCCCCCAGACCTTTTGTGTTCCTTTGATCCTCCCTTGCTCGCTCTCGCGGCATATCCATCCGTGTGCCAACCCTCCTTGATCAAGTCCTGAACTCGCCGACTTACCTTCAAACAGTTATCCAACCTGAATATCTCCCTCCGATCGCTCCGTAGGATCACCTGGACCCTCGCCTATCCGATATCAATTGGCCATTTGCGAGGTATACTTACGATGTCATATCTCTTCTGAGTGGGCCTGTTATGATCTTGGCAACCCACCCTGAGGCCTTCACTGGTGCTTGGGGACCAACCATCCTCCTCGTTATATCTCGGAGTCTCCTCTGAACCCTCAGTTAGGCGACCTTGTACCCTTTCCCAGATAGAATCTCCTTTGCCTTGCTTTACTGACTAGATCCCATCTCATCCCCTTGTGTTGTTATTAGTATAGTATAGTCGCCGTCGTGCTCTTAGCCTTGTAGCCTTTGTTCTCCTGTTTGGATCCCGTTAGGACCTGCCTGCTCTTTGGTATGTGATCCTTGGTTTTCATCCAGTTCGTTCTGCTTATCTTTTGATCCCTTTGCTGACTCTCGCTTCTTCCTGTTTATCTCCAGTACTATCTCCTTGAGATTGTATCTGATCATACAACAGCGTTGTGCCTGATCCCTGTGGCCCTGAGAGCAAAATCCCTATCAACTGTAAGCGACGATTTTTGTTAGTCATCTTTCTTCTCGTTATCAATTTCGCTTCCAGCTCATTGCTGACCTTAGACTATACTTACATTAGACAACATCACAGCGGAAAGAAGGTAAGGGGGTTCTCCCAAGCGCCAGTTAAGGCCTCAGGAATGGGCTGCCGAGATCGTACAAGTCCACTCAAAAGAGACAAGACATTGTTATACCTCGTAAATAGGCAAGGGCCAACGGAGCGACGAGATCAGGAAGGAGGCGGCGACAGATATCAACGGGAGACTTGTCGAATAGGTCCAACGGGTCGAACGGTTGCGGATCGCTTGAGGAAAACGGATACAGGTAGGTCTTGAAAGGGAGAGTGCACACAGTCGATCGACAGAACAAATGGGTCTGTGTATCCAGGGTATATCGACTTGGCAATAGGGATTTAGGTGTCTACGACGGGCCTGTCGGAAGGCAACTGCAAATGGGATAACGGGCAGAGTGTAATGGGGGGTGTAAAAGGTTCTGAAGGGTTCAACAAAGTGTACAGGCAGGAATCGTAAGGGAAAAAGGCAACCAGGAGCAAAGTGGACTTTGCTCCCTTTTTTATAGGAAACAGAAAACAGGAACAAAAATAAAAAATAACTAAATACTAAAAATAACTGTCTCTATCTCGCTCGCGTGGATCTGGGACCTGGATCCACTACACCATAACGTTATAATATTCCACCACGAAAAAAAGAGTCTTGGATGCAAAAATCGGATGTTGGACGCGCGGAAATCTGGTTAATTCGGCGCTGACCTTCAACGATTTTTGCATCCAAGTCTCTTTTTTTCGTGGTGGAATATTATAACGTGACCCGAAATGGGTTTGCATTTTAGGGCGGAGATTGGGCGATAACCGATGGATGATTTTCATCCGTCGCCAATAAATTCAGCTATTATTTTAAATACAGCTCCGATGGAAATGGATAATTGTCCATGTTTGGGCCGTAGATTCTGCGGCTCTAAACAGGATGTGGACATGCGCCTTAGTTGACTGGTATCTGTCTCTCGCTTCTGCGCGTTTGCAGTCTTTGCACACAGTTTTGCATGATTTATAAAACTCGTCGCGTTGTGATGTTGTCTAATGTAAGTATAGTCTAAGGTCAGCAATGAGCTGGAAGCGAAATTGATAACGAGAAGAAAGATGACTAACAAAAATCGTCGCTTACAGTTGATAGGGACTTTGCTCTCAGGGCCACAGGGAATCAGGCACAACGCTGTTGTATGATCAGATACAGTCTCAAGGAGATAGTACTGGAGATAAACAGGAAGGAGAGAGAGTCAGCAAAGGGATCAAAAGATAAGTAGAACGAACTGGATGAAAACCAAGGACCACATACCGAAGAGCAGGCAGGTCCTAACGGGATCCAAACAGGAGAACAAAGACTACAAGGCTAAGAGCACGACGGCGACTATACTATACTAATAACAACACAGGGGATGGGATGGGATCTAGTCAGTAAAGCAAGGCAAAGGAGATTCTATCTGGGAAAGGGGACAAGGTCGCCTAACTGAGGGTTCAGAGGAGACTCCGAGATATAACGAGGAGGATGGTTGGTCCCCAAGCACCAATGAAGGCCTCAGGGTGGGTTGCCAAGATCATAACAGGTCCACTCAGAAGAGATATGACATCGTAAGTGTACCTCGCAAATGGCCAATTGATATCGGATAGGCGAGGGTCCAGGTGATCCTACGGAGCGATCGGAGGGCGGTACAGGACTTGATCAAGGAGGGCTGGCACACGGATGGATATGCTGCGAGAGTGGGCAGGGAGGATCAAGGGAACACAAAAGGTCTGGGGGATATCCAGGGAACAGTCAAGGCCCAGGGATTCGTATATTGCAACGGCGTCCAAAGGCTGATGGGGTTGAATATTGCAGCAACGCCAAGGGTAACTGCGAGACAGATACGAGCAGAAGGGAGGTGTTCTGGTGATCAACAAGGTACAGGAGGGAATCGTAAGGGGAAAAGGCAACCAGGAGCAAAGTGGACTTTGCTCCCTTTTTTATAGAAAACAGAAAACAGGAACAAAAATAAAAAAATAACTAAATACTAAAAATAACTCTCTCTATCTCGCTCGCGTGGATCTGGGACCTGGATCCACTACACCACAGCGTGGCTTTTTTTCGGAACACGAGCTACAAGTTGATTCTTTGCGCGCCATCTTGAGAAATATTTTTTTGTTCATCAGGAAAAACCAAAGAACAGAATTTGATGTATCTTTAGCAAGAAAAAAGTTGGCCCTGCACACCACTGGGTTGTATATGATGTGTTCTCGGCTAACTAAATCGAGACAGCAGGAGATTGTGGCTGAGTTTGTAGATGAAAAGAAGTTGGAAAGTTGCATGTATATCTACTTGGATGAATTTCTTGATATCCATCGCCATGAATATCCACAGATTCTGAACACGTACGGAACAAGTGGAATCAAGGCACTAATGGAAGCGTCATACGCGATGATCCGAGAAAGATTGCGATCGAGTGGACTTCTCAACAGCACAGATGCTACAGAATATTTGTTGAGAAGACGGAAATAAAACGGTCTTTTAAAAACGAATATCTGCCAAGAATATTTTCTTTCTTTCTCAACACTACACAATTCAAGATGACCCGGTCAAAGGAAGCTATTGTAAACGACGTTCTCCCACATTCTGCGCACTTGTTGTCGGACATGGGAAGATTACAGAAACCATCAGACACACATGTTAAGAAGGAGGGATTCAAGGACTACTCTAAAATATTCTGCGATTCCATCATCTTCTGGGGACTTTACAACGGTATAAAGGAAAAGTCCAAAGGAGCGGTTATTGGGAAGTATGTGGCTGAATTACGCTACATGTTCTTGGAGTCGTCTCTCGAATTCGAATCCTTGAAGGTGGTTGGCACATACCCTCTGAAAGGATCTGACGCGACCTTCCCGAAGAAGGTACTCAAGAAACACCGTAAAGAATACCGCGGTAAAGAATATAGTGCAAGCTACATTGCAATCAAGGTGTCTTTGGATTATTGCCATTTGGGAAGAACTGTACACACATTACGAAATATGCAAAAACATCTAGCTAAGAGGTTTATCGTTCTCCATGACGTGGATTTTGCGCAGGATTGTGGTCATATCACGATGAGAACACAATTGGAAAAACATATCCGACTGCAAAAGGTAGGACATATCGTCAAAGACAGAAACAAGGTTGGCGACAACTGTGTGTTGCGAAGGATGACCAAAATAACGGGAAGGAAGAAAAAGTGTCTTTATTGCATCGGATGGGCAGGACAAGAAATAGGCCTGCCCGGACGTGTATGGAGTACACGTCACCGACAGCGTATCCTCGTTAATTAAAAAAAAATTATAAGGGTACACAGGGATAAAACTCCTTATCCGCAACACGGCTCCCCCCAGACTACAGCCCAGCAGAACCAACAGCTTTGCGGCAAGTTGCGAGGAAAAAAATAAACCTCACCAGTGGTGTGTAATAGGCACAGAGGGGAATGCAAGGGAGAGACCGGGAGAGGGGACAGGGATAAGGACCAGGGACAGGGACAGGGGAAGAGGTAGAGTTGGGAGAACGAAATGATGTTTATTATGTAGGGGGGATGGGGGTATATATATACGTCTGTGTGGCTGTGTGGCTGTGGTGGCTATGATGGTATTGTTTGGAGTGTAGTTTTGGAGTGTAGTTTTGGAGCGTAGCTAATCTTCTGTTGCAGTACCCACCCTTGACGACGGCACAGCTCTCCATTGGTTCATGAAAGGCCTTGTGCCTGACACCAGCAAGGAGGTCAAGTTGCGCCAGCCAGACTCCCTGGATACTGCTATCTCCCAAGCTACCCTGATCCATGCCATCCTCTTTCCTGAGGGACCGACAGTAAACACTCAAAAACGAACCCTCTCCTATGGATCTGGACACTATCCACGTGGCCATCAATAACCTCACCAACAAAGTCAACAACCTCCACCGTAACAACCGCAATGCCAACCACTCTTTCCGATACAACAACGGCAACACCAACAACCATGCTTACCCGGCGCCCCTGACCCCCGACGAGCGTGACCACCTCATGAACACCGGAGGATGTTTGCGCTGCCGTCAACCTGGTCACTTTGGGCGGGACTGCCCTAAATACGGTAACAACAACCACCAAGGACGACGACGGATCAATCAAGTAAACGTGGGCGACCCCCCCGAGTCGGGAAAAGCCCCCGGCGATCAGTAAACGTCCAGGACCTGATCGTCGAAGCCCCCTCCCTTTCTCCTCTGGACAAAGGGAGTGTCCCTTCCCCCAAGCTAAGTCTCCCAAAAAAGAATAAAGACCCCGCTTCAGAATACACTCCCTCCCCCCACAATGAACACATCGAACAACAACCACACTGCCATGACCAACCCACTCACCCCACCTCGGTACCCCCTAACGATGAGGCACCACGATCAACGGTCCCCCCGACTGATCTAAACTCATCTGAGGGCGTGGACCTGGACCCATCCCCCTCTCTTGCTGCTTTAGATCGCATCCGGTCCAAGCGACGGGCCAGACGCCTCCGCCAAAAGTCCGTGCGCCTGCACGAGTTCACCCTCAAGGAGGCCTCGCGCACACTCTTGTCGTTCCTCGGTAATGTTGCTGGTAACCCGGCTCGCATCCTCATCGATTGCGGGGCAGAAGGAAATGTGATTGCGTCATCATTTTGTAAACGACATACCCTCACTCGCACAAAAGGCCCCGCCATCCCCATCGTCCTACCCGACGGCTCCTCCTCTCTCTCTTCCACCACTACCTCCTTCTCCATCGACCGCGACTCCTACTCCGACCACCTCGAAGCCCTCATCTATCCCCTCTCCAACTACGACCTCATCCTCGGCAAACCTTGGCTCACGTCCATCAACCCTCTCATCAACTGGCGTAACAATGACCTTCACTTCACCCACAATGGTACTTCCGTTCTCTGGCGCTGTCGTGGTGCCAAGGCCAACTCCGTCACCTTTCGCTCCCAGGGTAAACTCCTCTCACATCTCCACTTCCACTCCCTTGCTGCCCAAGCAGGAAGCACCCTCTTCCTTGCTCTTGTTAAAACAACCCCTCTGACCTCGGATGTCAACGACAACGACATCAACGCCCCTTCCCCTGCTGCCCCTCCCTTACCTCCCGAAATACACTCCATTGTCCACGAAGAATTTCCCGACGTATTCCCCTCCACCCTCCCCTCAGGACTACCTCCGGATCGCGGAGACGCCATGCGTATCGAAACCGACCCCACTGCTGACCCACCCTTCCGCCCCGTCATCCGTCTATCTATCGCCGAACTGGATGAACTACGGAAGCAACTGGACGACCTCTTGAGCAAAGGATTCATCAAACCCTCAACCTCCCCCTATGGTGCACCAGTACTATTCGTGAGAAAAAAAGATGGCAGCCTAAGGCTATGTGTGGACTACAGAGGCTTGAACCGTATTACCCGCAAAAACAGACACCCTCTCCCCCGCATTGATGAACTTATAGATCGCTTCCGCGGCGCGCAGTACTTCACCAAGCTGGATCTCCTCTCAGGCTACCACCAGCAACGGATCGCCCCGGAAGACACTCACAAAACAGCATTCCGCTGCCGATACGGTCACTTTGAATTCAACGTCGTCCCCTTTGGCTTGACAAACGCCCCAGCGTCATTCTCCAATATGATGTTGCGTGTACTGGACCCGGTCTTGGACAGATGGGTTGTTGTCTATCTCGACGATTTGCTAATCTACTCTCGCACTAAGGAGGAACACCTAAAACATGTGCGCTCAGTCTTAACCCTCCTCCGCAAGCATGGCCTCTACGCGAAACTGTCGAAGTGCTCCTTCATGCAGGAACAAACTGAATTCTTGGGACATGTCATCTCCAAAGACGGAATCCACACGAGTGGGGGACTTGTGCGCGCTATCCGAGAATGGCCGCGCCCTCAGAAACAAAAGGATGTTCAGCAATTCATCGGCCTTGCCCAATTCTACCACCAGTACATCGCTAACTTCGCCACCATTGCATTACCCCTCACCGCGCTCTTAGGTGAAGGTGTCCCTTTCTCTTGGACCACTGAACAGGAGGCGGCATTCCAAGCCCTCAAAAAGGCGATCAGTCAGGCCCCCGTCCTGCGCATCTTCGACCCTGACCTTCTCACTACCGTTGAGACTGACGCCTCCGGCTTTGCTCTTGGAGCAGTCCTCTTCCAGACTGACGCCAACGGCGAGTCGCGTCCTGTTGCCTTCACCTCACGCAAATTAAACCCAGCGGAACGGAATTATCCCACACACGAACAGGAACTCCTGGCCGTCGTCCACGCTCTGAAGACATGGCGCTATTACCTGGATGGATCACACTTCATTGTCTACACCGACCATGCCACTTTGCAACACTTTCCGACCCAGCCCAAGTTGACTCGTAGGCAGGCACGATGGATGGAACTATTGCAAGAATACAACTTCACCTTCAAGTACAAAAAGGGATCGGATAACGTCGTCCCCGACGCCCTCTCACGACGGCCTGATCACCGCGAACTCAACCAACTCTCTGTTCAACTCGACCCCGGGCTTAGGCAGCGCCTGATTGATGGGTACAAAGCGGACCCCCGCCTTAACCCGATCTATGAAAGCTGCCTCCAGGGAAGTCCTCCTTCAAACTACTCCCTTGTTGATGACATCCTTTGCGTCCGCCGAAAAGGCACCCTCCTTGTCTGTATCCCTGCCAGCTCTGACATTCGCCTATCTCTCCTTCATGATGCCCACGACTCCGCCATAGCTGGTCACTTCGGCTTCGACAAAACCTACGGGCATCTATGTTCTCGGTTCTACTGGCCGTCAATGGCCAAAGACACACGACAATACATCCAAAGCTGCGAATCATGTCAACGGTCGAAACCAAGCAACCGCTCCCCCTTGGGTCTCCTCCAACCACTGCCCATCCCGGACAGGGCCTGGCACACAGTAACGATGGATTTCCTCGGACCTCTTCCCAAGACCCCTCGTGGCCACGACTGCATTGCTGTCTTTGTTGACAAGCTCACTAAGCAGGTTCACTTTGCTGCTTGCCACACAACAGATTCTGCTGCACAGACCGCTCGCATCTTCTTCGATCATGTCTTCCGACTTCACGGTATGCCCACAACCTTTGTCTCCGATCGTGACGCCAAATTCACGAGCCGCTTCTGGAAGGAACTGAGCCGCCTTATGGACGTTCACCTCGCCATGTCAACTGCTTACCATCCCCAGACAGACGGTCAGACAGAACGCGCCAACCGCACGCTCATTACGATGCTTCGGAGCTTTGTCGATCAACGCCAGACTAATTGGGATCTATTGCTCTCTGCCGCCGAGTTCGCCACCAACAACGCCACACACGCCTCCACCGGGACCACCCCCTTCTTTTTGAACTATGGGTTACATCCGACCGTACCTATGGCGCTGTTGACACCCGCTCCAGGCCCTAACCCCTCCGTTGACGAATTTGTCCAGACTCAAAGCGAGGCCCTCACAATTGCCAAAGAAGCGCTGACATTGGCACAAGAACTTCAAACCAAGAACGCAGACCGGTACCGCCGAGATCACGACTTCGCTGTTGGTGACCAAGTCCTCCTCAACCTCGAGAACATAACGCTCGCAGCGGATCGCAGTCGCCCCTCTCGCAAACTTACTGCACTCTCCGCCGGTCCCTACAGAATTGTGGAACAACTCTCACCCGTATCCTTCCGCCTGGACTTACCACCGTCAATGAAGATCCACCCTGTCTTCCATGTCGACCGACTTCAACGCTACTACGCGTCGCCGCTACCCCTCGGCGCACGAGCTCCGGCACAGCCGCCTCCAGAGATTGTTGAGGACGAAGAAGAATTCGAAGTCGAAGCAATCGCCGAGCACAGACAACATGGACAAAAAGAGATAGAATACCTGATCCAGTGGAAAGGTTACGCACGGGAACAATGGACTTGGGAACCGGAAACCGGTCTAACCCACTGCAAGAAGATTCTTAGGAAGTACAAACGCGACAACCGCCTATAACCGAATTTTTTTTAAGAGGGGAAGGTGCAACAGAAGATTAGCTACGCTCCAAAACTACACTCCAAAACTACACTCCAAACAATACCATCATAGCCACCACAGCCACACAGCCACACAGACGTATATATATACCCCCATCCCCCCTACATAATAAACATCATTCGTTCTCCCAACTCTACCTCTTCCCCTGTCCCTGTCCCTGGTCCTTATCCCTGTCCCCTCTCCCGGTCTCTCCCTTGCATTCCCCTCTGTGCCTATTACAACAATAAACCACACCTTTCCTTCACCTTCTTGTTCCTGCCTTGTCTGACCGTGACATCGGCACAAGAGAACCAAGAGCGCCACTACAACAAGCGCTTTACCCCTCAGCCGAACTTCGCTATAGGAGACCTCGTCATGTTGAAACGTAACAATATCAAGACCACCCGACCTTCAAACAAGTTGGATGTTAAGAACCTGGGTCCGTTCAAGATCACCGAAGTAGTCAACTCTCGATCGGTCCGCCTTCAGCTCCCGACCACTATGGCCCGTCTTCATCCTGTTTTCCATGTCTCTCTTTTGGAGCCCTACCGCGCCAACACAATACCCGGTCGCGTAGCACCTCCGCCTCCTACCATCGAGATTGACGGCAATGAGGAGTTTCAAGTTGAAGAAATCTGGGACTCTAAATTCCGTGGAAAGCAACTTTGGTATTTGATCAAGTTCAAGGGTTATAAAGATCCGGAATGGCAGCCCGCAGCCAACGCTGAGAATTCACCAGAGCATGTCGCCCGTTTCCACTCTCGCTTCCCGCTCAAGCCAGGTCCACCCCCAGTCACTCGCGGAGCTCGCTCCTAGGGGGAGGATTGTCACGAAACGTCACAGACTCAGATCGTACGAAGTACGCGTCTCTTGTACCTCTGGTCTAGGATCGCGAACCTAGGATCTGTATCCGCACTCATTGGCTTGTCCTCTGATCTCCGACGAGTACCCCTGGCGTCCAGGTTCTGGACCTAGGGCTATAGCTACCCTTAGTACGTATCTCTCAGCCGCACCTATCAGGACCTCCATCTCGTTCTCCTTCATCTATGTTGCCATCTCGGACCCTACTCATAGGTCCGGCTTATGATTAGTACCTGCTCGGATATGTATCCTACTCTTCCGTGTCATCTCTGACTCAACGCAGGCCTGGTCCAGGCCTTCATCACTCTCTAGTATATAAACCCCTCTGTCCTCTTGCTTTGTTCCTCAGTCTGCAATTCACAATAAACCACACCTTTCCTTCACCTTCTTGTTCCTGCCTTGTCTGACCGTGACAGGAGCCACTAAGATGAGAATATGTAGATATGTAGACATGTAGACAATAGGAAATCACAAAGAGCTTGAGCACCAATCCTTACCATTGCTTGAGTCCTCTTTCGATGCAGTTAGACAAGTCCAGTATCACAAGACTCTCTCTTCGATGACGTTGGCGTCCGAGTATCCAGCTTCCGTACACCATTTCTAGTTATTCCGTATGAGTGTTTGTATTTAGTAGGTGAATTAGAAAAAATAAAATAAGAACAGCGTCTGTCATTATCGTACACTTGATCCAACCTACAGAGAGTATGGCTTGATATCGGTCATAAGTTGCGCGCGTCGAGGACTTAATACTCTCCCTTCGCTGTTCGCGGACAAGTTGAATAAAAGTCATTTCCTTTTGTCGTAGGTCAAGTTCATGAGCTTGACGCGCCTTCTTGTCTGCATGGAACTGGGCGACCATGGGAGTACTGGAAGTCGTGCCTTTCGTGGAGTTGTGTTGTCGTGAAGGAGGGTCGGACGCGTCGCGCGGACAATCCTGCAGATACAGCAAAGTCAAGAGAGGCGACGGAGCATGAGCACATGAGCAAACAGAACACAGGTATACATGGCAACACATGGCACTATTCATGGCACTATTCACTGCGCCACATGCATGTGGCAACAGCAGTCGAGCTGAGCTTTACATTCGATTCATGTTGCGAGTGCGGTTGCTGGTTTGTGGTCGGAGGCCCTCATTTGTGCCTTTTTCGCGTTCGTTGCTGCTGGTGCTGTTGCTGCAGTTCTTGCTGCTGTTCCTGGTCCTGGTTCTAATGGAATAACTGATGCTTGGGCATTTGAAGAAGATGAGTCAATGATGCGGCATGGGTGCATGTTTGAGCTCGAGGAACAGGCGCCTGACCCCCTTTATTTCCGTGGACAAATATTCTAAAACATGTGATTTTTGGCCCTTTCTTTAATTTCATGGGCCTGTCCATCAGGCCAATAATGAACTGCAGGCACGACGTCGATTGCCGACTTGTTCACGTCAAGAAACTCAATAATGCATATAGTACAAGGAGGGAGAGCCGACATGTGGGATGGATGGATGTGTGAATTGGAGCTGTACTGCGCGCCGTGCGTGCCCTGCCTGGACGTAACCGGCATTTCGTCATCATACCGGTCTTGGTGACAGCGCGTCGACCTCGGACGAGTTGGTACTTCCGCCACCTGCTGGAGAAAGAGCGGTGGTATCTCCATACTCCAGCTCGCTCGGCAGGTAGACAAAGGATGTGGGATCATTTCGAGGATGCTCTGCGGGCAAATTCACATGCATGAAAAATGTGTCATGGATCATTTGACCACGAAATGACTCGAGAACAGCCTCCTCAGATATCAAAGCCGATCCCCCAGGCGAACTGACAACAGACGAGGATGACATTGAACCACTGTGCTCTGGGGCTGATTCATGGTGATAAAAGCCCGATTGGGTGATTCTGTTGCTGTCCAGATTGCTCTTGCTGACAGCAGAGATCAACTGTTGCGGTGACATGTGGTGAGAAAGAGTGTGTTGATTTTGAGACACGCTTGTGGGGTGTATTTGTGGAGACACAACAGTGGACGGCGCACCGGAGTTCGAAGACCTCGGCGAAAGAGAGTGATTATCCAAAAGTGGCGTTGTCGGAAGGGTGCTAGCTGATGACGAACTGAGTGTGTTTAGCTTCGGTGACAGCAACGATGTCTGACTCCTGGGCAAAGATGTTAAAAAGACTTCCTCTGTTAAGTTGGGAGCCACATGGACGGCGGGTTCCTTCAGGCTTCTGTTGGCATCCACAGGCTCGGTGCTTGAGAACGCATTTGATGCAGCGGTTGAAAAAAGGGCCTCGTGCCTGGGATCAAAAACCATTGATCGGATGTCAATCATATCTTCTCCTGTACCAAATAGGCCGTTCCCAGATAATTGGTCGTTAGTCGAATGGTATAACGAAGGGGCATCCTGTCGAGGGTGCGCTATCCACGAAGCATAAATGTGTTGGTCTGGATGTGGCTGCTGCTGTTGCTGAGGCTGCTGATCCATTGAGGTTGTTGGAGGTGCAAATGATGGCTGACCTTGAAACAAGGCTGCGCTCTGGTAAGCAGGAAATGACAGACCTGAATTTAACTGCGGGGCAGAATGATGGTTGGATTGCAATTGCTTGGCGGCCTCGTGGCTTTGAAGATATAATTGTTGTTGTTGTTGTTGTTGATGCTGCTGCCGCTGAGCTGGCACTATCGATGCGAGTTGAGACTGCTGATAGAGTTGTTCTCGATCCCAAAGTCGCTGCAATTGTTCTTGGTGGTGTTGGTGTCGCAGAATTTGTAGATGCTGCTGTTGCTGTTGAATTATGTTGGATTTCATTTGCTGGATATGCGCCTGGTGCTGAAGTTGATGAGACTGACTCGCATGTAGATGCTGCTGAGTTTTCTGAAGATGTTCCTGATGTTGATCCATGACATTGCTATATGATTGAAGAACACTCGAGAAAGTCGAGCTTTGTAGAGGATATTGCTGTAAATACTGTCGATCATATTGCGCCTGCGCCTGTAGCTGCTGCTGTTGCTGTTGCTGTTGCTGTTGCTGTAGTTGCTGCTGTCGCATCTGATCTTTTACCAAAAGCTTTGCCTGAAAAAGCTGACGGTGCTTTATTGCTGCTGCTTCCTTGGCCAAATCGAGACTTGATTTTTGTTGTGCCAACGCTGCACGACAAGATGCAAGCAAGTCCGCAACGTCAGACTTCTTAGATCGGTTGATTCTGAAGAATTGGAGATTCTCGACTTGCTCCACATAGTCCATTGACCTTTGCAAATCTCGTCTCGATTCCTTTGCCAGCGTCGAATCAACGGTGCACTTCGAGTTCCGCAAATGAATTCGGATTGCAAAGTTCAAAGCATAGCGAGCTGGCGTGTTCTGCTCAAACGTTCGTGGTGCATCCTTGAGAAGAATCCCTGAAATCTTTGTGATCTCTTTTGCTGCCTGGGTGCAGTATCCTTGAGAGTCAGGTGGCCCACCCTGATGCGGCGACTGAAATGCTTCGGCGCTCTTTGGATTTGGTAGGTATGGGTGATGCAGCAGAATAATCAATGCGTAGCAGAGTAATTGCGCCCCTGCGGCAAGGGCTTTAACATCCGAAGTGATGGAGCCTCTCGTTGGTACGAGATCAAACACCTTGGGCATCTGTTCTTGCCACTCAACCAGGTCCTTGTCGAGCCGATCGAGGTTCTCCAGCAGAACAGCCTTCGAAGGAGGGGGACGCATCAGTACTAACTTCGAATTTTTGCGGATTCTGCGACAGATTTGCCATCCACGGACACAGTGTAGCATGTATTGGTCAGAATAATTTTCCGTCTCTGGGCCAAGATCGCCAGGCTCTATCATATCGACATGGATCTCCTCATCGTTAATTAGGGTCGGTTTGCCACCGATGGCAGAGGAAGTCGAGTCAAAGATGAAGCAGCACCAAAACACCCGAGCTCTATATGCTCGCATGAATTTGTTCGCAGAGTCGTCCATGTTTGAGTGTAATCCCATATCCAAGGCCATCGTGATAGCTTGGCTGATGAAGGCGGAACGTTGTGCTGGAGATTTATGCCCAATAGCAAAGAGCAGTAAGGACTGAACGGTGCAAAGGTGTGTAGTCAGGTATTTTTTTTCCAAAAGTGCTAACATCAGAACAACGAAAACATGAACATTAGGATTTCTCAATAACATGGCACTTTGGTATACAAAGAGTTTGCATGTGAGGGATACCTTGACCTCGTTGGAAAAAAATTTCGCCTACAGTGCCTTCGTCACTCATGTCCTTTCGCAATAGAAGGGTGTTGGCCGAAAACATCGATCCACAATAGTAAACAGAGTTACAGAGCAGGAGACAGTGCGGGATATGGATGTTCTTTTCGCAGACGCGTAAAACTTCGCGCTGAACCATCGGAAGAAGTAAATGGTGATTCTAATTGTGACAAACAAGGACCCGACTGGGTTAGTTAGTTTTCAATATTATATGCTCTTGCTTGCACAAGGGGAACATCGTACTTGCCTTGTAGTACAGCTCAGTGAGCTGCTGTCGAGTTGAAGTATCAGGCAAGCTCTGCAGTTCCAGAGGTACTACTGGATTTTCTGTCGAATTCACAGACCGGATTTGGGGTCCCCAAAGATCCTCGTCGTCGTAGTCGTCGCCAATCGTGGCAGCAGCGCTGGGGCCATAGTATGATATACTGCTCAGTGTTGTCTCAGACAGCATAGCAACCAGGCCGTCCATTTCTTCGGCAGTTACCGCCTTCGACGCCGTCACAGCTATCTCGGGGCTTTGTCCAAGCATGCTTGGTCCATTTTGAATGTTCCACTAGAAAGCAAAGAAGGATTAGTCGGTGTTCAGTAGAGCAATGGGTCCTGACGGCGCAGTGTATTTCGCCAAGTTTGAGATGCGGAGATCTGTGGGAGGATTGAGTTTGCTCAGGGTCATTCCATCAACTTCATCCATCTGTTCCGTTGTTTCGCATTCTAGAGATGAATCAGAATCTACCCTGATCCTATGTGGAGTCGATTGGTCGGCGGCTCTCCCCGTCTTTTTGCGCCGCTAGACACAAGAACAGCAGCCATAAAAAAAAAAAAAAAAAAGGGTGGGTTCGTTTACCTCTCCAAATCCATTCAGGTCCAAAGGCAGCAATGACTGGCTGGGCAGACGTTGGTGTTGCAGAGAGGTCGGCTGTTGGTAGACAAAGCCTGGCGAGCTTGTGCTTGAAGACATGGCGATATTGTGGGTGTGGTTGCAGTTGGTGAGGGTGTTGAGGGTGTTGTTTGAGAGAGGGCTGCTGCTGGAGCTGTAGGGTGACGATGAGGCGGAGGCCGACAGGCTCAAAGGGCGTTTAAGGGCCACAACTGTGGAAGCAGCCGAGAAGGCTGTGGTGCCGGGCTGCTTCCGCTTTTGAGCCGGCTTGAATCTCTTCGCAGCCTCCTGGTTCTGATGGAATGGTTCCTCTCCGGATTCAGTCATGGATGGGAGTGCGTTGGATCCGGGAGAGAAAGATGAGATGGAAAGGAGAGGGAACAATAGAAAGAGACGAAGGAACAAACACTGCGATGCACCGTGCGCCCTTCGGCGTCCCGCCCTGTCTCTCACGACCCGAGTCGTGAGACCCGCTCGCCCTAGCGCTCTTCCGTTGCTCTCATGTGCTGGAATAGGATGCAAGAGGCAGAGCAGCAGCCTGGCATGCAGTGCCTTGCACACACGCGCACACGTCTGTCGCTCCAAGGCGCAATTGCTCCGCGGAGCAAAGCAAGCAACCATCCAACGCGCCCTCCTTTTTGTTTTTTCGTGTTGATTGCTTTTGGTCAGCCAAGTGTTCGCAGAACCTGTCTGCTCGATTCTGCCAGATCGTGCAAGGACAAGGTGGCGGACAGGGATGCTGGGGTTTCTTTCGTTTCATCCGTCGTCTTTTGGCATCGTTGTCCTTTGGAAACAAAGAGTGGCCAGGGGTAGAGTCCCACACTCTGAAAGAAGGTGGATCATCTGTTTTTATCGCTTCTGACTCCTAATTCTACCCTGTTCTCTCCCGACAAAGAGCGAGGAAGTGCGAATGTTCGTACGCGACTTTTACCTATTTATATGATATGTTTCCTATTCCTCCGTTCTCACCGACATGGCCGGACTTTCATGGAGAGGTTCCTTAAAACCAGGCCCACTACACCTTTAGTCTCTGCCCATCAATTCGACACATTTTTCCATTTTCCTATTACATTGAAAGTGCGGCAGTCACCTCCCTATCATATTCAGCATCTACTGACCAATACATTTCAGATCTCCAATCGTCAACATTACTTTGAACTCACCTCACAGCACGTTACAGCTTGGACTTGCTCCGCTTGAATCATGGCATCATCATCGAGGTCATCCGTAGTTTTCTTTCCACCTACGGCCTCCGCTCTCCATCAAAAGCGGCGCAAGGCAAAGAAACATGCACTCAGAGTCCCTCGACCCAAGAACTGCTTCATGCTCTATCGAACTCACGTCATGCCCATGATAATGGTCGAACTTGGCAACATAAATAACAGAATCATATCGCAGATTGCAGCAGAACGCTGGAATGCAGAATCTGAGCCTGTCAAGATATGGTACCGGCTAATGGCGAAGATGGGTAAAGAGGAGCATGCCATCAACCATCCCGGATACAAATACGCACCAAACAAAAAAATACTCGACTACCCCGCCATATCCTATCGGGGTGATGATGAAGACCACGAGCAGCCGAAAGAAGCATGTGATATGGTATCAAGCAATGGGCACCAAGACGTTATTAGCGATGACGATGATAATTATGACGATCCGACATATGGACGGAAGAAGTCGAGAAAAAAGTATACGAGTGCACGGAGAGGCCTCGGCAGAAGACAGCAGCACGACCTTCAAACATCTAATTCTTCTCGACCACAGAGTACATGGACACGCCAGAAGGCAGCAGAATATAAGCATATCGAGGATCATGGGACGAGTCAAATGTCTGAAAATCCAGATGTGGGTTCGAGCCAAAGCACCACTGATGTCGCAACGTTCCTTGGACCTCAGGCACTATCAGGACTAAGCGGAGGCATGTACAACGAGGTGCAGTATCATGTCAGTTGCGACCACGGATCGACATGTCTCTCAGGATCCTTCAACCCCATCGCCGACCACCAGATTTTGGTAGAGTCGCAGCGACTGTATCCATTGCAAACACAGTGTTGTGGAGTGTTTCAACAGCATCCATTTCAGCCACTAGAGCCGCAACCGTCCTATCCGCTCCACGATATCCCGTTTCATCTCATGAACAATTATCGCCACTTTTCTACACTTGCAAGAGAGGAACGGGACATTTACCCTCGGCATCAAGAGAAATATCATGAAGGCCATCAAAACTGGACCCCTCCCTTCTACACGCACTCCCCTGGCCGGCACTCATTGTATGACCTCGACCCTGAAGCAAACACCAGCGTGGAGACACTTGTGGACCCCAATGGCCACTGGCTAGTCCACCAATACTATGATCCCTGTATGATCAATGACTCCAAATTGCGGACGGAGAAGGACCTTTCACCGCTGCCAATGGGATTTAACCTTGAAACAGAACACGACCCACATGCCGTGCTCGCTCAGTTGAGCAGCACGATATACAGATTAGACCAAGTTGGGGACGAATCCCTTTACACCGAGGTCGGACAAGAGGATCGGACGATCAAAGCCAACAGTGACAAGACGCCTGTTCAGGCACGAAGGACAACTGGTCAGCGGTTTCTTATCAATCCCACCAGTCCGACATACATGTCCTTCGCAGAAGCTGGTCAAATGTGACAGTGCAATAAAAAAAACACACCTTTAGTCGTATTGAAAGCCACCCACAGAGTCAACTGGTAGAGTACTCTCTCTCCAGTTATGTAATAGTTGCTTTTGTGATGCTTGGAGGAAAAGATCAATTTGCCTTGGGATCAAATTGGTATACGCATTAGCCCGAAGGCATCCTCAGCAAGCTAAATATCTGCGGGTCTCCAAGTTCAACGACACTATCATGCTCCAGACGCAATGAGCAGCAATATTTTTTGGATAAGAGGACAACATCCGCATAATAGGACCAGAGGACCATACATCACTGCCTGTCCTCTAGAGATAACCGTGGAGCGGTCGAAATCAAGGAGTCAAAGGGGTCAAAGAAGTCGGCCGTATCGGGTGTGGGATGTCCCAGCTACCTCTAGCAAACTCCGGACGCCCCTTTCAAAGTTGACGTGAATCTAAAGTGATAGGACCCTGCCCCAACCAAGCCCACACAAAACACGTCAAATGTGGTCGGTTTGCGATAGAGAGGGTGAAAGACGGAGAGACTTTGCACTGTTTTGTTTCGTCTGGAGGGATGGAGGGTTAAATGAAATTAGTGAACAGGGGGCAGTGGATACTCAAACAGATCCTGTGGGCTCCTGAAGGAACACGCAGTCCTGTAAGAGATGGATAGCAAGTTTTCCGGTCGCATTGGTTTGGAGCGTCAAGACCATTGCAGCAAGGGGACAGCCTCCAAGCCCCTGCCACCAATTCCATACGAGCTTATTTCGAGACGTTGCGTAACCTGGGGTAGCTCAAATGAGACTCATTAGGCGTAAGAGGTGGTACCATGTTCGAATAACTAACTGTTCAGGGGAAGCAGTAGCCATGTCTGTTTAGATGCGAGGAAGAAGGGGCACAGGTTTCATCGCGCATGCACCAGCCTGGCACCAGCATCAGTATTATCGACTGGATTCCACTGTACCTGGGAACTGGAAAGAGGCGCTTCTGTTGAGCGCCAATTCTCGGATATAAAAGCAGACAGCGAGGGCTCTCCAACAAATTCATCATCAACAACAGTAGCCTCGTCCAATAACGCCGCCTCTCGATTCTCAGTCCTCGGTCCTTTCTCTTTTCGCTCTTCTTTACTCCTTTTCTCTCTCTCCCTCTTTCCCCCTTCACTTTCACGAAGTTCCCTCACGGCTACTGCCTCACGTTTCTCCCGCCTATAGGCCGATAGTCCTTGGATACCTTCTCTCCTCCTCTGCCACACACTGACTCATCTCATATCTTTCTGCTCACCAACTTGCGTTGTTCTCACCTACTTACCCGCTCCTCATGTTTATCCGCGCAACCATTATCGCATCCACTGCCTTGGCCTTTATGGTCTCTGTGGCAGACGCTCACTCTTGGGCAGACTGCGTCGACTGGCGCTTCAACGACCCCAGCAAGCCAGGTATGCGTCCAAAGCCCTGATTTTTGTTTGACCCACCCACATTTTGGTTTGTCGGCTGGATCCCCGGGCAAACTGCTCTATGTCTGCACTTTACACGAACTGTGTCCTCCAAAAGAAGACCAGGAAAAAGCGAGCAGCGAAGGAACGTCAGCTCTAATTAATTGTCTTCCTGAGTGGGCTGTGTAACATTGCCTAGACCTTCTTTGTCTCTTGAGTGCCTGTCTTCCACCCCTCTCATTCCTTTTGGGATTGTGTTGTTGATAACACAGGGGCAGGCCATCGAGCAAACTAACTGAAACCAGCTTGATGTTCCTGTCTTGGTCCCTGTCCCTGCTCAATAAGTCGCCAGTCTAACAATCTGTGCCTATTTTTCCTTTATGTTGGCAGATTTTTCCGCAAGCGGCGGCAAGTGCTTTGGCTGGGCTCGTCAGTACCCTGTTACCTCGAAGATCCCATTCGGTGGCCTTGACAAAGACTCGCCTAATCGCCATTACCAACAAGATCCCAGCGACTTCACTCCTTGCTCCGACGGCCGGCATGGGAGGGAGCCTGGTGCGGATGAGACCCGACAGAACCCCATCTCCAAGGCATACGGCGGCAAGTGGGGCGCCATGGCCACCGCCAAAGCCGGCGACAAGATCTGTGTCCGCTGGCCTGCCAAAAACCATGCTGTCAAATCCGAGAAGGATCGCGGTGTTTTCATTAACATGCCTCCCACCATTTTGACAAAGGACCCCAACCAGTCGGGTTTCCTTAAAGCCAACATCGCCAAGCTTCCCTACAAGAACTGCCACTTTGAGTCCAACACAGACACAACTCCTTGCGGCGGATGTTTCCAGGTCCCTCCTCAGCTAGCCACAGGCACCTACGTGATCCAGTGGCGCTGGGAATTGAATGACAACGAGTTCTACACTTCCTGCTGGGACTTGGGCGTGACTGGCGCAGGCGGTGACAACTCAACCTCAGGTAGCACGGCCATTGGAGGGAGAACCTCAATTTTCGCCGAGCTTGCTGAGGATGACTAGGCGTCGATCTTTCCAACAATGTTCTCTGTTTAAATAATATCTATACCAATCCCCCTTCTCCCAGAATGAAAAGTCCACTTTCAAAATACCTGCTATCGATGTGGGCAGGCCCACTCCACGATTATGCACTCAATAAAGACATTTTTCATGATTATTGTAGGCCCTGAACTTGAGCTGAGAGAAATTATTATGAAGACGAGACAGCGGTAAATTTTTGATTCTCTCCAGGCCAGAGCAAGACAATTGTCATCTCAGCACAACCATGACATCTAATCGCGACTCGGTCCTGGAACTGGAACAGCGACTCGCAAAGCTGAAGGAGACAGGCATTACTGCCATTCCCTCGAGGTAGGCGTATGTTCGCGCGACATTGGGGCAGCAGGCACATTCTCACTCCCTCATTTGACGTGTTCGCGATGCAATAATAGCGACCGTGACCTCGCCCTGCATTTCTCAAAAGTGTTTGGACATTCGCCAACTGCCACACATCTTAGCCCACCGCTAGAGCGCTCCGAGGACCAGACGTTAGCTAACGGACAGGAGGTCAGACAAAGTACCGGAGCCCTCTATTTCGTTCCCGAAGATTCGAAGCAAGATGAGGTGAGTGGGAAAGCCTGGGCACCGACGCTATGCCTGGGCGCATCTAACAAGCCTCGGCTTTGTTCACGTAGATTGACAGAATTCTTGCTGACTCTGAAGATTTTCTAATTGATGAAGAAGATCAGGATCTCACATTTCTGGATACAGTCAACTTTGGCCTCACGCATGAACAAACACAGGAGCTGAAGGACACATTGAACAGGGAAGACAACGCCTCTGGAAGAAGGACGGGGCAACAAGAGCTTGATCATGTCGCGGAAGAACTGGAGACGACGCTGTCTAAATTTCTGCGGACGCACCAGGCTCCTCGCTCTGCCGAGTACAGAGAAGAAAGCGGGGTAACGCCCCAGCTGAAGTCGGGGATCGATTCAGCTTTTGGAGATCAGTTGGATAGATTGACTGGGGTTCCGTTGGCTGCGACAAGCTTCGGCTCTGATTTCAGTGGCCATGATGAGGCGTCAGACTTGGTGACAAGGATCAGAGAATCTGCAGCGCTGGAGGCCAAATACGGAACAAAAGAGGACGAGGAAATACGGTCTCTGTCAAATCGTCACGACGAACTGAAAAAAGGAGTCCAGAGTCTTTCATCTGTACGAGAGGCCCAAACTGCCAAAATGAAGACTCAAGCCTCGCTGGGTCCAGTCCCAACGGCGATCGACCTGGGTGAGCTGCGAGCGGGAGCCGGCGATATCCATGAAAACCCAGACGACTGGTGTTGTAAGCGATCTTTTTTTTTTTAGAGTTTTAATCGCGTTTTTCAAAGCACATGAGCTGACAATGGCTATCTGAATAGGCATCTGCAATGATGACGCTACGTGGACGTGTCCAGGATGCGACAATGATTATTATTGCAAGGAGTGTTTTCGGGAGAGTCACGTTGGTCCTGATGCAGACTGGGAGATGAAAAGGCACCGCCCTCGACCCTTTGTGAAGAGCTAGATGTGGCGGCGGGCGTGAGCATTGAAATAAAGGCATGTCCTGTGAGTTCAAGCCCAGCTCTGCAACCCAGTCAGCGGGACCCCAAATAGGGTCCTCGCAGAGGTACCTCTGAACGAGGGTGGAAGGGAGAGAAGGGGCAACAACAGCGAAAGCAAGGAGTATGAAGAGAAGAGGTGTGCCAATGAAGCCAAAGGCCAATCGACAAAACGATGCAGAGAGGAAGGTTGAGGAGACAGACACATGCTGGCGCGCACTTTTCTTCCCCACTACGCTTCCTCTTCCTCCCTCTCCTCCTCCACCGCTATCCCCCAACGCACGTCCGCACGTCCTTGTGTGACACCAAGCACCCGTGCGACGTCAAGAGCTGCAGGCACCAGCAGCATATATATCGAGAGACACAGATCCCCACAACGCACGCATCTCACATCCGAGGCCGACATTGCTGTCTCCCATTTCGCCAGAAATCTCTTTACATCCACAGCCCCCTGAGCCCCTCTCGACCATGGTGGCACACACTCGCGAGCTGGCCGAGACCGACAGTCTCTATTGCAACCCAACTGAGGATGGGAGCTCGACAAAGGGGAGTGCCCGATCAGTCAAGTCTGTTCAGTCCAGTACTTCGTCAGTCAAGTCGGGCTCGAACGTGTCCACAAAGACCAAATCAACGTCAAGGTCAAAGTCGTCGACTACTTCCTCAACCCCTAAAACAGCCGCCTGGAAGGCAGCGGTCGATCCCCTAGGCATGTCTTCGAAAGCTGTTGGACCAGGATTCATGCCCATGTTTAGCACTAGTCTTTATAGTCCTGGGTTCCAGGTGTCGAGCACCGCTGCAGGTGGTCCCAAAGCATTTCAGTCTAAGCAGCTGAGATTTGTGGAGAAGAAGGCAAAAGACGCAGCAAAATCCTCGGCGGCATCTACAAAATCAGGAAAGTCTGGTCTATCCACAAAGTCTGGCCAGTCAGCAAAGTCGACCAAAACCATTGATTCTGAAAAATCGACGAAGTCCATAGACTCCTCCAGCACCGGCTCTTCGACGAAGTCAAGTTTCTTCTCAGCCCTGAAAGAAACGCTGCAAGGGCCTGCTCAGCTGGAACAAGAAAAGAAGCAAGAAGAGAAGCAAGAGGGGAGCACCGTCGATAAGGAACAGGATAACAGATTGATTGCGAGTGCTTCAGAGACCACGCCACCGACGGACACTGTTGAAACTACTGCCGAGTCAGCGTTCCCTTTGGCGCCAACGTCAATACCAACAGTGGAAGAGGCTGTCGCCTCGCCGACCCGGACTATTACAAGAGATTTGGTGCCACCTGCAAACATTGAAAGTATTATTGGAGCAAGGAAGCCGTCCTGGACACCATCGCTGACGACAACACCGTCGTCCAGAGACCCTAAATCTCTCGCTGGTTCGTCCAAGGAATTACTGAGGAAGCGCATTGTCACTTGGGAGTACTTGAGCCGAGTCTTCAATGGTCAATTGGCTTATTACAACACCATCGTGCTCACAGAATCAGATCTGAGAAAGCATTTTTCTCCTGAAGTAGTTCAGAGGAGAACGTTGCCTTTATTTTTGTTGGGCAATTCAATTGCCCAACTACTGGATATCCCACACATGCCTGATTTCATGAAGGCATTCTCGGTAGTCCTTGGTGAACATGAGCACTTTGCATCATCGTCTGGGTCGAGATCTAAAATGGTAAGTAAGCAAGCGACCTCCAAAACATCGTATCGTCACCAAGCCAATTTACTAATAGCTTGCCCTCTATTATTATCTAGAATTTTTTCGGACGCAGGGTTTCGGACGGCAGATCTTTTGAAGAGTCGGGAGAATATGCACATCTCGATGTGAAGACAGTGGTATGATATGAGATCTAGTTTACATCATCATATACAACCATGCCTCAAAGTATTCACCTCTTTTTTTTTTGTTTGTTTATAGCCCTTCGAGATGGACTATACCATTGTTTTCACAACGTTGTGTGAAGTTATTGCAGAAGCTTATAGCAAGTTTGATACCCAGGATCCATCGACTTTGTTGACAATCGTGGATCATGACCATTTTCACAAAATTGAAAATCGACTCAAGGTATGGATGGTTTTCGACAATAAGAAGTACAGTTGCCAACGAGAATATCCATTGACAACCTCCTATTTGTTCACCCTCTTAGAAATTGTCTCAAGGGGCGTTCAAGGACCTCGATAGTTTAACACGCGAAGTAATGCAGGAGGAGCTAGACCTGATTGACCCTATTGGAAGTATTTTGGGCGATTTGGACCAGCAAGCTCTTGCTCTTGGTTTTTAGATAATAACCGTTTATTAATAACGATAGTAATAATAATTATCATCTTCAAGGCCGGATGATTCTATAATGTACAGCAGAAGAGTTCAAAATAAGGATACAGAGAGAATACAATTCGACCAGGGATGTTACCATATTACTAGACACTCACTTACTGCGCATCGATCTGCTTGATCTGGGGAAGCATAATCTTCATCTTGAGGCGATATGTTGTGAAGTTGTTTGTCTGTAATGGATTCGCTTCGGCGTAGACGGTCTCCAGGTTCGGACAGTTATCTTTCAATTCGCTCTCGAAATCCTCAAACGAATCAAGTTGGTTGCCGCTCGCCTAAAGTAAAAAGAACATGTAGAAACGTTAAGACATAGGTTTAATCAATTGAAGAGAAAGCATGCAGCTGCAACTTACCCAAAGCTCTACGAGATTCCTCAAATGGCCCAGGTTCTCAAGTTTTGTGATTCTATTGCTACTGATGTCCACAGTCGTCAATTTCAGCTAATTTGCAGACAAAGCATAGTGATGAATTAGTTTACATTGTAACCTCGGATAAGAGCTGGATAGAGTACTGAGGTTGGCAAGAATCCACAGACTCACATTGTGATCCAGACCTCCGATGTGAGTGATGCCGTTGTGGCTGACGTAGACCTCTTCCAGATTCTCCAATTCATCCAGGCCTTCAATAGTGGTCAAGCGGTTGGATTGGATGCTGAGAATTTTGAGTCTCTTTAACTTGGAAAGATTCTAAGAGGAGGAGGTGTACCATTGATACAGGTGAGTGTACGACACACTGGTACCAAAAGACACATTGGTGCAAATAGGAATATTCCGTTGAGTATAGCCTATAGCCTTTAGCATATAACGGGTTGTAATTTACCTGAAGTTTGGTGATTTTGTTTTTTCCCAGCCAAAGCTGTTCCAGATTAACCAATGCATCTAAATTCTCAATGACCTGTACGCATGAGAGGCACAGGATCAGTGCACGCCAGATTTCACCTTGATGACAACGAAACATATCAAAAAATTCGATCCCGTCGGGGTCATTACCCTGATACGGTTGGATCCCAATTCCAAATTTGTAATGTTGACAAGGGTGCTCAAGTTTTCGATCACTGTAATCTTGTTGCTGACAAAGTACAGATCCGTCAGTTTGACGAGGTGGTCGATGTCCCTGATATGTCGGATTCCGTTAAAACTGAGGTCCAATGATCTGTATACAAGAAGTATTTCAGAGTTAGCCTTGCCTTTTCGGGTTCAAATAAATGGATCAGTTGCATGCTGCTGTTTAGTCATTACGTCAGCTCTGTCAGATTGTCGAGTCCTTCAATCTTGCTAAAGCGATTGTCGTAGAGATCGAGCTCTTTCAGTGTGACGAGATTCTCCAGACCTCTGACCTTGGGAATAAGATTCTGACGAAACGACAACCTCTATATGGGAGTGAATAAATTAATGAAAAGTATGACGTTAGGGGCTCCATGCCGATCAATCCAAGAATCCCGTTTTGGTGACGGCAGCACGCGTATCTTGTACCTGCAAGTTCTTGAACCTTTCCAGGTGCAGTTCAGGGACATTGTCAATCCGAAGGTGGGTAAGTTCCAGTTCCTAAAGGTGAGTTAAATCCATTATTAGACCGCGTTTCAGTCGGTTCTACGTCGCTACAGCATATGGCGTGCAGTACCTCAGTGTCGTCGGGAAAGACTTGCAAAAAGTCTAAGTGATGACAAACGTAATGAATTTAAAGGTTGTCCAAGTGTTTTGGATCCATGTAGTCCATGTGCAGGGTTGCACAAGTTGACACATGAGGCAACTGAACGAACACAAGAACAATACCTGAGTCAGGTGCCTTGGGCTCTTCTCCGGGGATGCCACGTTGAACGACGCCATTGTCCTCTGCGCTCTCGTCTCCAGAGTCCATGGTCTGATCCTGCGGGTTGGAAGGGTCGCTGTCTCTAGCCTCGCGGAAGAGTTTGTTTTGCTCCTCGGGGTCTAGCTGGACGCGTCGCTGTGCCATTGTTGGTGGGTTCTGGAGGGGCGAGAACGAGAAAGAGAGATGAATGACGCTGATAGACGTCCTGTCCCTTCTTCCTTCTTCAGACTCTCTTTTTCTCCCTTTGTTCGTGCTGCGCTCCTCAGAGGGATCGGTGTCACGTGCCACCTAGTGTTGTACGGTAAGGTCTCGACAGCTCGGAAAAAACCTTCCTGATTCCAGCCAATGTTTGCATCTCTCCGGCGCACGATCCACTCTTCCTCGCTTCCCTTTCTTCTCCACACCCAACGACGTAGCATCATGTCCAAGGTATGTTCCTGAGCATACTGCAGGACATAGATGGTCCATTTCACAGACAGAGGACTTATTAGCTTTTAGCTGCTAATTCGCCTGCGTTGATTGTGTTGATTGTGTTGCCATAGATCATCGGTACCCACAACGGTCATTTTCACTGTGATGAGGCTCTTGCCGTCCATATGCTGTACCAGACCAAGCAGTTCGAGGGCGCTGGTAATGACCAAACCATTGGATATAATACGTGCCTCCACTCTCGTCACTGTTGTTGTGAATATTTCTAAACTGTCCTTGTGCTGCTGCTTAGAATTGATCCGCACGCGCGACCCTGCCAAGTTGGAGACCTGTGATATCGTTGTTGATGTTGGAGGAGTTTATGATCCCAGCACCCACCGTTATGATCATCATCAGCGCGGATTCGCTGAGGTCTTTGGAGGAAAATTCGTCACCAAGTTGAGCAGCGCCGGACTTGTCTACAAGTAATGGGCTGACATAGTCGTCATTGCTTAATTGCCTAAACAACAAAAAAAGTACACCCAACTGATCCATGTCTTCTTTCTTAGGCACTTTGGAAAGGAAATCATCGCTTCAATTCTTGCTCTTGAAGAGACTGACCCCAAAGTCGAGTTGCTGTACACCAAGGTCTATGAGAACTTTATTGAGGCTCTGGATGGTGGCGACAATGGTATCTCTCAGTACCCCCCTGAAGTCAAGCCCAAGTACCGCGTCAGCACTGCCTTGCCTCAGCGCGTTGCTGGATTGAACCCCTGGTGGAACCAGAAGGATGTTGATGTTGATGGTCAATTCATGAAGGCAGTTGCTATGACCGGCCAAGATTTCACAGAGTCGATCCGTTTCCTCGGTCTCTCTTGGTTGCCAGCCCGTGATCTTGTTGTCAAGGCTTTGGACGGCCGCATGGATATTCACCCCTCTGGCAAGATTTTGGTCTTTGATCAGTCTTGTCCCTGGAAGGAGCATCTTTTCAACTTGGAGGAGGAGCAGTGCATCGAGGAAAAGGCTGTTTACGTGCTTTACCCTGACGAGAGCAACAACTGGCGTGTCCAGTGCGTTCCTCCTTCACCCGAGAGCTTTGAGTGCCGTAAGGCCATGCCCCAGGAATGGAGGGGCTTCAGAGATGAGGAACTGAGTGAACGCAGCGGCGTCCCTGGAGGCATCTTTGTCCATATGGGCGGGTTCATCGGAGGCAACAAGACTCGCGAAGGCGCCTTGGCCATGGCTGTGAAAGCCTTGGAAATGTAAATATTATTTTTTATTGCAATAAAGGACGATGGGTTTATTATATATAGGCTATGTCATAAGCCCTTCTATACAATGCACGCAACTCTATACCGTACGATCCGCCGCTACTGCTCCGTCTACCGCACAACCCGCTGCTACTGCTCCGCTCTACCGTACAACCCGCTGCTACTATTCCGCAACTCTCTACCGTACAACCCGCCAATCTCACATAGATATAAACCGTATATTCCTCTCTTCTCTCGTCTTCTCTTGAAACTTGAAGTCAACATTTTCCTTTAACACACGCACAGAAATTCAGCCTCTTATTCTTCGCATGTCTCTGTACTCAAACACAAGCAAACACATTGTAGCCACAAGGGATGCAATCGAATCGCTTAGTGGTGAAAAAGTCAATGGCGCTCAAAATGTCTCCTGCGACGGCGTGGTAGTCATCGACAAGACATGGTATTCCAGAGTTGCCACTAAACTTGGATACTACGGATTCCCGACAAGTAAACCGAATCGCGCCATTGACCATAGCGAAGTGCTGGAAAAATACAGGAGCAGCGAGACGATGATGGGCGGCGGGGTTAGCGTCAACATGATCTTTGTATGCGCCACGGTTGCCGCTGATACGTGGGCTCATGCCGGTCCGATTATGGCCTGGACAGGTGCTGCGTTGAGTTGCTCGGTTGCTGCTCTAGTTGGTGGGATTTGCAAAGTGCTGTCACCGGGTGACGAATCCAAAGTTCAAAAAATGATGACAGCAGCAGTGCTAACCGAGGAAACGGCATTGATCAATGACGTCGATCTGGCGTTGGATATTGACGGCCAGACAGTCTGTGGATGTGATGATGGCGGACTGTGTGCGAGCCATTATATGCAAGCCTGTGTGAATTCTCGCAAAGACACGTCGATGCCTGCTATGGAGTTCATAGCGAATGCTGCGGGATCATCGGTCGTGACCGGTATCGATCTAACCCGTGTGGTAACCTCCAGTGTGCTCAAGACTAGACCGGCTGCTGCCCATATCGAGGGTGGCAAGTGGTACGAGTACGTCCAGAAAAGTCGTATTCCACCATTGCTGTGGCAACGCCACTTTGGAGTCCCTGTCGTATTGAACAGCACAACCAACCAATGGCTCGCGGCGGGGTGTATTCTAACTGGTTCGCGCTTGGCAGTTGGAGGATATTTGTCCGACTGTGGCGCACTGAAGGTTGCGGATGATGGCAATAATACGTCATACGCATTAGAAGCTGCGAGGGATGAACGGGCGTGGAGAGAAACGATCGGTGCGGCGGAGGTGTGTGTTTCGGTGCAAGTCACCCACACGTGGAACTCACTAGTTAATGAGATGGCTGTCCTTGCTCGTCAAGCCGGTCTTCCGTTTGTCGTGCTCGAAACTCTAAGCGTCAGGCAGAGGTCATGCATGCTCGTACTCGATTCGTGCCTACAACATTCTGTATTGACCGAAGATGCTGGTGCGATGTCGTTCGCCGATCTGGTCACTACTCAGATTGTCAATGGATACAGCGATCAGGCTGAGGATACTGCGCTACATGTATACAACAACGGGTTGTTTCTGGGATTTGGTGTTGCTGGAGCAGTATTCGATGATGGCCACCCAGCTGTGTATGGATCGCTTTGTCGTAGTATGATGGCTGCCAGCCAGTACCGCCGGACAACGCCGGGTTCCCAAGCCATTTGCTATACAATCTTATGGAACTTGCTCAATGGAAGGCACCGTACCTTGGAGAAGGGTGTGTATGTCAAGTGGGGGCTGCTTGCCGAAAAATTCAGCCTGGCCGAAAAGCTGGAAAAGTGGAAGTCGATCGAGAGGTCCATTTGTGTAGAATTGTGTGGAGAGGAATGGGTCAAGGAAACGACACTTATGGCTGATCATGATCATCTACCAGCTGCCGGATGTGCTAGCCCAAGCGATTTGTGGGCCCGTGCGATGTGTCGCGTTGGACATCAAAACGGATGTAGCGTTGAAGCGTTGATCACTTATTTGAGTGCGGATTGCAATTGCACGCCTGAGGTCGTTTGCGGTTTGCATGGCAGCAATCACGGTGGAAGCGATGCGATGGGAGAATTGGCAATGCTAATGGAGAAGACTGCATTTGGTATGATCTCCCAATCATTTGGGTGGTTGCTTTGTGGCATGGCTTGGTTCCAACGCGCTTTACATCTGCGTTGTGGATTTATGGGGTACGCTCTTATCGGTGCAGGCGCGAAAGCAGATGTCACCTGTACTTGAGATAACACAGCCTACACACAAGTATATGAGTATAAAATCTTCATTATCATACCTTCCAATGAATTTGACATGTAACGGATTGGGCTCGATTCCTGTCAGGTGGAAGGTCATCGGAGATACCATCATTCGCAGTGACACATGATTCGTCCAACATGGAAAAAAACAATGGTAAATCGAGATCTGCATCTCAGTAGGAACAAAAACGCAGCGTTCTCTTGTCGATGCGTTTTCTTATCATATCCCCCCCCCCCCCCCCCCCCCCCCCCCCGACACTGCGACAAGATGTGCACATGCCCACAAGAAAACCACCAACAAACACTTGATAAACATTGTTCTGGTTGAGAACATCAGATTTGGTCTTACTGATTTACTGATTTACTCTCTATCATTGTCTTTGAATCCTTGATATTGTCATATTGTCACCATGCTTTCTCCTCTTCTGCCCCTATATATTCTTCTATTACCTCTTACCTCCATTTCCACCACCACTGACGTTTTCTCTCTATCCGGTGCTCTCTACTGCAATCATCACTACGTCTCCTCATTTATTTGTCATTGCGTTCTTCTTTATTTGTCATCGCGTTCTTCTTTATTTGTCATTGCTTTTTTTCTGTCATTCTATTCCGATACTCTCCATCTACTGCCAGACTTAGATGTTTTCCCCATTCCTTATTACTACCCAATGTTTCATTCTATCGTCTAGCCCTCCGTCGGCTACTCACTTTCTCTCTTGGGACTTTCGTCACGGTATCTGCTCTGTTGCATCATTCTTTCCTCTAAGACACCACACAGACTTTAGGCTGAACAATAAAAACGTATATTCCAGCCTGTATCTCTTTAGCCTTCGCCGCCTTGTTCCTGCTCAATATTGAAAGTAATCTCACCGGAGTGCTGTTCTGCTCCTCCACGTCCTGCGTCCAAAGTATTTTCACTCTCCAACACTATAATCTCCACCATTTTCGCGACCATGACCGAGATTGTTGCATCTACTAAAGCCTGTCAGGCAGATGCCTTCGTCAAAATCTACCCAACTCATATGCAACAGGAGGAATTTCCTCCTGAGCGCAAGGCCATCGCTGAGTCTCTGTTGGCCAATCAAGGATACAGAGCTCCAGACCGACATGACGAGGATTGTCTGGCTTTGGTCAAATCAGCAGCCGGAGCTGTTGCTGTCACAGACGAAGAGCTGATCAGGCTTGTCAGTAGTAGCAAGATTCCTTTACATACACTCGAGAACACTCTGGGCGACCCTACCCGTGCTGTCAAGATCCGCCGCGCGCACATCTCTCGCGCGACACACACAAAAACCCTGGAGACCTCACTTCTGCCAATGTACCATTTCGACTACTCCAAGGTGATGGGTCAGTGTTGCGAGAATGTTATTGGATACGTGCCCTTGCCTGTAGGTGTTGCTGGACCCCTCAGCGTTGACGGTCAGATGCTGTATTTACCCATGGCCACAACTGAGGGTTGTTTGGTTGCGTCGACCTCCCGTGGATGCAAAGCCATTAATTTTGGCGGCGGAGCTACCACGGTCCTTCTAGCCGATGGAATGACCCGTAGCCCTTGCGTTGAGTTCCCTAGCATCGTCGAGGCTGGAGCGTGCAAGCGATGGATAGAAGGCGATGGTCTGGAGATACTGAAGGGAGCCTTCAGTTTGACCACGAGTTTTGGTCGCTTACGCAAGCTGAAAGTCGCAATTGCAGGCCGTCTCGTCTATATCCGGTTCACTGCAACAACTGGGGATGCTATGGGAATGAACATGCTCTCAAAAGGGTGCGAGAAGGCCCTGGAGGTCATGGGTAAAAAGTTCCCCTCGATGTCGATCGTGTCCCTTTCCGGGAACTACTGCACTGATAAGAAACCCGCGGCCATCAACTGGATCGAGGGCCGCGGCAAGTCTGTGATCGCAGAGGCGGTTATTCCCGGCAAAGTTGTGGAATCTGTTCTCAAAACGACCGTCGACGTCCTGGTGAGGCTCAACTTGGACAAGAACTTGATCGGCTCAGCCATGGCAGGTGCCATGGGCGGATTCAACGCACATGCTGCCAACATCTTGACGGCTGTCTTTCTCGCCACTGGACAGGACCCTGCCCAAAATATTGAGTCGTCCAACTGCATCACGCTCATGGACGCCATCAACGATGGCAAAGATCTACTCATTAGCTGTACAATGCCTTCAATCGAGGTTGGCACTCTTGGCGGAGGCACGTCCTTGCCGCCCCAGGCTGCCATGTTGGAGTTGCTCGGCGTCCGAGGTGCGCACCCAGAGACGCCTGGTGCAAATGCCCAGCAACTGGCACGTATCATTTGCGCAGGTGTCATGGCCGGTGAGCTTTCCCTATGTGCAGCACTAGCCGGTATGTTAAACAGTCGCGTTTCCTAGTGGAGAAAAATTGAGCATGTCATCTCAAACCAGCTTGTGTTTTCTCTGCTGCTCTCGTTGCATAGCTGGCCATTTGGTGAAGTCTCATATGAAGTACAACCGTGCTCGCTCAGCCAGTGCCATCAGCTGTCACTCTACCTCCTGAATCCAAACCAGGTTTCGTTTTACTAACATGATTTATTTATGGAAACGCACTGTGAAGTATAATGCCTCTCAGCATTCACCCATGACGCCAACTCAAAGATTCAGTCATACAGACTCGTTGCGACCACTCTTCATCACGTATTACAGTCAAACTCCAGAATAATTGATTTTTTGTCAACTATTTTGGTTATCCTTTCGGTTCCGTTCAAAAGTGGTCTCGACTTGTTTGTGTAACCCTCTGGAAAGTGGATTCGAAAATAGGAAGGGCAATGTAACATGCAAATCAGGTGAAAATAATTGTTGCGAATTAGTTGACAAAAATTCAAACGTATTCAACATCTCCATGCAAGCTAGCATACTGACTAGGAGGGTCTACTCTATGCTCTTGCACTACAGGTAGATGGTAAAAGACGGGTTAAGATTTCAACGAACCTGTAGACACTACTGCTCGAGAGTTACTGCACTATTAGGAAGAGTTGGCTAGAAGCTACAAAATCAATAAGATTTATGGAAGGATCTACTCTATGCACCTCGTACTGCAGGCATATGGCAAGAGACGGATCAAAATGTTCAACGAACCTGCAAACACTACTGCTCAAGAGTCACTGCATTAATAGGGGGAGTTGGCTAAGATCAACAAGAGTTTGTGGCTGGATCCACTCTATGCTCCTTATACTGCTGGTGGATGGCAAGAGACGGATCAAAATGTTCAGCGAGCCTGCCAATAGTATTGTTCTATAGCTACTCTTTGAAAAGGCCCTTGTATTTTCTTCATCACGTAAATTTATTAGGAGGCAGCTCGTGTTGTCAGAGGAGTAAGAACGATCCAAACTCTCTCATAAAAGGGTCCTGGAATTTTCTCGAAACACAACTCCTCACCTTCATACCCTCCGTCTCAATACTTCTTACCGGATAACAATCGCTTAAGTAACTTAACATGAGCACCTCTATTGCTAACTCTTCCGACGTACGTCACTGAGTAAAGAGTTATTTCTGACCGGCAGGTATTCTTCTTCACTAGATTCTACATGGTGGAAGCGACAATCGTGATGACTGGCAAATCATTTGATGTGGATACTCAGGATCTCAACAGGTCTGGCCTTGAGCATCGCGGTAGTGACTTTGACGCCAATATTCATTACACTGGAACCGGAGAGCGTTCGCCAGCTCGCTAAATCTGAATATGGGTACACATGGGCCAGATGTGTGTTTCCCAGACTTGACGCAGTAGCCCAAAAGGCTATCGGCGATGGATATGAGTACGTTTGCTCGTCTTATATGAGTCGTCCGCTTAAGACGCATCCTGATATTGAAGAATCCACAGGATCCATGCGAGAGGCAATATATTCCGAGGTTGCCCAGCGCAAATACGACCCAAAGACCATAGGCAGCCGGTATTGTCTCAACGAGCGACTTCTTGGGCGAACCGAATGGTTGCGCTCTCGTACGTTGGGTAGTGATACCGTGGCGAAAATCCTTGCGGGTGAAGGGCACGCCATCCATGAGTGTGTTGCTGGCATTGCGACAGGTCGAACTGCTTCCTTGATAGCATCAGCAATACACGACGGCATTAAGGAGGCTTGCGCCGTGAGATCTGTCCGACGTAGCAGATTGTGGAACCAGTACGAGGGCGATCCGGTGTGCTTGATACGTACCGCAATCATGTGCAGCATCATACTCAGGGTGCACCGACTCATGGATTGCCAGGACTATTTATACGCATTTGGCCACATGGTTGGAAACATGGTGGATTTCTACAAACGACCCGGCTTGTTGGATACAATGATGCACTGCGAGGAGACGTGCACCTGCACTCAAGCATTGGAGCAAATCATCCTCTATCTTGGGATTGATGAGTCCACTGTGATTGCCCAAACCATACCGTCTTTCGTTACAGGAAAGGAGCTGGCTCTGGCTTGGCGTTCGGCAAGAGGCCTTAGCCCTAGTGCGGCTTCCAATAGAGATGTTGCTGCAGCTTTTGTGACCGCAGGCGTATCAGGCCTTGACATAACTGAAGATGACGAGGATGCTCTCGTGGCTGCCATGGTAGCCAAATATCACCGCGATGGGACGTTCGATCTTGGCTTTTGTGTGTCTTGTTGTGATGGCATTATGTCCGAGAACAATCCACACCGCAAGAACATCAACGCCATGTTGTATCTCGACCCGGCTGACATTTCCAAGGAAGGATTAATGGTGAGATCAAGTATGCACGTTTACACCGATATCATGCAGTTAGGCTCAACTGATGCCACATATATCCTTCACGAGTTTCGGCGAATTGAAGGAAGTATTGCCCACAGTTCGAAGACCAGCCAAAGAGTAGTCAATGCTGACAGGCGCGACAGCGCTTTCTCCACTCCCGTGTCTCCCAGCTCAAAATGGGCTGAACGAACCATCGGCTTTGCTATACCGGCATACTATGTCGTAAAAAACATATTATACGGATCCGACGCTCATTGACATCACATTAGCTTGAGTCTCCTACTATCGATAACTATTTTTTGTTGTATTGATTTTATTTGAAAGGCGTAATAATGTATATACGTGCTCAAGCCAACTTTCGTTTCAATAAGACTTCGCTGGCAGATCGTATCCTACCAAAGGAGTGTTGGTTCCATTGATGTACCGACGCGCTACTCTCTAGTCCCGCTTTGTAAACTATGTCGGATTGATAAGTAATCCACAAATGTTAGCTAGGGTCACACTTGAGCGTTGTTGACCGATCAACTGACTTACGTTCTCGCTCGGTTTCATCCAGACGGTGGAGGTATTCAGTTGTATTGCTCATTCCGCCAGACTGAGTGTGATCCATGGTTGTTTGTAGTCGATCCTTGAACGCCTAGATAATAGTTGTTGGAAGATGATTAGACCTTGAGCATATCTTAGATGACGAAGAACACCTGTTCTGTTGCACGTTCCGCTTTAGAGTTTCCAGCCCGCCTACCTTTTCCAAGACTTCCCCCAGTTTTGGATCCTCAATACTAATCAATAAGAACGATTAGAATAAATTAAATATTTACGACAGGCAGCGTTCCTTAAAAATAAGATAAAAAAATAACATAAAATAACCTACATCTGTAGAAAGTGTGCCCCGAATCGGAAAAAGTGCGGACATAGTTTTGGGAGGTCCACCACTGTCGCCTCTGCTCGCAATCCATTCCTGACCTTGGTCCCATAAAAGTCAGGCGTCTCGATTTCCATTTCTACAGATCCCTGTGGACTGCGATGTCGACAGTTATAAAGAGTCGAGGGAGGAATAGTTTGTTGTTAGAGGATAACATTCTTTGTGGCATTTCCAAAAAAAAAAAAAAAAAAAAAAAAGATAAACAAAATGTCCATCCAGCAAAGTGTATCATTACTGTCCGATGAGCTCCCGTGCCAGCCAGAAGGGTATATCGATCCTAGATCCAGCTTTTAACTAGGAGGACGAACGATCGTTAGGGTCGGTTACACTGCAGTATCCTTATAGTGCCACGAGGTTGACAACAACAGCAAGGTTCCTACACTATTGTCCTGACCACCCTCCAGCCACGCCAATCCTGGGATGTTTCTGTGAAAGACGCACTTGATATTCTGAAAGGAAAAGGAAAAATACCACAGAGGCAAAGTAGCGAAGTTTGGATGGAATGATTAGTTTCAACATTGAGTTCATGAATTACGCAATATTTTGATACTCTTACGACCCAAAGTTGTACCTGGTCCTCTGCTAGGATAGAGTCAATGTCGTAGTAATCCTCCATGGTTGTCACGGCAATGAACAGAGAAGGGAAACGAAATCAAATGAACGCGAAAAAAAAAGAACGACAGGTGACTTGCTTTTTGCTTTTATTCAATCCCACAGACATAACCAATATTTACAACAATCCAAGAGCTTCCTTGAGACTTTGGAGGTGGATCTGGACTGGGACATCGGCGCCGTTAAGCTTCATGCGGACAGTCCTGTAAGGCTCTCGATCCTGGGCTTCTTCGTTGCGTCGCTTTTCTTGAAGGGTGCGGGCCATTGAGTCCAGCTGCTGGGCCTCCCTGAACAGGTCTGTTTGAGGCAAAACAAGTATCTCGGTCGGTGAGGGGAACGAAGGAAGACTGGCCAAATAACGAGCAAAGTGGGACTCAGTGATGGCCCCCATGGGGTCCAATCGCTTCTGACTGACGGCGTCAGCGATCAAGGCGTGCGCTTCATCCAGACGGGCCTTAGAAGGCTGCTGAATGGAGGGGATAGCACTGGGGATAGTAGCATCACTGGTGGTGGAACCGTTTGCAATCTTGCGTGCGGTGGGCAATGCCGCGACCACTTTCTTACCAGCTGGGGCAGGTGCGCTGGCCTGGGTCTTTGCGGGAACGGCGGAGGAAGAAGAGGAGGCAGCTCCATTCGCGATAGCAGCGAGGGCGGCCAACGTCGTGACAGGGGTCTTGACCTTTCTCAATTCAGCGTTGGCAGATACGAGGTAGATGAAGAGGTGAACACAAACAGGGTCGCGAAGCATTTCCTTGGAGACTCGTTTATAGGATACCCTCCAAGCCTTCTCCATCCTCGGGCGATAGTTGTCATCGGACATCTCTCTGTACTTCTTCTGGGGGGTGGTGTGGGCAGGCTGGAGGTAAGGGCGAGCATCTTCGGGCCAGTCGCGTCCAGGGACGTCGGGAAGGTGGGTACGGACAAGGTGAATAAGGTGATCAAACGATTGCTCCTTGATATTATATTCAAACGGAGCAGGGTTGGGCAGGTCCTTGGTGGAGCGGCAGCGGACAAGGGGCTGGCCCTTGCGCAGATGGAGCTGGATCAGGATGGTAGCGGGGACCTCGATGGATTCGTCATGATCCTCGTTCTCGTGATGGGATCCAGAGTGGGAAGACGCGGGCGAGGCAGGGGATTCCATAGTTGTAGGTGACGGCGTGTGACAGGAGCGGGGGCAGGGACGAGGGGGAGAGTGAGGGGCGGATGGGGTGCGGATAAAGTAAGCAAGAAAAGAAGAAGGAAGGGAAAATAATAAAAAGAGACAAGGAAACAGAGAAAAAGGAGCGCGGGGGGCGAGGCCGGGAGAAATCAGAGAAAAATCTTTTTTTCCTTTCCTTGGGGCAGTTCTGTGTAAAAGTAGAATAGAATTCGTCACATGTGGCCCAATGGGAGCAATTTAGTGAATCAGCCAGTGGAATCACCCAGCAGCACTTTTATTGGTTATTGCGGTTGGCACTGGGTAGTCCACTGTCATGAATTTTTTATAATATTTATTATTATCATTCTTATTCGATACGTTCGCTCTCCTCCGTAAAGCCGCGCTGCTGGAAGAAGGGTCCCAGCTGGGGCCACTCCAGCGACCATTTCTGGCCCGTCTTGCGCTGCTGCACCTCGACCTTGCCTGTGCGCAGGAAGCCCTTACCCACCACAATCATCCAAGGGTATCCAATCAACTCTGCATCTTTCATCTTGAACCCAAGAGTCGTCTCATCTCTGTCATCCAGAACCACCTCCGACGACCGAGCTGCACACGACGGCGACCGCATCGCTTTTTGCACCACATCGTATACATTCTCGGCCACCTTGGCACACGCCTCGTCCTCAGAGGTCACAATCACTGCCCTAAACGGGGCTACCTCTTCAGGCCAGATGATACCCTTATGGTCGTGAGAGGCTTCAATGATGGACGCTAATAACCTGGTGATACCCAGACCGTAGCATCCCATCTGAATAGGTTCCAAGTCTTGGTTTGCTTCCGAGTGGAACACGGCATTCAGGGGCTTGGAATACTTTGTTCCAAGCAGGAACGTGTGACCAATCTCGATAGCCCTTGTCATCTCCAGAGGCTCGAACTTGCCGTCTGTCTGTTCTGTGGAATTGCCCTTGAAGCAGTGCGGACAACCATCGCCAGGTAAACAGTTGTGATAGTCGCCATAGATCACTCGGAGTTTCTGAGGGGTCCCGCTTACGACTGACAAAAGGCCTTCGGGAATATCATTTCCCTTCGAAAAGTCGACATCATCCTTGGGTCTTGAAGCGGGCTGGCCTGGATACAAGGACTGATCTACACAGATCATCATGTCGTTCACCTGGACTTGTTCGTCAAGTAACGGCTTGATTTCGTCAAGCGACTCTACTAGTTGAACGGCCCCAATCGCCTTTGACAGCTTGATCTCATTGACAGATCGATCGCCCGAAGTTGCTACTGCGACCAAAGTTATCCGCTTCTTGCTTTCTTCAGTAGACTCTTTCAGGAGGCCAAACTGAAACTTTGGACTTATACGAACAGATGATCGCGGGACAATATCGAGAGATTCGATCCACTTGGGCACCGAGGCTGAATTCCTGAACTTTGTGGCGGTCTTGGTAGGCGTCGACGGCACCACCCCGACAGCGCGCTCCTCGTTCGAAGTATATCCGCATGCTGCGCATGATAGTAGTGAGTCCTCGCCAACTATTTCACAAAAATCGGATTGATTGAGGTGAGTTTCTTGGTTACAACAAAGCAGTCGACATTATCTCCTGATGGAGAACCAAGAAGACACTGCCATACCTCTTGAAAGAATATGGAACTCGTGCGAGTGCGTGCCTCCAATGTTTCCTGTGTCTGCCTCTGCCTAGCAAATGAAAGACGATTTCGATAAGGCGGTTTAGTTTTTTTTTTTGATAGGATCTGAATAATCAAGACTTTGACGGACACTTACAATGGCGTAAGGAACACCAAGGCGCTTCATAATCTTCCTGTACGCTAAAACGACCTGGTCGTATGTTTTGAGGGCTTCTTTCTCCGAGACATCGAATGTGTAGAGGTCCTTCATCAAGAACTCTTTTCCTCTTAAAAGGCCACTTCGTGCCCTCAGTTCATCTCGAAATTTCCGTCCGACCTGATAAACACGAAGTGGCAGTTGGCGATAGCTCTGCACCTCCTTGGCAATCAATGTAGTAACTTCCTCCTCGTGAGTTGGAGCCAGCAAAAAGTCTGCACCTTTCCGATCCTTGAGCTTGAACATCTCCTGACCTGTGCTCTCCCACCGCCCTGTCTTTTTCCAGTTTTCCGATGTCAACAAGTTGGGTAATGAGAGTTTCTGACAGTCGATCAGCTCCAACTCTTCGTCAATAATTCTCTCAATCTTGTCGAGAACCCTTTGGCCGTAAGGAAGAATGGAATAAATTCCTGAGGACGACTAAGAGTGATTGGTATCCTGTGGTTAGGTTTGGTTTTCAAAAGTAAAGAGCATATCTTACAGCAAGATCACATGTCGCGCTGCAAAGTTGGAGACTTGAATAAATTTTGTACCTGACGCATCATGCCCGCCCTGAGTAAAAGTTGTTGACTTGGAACCATCTCTTGTCCAACAACGTGAACAAATTTCTGCTTGGAGGTCGGTACAAACATTTTGGAGACTCTGTGGCGAAACTAGAAAATAGGGCCGTTAGCAAGGAGTCTCTTTATTTTGAGCCGATGTTGCGTCTCGCAGGCAAGAGAAACTCACAGTGGAGGCATATCTTAGGCTAGAGGCTGTTCTGAAAGGGACAGCGGACACAGGGACTGCTAACGGGGATGACATGCTGCCGCCAAAGTACAAACCACGGGTTGCCTTGAGCGAGGCGTTCGCATGAACTAGGGCCATGGTGACGATCGATGGTAAATGAAAGACCGAAAGCGTGATCTCGGAGACGAAAGAGTGCAGGGAAAGAAACAGGAGCAGAGCAGTCACATTTGAGAGTGATCATGTGATTCAGTCCTTCCATCCATCCATCCATCCATACACATCGAACACAATGTCTTCACCAAGAGACGACTCCAGAACCAACAGCGTCTATATTGACGCTCCCGAGTATCTCCCCAGCACCGCTGATGGGTCTGAACCCGAGCATGCAACAGCAGCAGCAGCGTCTACCACAGAATCCATTGAACACACCCCAGATCCCGAAGAGGACGACGACTTCGAGGAGGACGAGGACGAAGACGAAAACGACTCTGAAGATAATCGTAGCCACAGTGTAGAAAGTCATGAGGGTCGTGGGAGAAGCCGCACAGTAGAGCCGGAGGATGCACAAGAAGGCGGCAGCGAAAGCGACGAAGAGTTGGTGATGCAACTTGATCATTCCACTGGCGTTCAACGAGCAACCTCTGTTACTCGCTCTAGTCAGGTGCGAGCCCGATCCGCCTCGGTTGCTGACAGACTTCGCAGACAACACCGTAGGATGACTTCTGCTGTTAGGACTTCTGCGGCTCGATCGGGCAGCAGGTCCTCATCTCGAGCGGCGGGATCTGCCGCAGGTACAACTGCTGCGGGGACGTCGTCATCAGCTAAGCAAACGCCTGTCGTAGACGAGCAGGCTCAGAATGAGCTTCGGAGAAAGATCATGGACATTCAGCGAGACCCCACGATCAGCTTCTCAGACAAGGCCAAAATGATACAAGTACGTTCTGCTTAAGTGATCTTTTGTTCCTGGGTCCGTCTTACTTGATTACAGAGGAGTTTCTAACATTGTCTGGATTAGAATCTCATGTCGTCCAAGTGGGGAGCACAAAAGAATAACGAAGGAAGCAGCGAGAACTTGGAAGACGACTTGAAGAAGACATTCAACGTAAGATTACAGTAACGACCACACTTGTGCAAATCTGTCATACTCAATTTAACATGAACTTTATATCTTGGATCGCAGAATGAGGAAGAGGGCTACCTAGGCTGCAAACATTATCGTCGAGGATGCAAGCTAAAGGCCAACTGTTGTGGCAAGTGGTTTAACTGTCGCTTCTGTCATGACAAGGCCTGCGATCATGCAATTGTTAGGTACGATCTCAGATTTTCATTGTTCATTTTCCAGAATCAGTACCGATGGAGAGCGTGGTATACTGAATTTTATTTTTTGTAGGTCAGAAACGAAGGAGATGGTGTGCATGGACTGTACAACTATCCAACCGGCTGCTCAAAGCTGCTCATCGTGTCATAAACAGTTGGCATGCTATTACTGCGACATTTGTAAGCTTTGGGACGATGATCCTCGAAAGACAATCTATCATTGCTCCGATTGTGGGATCTGCAGGATTGGAAAGGGTCTAGGCGAGGATTTCTATCACTGCAAGACTTGCAATGTGTGTCTCAAAATCGAACTCAAGGACAACCACAAGTGCATTGAAAGGAACCTCGAGAGTGATTGTCCCATCTGCGGCGAATACATGTTCACAAGCACGTCGACTGTTATCTTCATGGTACGTGACCTTCTGTATTTGACATCTTTGTCAAGGCATTGCCTTTTGCTTTGTTACTAACTGGCGATGATTCTGTCGTAGCCTTGTGGACACTGTATCCACTCTAAATGTCACGACGAATACGTAAAGACCTCTTACCAATGTCCGACGTGCTGGAAGGCGCTCGGAGACATGTCTGTCTATTATGCGAAAATCGATAGTCTCCTCGCTGGCCAGACCATGCCGCCAGAGTATGCGAACATCGTGTCCCTGGTACTATGCAATGACTGCGAAGTGAAATCAGAGGCGCCTTACCACTTTTTGTACCACAAATGTAAAGCCTGCAATGGATACAATACAAAGGTGCTGGAAACATTCAGGAGAGTGACCGAGGGAGGAGTGGAGACTATTGAAAATGCCACAGTCTCCAGTGTTATCGGATCTGCACCCGAAAACAACACCTCAGGCGGCAGTAGTGCAGTTGCAGGCTCGTCAACAAGTTCTATGGCAACCACGGCACACATTGGAGCCACCACAACGACGGCGATCACAACAACTCCTATCAACCTTGCCGATCTCCCTACGCTACCTAGCTCACTGCTTTTGGATGGGAATGCACCTGACGATATGTCGTTTGGTGGATCAGCGGGATCCTCTGGAAATTCTGCACCTTAAACGAATAAAATGTCGATATTGCTAATAGTAAAAGAGTCATTTTATTTTCTTTTGCAAAAAGTTGTGTTGCCACCGGATCTTGTCCACTTCTCTCTTCAGGCCAGGATGATCTCTAAAAACAGACTGAGGAAGTTGGTCCATGCGTTGGATCCAATCGGATAAAAGCTGTTCAAATAGACCTTTGCTGCCATCCGTCATCAAGATTTGCCTGCCTTGGACATCAGAGCAACGCCGTGTTTGTCGACGGGGTTTGGATTCCGCCTCAAGGTCGGCCTGCGCCGAGAGGTGGATCAGAAGCTGCTGGATCTGCATGGCCCAGGTGGCATCCATCCAACCATGCGTCATTGTTTTCGCAGAATCAGCAGCAGCGGCGGAGATCGTCATTCCTGTTGTGGGGCAGAGCGTATCAATCAACTGAATATTGGAGAGGCGTCTTGTCAACAGAGTAATGTCGTGTTCAGGTCCCGCATTAAATGTCGAAAAGGTCGATGCGACTGGCGTCTGTAGTTCGGCTTGAAGACCTGGTGTGATTGGAGGTTGAGACACAACTATTCGAGCTATTGGTAAAGACTGGGAGGTCAACCATGAAGCTTGTCCGCCGTTGCTGTAGGGATCTCCTGGTACAAACTCTTGTGGCGATGGAGCTGAAGAATCTTTCTCTGATTCAACGGTTCTGGTATCAAGAAAACTGGTCGATCTTTGAGCTTTCAGTCTTGGCGGAGTGGTGATAACGGTGGCATTGACGGTTGAGTCCCTAATTCTTGGGGAAGTCCTTGGGGAGGGGAATACCGATAGACCCGCCATGGTCAGTGTAGGCCGTGTCAGTCGTGGAGAGAGACCAGAAAGTGGGGCGGAATTCAATAAAGCCGATAGCGATTGAGCAGGAGGTGGAGGTGGGTGGTGGTGTTGCGAATGAATTTTGTATGAGGGACTAGAGTCAAGCCAAAAGTCCGCCGAGGCGCTAATTGCTATAGGTGAAGCCAGCACGACCGTCGGAGTGGTGAGAGAGTACTTCAAAGGATCGGTTGTCCAGCTTCGGAATAAATCTCGAGATGGGGCAGCGACAGAAGTGGCCTGTCGTTTCTGGGCTTGGAGGTGTACATACGCCTGCTTGGCCGCAAATGTTATCGGCACGGGATAGTCTGAGGTTCGGTGCTGGTGTTGGACTGATGAAGCTGGAGATGGAGAAGTTAAAAGCTCAAAGGCGGCCTTTGCTCGAGACCTTCTGCTTAGAAAGGTGTGAACGACGGGAGGAGTGGCACGGCTTGAAGTTGATAATGTATCTTTTTGAATCTCACTGACTGCCATGGGTGCCTTTGTTAGGCCTCCTAGTCCACTAAAATCCCTGTGATCTTTCATGACTTTTAGGAGGAGGTTCATGGCACTTGGGTCTCTGACTTTGAGCAGCGGCGATTCTGTAGGGCGAAGTCCCATGGCAGTCCGAATACTAATTCTGTCTAGTTGTCTTGTCTCTTGTATCCTGCAAGATTTCTGGTCAATGCGATCCTTAGTTTTCGGCACATCAATCGCCTCTTGAGTTCCTAGACTGCCCACCAGCCTTGGTATCCTGTCACTCTCGAAGCTCTTTGCAACGATAGCTGGGTCATCTCCTACTCCGGTCACTCCTGATGTGCCAGGCAGTCGTGTTGACACTGTCGTCGTTGGTTTGGATGGGCGGCGTGAATGCAAAGCTACTTCATCCTGAGAAAACGTGTTTTCCAGCGTGTCTACGCGAGACAGAAACGGTTGTATGCAAGGTGGGGTTGATTTCTTCGGCGCCTGTCCTTGGTTTGTGGGTATGGCCGGTTGGTGCGCATTTGGAGGCGAATTGATAGAGCCATATCCATTGTCAGGCTTTGGACCATCTTCCTTTATCCGAAGCACATCCATTACCAGGATTTTGTCATAATCGGTTGCCAATGGTTCTGGAGCTGGACTATCTACTTCAAGTGCTGGAAGAAGTAGGGTAGTTGCTGTTTGAAATGATGATGTTCCTACTGCCGAGCTCGAAGAGATGGGGAACGATGCAGTGCTACCGACAACAAGATCATCATAGACACCGGTACGAGTTCTGTCTAATGCCATTCCCGAGGATGATGAAGGCGAATCGTTCTTGCACTTGATATTCTGGGTCCTGGTGAGAGTCGATGGCGACTGCAAGGTTGTAGCAATTTCTTTAGTCACCAAAGAGCCAGCTTTGGTCGACATTACTCCGGTTTCGCATTCTGTGGCCGCTGTTGCAGTATCCAATCCTTTTTTCGTTCGAGAGTCCTTTACTTTAGAACCCGTCGTTGAGTTGGTTATCTTTGCCGTGGTTGTGATCGGAGTTGTTAGTGTTTTTCGGCCAGAGTTCTTTTCAGTCCTGACAGCAGTGGTAACAGTCTTTGAAGCAACTCTGGTGGTGGTTGTAGTGGTAGTGGTGACTCTTGATTTGCTGAATTTGTTGCCACTGGCTGCGGTGGCCTTTGCGGGGGAGGGATTGCCTGGGGAAACGCTAGTTGAGGCACTCCTGGCCTTTGGATCCACACGGCCCTCTTTGACAATGCTGGAGGTCAAGTTTTTTTGAATGGTCTTTGCTCGCGTAGAAGGCGAGGGTGTCTTGACGTTAGCAACCTTGGATGGGGAAACAACGGACGGAGACAGTAATGAGGATGCTGGGACAGCAAGTCCCAATCCAGAGATCCGTGGACGCGGGTGAACAACTGTCGAGACTGTGAATCTTGGTCGAGTCTCCGTCACTGTCGGGTTACGAGACTGTCCTTTATACCCAGTTGACATCGATGCAGTGCCTCCTGTAATAGTCGAAGTTGAATGTGACGCTGATTTTGCATCACCAAGGTTCCTCGTTTTCCTGAGCACTGGCTGGCTGCAAAGAGATGATGCTTGCGGTCCCTGGCGTCTTTTGCTCTCAGAGAGATCCGTGTCAGTGAAATTTCGAATACCAAAGTTCAAGGGGAGGGGCGACGAGGGTGGCGATTCAGGTACGCGGGCCTCATCATCAGCATCATCATTGTCGACTACAATAACAGATTGCGGCGCTGTGTCCTTCCAGTTTGGCTTTTCAGAAACCGTGGATAGCCAGCTGGCCCGCTTCCTCGATCTACTTGCTGCTGCTGGGGTTCGGCTGTGAGTGAATGAAGCTGATGATGCAAATACGCACAGCGACGAGGTCGACGAGGAAGATGACGAGGAGGAGGAGGTCGTGGATAAGATACGAGGACGGGTGGCCCTGGGACTAGTGGCGGCGACCGCGATTGTTGCCATGTCGAACTCGCGGCGCTATCGAGAGAGAGAGAGAGAGAGGAGACGAACAAAACAGGGATCAACGGGATGAACGCGTCAAGGAGGCTTGAGCTGCATTGTGATTGGCTCGCGAGACCCGGGTTAGTCAGTTGTACCTGGGGATCAGGTGGACCGATGACAAGGTAAAGTGGATGAGATGCAATGAAGCGAGGAATCAAAAGGTGAGCAGTGCATGCAAGCAACAGTGAAGGATTGGAGGAGGTGCGGTGAGGTGAGGTGAGGTGAGGTGAGGGTCGGAGGGTTAGGAGGACGTCAAGGAGGAGCTGGGGCAAGAAAGTAAGAGGGGAGGTGATGGGAAGAAGATGAGGTGGGACGCTGTGTGCTTTGTGAGGGAGAGAGGCGGGCCGAACCTGACTTGCCTGCGAAGAGGAAAGAAGACTGGCGCTGTTTCTTATCAAGGGAGCAAAGAGTCGTATTTGCTTCTTTATCGCCGTCGGACTCTTTCTTTTTGGCGGGAAAGAAGGCCGGCGCTTTTGAAATGGTCCACAGGTTAGTGGGTCCACAAGAGGGGTTTTCATTTGCTCGTCCAATATCCATGTGTGGATATAAATGGACCACTCTCACTCTCGAGGGACTGTACGGCATGCATCGTAGGGTTGATCTTGTAGCGCTTGATCTCACAGCAATGAATCTGAGACGAGCTACTGCTGAGCAGACGATGCAATTGAAGGAAGAGCACTCGGTGAGCTGAATGGAATGCATCAAAGGTTTCATTTGGGAGCCAGGTGAGCGAGGCTATTTTGGATGCTCATCCTCGGTTCTTGGAAGCACCTGGCCATGTTTCATCGCTGCTGTATTTCATGTCGTTTGCTCCAGGTGCCGCCGACCTTTCTTGTCAGTGTTGTGCTCCAGAGAGCCCGACCTATTCTAGTGATGAGTGTACAAGAGTGGTTGTCCATGGACAACCTGTTGGAGGGGAAGGGAGGTGTGAAGTCGGTGACAAGTGAAAGGAGGCGAGGGTGTTGCATGGTGGCCAATTTGCCCGATAGTAAATAAAGGAGTCCAGGAGGCATCTACAAGCCTGAGGTCAAGGAAATGGGGATCATGTTGGAAACTCAGGGAGAAAAGGGTGTCATTTAGTGATCGATGCCATTCCACCCTCGCTTTGACCAGGGACTCCTTTGGGCTGTTGAAAGGGAAGGGTTATTTATTTTATCTAACTTGTTGTTGTATGTATTGTACATGTGCAGGTGTGGTTGCCTATGCAACAGCCTGCATGGGTGGAGGAGAGCACACACAAAAGTGCTTGACGACATCCTGCCACTTTCCGACTGCCCTTCCGCCTTGTGAGATCTTTCGCGCACATGGCTGCCATGCTGCTGAGTATGCACTCATCTGCTGAATGGTTACACTATTACCCAGCCCCCAGATCACCTCGTCCTCTCGCATTGTGACAGAGTACTTTCGGCTGGGCCGATGGCGATCTCGGACCATAAAGTAAAACACGCGGCTTTCCTCTTTCTGATCTCTATTCCCTGGTTCTAATGCAGTAGGGTGAAAATTCGTTGGGGAGGCAGAAGCATAGGCGGACTCCATGACCAAATCTTCTGTCCCAATGTCATCAAAGCTGCCTGTTGGCGAAGGTTCCTCCAGCAAGCTATTGCCACTAGGCCCTGAAGGTGCCTCCAAGGTCGTACTTGATTGCAAACAAATGTCGTCCACATGATGTAACCGGGTTAGGTTGTTCATTCGCTGAGCCAGCAGCACTAATGTTCCTCGCAAGAAGATAGCGTCAACCTTCTTCCCCGGGTTCAGGTCTAGGAAAGGCTGGAACGCACAATAGTCGTGTGGAATGCCAGCGATGCGGCAAGAGCGATCTTCTGCAATAGGCAGCAACAGCGATCGTCCAAACGTCTGAGCGTACGAAGTCTGGTTAGGGGCTTGGGGGTGGAACATATACCGGAATGAGCCATTGGCAATGAAATCCGACATGAACTTGGCATAGAGGGCACCGTTAGCATCCTCTCCTTCTACAGGCAAATCGCCATATGCCAGATGCAGAAATGTTTGATGTAGGTCCAAGTGAGAGATGATCCGGTTTTGGTTTTGCTCCATTGCTTCAAGGAGGTAAGGTCGATCTTCCAGAAGCTGATTCGGGAGTGCCACAAACAGTGGAGGGATCTTGTGGTGGATAAAGCCAGGAAATGTGTATGTCTCGCGTCCGTAATGAAGTCCATGGTCAGCCATAATCACCAGCGCACTAGTGGGTTTAATCATGTCAGTACACTGCTGTCTCTTAGAGAGTTGAATCCTTGCTGCAAGTCCACTGAGTTTTTACCTTTTCGGTGAGAGCAGTGGGGGGCGACCATCCTGACCAATCAATAGGTCTTTGACAAAGTTGGACAGTCTTTGGTCAAAAGAGATATGATGATGATCCTACGAGGCGTACAGAAACATTATGTGAGTCCATGATCCAGTGGGTGGACAGTTAAACCAAAGCACTCATGCTCTTTTACGAATGCAAGCGTACAGGAGAGTGGGTGTCCATAAAAGAATAGGTAGCAAATCGACGACTTCCTTTCGTGCTTGCAAGCCAGCCTTCCAAGTTCTCCATGATGTGTTCATGAATCGCCATGCGTCCAGCGCAGTAAGGCGTGTTCCAACGCATGCCACCCATAAGCGTAGTGTCATAGTCTACTTGGGAGGGCAATGTACAGCTCTGGCCCCAGATGTTAGCAACGACATGCATATCGTGATTCTGGCACCAGGCTTGTTGAGGCATTTGGTATTGAGCCGGGATTTTGCCATGGATGCGCGAGTATTCAGAGGTGATGGCCCCTGTGGTATAGTCCCTAACTCCCTGTTCTCCGCCGCACTCTCCATCGGTGTGAGCTGTTACGAATCCTTGTTCCTCGTAAACATCCCAGACCCAATGTTTTGGTCCATGGTTCATGTTCTCTATCGACTGTCCTGAGTAAGTATACGCCTTGTTTGGTGGTGAATTTTGACCGAGAACGTTGTAGTGTTCAAAATCAAAAACGTGATGTCCACCTCCACCATATGTCGTTTCTGCAGTCGTGTTGATGGTGCGAAGCGTCTCCATGACGGTTTTCATTTCAATCATAAACTTCGCTCTGGAAATAGCGTCTACGAGGAGCATGACTACGTCGTCGAGCAAGGGTTGTGGTGCTTCTTTCGTTCCGTCCACATGGGGCGGTGACAATGGAATATCCTCGTCGTGGTCCGGTACATCGAACTCTCGGAAGACAAGGTTGGCGTTATCCATTCCCGGGGGGCAGAGTACAAATACGTAACGTTCATTGCCAAGCGGCAACAAATCTTCGATCCCATGACTCACTGTGGTGTGCTCCCTGAACTCGTTCTTCGGAAAGGACTCAAAGCGGTATCGGTATTGGGCCTGACCAGGACACTCCACGCCCAGGTATTGCTCGCCGTTGCGCCAGTGAATAGTTGTGAACTTCGGCCCGTTTGTAATGTTGATAGGCGCGAATGAGTTTATATCCCAGTCCCAGGGCGGGAGCCGAAAGTCAGAGAGCTTGAAGTCGTCAACACTGATTCCAGCAGGCGGTCTCAGCAATCTGTTGTCTTCGGTATCGCTACTGCTCCCGTCCTGTTCCTCCCCTGAACTCAAGGAATCATTGGAGTTGAGATGAAGCAGCGACAGTAGCGCAAAGGCTATGGACACCACCATGGCGGTACCAAAGACAGTGGCCAGGATTCGACATGGATGGGAGAATCTAGAACCGGGATCTTTGCCGCCCATAGAGAATGAGCGAGTATAGCGCTTGTTGCTGGCAAGAGGAGCAAAATCATTCATATCTTCCAGGTCGATATCATCGTCCTCATCGTTATTGTCCTCGTTATTGAAGGTCTGGGTCCGGATGGGGCCATCCACAAAGGTAACATGGAAATCTTTGTCTGGGAGCACATGTAGATATAGTCCGTCGTTGTCATCCTCGACATCATTGTTATCGTTGCTATCCCTGCTTTGTCGTCGGTTATGATGCGTATGCAGGTTCTGGTCTAAAGCGCCTGCCGTGACACTGGTAGTTAAGACACTGGATTGATAGGAGTGATCCCGCGAAGAAAATGGCTGTCCAGTTGGCCTGAGCTGGATATCATCCTCGAGCTGGTCATCCTCTTGGCCCAGAGAGCTGTAGATGCCGGGCATGGGTGCGTTAGGACGGATAAAGACTGAGGGCGGACCGAGTTCTATCTGTACGCCTTGGTGCAAGGGGTCGTTGGACAGTAAATCAAGGGAGAATGGGGACAAAAATCCTGTCCAGGACAGAACCGCGGCTGTTGCTGCTGCTGGGGTTGGAGTGGAGAGGAAGTGAAGAACAGCAAAAAAGATGATGGAGGAGGGATTGATTGCAATGGCCTTGATGGAGAAAGGGGGGCCAGCGAAGAAAGATGGGATGATGATGATGATCGAAGGATGGCACACGAGCAGAAAGACAAAAATAGCACTGTAACAGGCTGTCTCTCGCTGTCGCACACGCTGTCTCTGTGCGGGGTCACCGTTTGTGTCAGAGCAGGGGTTGGACAAGAGACAGATAGACAATGGCAAAGGGATAGGGCAAGGACAGCCTCGGAAAGTCGCACGGACGATTAAGGCTGACCGGGTCATGGTGACCCCTATGGTCATATGCCAGACCGAGGTCGAGTTGCATAAGAGCAAGAACAGGCGGCATGGTCAGGCAACGGGCTTGACACACACCGCCACCACAGCCACACGCGCAGCGTGCGTCTATGTAAATGTAGCCTGTTCATTTGACCTGCCCTCCAAGCATCAAGGCCTCATGGAAGCTCTTGAGTTTTGCACCATGCATGTAGTCGCAGTCTATCGGTCTCGAGTCGACACAAACCACACATTAAGCAATGGCTCCCTTTTCTGGAAAGAATATCATTCTCACGGTGCGTAGCCGATTGGCACTCTGATTGGACAACGGGCAACCCAGCTGGGATTTGGCGCCATCCCCATCCATATTGTTCAGACTTTGTTCTCTGACAGCTCCTCTCTCAAGGTTTCTTCAACAGCTCTTTTCTCTTTCTCTCTGTTATCTCCTACAGTACTTCTCTTGAAGAAAGAGTCCTACATAAAATTTCTGGGCTGCTCGTGGCACGACGGTCTCTGACGTGTGCTCTTTGCGCCATGATGGCACTTGTAACCATAGCAGCAGGTAGCCAACGCCAAGCCTAGTTCAGCCAAACCAAGTCCAGCCACGCCAAGGGACCCCAAACCTAATGGCAACGAGAGCAAGAGAGTCAAAGAGGCCATCGTGTTGATGGGAACGCAGACGAGTCCGCCCGACCAATCAGGTGGCGGCAGCACATCGAACGCAAGTCGCACGAGAGCATGACTCGACGACGGGAGGACGAGGAGCACGCGCGGGGGGGAGGACACAGTTTGGATTGCAAACATAAAACACAAATCCAACAAATCCAGCCAAAGGATGAACTGAAGAGCGTCCTCCACTCCTCTCCGCCAGCCCATGGGAAATCGATCGTTTCCAAATCCGGCCCCCGCCTCTTTTTTTGCTTCTTTCTACTCGCCTTCGTCCCTCTCCCTTCTCTCACTCAACTCCCCCCGCCAATTGCGTCTTTTGTGGCCTTGCACTCCAGAGGCCTTATAAATAATGGCGCGCCTCCCCTGCCTCGTCCTTCTTTTTCTTTTTCTCTTCTCTCTTTCTCCCACGCTAGCCTCCACCTCTTCCTCTCCCTCCTCCTCCTCACCCTCCGACCCTCCGCTCCTGGACGAGTCCCAGCCCGATCCCGCTCTCGCCTTCAACTTCTCTCTGACCCCGTCCGACAATCCCCTGCTCCAGCAACAACAGCACGTCTTTGCCGTCAACAAGTCTCCGCCATCCGAATCTGAATCTGAATCTGTAATTGAACATCAATCCACAATGTGCAACAAGGCCGCTTCCAACCCCAACCGCGTGGTCCTCCCCACCAACGTCACCCCCTCGCACTACACACTTACCATCACCCCCGACTTGAAGGAGTTCACCTTTGGCGGTTATGTCGAGATTGAGTAAGTATCAGTTTCTTTTCTTGTTGTTGCTTCCTTTCCGCCTTGGGCAGTACTGTACAATGTCTTGCGAGCGCGCAAGGCGCAGGACTTGCACAAGACAGAATAGTTCAGGAGGCAGAGTCGACGTGGATCGTGGATCAAGGACCAGCGTCATCATTTGTTTCACAGTCACCAGGGACCCGGATCACTGCGAATCTCAGGGCATGTTTCAGAGGCGAGCAATTTGTTCTCGTTCGTTCTTTGGCTTGGACAAGGAACCTTCTTTTTATGCTTCGACTTGCGAGAAGGAAGGAAAAAAACGAGAGCATCCGTGAGCGAGTGGTGGATGGGAAAACATCAGCAACATCGCTGGCGTGGACAAATGACAGGATGGCAGAGGGGGGCAGGGTGGGAAAGAAAGGGGGAGAAAGAATCGCGCTGTACCGAGGGGCAAAAAAAAAAAAAAAAAAAAAAACTAAATATCCTACTCTTCCTTGTTGTGTTTAGTCTGACCATCCACGAGGCCACCAAGACTGTCCAGATCAACACCAAGGACCTCACCCTCAAGTCTACTGCCATCGAGATCGAGGGCAAGACGTAAGTGAACAATGCCGCCTGATGTTTCCGAAGAGGAAAAACAAACAAAAAAAAAACAGATCCTGACCAAACCCCCCCATCTCTTTTAATAGCCACAACCCTGTGGAAACCACCTTTGATGATCACCGCGACACCACCACCTTCACCTTTGAACATGAACTTCCCAAAGGAGCTGCTGTCTTGCGTATCAACTACGACGGTATCTTGAGCGACAAGATGGCTGGTTTCTACCGTTCCTCGTACAAAGATGCTGAGGGTAACACCAAGTACATGGGTGTCACCCAATTCGAGGCCACTGATGCCCGCCGCGCTTTCCCATGCTGGGATGAGCCTGCTGCCAAGGCCACCTACGCTATCTCCTTAGTTGTCCCTACCGAGTTGGTTGCTCTCTCCAACATGCCTGTTGCCGAGATCACTCAGGTCGAGCCCGAGCAAAAGACCGTTGTCTTTGAGAAGACTCCCATCATGTCCACCTACCTTGTTGCCTGGGCGGTCGGTGAGTTCGAGTACATCGAGACCACCACTACCAAGTTGGAGAAGCCCGTCGTTTGCCGTGTTTACACTCTCCCCGGCTTGAGCGAGCAGGGACGCTTCGCTCTCGAGATCACCCCCAAGGTTCTCGAGTACTTCTCCGAGATCTTCGGAACCGCGTACCCCCTTCCCAAGTTGGACCACTTGGCCGTCCCCGATTTCGATGCCGGTGCCATGGAGAACTGGGGTCTTGTGACCTACCGCACCGTCGCTCTTCTCTTTGACGAGAAGACCTCCGACTTGCGCTTCAAGGAGCAGGTCGCTGTCACTGTTGCCCACGAGATTGCTCACCAGTGGTTTGGAAACTTGGTCACCATGGAGTGGTGGGATCACCTCTGGCTTAACGAGGGATTCGCCACCTGGGTCGGAACCTTGGCTGTCGACCATCTCTTCCCCAAGTGGGACACCTGGTCGACCTTCGTTGTTGACGACATGCAGCGCGGTGTCGGTCTTGACTCTCTCCGCAGCTCTCACCCCATTGAGGTCCCTGTCGCTGACCCCCATGAGATCCACCAGATCTTTGACGCCATCTCCTACTCCAAGGGAGCATCTGTTATTCGCATGTTGAGCAACTGGCTTACTGTCGATGTCTTCTTGGCTGGAATCCGTCGCTACCTCAGGAAGCATATGTACCAGAACGCCACCACTGATGACCTCTGGAACGCTCTCTCTGACGAGTCGAAGATCGATGTCCGCGAGTTCATGAACACCTGGACCCGTGTCATTGGTGTCCCAATTTTGAACGTCACTGAGGCCGATGGTCTTGTCACTGTTGAGCAGCACCGCTTCTTGTCCACCAACGATGTCAAGCCCGAGGAGGACGAGACTGTTTGGTGGGTTCCCTTGGGCGTTCATCCCAAGCCCGCTTCGATTGTTGACCCCAACCAGACCTTGAAGACTCGCTCCATCTCTTTCGAGGTCCCCGAAGGCGCCTACTTGTTCAACAAGGACTACAGCGGTGTTTTCCGCACCAACTACCCCCCTACGGCCATCAGTCGCATCGGCAAGGCTATCTTGGAGGGCTCTGACTTGGTCGGATTGAGCGACCGTGCTGGTCTCGTCGCTGATATCGCTTCGCTGTCCAAGTCTGGTCACACTGCTACCGCCAACTTCTTGGACCTTGTCCAGTACTACAAGAACGAGGAGACCTATGTTGTCTGGGAGCTCTTGGCTGGCCGTGTTGGTGAAATTGCCTCCATCTTTGCTGACGATGAGCGTATCAACCAGGGCATCAAGGACTTCCAGCGCAACTTGGTCGACCGCATGGTCTCCAAGCTCGGATGGGAGTTCCCCGAGGGAGAGGACTACCTTACCAGTCGTCTCCGTAACGTCATTCTCCGCAGTGCCGGTCGCGCTGGCCATGAGGCCACTGTTGCTGAGGCCAAGCGTCGTTTCGCCCTTTTCGTCTCTGACCCCGCTCACGACTCTATCTTGCACCCCTCTATCCGCCAGACTGCTTTCGAGATTGTTTTGTCCCAGGGAGGTGAGGAAGAGTTCCGTCACGTTCTTAAGTACTTCCATGCTGCTCCCAAGCAGGACCAGCAGGTTATTGCCCTCTTGGCTCTCGGATACGTTCAGCAGCCCGAGCTCATTGCTGAGGTTCAGGCTTTGGCCATCTCTGATGCCGTTCGTCCTCAGGATATCTTCTACGTCCTCGCTGGTCTCTCTTCCAACCCTGCCTCCCGTCGCCCTACTTGGGAGTGGGTCAAGGCCAACTGGACCCAGCTCTCCAACCGCTACAAGTCCTCCATGTCGATGTTGGGAGCCTGTGTCAAGTACCCTCTTTCCCAGTCTTCGGATGTTGCTTTGATCAAGGAGGTCAAGGAGTTCTTTGCTGACAAGGATACCAAGGACTTCCAGCGCGCTCTTGACCAGGCCATCGAGGGTCTCGATGTCAACTCCGCCTGGGTTGCCCGCGAGCAGCAGGGTCTGTCTGAGTGGTTGAACTTGAACAAGTACTAAATGTCCATTTACCTCAACACCACTGCAGCGACGCGTTATACCAACTACAAGAGAAAAGTAGGCAATGGAAAAAAAAAGATACTCAGCAACTTCAAGACTTGTACATACAAAAAAAAATTGAGAATATCAACTTTTAATATTGCGTTTCATTTCTGCATGCATTGTTGTCTTTGTCCACACCTGGTAGCTCTGTAACTACTTCGATTGATTCAAAGGAATCTCGGGGTCGACATCTGATTGATACTCCTCGAAGACCCGGCCATCGTTTGTTGACTGTGGCCACCTGATCCTGAGCCTTAATCTCATCCAATGCCAAGTTTACATCTTCCATTGACCCCACTATTGACATGTTATCGTTCCTGTGACCCTGGTTATCGGTACCATGGGCCGATGCCAGATAGGTGGCTCTCTGTTGCTTGTCCTCGGACTCTCTCTCCGCTGATAGTCCCCCAACTGATATCCAGGCTAAATCCGATGGTTGCTGGGGCGACTTGAATTGAACACAAAGCAACCACATGACCAGGACCTCCAAGTGTCGCAATCTTGAGAGTAAGTAGAAGCCGTACTCAAGACCAAAACTGCTGGCTCCAATGGACACGGAAAGGTCTAATATGAGAGGTGTGACTCGGGACAGGTACCCAAATAAGATGCGGGCATTTACAGGGTCCTCAAAGGAGGTCATGGAGGTCTTCTTGCTTGTTCCCGATCGACTGTAAAAACTCAAGTGCAATGTCTGCAGTCCTCGACAAGCCCAGATTTTACTGACTGCAAAGGAACCTGGATGCAATGACGCTGCAGCTGATGATGAGGACATCATTGAATGTGAACCAGATTCCATCTCAGCTTCTTTCGCTTTAGTCTCAGTGTAGTGCTGACCATAAACATCCAGATCTTCGACAGCGAACCGAAACCGTTTAGCGCAAAGATGCTTCAGAGCTGGAGCCGAACACAGAAACCGATGAAGGGCTTTCCCCATGGAGTCCACTCGTGTAGAGTGCATTGACAAGGTTAAGGCGGTCAAATGATTGATTATAGGATAGAATGTTGGCGGTGGCGGCAACGATAGTCCGACTTCGCTATTACTAGCTTCTTGTTCGACTGATAAACCCATGAGCTCTTTCACCAATGATTCGAGAAGAGATGCTTCGCTGTCGATTTGGAATTCATTACTTTTGGAGTTCAACGGTGCCGTGAAATCGTCAATTGTTCCATACTGTGGGCGGGCAGACAACCGCAGAGACATTAGCTCTCTTACATGGGGATAGTCTGCCAGAAAGCGAGTCCATTGACGAAGCCGATCTTGTGCCGTAGTATTCCAGTAAAATGATCGGGATTTTCTTGGAGTCCACCTCTGCAATGAGATTATATCGACATGGGTAAAGCTCAACTCTTTTAATTGCGGCGATCTTTCCACAAGCTCTCGAAGGTCATCTTCCAAAATCGGGACATTGACAAAGGTAACAGATTGCAGCTTGGTACTCTTTAGGACTTTGAGGAGGGGGCCATTTGCGGGGTTCTGAGTTGAATCTGATGTGGGCGGGCCGCCGAGGGAGCTAAGAAACGGTACACCGCTGGTGCTGTAATGGAGTAGATCGTTCAGGTTTGGCAGCCATTCCATGAGTTCTTCCAGAGCAACGCAAGAGGAAACGGCTGAGACCTCAATACGTAAACTTGTCAGGGTCGCGGACGGTAACAAAGGCCACAAATAGTCCATGTCGACCTGTTCGGATTTTCTGTCAATCCAAAGTCCTTCAAGGCCACGGCGACGGCAGAAAGGTTGATTTTGTTGTCCAAGTGCCTCAAGAGCCTCATGAATGGCTCGCGACACTCCTCTGTTCTCTGGATAAAAGAGATCAATCTTCTTTCGGACAACTCGCAAAGCGGTGGCCCTCGCGAGTTTGGATAACCATACAGGATCCAAATCGACGAGTTCCTCAAGGAGAGGGCCGTAGCCGCGTTGCCTGGGATAAACTGGAGGGTTAAAGGCGTCTGTACCCTTCTGCCAAATTGCCCTCACTAGACTCTGTGGCACAGGAGGCGGCGGAGGTCCGAGAACCGTGGGCCACTCAAAGACCAGCTCTCGCCGTAGAAACCGCTTTGAAATCGCGTACCAAGAACGACAGACAAGGCGGGTTGTGTTCATTAGTGTTTCATGATCCACAAAAGCGAGAATTATCTCGAGGAGCTCCGGAAGTTCGAGTGCGGACGGAGTCCGGGACGTTGGACAGGGTTGTTTCGAGTCACTGCTCCTCTGCAACAGAGACTGGAGAAAGGCCACGTATGTCATGGCCGAAATGTTAGGGTCGATGGAATGAGAAATGAGAGAGAGAGAGAGAGAGAGAGAGAGAGAGTGGGGTAAATGAAGAATGCATTTCGTGCGACGTGGCAGTCGAAATATACGCGCCAATGTGGCAGTGCTCTTTGTTTTTCAACCAGATGCAGCCACGTTATGGAATGGAGAAAACACATTCACCCCACATCTATCTTATTGTTCGCTCCTTCCTCTATCTTTTCTTTTCTCCCATAACACAATGTATTTTCACCAACTTCAACCAGCTCCCCTGGAACTTCCCGAGATCATTGACCGCATCAGGGGCGACCTCACATTGGCCGATATCCGAAAATGTGTCCAGATTTCCTCCACTTGGAACGCGATGTTCCGACCGTTTCTCTGGGAAACGATGTATTATAATCGTTTCTCAGAACTTCGGAAGGGCTCTATCGGTGACAGCACCTTCCTTTGTCGGAACGGACACTTGGTTCGTCGGCTCTTCACGTTTGGATTGAACGATCAGGATATGAGAACAATAGCCAAATATTGTTCTAGATTGAGCTTTTTCCATCTTGAAATTGCAAGAATGGCCGAATCCAGTTCGTTCAGAGACCTCTTCAAGTGCTTGCAGCAACTGCAACGACTTGTATTGAAGATATCGAACGCCCATGGGAGATCCCCTGTCGAAAGGGCAATCCTGGATCCAATTGCCAACGGGGTACTGAAGCAGCTCACTAAACTCCAAATCGTCGGCCTTGAAAGCTTTCAAACCCGGCCTGCGTATCAGTCGGGGATGCTCTTGAGGTGTTTGGAAGGCTGTCCTTCCTTGCATACTTTCGAGTTGGGATCAGTCCGGGTTGTGGACACGGTGCAAGAGTGGATGGATGCAATAAACAGTTCTTTCAGCTCCTTGACAAGACCGCGTCCGGGTCTGAACAACTCATCGCACTTGCCGGCTGCTGTCGTACAGGAGTTGGAGTCACTCAACACGACTCCAGATCCGGAATTCAAGAACATGTCTGTCAAGATTCTTCGCCTTTGGAAAATCCATGGGGGGCCGACGGTTGCCGACATCTTTGTACAAAACCTAGTCAAGCGATGTCCAAACCTGGCTATTCTATCTCTCAGATTTGCACCTGCCAAATTGGAAACTCTGGCGACTAACTGTCAGCAATTGAGGTTCTTTACACTGGAAAACTCGGATTATCCTGGCACACCGTCCTTGGAGAGATTTATTGCCCAACCCTTGCCAAGATTGCAGCGCCTATGCCTACGTGGATGCCATACGTTGACTGATGCTATGCTGAAAGAGAACGTGGCTACTGCTTTAGCACAGCAGGGTCTATTGTCTCTAGAAATGACCATGTGTGGAAGTATATCTGCTGAAGGACTGGTTCGATTCGTGGCCCGATGCCGCACTTTGGAAAACGTCTGGGTCGATCGCCTTTTAGTTGGGCCTGGATCGCATTACCCGCAGACTCAATGGCCATCTCGACCGCGGTGTGAGCATATGGCAAGTCCGTCTACTCCACCAGCCGGAAGTAGGATCTTGGAGTCAATTCAGTGGCAATGTCTTGGGATTCGATATTTGGATGTCTATGGTATCCATGGACGAATCGACACATTTGAGAATGTCCTTTTGGATGTGTTGCCGAGACTGGAGAGCCTCGAGTTCTTGGGCATGCGAACCCAACATGTCGACTGGTTGATGGAGTTGGAGCCATTGCGGGATAGACATGGTTCTGTCATAGACATAACAAAAACTTCAGGCATTGTTGCGTCGTTGAGTGAAGGCATTCTACCCCGATTGGATATCATGTTTGGCTCTATCAAGACACTCTCACTCGACCCAGTGGATAGGAGAGGTGACAATTACGGCAGCAGATCTGACATTCAAAGTAATTCACGACCTTCCCATCTAGGAGCTACGTTGCTCGCTTTGAAGCAAGTGAGGTATCTCTTCTACATGTTTCCAAAGCTAGAGAGGATAGTATACAATGGAAGTGCTTTTCCTTGTACACGGGACGCATGGGATTGGCTTAGCCAGCCTCGAGCTACATGGCCCCAGGAGCAAAACATCAAAGGGAGCCGAGATCTAAGAGGACGGACCATTAAGGTGGTGTATCGTTCCCAAAAGGAGGCCGACGCTGCACTCTGGAAAGGTTGAAGCTAGTTGTAAACTTGTAGGTATGATACTTTTGCGTAATAAAGTCTTTGAGCAAATGGTCAGTTTTTACAGCATTTTTATTCCTCTGGCTGGCAGGAGAAGGGGGACTGTTCAGGGTATGCTTAATGCTTGCTAAGGAACTTTCTGAACGAATCGTCCAACGCATCCTGTGAGGGCGAGGTCTTTTGAACACTAGGCCGGTTCAGGACAGCGTGGCGCCAGGCAGAGAGTTTTTCCAGCTTCTGGATCCTCTCTTCAAGCTCCCTCTCGAGTGCCTCTCCATCCTCGACCAGGCGGAAGGACAGGGGCAAACGAAGCAAGAACGGGGCCAAAGTCAGATCAGCAAACGTGAAATCCTGTCCCAAGAAGAAGGGTCCGTTCGCGTTGGCCTCGTTGAGGGTTGCAGCGTGGGTATGGGCTTGAGCAATCAAGGTGTTGATTTTTCCCAGCTCTACGAAGATCTCCTCTCGGAGCTTGGCCTTCTCGGCGGGATCTTTGGAGAAGAGGGCCTTAATCACGACTGACTGGGTACGTGCACCCCAGTGGTGGATAAAGTAGCGTGTCTGAGCTCTCTGAAGAGCATCTGTGGGCATGAGTCTAATGGCATAGGACAAACGGTGATCAGACATGCTGAGTAGCAGCAAAAGCAGGAGGCCAGTCTGTTAGAATTCATACTTTGCTTCAGGGTGCAAGTCTGAGAGGTATTCGGCTACAAAAAGAGATTCGAGCACAACCTGAGGTTCACCTCCCTGATCGTCCTCGATTTTAAGAGCTGGCACTTGACCGTAAGGGTTCACCTTGAGGTACCATTCTGGGCGAGGAGTGCTCAGATCAATTTCGACAACCTCGGTGTCTTGGTGGCCAGTCTCTACGATGGCCAGGATAGCGCGTGCTGCGTAAGGGCACAGGTTGTTGTTGTAGAGGGTGAACTTTTGGACAGTCATTGAGACGGATTTTCTTGAATTCGGGGAAGAGCAATAGGCGATGGGAAGTGAAAGATTGAAAGAAAAAAGAAAGAGATAAAGAAGGGAAAAGATTGCATTATTCAGCGCAGATCGGCGTCCAATCGCGTCTCTTGGAATCATGTTTTCGCGGCAACAACTTTGTTGCATTTTTGCGCATTTCGCAACAAAAGGGGTTGGTCCTCTGGATCTCGATCATGGGGAAGCAGAGGACGCGCGTACAGTCCATGTCTTTGTCCCAATGTTATCCCTCCCAAGGCCAAATCAAACGTGAATCCATATTTGTCACGTGCTTTTCATCGACGCGTTTTTTGCCTTCCCCATCTCCCGACCATGCCTCCATCCTGACCACGGCCAGTTTCTTAGCACATTTGGCGCAGTAACAACGTCACAGCGACCACCAGGGATGCCCGAATCTGCGCACCAATTGCCAGATCTGGTGAAACATCCAGTCCGAGCAGACCAATCCTGCATTGGAAACGACCAATGGCCTGGATGGTCCCCATCTGAAGAGGCAGGAGTGCTCGGAAGCACCTAGGACGATAGTCGCAAGTCAGATAAGATATCTCTTGGACAGGGACCTCGGAGAATAGTGACGAATGGGCATGAAGGGCCACTCGGGGACAGGAGCTGGTTTCCCTCAGGCGACGTCCCCCATGAGGTCGCGGATTTCTGTACCCCCCGGTGCATGGGTCATCATAAATATTTCCTTGGGTTCAGTACTACAGTAAACCCACTCGCCTGCGAGGGTCCCCTTTACAAAACGTTTATTGCGACCTCTCTCATTGTTTACTCATATTGTGAGCACTGTTGACCGACACTGGGGAGTTCAGTCCTTGTGAATAATGGACTACACTCCTCAAGTTGGCAACAAAGGCCTGGAAATACTCTAAACTGCACACTCGCGGTCTGTTGGCAAGCGATACTGCAAGTATACTCCATAGTTTGTTAGCCTCGTTCTCGCAGACAGCAAACGCTTTTGCTCGCTGTTGATCGGCCTTGTGCCTCTCGTTCTCTTGTGTTTTCGTTCGTTGAGCATAGAGTGCCTGTTTAACAACCAAAGGAATCCAATCGGGAAGGCTGCTGACTGCACACTCGCCAGTCTCACCTTGTACTTTGCCTTGATCAATGCCCGGCCAACTTTTATCAACTTGTCCAGCCTGGAGATAATAGTCAATTCGCACATATGGAAACAACCGATCTAGAAGGTACATATGCTTACATGGCCGCTGGCGCCTCCTGTTGTCGGGGCATGTACATGTCTGAAGAAGCCCCTCGGGTTCGTTCATAATCAGTCCGTTTGTGGGCTTGAGACTCACACTGTATTGGACAGTGAACAAGCTAAATGATCTAACAATAATCTAGAAATAGAGAGACGGCAGTGAGTGATATGTGTCGCAGTCGCTATCCCAAACTGCACCCATGTCAATACGTGCCTTATTTTCCGTCTGCAAAGGTGTTACTGACGCCAAGGCACGCTCAATTGGGAGAACCGCAGCTTTAGACTTCCTTAGTTTGTCTTCCCTTGTCATCGGAACGGTGCCAGTCCATGCTTGATTTTAAAGTATTCGACGAGAAAGTCTGTATTTACTTCGCCTTCTAACAGCCATATAAGATAGTCTGCTCGTACATTCCTTTCGTGGCCCAGGTACTTTTGTTTCAGAGTCTTGTGCCAAGATTCGATCCAATTGTTAGTAGTAATTTCTTGACTATCCTATGGAGGCGACGCATTCGTTAATTGGTTCCAAGGAACGCTTGAGTGCGATCTACCTTTATACCGCAATCTTTTACCATTCTATGATATACAGCCCAACGCTGTATATTTTCATTGAGCCAGCGGTTCTCGATATACCCAATGAGAGACGTCGCCGAGGAGAAGTCTCGTTTGAATGCTGCCCAAAGGCGTTGCTGATCCACTGCCGTCCTGGCAATGCGGACTTCTTTCAATCGAGGTCTCATCTGCATGCATTCCACGCCCTAAGCATCAATACAGATAACAAGTGCAACGTCAGAAATTAACAAAGCTTATAATTCTTTGAATTAGGAAGCGGATTTCATGATCGCGATGACTCACGGAACGTCTCATTTTCATATGCCTTTCCCAAAGCTGGGCGACATGGAAGTCGCAATAGAAAATCTTTGACTGAGGAAATATCCGTGAGATGGCTATTGACTCGGCTGGGGCACAATCGACCATGAAAGCAGCTGTCTTCAATCCACAATCGTTTTTCAGCCACTGTAGCCAATCCTCAATATTATATCTACACATGCATTGAAAAGAAATCGGTATATGAGTATTGTTGAAAACTATCGTGATAGACAAATGTAGCTGCAGACAATAATACGGTAGGTGTCGTACTGCGACTCGGAAGACGTGATCAGAAATGCAACCGGAATGCCTTTCTGGATAATACGATCCTTTACCAGTAGCGTGAACAGAAATGCAGATCTGGTACGGGTACTGCCATCCGGCACAAGGACCTTCTTGATACTCGACACAGTCTTGTAGGTGGAGTCCATGCAGTAAATAGAGTGATTATCTGCCAGCACCTTCTATTTTATATTAGTAACACAGTGATCCTTTTCTACACCTGAGGATTGTTCCGCGTTGGAAGTACCTTACCCCAAGTTGAAATGACGTACACCAAGCAATTAAAAAAGATCCATCCGCTTCCTCTCTTCGGTTTCGTTCAAAAAAGACCTTTCCCCCCTTTTGCTTGATCATTTGGAGCCATAGCTCAACGCTTTTCACAGGATCCCTGTCCTTCTGCCACTTTCTTCTTCTCTGCTGGTAAATAGCCCCTCGAGTGTCGTTTTGGGTGATGGCCAACGCTGTTGGGGGTATGATAGTGTCGTTTATCAACTGTGTATATAAACAAGCTAAGGCATTCAGTTCCTCATATTTTCGAACCAAAATAGAAACGGAACTCGTATTTTACGAATAGGACTCACATCTTGCACCAGATCCCCCCCAGGACGCAGCTTCTTCTGGATCGATGCCCAGTCATAGCCACGTTCAATTTGATATCGGAGCCATTCTCGATCATTTCGTCCGCAGGGCAATCTCGCCCGCTCTACAAACGATGTATCATGGCTGTGCTCCCAATGATACAGGACTTGAATTCTGTCCTTACCAATGACCTTGCGCACAGTGAGCGATGCTTTGCAGCCCATCCCCACGGAAACGTGCCCATTCTTTCTTTCTTTTGGTCTGTGCCAGCGGCGGCAGATATATTGCAAGCTCCAATCAAACTCAGGTTTTCGACCGGGCCGACATTCATCTGTGATATAGCATGAGGACCTATCGGGCAGAGGAGTGTCGAGGCTCTGTCTATAAAACCTAGAATGTTTAGCAGTTCGATATTGCCAATCGTATGCCCTCCTCTCTTGGAGCCAAAAATTGCGAAACTGTTGACAAGTAAACGTCAGGTTCAAAGGATTGGATGACTGGGAGGGAATGGCGAAAGGTATGATGGGATCCAGAGGGCAGACATCGGGTGGGGCAAAGTGAAGAATGTCCTTTATTGTAAGGACAATGGCAGGCATGGTTGAATTGTTGATGGTGGAATGATAAGGAGTGTGCGCCGAAAAAAAGCTGTGAGAATACAAGCGGGGTGGCTTGGCCGCGGGACAGGAACCATGTGGTCATTGGAAAGGCTCGTTTGAATTATGCGACTAAAGCCTCCTCCATCCCTTCCACCCTTTGCCATCTCCCTCAGCTTTCCCCCCCCCCCCCCCCCCCCCCTCTGCTTCCCCCCCTCTGGACCTACTATCATCTTTCAGACCCATTTCCCCTATATTTGATCTATTGTATCGACAGGTTTGTACTCTCATTGTCCTTTGCGTCGTGCATGACGCGTGTCTGCTATTTCCTTCGTCATGGCGGACTCTCATCGCTAATCGATGTCTTACTCTCTTTGCAGCCTTTGGAAACCGGGTTTCTGCGTCATGGGGTGCCTGTCTTTCTGGCGCTCCTTGGCTGCGAAAAAACGCTACATCCCTGTTTTTCGAAAGCCGCTAAATCAACGAGCTACACTCAGCGGTCAAGACAACAAGCTCCGTGTTGACATGCAGGGTAGCTTTTACTCGACGATCCGATACGCTTACACTCATTGTGGAAACATCGAAGCCGCTCATTCGGTTGTGTTGAAACATCTACAAAAATATGTCATGGACAAAATGGCGGCGGTCCTTTATTTTGATGGTGGTCCTTGCGAGGAAAAGCTTGCGACTCAGCAACGCCGACAGGAAACCCGAGTTAAAGCCGTCGATGCTGCGGACGGTCATATTTTGGCTTTTATGGATCGTATCACCAACGGCGAGCACATCAGGAAACGACATTTCACCAACGTCTACAAACATCTGACAAACGCATTTCGCTGGGATTCTACTGCTCGGGACGGCTTGATCCTCTTCCTTCGGAGCCACGGTTGGACTGTTGTTCAGTGCGAGACGGAGGCTGACGTTCGCATTGCGACAGATACTGCGGAAGGGGATATTGCCATCAGTGGAGACTCTGACTTATTCATTTATGAGCACGTCACACTTATTTGGCGACCCCAACGTGGTGGGGGTTTTCTGGAGTATCGGAAGGCGGCCGTGTTGTCTGCCCTAGGACTAAAGTCGGCGAAGCAACTGACGGTGTTGGGCGTCGTTTCAACAAACGATTACAACCGAAACGTACACGGTCTAGGATTCGAAACAAACCTCAAGATTATCAAGGACATTTATCCAGGCGGATCGGCGGAGCAAAGTACGTGTGCCGACGTTTTTCTTTGATTCAAAATGATCGAAATTTTGGTACCAACTAACTCGGTATTCTTGTAGCCAAAGGTGTGCCAGCTCTAGTGAAGGAGTATCTCTCTGACGAACGCGTGATTCTCAAGAACAAAGATAAAGTCACATTCGAGACAAGTATCAATGTCTTTGTCCATCTGAGGCAATCCCCAATTACGCACGGCCATTGTGACAGCGCAGACGCCATTAACCTCGAAATTCGATTGAAAGGCATCAAAGAAAAATTCAAGGACGCTCGTGAAAAATATGCTATAATGAAACAAGAGCGACTGACTTCCAAGCGAGCATCAAAGAGGTATAGAATGGTCATATTGTTCAACTCCATCTAAGCGACAATGGAATTGTGGTGGCTTACCCCGCTTCGTCTCCTTTTATAGTGATGCATCTCATGATCCTCCTCGCCGACATCGGGGTTCTCAAAAATTCAATCGATACCGTACCATCGACCGCCCACCACCTAGGGGGGACAATGATACAACTACAGTATCTCCCCGTATTCCTCGTCCTCGATACTCGGCAAAGACCAGAACGAAAACCAAGGTGCATGATCCTCCCTCTGGTATGAGACGTAATCATTGGAAACCATGGTCAAGAGTACCAAAACATGATCCTCAGGAGGACGATGCCATGTCAGCTCCGACAGAGCCTTCAGAAGAGCCACCGAATGATATGATGGAAGAGTCTCCAACGCCTCCTACAATACCCGTCGCCAACATGAACAAGAAGCAACTCCTCAATGCGCTCGGGTGGGAGCACCCACAAGTATGTCTACAAATGGGGACACTACAAGGAAATGTTCGGAGGGTATTACACGATGATCGCGTCCTGGCGGATGACCTGGTTGAAGTACTACGGGAACTTGTCCATGAAGCCAACAAGGTCAAGAGGGAGGGACAAAGACTCATTGGCCGTTATATCGAAAAAATGGCGACCGGACACATTGAACCGAAAGACCGAGCCATTCTTGATTGCCTTTGCCCAAGAGTAGGGCGCAAGAAGAAGAACAAAGGTGTGCCTACCAATTACCAATTCCTTGCTGCCTTTTTACGATATCTGTATTCTGGCAATCATCCAACTGGTCGAGGGGTTGGCAGCACCGTAAATGCCTTTATCACGCGGTTGCAGGAACTGGGACTACATACACCTCGACGACAACGACAGGAGCTTCGCCAAGTTCAACGTTTCACACCTGGGCCTCTCGTCCAAAGTGTTTCCTCTCAACTTGCTGTTGAACTCAAGAATATGTATTGTGGAGGGACACTCGAACTTCTGGACCAGGTAAGGACATTCTGGACTAAGAGTTCATATTTAAGGAAGACTAAAATCAGAAATATTCTCTAACACTTGAAACTCTTTACCTGCAACAGCTCAACGACTGGCAGAAGAAAGGGAGACAGGAACTGCAAGGGCAGAACCTCGACGTCCGTGAAGATCTAACAGCTATCGAAAACTTTTTGCACCTGAATGGCTTGGCTGGCAAAATACGAAAGATTGCTCCACTTTCCACACCAATGGATCATTTCGTGTCTTTCACAGAGTCCAATCTGATTACCTTATGTTGGAAACAGGGAACCATCAAAACTTGGATCCTGAATTTGGTGAGGCGCACATTCTCGACCTGCTCTTCCCTAGACGATGTCCTCGTGGACTGGTTACCATTTCAAGTTCCAGGGTCTCTGACCAGGCGCCTCCTTGTTGATGTTGATACTTCTGGACTTACTGTCCGACGAAGAGGAAAGCTAGGGCATCGAGGAGCCGTTGTCAACATGTCCATCGAGGAAATTAAGACTCATTTGACTGATATGCGTGACCCAACCTTCGACCCTCGGGGCTACAACACAAAGGGATATGTACTCTCTGGAACCTTCCGAACGAATGGCTTCCAGCTGCAACTATCGGCGTTCAAGCTAAAAGAGTTGCAAGCAGTGCGATTTCGGAGATTGCCCGATGCTGTCCTCCCCTCTCGTCTGACGTCCTCAATTGGTGGGACCAATCATTTCCTGACAGAAATTCGGAATGTCGCTAAAACCAAGGATGACGTGGCCCAACTTTGGCCCCATTGTTCCCCTGATAAGATAAAGGTGCTGTGCTTGGACCCAGGTCAGGCGTTCGTCGTTGCCGGAAGTGCTTACTTGCCGGATTTGGATTGTACCATCAAGGACACAAAAGGGAAAGGGATCATGGCCGTATCTTCTATAACGCCTGAACCTGGGATTGCTTCCCTCGCAACCTCAACGTCTACTCATGACATCTTTGCTGACCTTTCAATTAACGACCCATATCCTCGGACATACCACAACTTCTCCATCAACCAGAAGGCCGTATCTCAGCCTTCATTCAAGTTCAGGCGATGGATGGAAGCTAAGAAACACGGAACATTCGAAGGCAAGTCTATTGGAGAAATCGAGTCACAGCTCCCAGCATTGCGAGGACCAGATGCAAGTATTGAGCTATATTTTGAGAAGATGAAGTCAGATGAAGAGCACTTGATCGAGTTCTACACTGGATCCAATCGCCTGTATCAGAGCCATACATGGGACGCTCAACGAGCACGGCATGAGGAATTCCAGGCCATTGCCAACATGCTGCTGAAACTGATCGGCGGCTCGATTGGTGCCCGACGGGACGAGAACAATATGGTCGTCATTGCTATAGGCATGGGCAAATTCGAAAGTAACAAGAGACTCTCTCCTCTTGATCAGGCATTTATTGATTACTTTGTGGCTCTCGTAAGTCTTTCAGTGATACAATGTCTATAATTTCCAAACAGCATAGTGGATAAGATCATCATCTAATAGATCACTGCATCTACTGCATCCCTTTAGCTGAGATCCCTGAACTACATTGTAGTCGGGGTGCACGAGTACAACACGTCAAAAAAATGCCCTCGCTGCCGTGTCTATGTCTCCATGAAATCTATCAGACGTCTATTCTGCGAGGAGTGCGGGACCCCATTTCACAGAGACGAGATGGCAGGTCACAATATGATCAATGCTGTTCGTGGACAGCTCTTGCACCAACAGCGCCCTTTCTATCTTCAACCAGTGGACAAAGATGGGAACTACCCATGGATGGAGGAAGTCAAGAACAGGAAAGAAGACGGAAGCGACAGCAACATCAACAGCAACAGCAACCACCTGCCGTCGGCTCCTGAGACTGCGGTGGATTCGACTTCTCAACAAGCACCTATGGGGCTGGCTCCCAACGAAATAGATCAAATCAGGGCAATTCTTCGTAACGCTCTACAGCGCAAGGAAGTGAACTCGTCTGAAGATGAGGATGGAATATTGTCCGAGCGATGTGTTGTGTGGGGAGTAGTGGATGAGGTTACGGACCAAACTCCAAGACCTGGCCAGATCGGCACAAGCTTCAACGCAGTCTCCGCTACTTGCACAGCTGAGTACAACCAAGACATCACTCACAAAACTTGCAAGAGAATGGCGTCTGAGGAGTTGGACCAGAACAAGGCGATCCCCTTCAAGACTCGGCGGTTAGAAGAGTAGTCAAACCACAGTCTAGTACTTTATAGTTTATGTGTGCTGCCCCCACACTCCCCCCGATGATTTCCCGTATACGTGCTTATTGCGCCACTTCGGTGACGCAATAGGTGCGCTGATGCGCGGATTTCCGACCACCACAATATTGCCAACACCCGAATGCCAATCCCCCAATCCCCTCTCTCGGATCATCCCGTGCCATGTTGTTTTCACCCTTTTACGCAAGGCAATCAGGACCATGTCAACGTGATGTATGTGTGAGCAACACGAGGTAAGAACAAAATACAGTGCTGATAAAAGTAGAGCTTTTTTGAAAGAGGATCTCATACAGTGGCATCATGTGGCTACTATACAGGCACAAGCATGATTCCGTGAGCAAGCGATCCGGTAATGCGGACCAAATGCAGAACTACATGAATTTTGACGAGACACATGGTGAACAGCAGGACAACGGGAAATGCAAACAGGTCAAATTTCGAGAATAGAAAAATAGAATTGGGCGACATGATATCGTCATAGAGGAGTATCATTCGACGACTGCCTTAACTTAGGCACACTGACATGTCTTGGGTTGACCTAGTGCAGATACGGATAGCGTCGGTGACTATAAAGTGAAGTGCCAGCAAAACTTTTCCCCCGCCCTTTATTTACCACAATTCATATTGACACCTCCCTCATTGCCTTCGTTTTATCAAAAAAAAACAGTCGACGGATTCTCCAAGAGACATTCTCCGATGATTAAAGCTCAGGAAAGCAGCCGACGAGTGACAACACGTTCGCGCGCGGCGTCTCGTCCATGTACTCTCACTACCTGTAGCGCTAGCGGCGCCAATGAAGACAATAGAAAGAAACAGCGAGAGAAGAACGATGATGGACACGACGATATGGTTCAAGTAAAACTCGAGTACGGTCTGCAAAAGGGCCCGAAAGTCATCGCCATACCTGCCAGCACTAGCAGCACTCACCCAAATAGCTCCTCTTCACTGTTAACCGTCGGCTTCAGGAAAACCAGGCTTGGGTCTCCACGAAAATCTGCGTTAGGCAAAAAGCAGACCTCGGTTGTAGCCACGCAGGTTGTATGCGACCTGTGTCATGGAGAAGCACGAATCTCACGACTGCGAGAGGACTCATGGATACTGACTCAGCGACCAGGTCGCTGAGGATGACTTTGACAGTATGGAAGACGTTGACGTTGTTGAAAGCAACGACGACGACGACGAGCCGTTGATCCGTACCAGACATTTCCAAATAGAGAGTGCGAAGAACAAGGACAAAGCGCCCAACAAACCCAAAACCCAACAAACCCAACAAACAATCATCGGCCTCATTTACCCCATTGACGAAGAGCCCATGGAAATTGACCTTGGCGTTCAGATCGCTGAGGAGGAGGAGGAGGAGGAGGAAGACAAACCACCGACCCGTACCAGATCCGGAGGTCAACAGGTTAAAAAGGTTAAGGTCAGACAAAGCGCCAGCTCTTGCCAAACCAACTGTTGAGCGGCGGCTGTAGGATCAATTGATAGTCTCCAAACCGCCGATTCGTGCCAGGTCCAAACGTCACCATGTTGAGGTTAGCACAGATAAAGCGCCAGCTCTTGCCAAAAACCCCAGTGAGCGACCGGTATATCAATTGGCAGTCTCCGCCGACCGCTGTTTGGACAAGGACAAAGGCAAGGACTTTAAAGTGCTGGTACTGCCAAGCCCTTCCGCGTCCCATCCTGAGCCGTCTTCCCTATCAAGTTTTGCTTCCGATGTCGTCAAGATTGCGAACATGGGCAATGACAAGTTTCCGGCCACTCAGTGCTCGTCTCTTGTTGGGCAGTCCAGCCAGTTCCAGCGACATGTTACTGAAGCTCATGTTGGTCCACCTATAAGTGCGCTGCAGCCTTGGATCTGGCCAGTGTGCCTCTGCCGCACAAATTTAAGATGTCCATTATCAATGAATAAAACGCAAGTGTACTTAATATGTTTAATGTAAGTTTGTACTGTGATGCGTCTTGTAAGTACCTTTTGCTAATGCTACCTATAGACCTTTGCCAACGACAAGTCGTGAACATTTAGATGGTTATAATATTAGTAATACTCTTTCACTATGCGCTTCACTTTTGTGCTTATAATATGTCGTCCATTCTAGAAATGGAGGCTTTATTTAGCTGAATCATGATATGGTCACACTGGATCGATTCTCCACATTTACGTCGGCTTGTTCAAGCAGTTGACGAGCTGATTGAGGAGGGTAGTGACAATGGCCAGAGGAGGTCGTAACGCGGCGGGCAAGAGATTATTCAACATAGCGACAGTGTTAACTAGGTTCTGGATACCAGATACAGTTGCAGCTGAACCGTTAAGTAAGGTAGTGGTGACATTTCCGATAGTTGTAAGGATCGCAGTCACCCCGGGAACTGTGAGAGTAGGTAAAGTAGGGACGCGTCAGCTGTGAAGATAACAATAGGCTAAAAAACCTTTTTCTACAAAATGCCATGATACAAAACTTACTCATGCTGACTCCAGGAGTGTTCCCAATAAAGCTGAGGACCTGGGTGATGGCATTACCGACCGTTTGCTGCAAACTTGTACAATTTTTTGGCGCGTTTGTGCAAAGCACGACGTTCACAGCAAGAGATAGGAGTGAGTTGAGAGTGGAGATGAGCGTATTCAAAGCAGCACTGGGAACTCCAGCGGCGACGAGGGCGGAGTTCGCGTTCTGTACTACCGCCAGTGTCGCGTTGACGGCTCCGACAAGGGAGGCAGCTGTTGCGCCAGCGTCGGTGACAGTACCACTGGTGAGATTAGTCGCGATGGAGTTGATGCCGTTTCCAGCGCTGGTCAAGATTGTGTTGAACGGTGCAGGAGCAACACCAGCGACGGCGGTGATCGCGGACAATATTCCTGGGATGGCACTGGACAGACTGTTGATAGCGGCCTGGCAACTAGGTGTTGGGCTGACAGCGAGGGTAGTCACAGAAGGCGCCGACACACCAGGCGTCGACACAGTGGGCGTCGTCAGAGCCGGAGTAGACACAACAGAAATAGACACAGCAGGCGTCGATACAGCAGAAGTCGTCACAACAGACGTTGTCACAGCAGATGTTGATACATTAGACGTTGATACAGTAGGCGTTGACACAGCAGGCGTAGACACAGCAGACGAAGACACAGCAGGCGTAGACACAGCAGACGAAGACACAGCAGGCGTAGACACCTCAGACGTAGATACAGCAGATGTCGTCGTAGCAGATGTTGTCACAGGAGTCGTTGACACACCACTCATCGTCACACCACTCGTCGTCACAATAGTCGTAGGCACAGTGAGCACCATCACAGCTGGCGTGAACACACCGATCATCGTCACACCAGTCGTCACACCAGTCATCGGCACACCATTCGTAGGCACACCAGACGTTGTCACAGCAGATGTTGATACATCAGACGTAGACACATCAGACGTTGTCACAGCAGACATAGGCACAGCGGGCGCCATCACATCAGACGTTGTCACAGCCGAGGTCGTCACTGCAGAAGTCGACACAGCGGGTGTCGACACATCAGACGTAGACACAGTGGATGTCGTCGTAGCAGATGTTGTCACAGGAGTCATAGACACACCACTCTTCGTCACAACAGTCGTAGACACAGCAGACAGTGTCACAGCAGACGCAGGCACAGCAGACGTTGTCACAGCTGGCGTCGACACACCAGTCGTAGACACATCAGACGTAGACATAGCAGATGTTGTCGTAGCAGATATTGTCACAGAGGTCATGGACACACCTGTCGTCGTCACATCAGTCGTAGATACAGCAGACGGTGTAACAGCAAACGTGGACATATCAGACGTCGACACAGCAGTCGTGGACACATCAGACGTTGATACATCGAACGAAAAAACATCAGACGTCGTTACAGCAGACGAAGACACGTCAGACGTAGACACACCAGACGTTGTCACAGCAGACGTTGTCACAGGAGTCGTCGACACACCTGTCGTCGTCACAGCAGACGTAGACACAGCAGATGCAGACACATCAGACGTTGTTACAGCAGACATCGTCATAGCAGATTCTGTCACAGGAGTCGTCGTCACAGCAGTCGTAGACACAGCGGATGTGGTCGTAGCAGATGTTGTCACAGGAGTCATCGACACACCAGTCGTCGTCACAGCAGACGTAGACACAGCAGACGTTGTCACAGGAGTCGTCGTCACAGCAGTCATCGTCACAACAGACGTAGACACAGCAGATGCAGACACATCAGACGTTGTCACAGCAGACATCGTCATAGCAGATGCTGTCACAGGAGTCGTCGTCACAGTAGTCGTAGACACAGCAGATGTGGTCGTAGCAGATGTTGTCACAGAAGTCGTCGACACACCAGTCGTCGTCACAGCACCAGTCGTCGTCACAGCAGACGTAGACACGGCAGACGTTGTCACAGGAGTCGTCGTCACAGCAGTCATCGTCACAACAGACATAGACACAGCAGATGCAGACACATCAGACGTTGTCACAGCAGACATCGTCATAGCAGATGCTGTCACAGGAGTCGTCGTCACAGTAGTCGTAGACACAGCAGATGTGGTCGTAGCAGATGTTGTCACAGAAGTCGTCGACACACCAGTCGTCGTCACAGCACCAGTCGTCGTCACAGCAGACGTAGACACAGCAGTCGTGGACACATCAGACGTTATCACAGCAGTCGTCGACACATCAGACGTTATCACAGCAGACGTCGTCATAGCAGATGCTGTCCAAGGAGTCGTAGACACGTCAGACGTCGTCACAGCAAACGTCGACGCAGCAGACGTTGTCACAGCAGACGTTGTCACAGGAGTCGTCGACACACCAGCCGTCGTCACAGGAGACATCGTCGCAAAAGATGTTGTCACGGGAGTCGCCGACACACCAGTCGTCGTCACAGCTGACGTAGACACACCAGTCGTCGTCACAGCAGACGTCGACACACCAGATGTTGTCACAGGAGACGTCGTCGCAGCATATGTTGTCACAGGAGTCGTCGACACAGCAAGCGTAGACACGTCAGACGTCGACACAGCAGACATCGACGCAGCATCCGTTGTCACAGCAGACGTTGTCGCAGGAGATGTCGTCGTAGCAGACGTTGTCACAGCAGTCGTCGACACATCAGATGTCGTCGTAGCAGATGTTGTCACAGCAGTCGTCGACACATCAGACGTTGTCACAGGAGACGTAGTCGCAGCAGATGTCGACACATCAGACGTTGTCACAGGAGACGTCGTCGCAGCAGATGTCGTCGCAGCAGACGTTGTCACAGGGCTCGTCGACACACCAGTCGTCGCCGTAGCAGACGTTGTCACAGCAGACGTCGTCACACCAGACACATCAGACGTCGTCGCAGCAGACGTAGACACATCAGACGTTGTCACAGCAGATGTCGTCGTAGCAGATGTTGTCACAGCAGTCGTCGACACATCAGATGTCGTCGTAGCAGATGTTGTCACACCAGTCGTCGACACATCAGACGTAGACACGGCAGATGTCGTCGTAGCAGATGTTGTCACAGCAGTCGTCGACACATCAGACGTCGTCACAGCAGATGTAGACACGTCAGACGTCGACACAGCAGACATCGACGCAGCAGACGTTGTCACAGCAGATGTCGTCGTCGCAGATGTTGTCACAGCAGATGTCGTCGTAGCAGATGTTGTCACAGCAGTCGTCGACACATCAGATGTCGTCGTAGCAGATGTTGTCACAGCAGACGTCGTCATAGCAGATGTTGTCACAGCAGACGTCGTCATAGCAGATGTTGTCACAGGAGTCGTCGTCACACCAGACGTCGTCGTAGCAGACGTAGACACACCAGACGTCGTCGCAGCAGACGTAGACACATCAGACGTAGACGCATCAGATGTAGACACATCAGACGTTGTCACAGGAGACGTCGTCACAGCAGTCGTCGACACATCAGACGTTGTCACAGGAGACGTCGTCGCAGCAGATGTCGTCGCAGCAGACGTTGTCACAGGAGTCGTCGACACATCAGACGTCGTCACAGCAGATGTAGACACGTCAGACGTCGACACAGCAGACATCGACGCAGCAGACGTTGTCACAGCAGATGTCGTCGTAGCAGATGTTGTCACAGCAGTCGTCCACACATCAGACGTTGTCACAGGAGACGTAGTCGCAGCAGATGTCGACACATCAGACGTTGTCACAGGAGACGTCGTCGCAGCAGATGTCGTCGCAGCAGACGTTGTCACAGGGCTCGTCGACACACCAGTCGTCGCCGTAGCAGACGTTGTCACAGCAGACGTCGTCACACCAGACACATCAGACGTCGTCGCAGCAGACGTAGACACATCAGACGTTGTCACAGCAGATGTCGTCGTAGCAGATGTTGTCACAGCAGTCGTCGACACATCAGATGTCGTCGTAGCAGATGTTGTCACACCAGTCGTCGACACATCAGACGTTGTCACAGGAGACGTCGTCGCAGCAGATGTCGACACATCAGACGTAGACACGGCAGATGTCGTCGTAGCAGATGTTGTCACAGCAGTCGTCGACACATCAGATGTCGTCGTAGCAGATGTTGTCACACCAGTCGTCGACACATCAGACGTTGTCACAGGAGACGTCGTCGCAGCAGATGTCGACACATCAGACGTAGACACGGCAGATGTCGTCGTAGCAGATGTTGTCACAGCAGTCGTCGACACATCAGATGTCGTCGTAGCAGATGTTGTCACACCAGTCGTCGACACATCAGACGTTGTCACAGGAGACGTCGTCGCAGCAGATGTCGACACATCAGACGTTGTCACAGGAGACGTCGTCGCAGCAGATGTCGTCGCAGCAGACGTTGTCACAGGGCTCGTCGACACACCAGTCGTCGTCACAGCAGATGTTATCACAGCGGACGTAGACACAGCAAGCGTAGACACGTCAGACGTTGTCACAGCAGACGTAGACACAGCAGACGTTGTCACAGGAGATGTCGTCGTAGCAGACGTTGTCACAGCAGACGCTGTCACAGGAGATGTCGTCGTAGCAGATGTTGTCACAGCAGTCGTCGACACATCAGACATTGTCACAGCAGACGTCGTGGCAGAAGATGTTGTCACAGCAGACGTAGACGCATCAGATGTAGACACATCAGACGTAGAAGCATCAGATGTAGACACATCAGACGTTGTCACAGGAGATGTCGTCACAGCAGTCGTCGACACATCAGACGTTGTCACAGCAGATGTCGTCGTAGCAGATGTTGTCACAGCGGTCGTCGACACATCAGACGTTGTCACAGCAGACGTCGTGGCAGAAGTTGTTGTCACAGTAGACGTAGACACGGCAGATGTAGACACAGCAGACGTTGTCACAGCAGATGTCGTCGTAGCAGATATTGTCACAGCGGACATAGACACGTCAGACGTTGTCACAGGAGATGTCGTCATAGCAGATGTTGTCACAGGAGTCGTCGTCACAGCAGACGTAGACACAGCAGACGTTGTCACAGCAGACGTAGACACAGCAGACGTTGTCACAGCAGACGTAGACACAGCAGGTGCAGGCATAGCAGACGGTGTCACAGAGGATGTTGTCACACCAGTCGTCGACACAGCAGACGTTGTCACAGTAGATGTAGACACATCAGACGTTACCGCAGCAGGCGCAGGCACAGCAGACGGTGTCATATCAGTAGATACGTCAGACGTTGTGACAGCAGACGTAGACATCTCAGATGTCGTCACATCAGACGTTGTCACACCAGACGTTGATACATCAGATGTAGACACAACAGATGTCGTCGCAGCGGACGTTGTCACAGGAGTCGTCGTCACAGCAGTCGTAGACATAGCAGACGTTGTCACAGGAGACGTTGTTACAGCGGATGTTGTCACAGCAGGCGTGGACACAACAGACGTAGACACAGCAGGCGTAGATCCAGAGGCCGGATTAGAATTAGAACCTGAAGCCGAGGCAGATTTTGTAGCTGTCGCTGAACCCAATTTTGCTGGTATCTCGTCGTCAAGATCCTTGATTACCACCTGGCGAGTTAGTGATGAAGAAGTGGTTGGGACTGCTGCTGAGGTAGATTGAACTGGAGTCGAACTTGCTGTTGGTGGGAGGCCTAGTAGTTGCAAATAATGATATATTTAGATCGCCAGTTCATCTATTCAACAGTTCCAAGTGAGAAATAATCAGTCTTAAATGTACCTTGGCCCGACGCGGAAGCAGAGGGCGTGGTGGATGGAGTGGCGGATCCACCATCTCCAAAATTTGTCGCAGTACTCGAAATTGGGGCAGACATTATCGCAGCAGATGTCGCCGTAGCAGATGTTGTCACAGGAGTCGTTAACACACCACTCGTCGTCGCAGCAGACATAAACACATCAGACGTTGTCACAGCAGACGTCGTCATAGCAAATGTTGTCACAGGAGTCATCGTAACAGCAGTTGTAGACACAGCAGATGTGGTCGTAGCAGATGTTGTCACAGGAGTCGTCGTCACAGCAGACGTAGACACAGCAGACGTAGACACAGCAGGTGCAGGCATAGCAGACGGTGTCACAGCAGACGTAGACACATCAGACGTAGACACAGCGGTCTTAGACACAGCAGTCGTCGTCACAGCAGTCGTCGACACAGCAGGCGTTGTCACAGGAGACGTCGTCGCAGCAGGTGCAGGCATAGCAGACGTAGACACATCAGACGTAGACACAGCAGTCGTAGACACAGCAGGCGTTGTCACAGGAGACGTCGTCGCAGCAGGTGCAGGCATAGCAGACGTAGACACATCAGACGTAGACACAGCAGTCGTAGACACAGCAGTCGTCGTCACAGCAGTCGTCGACACAGCAGGCGTTGTCACAGGATTCGTCATCACAGCACTCGTAGACACAGCAGACGTTGTCACAGGAGACGTAGACACAGCAGACGTTGTCACAGGAGACGTCGTCGCAGCAGGCGTCGTCATAACAGACGTAGAGACAGCAGGAGCAGGCACAGCAGACGTCGACGCAGCAGACATTGATGCATCCGACGTTGTCACAGCAGACGTTGTCACGGGAGTCGTCGACACACTAATCGTCGTCACAGCAGTTGTAGACACGATAGACGCTGTCACAGCAGGCGTAGACACAGCAGGCGTGGACACAACAGACGTAGACACAGCAGGCGTAGATCCAGAGGCCGGATTAGAATTAGAACCTGAAGCCGAGGCAGATTTTGTAGCTGTCGCTGAACCCAATTTTGCTGGTATCTCATCGTCAAGATCCTTGATTACCACCTGGCGAGTTAGTGATGAAGAAGTGGTCGGGACTGCTGCTGAGGTAGATTGAACTGGAGTCGAACTTGCTGTTGGTGGGAGGCCTAGTAGTTGCAAATAATGATATATTTAGATCGCCAGTTCATCTATTCAACAGTTCCAAGTGAGAAATAATCAGTCTTAAATGTACCTTGGCCCGACGCGGAAGCAGAGGGCGTGGTGGATGGAGTGGCGGATCCACCATCTCCAAAATTTGTCGCAGTACTCGAAATTGGGGCAGACATTATCGCAGCAGATGTCGCCGTAGCAGATGTTGTCACAGGAGTCGTTAACACACCACTCGTCGTCGCAGCAGACATAAACACATCAGACGTTGTCACAGCAGACGTCGTCATAGCAAATGTTGTCACAGGAGTCATCGTAACAGCAGTTGTAGACACAGCAGATGTGGTCGTAGCAGATGTTGTCACAGGAGTCGTCGTCACAGCAGACGTAGACACAGCAGACGTAGACACAGCAGGTGCAGGCATAGCAGACGGTGTCACAGCAGACGTAGACACATCAGACGTAGACACAGCGGTCTTAGACACAGCAGTCGTCGTCACAGCAGTCGTCGACACAGCAGGCGTTGTCACAGGAGACGTCGTCGCAGCAGGTGCAGGCATAGCAGACGTAGACACATCAGACGTAGACACAGCAGTCGTAGACACAGCAGTCGTAGACACAGCAGGCGTTGTCACAGGAGACGTCGTCGCAGCAGATGTTGTCACAGGAGACGTCGTCACAGCAGACGTAAACACAACAGATGTCGTCGCAGCAGTCGTTGTCACAGCAGTCGTCGACACAGCAGGCGTTGTCACAGGATTCGTCATCACAGCACTCGTAGACACAGCAGACGTTGTCACGGGAGACGTCGTCGCAGCAGGCGTCGTCATAACAGACGTAGAGACAGCAGGAGCAGGCACAGCAGACGTCGACGCAGCAGACATTGATGCATCCGACGTTGTCACAGCAGACGTTGTCACGGGAGTCGTCGACACACTAATCGTCGTCACAGCAGTTGTAGACACGATAGACGCTGTCACAGCAGGCGTAGACACAGCAGGCGTGGACACAACAGACGTAGACACAGCAGGCGTAGATCCAGAGGCCGGATTAGAATTAGAACCTGAAGCCGAGGCAGATTTTGTAGCTGTCGCTGAACCCAATTTTGCTGGTATCTCGTCGTCAAGATCTTTGATTACCGCCTGGCGAGTTAGTGATGAGGAAGTGGTCGGGACTGCTGCTGAGGAAGTTTGAACTGGAGTCGAACTTGTTGGTGGGAGGTCTAATAGATACAGACAATGATATATTTAGATCGCCTGTTCAGCTGTTCAACAGTTCGAAGTGAGATATTATCAGTCTTAAATGTACCTTGGCCCGACGCGGAAGCAGAGGGCGTGGCGGATAGAGTGGCGGGTGGAGTAGCGGATCCACCATCTTCAAAATTTATCGCAGAACCAGAAATTGAGGCAGACGTTGCCACATCAGACGTAGACACAGCAGGCGTAGGCACAGCAGGCGCCATAGCAGACGTATACACATCAGACGTTGTCATAGCAAATGTTGTCACAGGAGCCGTCGTCACTGCAAATGTTGACACATGAGACGTAAACATAGCAGGGGTAGACGTGGTCACAGCAGACGGTGCCACAGCAGGCGTAGACACATTAAACGTAGATACAGCGGATGTTGTCACGGAAGACGTGGTCGCAGCTGATGTTGATACATCAGAAGTATACATAGCAGGCGTAGACACATCAGACGTTGTCATAGCAGGCGTAGGAACAGCGGGCGCCGTCGCAGCTGGCGTAGACACATCAGACGTTGTCACATCAGACGATGTCACATCAGATGTTATCACAGCAGACGTTGTCACAGCGGACGTTGTCGCAGCTGGCGTAGACACAGCAGGCGTGGACACAACAGACGTAGACACAGCAGGCGTAGATCCAGAGGCTGGATCAGGATTAGAACCCGAAGCCGAGACAGATTCTGTACCTGTCGCTGAACTCAATTTTGCTGGTATCTCGTCGTCAGGATCTTTGATTACCGCCTGGCGAGTTAGTGATGAGGAAGTGGTCGGGACTGCTGCTGAGGAAGTTTGATCTGGAGTCGAACTTGTTGTTGGTGGGAGGTCTAATAGATACAGACAATGATATATTTAGATCGCCTGTTCAGCTGTTCAACAGTTCGAAGTGAGATATTATCAGTCTCAAATGTACCTTGGCCCGACGCGGAAGCAGAGGGCGTGGCGGATGGAGTGGCGGGTGGAGTAGCGGATCCACCATCTCCAGAATTTGTTGTAGAGCCAGAAATTGAGCCAGAGGCAGTTGATGTTACAGGGCCACCACTAGAGCCTGAAGCAGAAGCAGATTCTGTGACTGTCGCCGAACTTCCTCCAGAGGCCGGAACGGAGCTAGAACCAGAAGCCGAGGCAGATTCTGTAGTTGTCGCTGAACCCAATTTTGCTGATATCTCGTCGTCAAGATCCTTGATTACCGCCTGGCGAGTTAGTGATGAGGAAGTGGTCGGGACTGCTGCTGAGGAAGTTTGAACTGGAGTCGAACTTGTTGGTGGGAGGTCTAATAAAGATACAGACAATGATATATTTAGATCGCCTGTTCAGCTATTCAACAGTTCGAAGTGAGAAATTATCAGTCTTAAATGTACCTTGGCCCGACGCGGAAGCAGAGGACGTGGCGGATGGAGTGGCGGGTAGAGTGGCGGATCCACCATCTCCAGAATTTTTCGGAGAAGCAGAGATTGAGGCAGAGGCTGTTGATGTTACAGGGCCGCCACTAGAGCCTGAAGCAGAAGCAGATTCTGCGACTGTCGCGGAAGTTCCTCCAGAGGCCGGATCAGAATTGGAACGCGAAGCCGAGGCGGATTCTGTAGCTGTCGCAGAACCGGCACCAGAAGTCGAGGCGGATGCAGAGCTTGAAACAGTGCCACTTGCAGGGAGTGAAGCAGAGGCGCCCCTGAATCTAGTAGGAGAGGCATTGACTGGAGTGGGGTTGGCACCAGAGCCTGTTGCTGTTGAAGAGCCAACACTGGAAGTAGAAGCAGATTTTGTGGCTGTCGCGGAACTTCTTCCAGTGGCCGGATCAGAATTAGAATGCGAAGCCGATGCAGATTCTGTAGCTGTCGCAGAACTGGCACCAGAAGTCGAGGCGGATGCAGAGCTTGAAACAGTGCCACCTGCAGGGAGTGAAGTAGAGGCGCCCCTGAACCTGGTAGGAGAGGCGATAACTGTGGCGGTGCCCTCATTGCGGGACGAGGTAGTAGGGTGGATGCACTTGTCCACAATGGATTTCTGCCCTTCGAAAATAGCACTACTCACGGTGCAGGCGCTTGGCTTGCATTCCTTTTTGAAAATGGGGGGCTCGCCTTTGTTACACGTGTATAATGATGTGGGGCTAAGCCTGCACTTTGGTGTAAAGATAGTGCCGCAGAGAACACCAGTAGCTGGACAAAGGCACTTCCCTGGAGGGTTAGTCGTGCATTGATCTGTGCCTGGAGTAGGACCGACAATGCAACCATTGATACACTTTTCTCCACGTTTGGGCTTGGTGCCTCGGCGATCGCAAGTGTAGATATAACCACGGTCGAAATTGCAACCAAAGATGTTGCTACCACAGAAGGTGCCATTAGCGAAGCAAAGATTTCGCCAAGAATGATTTTTGATCCCGTGCTTCTTGTGCTTTTCATTGTGGAGATGGCGATTATTACGGTTACGATGACGTTGTTTCTTGTACTTCCAGAGGCCCTGATCTCCTCCAGGCTGAGGGTCCGTTTCTTCTTCGCCCTCCAAATCCCCGGTTTTGGCGTCCATGATGGACGAATCATCATCATTTTCAAACTCGTCGTCGTCCTCGACCTCCTCCTCAATATCCTCACCATCCTCAGACACATCATAATTAAGAGGTTTGATGTTACACTTGTTAGTGCAAGGAGGAGGTAAGATGATGTTCCTCTTGATAATAGGTTTTTTGCAGCTCTTATTGTCCGTGCCATTGCTCGTGGACTCAAAATCAGGCTCGGGCTTGGACCCGGACTCGGCCTCAATTTCATCCCTGATAGGCCAATCAGTCAGCTTGCAGATGATTTTATCGATGACCTTGTTCTCGCATTTGAGAGTCAGTTTTTCGCCTGGAGTTTATAACCGCCAACCAAGTGCGAGTCAACTGCGTCAGTACCACGACTATGATCAAACAAGACTGTAAGCTGGGTAGCGGAATCGATTTTGACTGCAACATCAAATTGAGCATCAAGGTAGAGTAGCGCACTTACAATTGGGTCTACGGGGGTTTTTGTGGTGATAGCCACCATTGCCGTTGTTTTCGGTTTCGAATCCCGCTGCGATAACACCATCTCTGCTAGGACTTTCATCAGCACCCGATAGTTGCAGTGCAATGAAGCACACAATCACCAAGGCAGTCGAAGCAAGGCTTGGAATGGGCCACCTCATTGAACCTGGTGAGTCTTGATATCTCTTTTACTCGAGTATATGGGAATATGGGGTATATGCATCGAAAGAGAAAGAGAGAAGGCAATGGGGGGGGGGGGGGGGGGGAAGAGGGAGGAAAGAGGACAGAAAAGAAGGAATGAAGATTTTTTTGGCAATCTCCTTTATAGTGCGATTAAAAATTCGAGAAAGAGATCAGCTCACTTCACAGGGATCTTAGCATCATTTTTTGACGTGCAGAAGACCATCCCGCCTGCCTCGCGTAATATACATAATCCAGCATTCTGGAAGAGGCTAAGTGTTGCCGTGACAAACAAATGGTAAGCCCTTATTTCGGCCTCAGTTGCACATTCGTCCCTCGGTGCAAACAGAGATTATGTCTCCCCCCTATATCTCTCTGACTCCCCTTAAAACATCGATTCCTTTTTTTGTTTGTTATCAACACGAGGACAAGGGATAACCATTCCTTAATGGCTTGAACGTTGTGGTTACTTTCGTAATTCGTGCAGTCTACGTCCAATTTTGATGGTTTTTTATCATCGAAATTTGCTTTCCCTGTCAGTCGCACAAAATCAAATCTTTCTTCGGAGAACACGGATGACCACGAGGATGAGTCCGGCTCGAGCGAGTTTTTTTCTGGCGATTGCACCTTGGAAGCTAGAGTTCTTATATTTTTGGAATTGATTTTGTGCCACTGGCTGGGAAAATTAGACGTGAACTGTACCGTACACACCAGGACTTCTGTCGACCGAGTGGGTAGTCGCTTGCTTGTCGACCTCGTCAAAATTCCATGGAACAATTGTGTTGCACGTCGACCGGTCTGGCGACTTTTGGGCTCACAAAAAATGAAGTTTAAAGTCCCAATAAGCCCTATCTCGGGATCCAGGTTGGAAGCCACTCCCCATATTGAAATCCTGCTAAGAAAGCCAGCAAAAACAGTTTCGAATAACGCATCCGCCAATACTCATCATGTGCACAAGAACACAGGTTGAGCAGGGAGGGGACATGTTACCGGGTCTTCAGCATCAGTGTGGCAAGGGCTGCAATATCAAATATCCGTCGGGAGTGAGAGAAGGGGCGTGAAATGGGGATCAGTCGACGTGCAACACAATTGTTCCATGGAATTTTGACGAGGTCAACAAGCAAGCGACAACACACCCGGTCGACAAATAGACAAAACGAACAATGAATCAGTGTTTGGGGCTTACAAAATTGAGGCTAACTACGACAGGTCATACTCTGAACACGAAGTGCGAGGTTCATTCCACGCTGAAGTGGTTAACAAGACAACTTGCCAATTACCTGACCGAAGACTGTGGCCATATGCTGAATCGTTTAAGAGCGGGAAGCCAGGACCGACAACAGATCCTAAATTGAAAACGCTGGTTACTACTCTTGGAGAGGTGGTTTATTTTGGTGGCTACAGTGAAAGCATAGAGTACGAAATCGCTTCTTTCAGTCATCGATGTCAGTTTCGGTTGATGAGTCGAGATCAACAAAGCTGCCAGTATCGTACATGCCAAAGACTTCCACAGCACCATGCTGTTTAAGTAACCTGAGGTCATTCAACTCAAGGCTAATAGTGTATACGAGGATCCCCTGACGCTACCATGAAGCCAACCCTGTATTTCATATCATCATGAGTCATGACTAACACCTTAGCTGGTTTAACCTCCATCATTGACCAGACTCGCAAGGACCCATCCTCACAGGCAGTGGTAAACTCTAGCCTTGTTTATTTTTGTGTGTACGCATTCTCTTTGCATTAGTTGACATTATTAGTAAGTACCCCTTTACAACTTGGCCTTACCACTGACCACGCGTGTGTGTTCAGTGGATGAGAAGGGCTTATAAGATTGACCGTCCAGCCACAGCATCTCGTCCTTGATCTTGGTAGGGTCCATGCCTTCGTTTACGAGCTCAACCTTGCGCTGCTTGAACGTGCCAGTGATCTCCATAGCAGGCACCTTGCGGATAAAGATAGGCACAGAGTATTTTGGCAAGTTTTTAAGGGCGAACTTCGCGAAATTGTCCCAGTTCATGGCATCTTTGGAGACAATGGCGGCCATGCCAGCACGACCGTCGTGACCAGGGATCTGGACTCCATAGATGTTGACCTCGATACAGTCAGGGTAGGTGGAGAGTACTTCCGAGACCTCGGCCGTCGACACATTCTCTGATTTCCAGCGGAACGTATCACCAACACGATCACCAAAGTAAAAGTAACCATCCTTGTCGCGACGAAGGATATCACCGGTACGGAAGTACTGATCGCCGACCTTGAATGCGTCCGTAACCACCTTTTTACTGTTGGCGCTGGCATTCTTGTGGTATCCCTGGAAAGCACGCGTTGGATCGGTCGAATCAATCTGGGTCAAGAGCTCACCAGGCTCGTCGGCCTTGCACTCGATACAGCGGCCGTTCTTGTCGCGGATCAACTCCTCTGTCTGGATATTGAATTTGGCAATCTTTAAGCCCTTGTCCACAGTCCGTGCAAGAGATCCCCGGTATCCAATTGCGCCAGCTCCGTTAGGTCCAGTATTGTAATTGGTCAGGATGCCTGTTCCTTCTGTGCTCGCGTACCACTCTCCAATCAAAGGGATCCCGAAGCGATCGCGGAATCGGTTCCAAACGTCTGGTCGCATTCCATTCCCATGAGCCATGCGGATAGTATGGACCTTGTCCAGGGCCGATTCGGGGGCATTGAGCAGGTACCTGCAAATCTCTCCAATGTATTGAATGACAGTGACCTTGTTGGCCCGGCATTCGTCCCAGAAAGTCGAGACAGAAAACTTGCGTGCCAACACGACTGTTGCACCTGTCACCCATGCAACACATATTCCAAGCACAGCACCTGCACTATGATAAAGAGGAAGGGCAATATAAAGACGATCCTTCTCGCTAAAGTGATAAAATGATGTCCAAAAAAGTGCAGCGACTATATAAAGGTAGAGGAAGGAATTAGCCCGCTGTTTCTGTTCCCATTTCATGTAGTAAAACGTGAGCACATTGCTTACCGTTCGCTCGCGAGTGCGAAAAACGTCCAGCTTTCGGAAGTCCAGTCGTTCCTGAAGTGTAGATCAACATGGCAAGGTCGTTGGCTGTGGTCTTCTTACGGAGACTTCTAGGCAAAGCAGCGTCAGAGATATGGGACAAGTCGATGGGAGTTGCGAAGGAGTGCAGTTGAGGGCCACCATAGGAGTAGATTGTGTATCCCATTTCCAGAACTTCGTCCAGGACGTTCTCAATTGGTGCTGGTAATTCTGTGTCCATGATCAGCAACGTAGCGGTTGCTGTGCGGAGAGAATGAGTGAGGGGCTTGCCAGCCAGGTTGGTGTTGATGAAGGCGCCGGTAGCCCCGATCTTATTGAGACCGAGCCAACAGAACAAAAACTCTGGCTTGTTCTGCATGAACAGCGAGACAATGTCTCCACGTTTGACTCCTTTGGACAACAACCAGTTTCCAACCCTGTTGGACTCTTTCAACATCAGAAAAAAAATAAAAAAAGAGGATGTCAAAAAAAGAGGTTGTCAAAAAAAGAGGTTGTCAGTCTAAAGAAAATTATTTTTGTCACTTTGCCCAAAGTAGCGACAGTTCGAAACTCAGAAGCGATTTGAAGTGGAGAGCACGTCTGATCTTGGGCACTTACCACGCTGGATGTCCTGAAAAGTGTACGACTTGCCCTCAAAGACCAACGCTTCACGGGTGGGGTGTTTCTTGCAGGTCTCCTCAAAGCGGTACGAGATGTTGACGGTGTCGTTCTTTTCATAGGATCTGTAGCCCAGCTTGGCACTGATTAGACCCTTGCCAAGCTTAGCATCGCGGGGGATCGCGAGCTTGGAGCCCACGTACATGGCCGCAGGAATAGCGGCGGCAGCGATCGTTGGAACAGCTGCAAAAAGTTCGGATGAAATGATAAGGAGGGGATCGACAGAATTAGTGGCGTACTTCGTGCGCAATACAAATAGCCCGAGAGAGGGGAGAGAAGGACATTGCAAGGCGTAATGAGAGCGAGGACAAAAGATCATTGTCCACACAGCACTAGATTGTTGTTGATGAGTATGTCATGGAGAGCGGTCGGTCATCGTCCACTGTCGGATCTTGCATTCCCGTCCATCAGAGCGACTCGGATAGGTCGGCGATCAAAGTCCAGCTGCAGGAGCTGTGGCTTCGATCTGGATATCTCGTGCACTCACCATCCATGGTATTTGATCAATGAACGAGAGGTACTGAAGGAGGTGGCGAGACAGAAGGAGAGAGGAGAGAGGATCCAACACAGATAGAGGAGAGAATGAAGAGCAAGAAGAGAGAGGACAGCGTTGGCGGTAGCAGAACACGAGGGATTGATGGGCCTTTATAAAGCGAACAGATCCAAGGCAGAGAGTGAAGATGATGATGGGACGAAGCGGTCTCCTCCTTCTCGCTAAAGCGGCCGCACGAGGCGAGGCTGGATCTGAGGGCGGAGTGGAGACGAGACGAGTGGTGGGGATCCTGGATGCTCAGGCCCACGCCAATAAAGCGGTCGTGTTCCGCTGTTCGTCCACGGCCCACAGGCACACGCGCCATGGTCGGCACCACGTTGTCGAGCCTCGGCCCATCTGTGTCAGACACAATAGATACACTCGTAGCTGACAGCAACCCTTTTCTTGTGCCCGGCGTCCCTGCCTTGCTGGCTGACCCCAGGATCCACTTGAAAACCATGCGTCTTCTTCGGTCGGGAGATCCGAGCCATGAGGTCCCTGTCCCTCTCGGCTCGCATGGACCTGTGGGCCGGGCCTGTGACGACCGCAGAGCAGCCGTGGAACACACATGATTGCCCTGAGCCTTCTGTGCAGCCACACACATTATTGCTCATCCTGTCGATGTGAGCCGCGTTGGCAAGCCCCTGTCTGCTTGACCAACGACCAACAGGCGATTGACGCATGCCTATAGATAGAGGTAACGACCTGTTGGCGCCCACGCACTGGACACTGGATCACGGTGGCAAAGACCTCGCACCTTGGTGCGGTCTCGGTGTAGAAAAGACTGCTGCGGCAAATGAGCACCATTGACCGCAGCTCATGGGATAAATGCATTGAGATTGAACAAATGGGGCTCAATAAGTCAATTGGTTAAATAACAGACCGTGGGCAGTGCTGCCCTCCATACCACTCTGCACTACCCTTCATCAGGATGCCAAAGCACCGGACGACGTTTTCGGAGGACGACCTCATCGACTACCGCTACGACTGGGACTATAGCTGCGAGGAAGACGTGGTTTCATCAACCGCCGCTCTTCAAAAGCCATCCAATGGACTGTTGAAGGCACGACGAAAGCCGAAGGCTGTCCATCTTCCAATGGAGATCTTACGACTGATTTTCGACCATTGCAGTCCAGAAATCATCCGGATTGTAGCATCGCTGGTGTGTCGGCAGTGGTACCGGGCTTCGAGGGCGAACCTTGGTCCCGCTTGTGTGTGGAGGCATGGGCAGGGCGATGACCAGCAGCAGTTTTTGCAAAAGATGAGAAACTCCCGACGGCTAAGGTTACAGCTGGCAGGCATCATGCCAGATGGTTGGTCCTCGTGGAAGCGCTTCCTGGATGCAGTCTTGGAACCATCGGAGGACCTTTGTCGAAGCATCCAGGTGCTTGTGTGCGTTAGTGATGGAACCTTTGTTGATCCGCTGGGATCTCTCATAAGCCGCCTGAGGTTCCTTCGTCGACTTGTCCTCCACGATGTTCACGGAGTTCCCGTACTATCAACGATTTTCGAGCACTGTCCTATTCTCCAAGACCTATCAATTCATGCCCTCCAGGAAATCGCCACCAGACCGGATGTTAACTCCACGCACAACCACCTTAACGCGTTCGCGTACACTGGGCCTATCGGGCAGCCAACTATCATGTGGTTGCTAGAGAACTGTCCTGAGCTGCAGATGTTGAATTTAAACCTGACGGTGGGCCACGTGAACCTAACGACCATTTACACGACCGTCGGCAAATGCTGTCGCCAACTACGAGAGATGACGATCGCTGAGATGACAGGATACTTTAATCGACGCGCAGATCGCGACCCGATCTGGGTACTTCATCAAAAGCATACACCCTGGCTTAAAACCATGGCTCTTACAAGACACGATTTCCCTATCCGTTCAGACAAATGGGATCCCGATCGAGCTGCCCGAATAGTCTTTCATGGTCTGACCCATCTCTCTATCCCAAGTGAACAAGGACCAGGGTACAGGGAACTAGACCTGATCTTACGATGCGCCCCCGCTCTTGTCAGCCTGATCGCACCTCACTCAGACTTCCTGTGGATGCACAGTCTTCGAGGGAAATTGGCGTGGTACGACATTGAAAGAATATCAAGCCAACAAAAGAAGCGAAGGAGCAAGGAGAAGGCCAGGCAACAACGTCTTGCCACCCGTGGAATCATCGAGGACTACCCAATCAAGAATGAATGGCAGTGCAGCGAATTGCGAACACTCAGTGTTCGGCCACCACACAGGGATTTCTTCTCAAGGATCCGGAATATAGACAACGTTGGGGTGTTTTACAAGTATCTGGTCGACCGCTGCCCAAAGATCGCATGGCTTACTCTGAACTTCTATAGTTTGGATATCGGGCAAAGACTTTTGCCAAGCTATAACAGTTGGTCCTTCATGCCTGGCTATCCTTCGCCATTTGGACCTAAAGAATCGATCAAGACAAGTCAAAGGCGAGCCCCGAACGACCTTCATCTCTTACGCGGCCTAGAGAACTTGTTTTCGCTTACATTAAGCGCGTCGACCCTCCCAGGAGTTCTAGCAGCTGAAGATCTTGCCTTTTTCCGACGTCCTTCAACTCGAACTGGTCCGTCTAATGGAATAGTAGGTGAGGAGGATGAACCGCCAATATGGCCACTGCTTGCATCTTTTAAGATACACTATAAAATTAGTCCTCAGGTCCACTCCAAGACATTTTACAACTCGGTGGTTGAAGATCTGACCGAAATGCGCCCTGGGGTTCATTTCGAAATCACCCAAGTATAGCACCCAATTCCCCTCGCCCTGCGTCAAAATAAAGTGCGCGATTGAAAAAGAAAAAACTTGGTGGCCACCAAGAAAGGTAGGAATGGAAAAGGACAAAAAAGAAGCCCAGGGGAGCGGCCCACGGCTGTCTGCTTGTTCTTGGAGAAACGTGGATACGGGGGCTAGGTAAAGTAAAAAACAGGCGGCGCTTGCTCAATTGGGTTTATTTGCAAAGACCCCTTGGGCGAAGAAAAGAGGATGTCTAGGTGGAAGTGAGAAGAGCAAAGGCAATCAATCCTCCACGTAGTGAAGAAGCGTGCTACAACGTTTCCACACGCCCGCGACAGCCCACGTTTGATGATTTCCGTGCTCAACAAAAAGTTTAAAATCGGATGTTGGAGAAAGGTATGTACCAGCAGCGGAGACGAAGTCGGGTTGCATCCCGAGAGCAGCATCGGCCAATGGCGCTGCACTCCAATAAATAAGCATTGGACGGGGGTCGACCATCCCTCTTTTTCTATTCTTTTCTTCTGCTGTCCACTGCTCCGCCCTTGCTGTGGTATTGTATTATTTTCATTGTCCCTGCGACTTCCCTCGGTATTTTCCCCCTCTTCCTCCTCCTCCTCCTCCTCCCCCCTTCTTCTTCTCCTTTCAACAACCTGTAATCATTGTTCACACACAGGATTCGCAAGTCATGATCCGCAGCGCAAAATCGCAGTCATCAGCTCCTCTGGCACCTGGCGATGCTCACAGCGATAACAGCGACAATTTTATCAACCATGACCACATTAACTCCTCATACTCACACCTCCAGATCCCCATGGTCGACCTCAAAAACTCAACCGGTCCTGAAGATGAAGTCTTTGAAGCTTTGCCCCAGCCAGTAGATTTCTCCGGCGTCACCCCAAGCACTCGGTACCAGGTTCGAGGATTGGCTCGACGGGCCCTATCTTATCATCGACGACAGAGGGTCACCAGCATCTTTTGCTTAGTTCTCTGGCCTATTCTTCTGGTGATAATCTCTTTTGCGATCTCTTCGTCTGGAAAGAAGACGGGGCTTATCCGTTATTGCACAAACGAAGTGAATCCTCAGCGGGATCGTTCCTTTGATCTGGGCCAAGGAGGGTTCTTGCCGGAGGATAATGGTGTTTATAACACGCCAGTATATCCATCTGCATTCGTGAGCACGTCATCGTATGACATGCCCTGTGTTCGTTGGTTTGGACAGCCCTACCCAACCAAGCAGCCCTACGAAAACAACACGCACCCTGACCAGCCAGACACGTAAGACAATCGTTCTTCTCCTCGGTACAGGTTAAAGAGTGTAGATACGATCCTAACATGTGTTTTTATAGTGTATATGTCCCAGATCCCGATTTTGGCTGGTATAACCTGAGCTCAGCCAGCCAGGCCTTTTGGAATGAGCCCCTTTTCAAAGTGGCTAGCCAGGTCGACTTCAACATTTACCCAGCTTACCTCCGTGGATTTTCAGCAATCAACCAGTCCACTTACATCAGTGCCGACAATCCTGATATTCTCAAGTTACTAGGATCAGTTCCAAACATTCAGCGTGTCCTCGATTCAGAAGTTTGGCCGCCAGTGGATGCCAACGGGACGGCGTACGCCATCTTTAACAGCTCGGCGCCCATCGATCCCCAGAAAGGACTCTTGGCAGCTATTCCAATTCGTTACGACGACTCTGTTATCATAAAGACTATCGACAATGGAGAGCCTTATTCGACCTACAACACATCTCATCGGTTTACTGCAACTCCTATGTACCTGCCGCTTGCGAATGAGCGAGAGATAGAGCAGGAGATGCAAAACTGGGTATCTTGGTTCGGTAACACTTCGTATCTAAGTGACCGAAGATTGCCTTTTGGAGGTGTCTCTGTTCATGACTTGGATCCTACGCAAGCCAGGATTAAAATGACGATGCAGCTCGGCGCCTATGACAACAGTCGGTTACAAAGCTGGAATGTTCCATCGGGACCAGGTCTTCGACAAATTATTACCACGACACAAATGACACAAGCAATAGCTCGACTCAAATACGGAGTCAACTATACCATCTCCCAGGGCATTCGAGCTCTGCCCTACGAGTTCTCGTGGAGCAGGTTGAACGGAGAGAGTTCGAACAAAAACTCCATGTTCATGTTCCCGTTTGCTCTCTCATTCTTGTTGCCGACTTTTGTCTCCATCTTGGTTCAGGAGAAAGAAGACCGCCATCGCATGATGATGTCCATGGTAAAAATGGCTTAGGACTGAGATATTTTTACTTCAATTTATATCACTCGAGTAACGTTTTGATATATCTACTCTCTTTGTCGATGCGGCAAATGTCTTTAGAATGGCCTCAAGTCAAGCTCATACTACCTAGCCCACTACGTCGAGTTCATGACGATGCAATTAATCCTGACCATCTTCTTCTCGCTAACCAACGTTGCGATCAAGTCGCAGTTCATCACGAGGACAAATCCTGGGGTCACCATCATGCTTTTCCTGATCTGGGCCCATGTTCAGACCACTTTTGCGTTTGCCTTGGCATCATTTTTCTCCAAGACCCGCAAGGCGACCTTGGTGGTCTACTGCTTTGTCTCACTGTCGGCCATCATGGCCAGTGTTGCCACCTTTATATTTAGAAACGGCATCCCATTTGCATGGTTTATCCATCCAAGTTTCAACTTTTTTAATATTCTGAACCAGGGCATCGTTCAGTCCTCGCTTCTGAACGGTAATTACCCCATGGTAATCCAAGATTTTGCCTCTGGGAGCTTGATGTTCAAGTGCCTCATGTTGCTGTTGGGCGAGAGTGTTCTTTTCGTCATTATTGCTCTGTAAGTTGTTAAACCATGAATTCATTTCACTCGGAGCGCTTGTCATTGTCAACTCAACTCATATTGCCCTGCTTCTTTTCACTCCACCAGGTACGTTGACGCTGTGGCGCCTTCTGAATATGGTGTCCATCGTCCATGGCACTTCCCTATCACTGGATGGTTTGTGTCTTCGTCCAGTACCACAGTACGAGATCCCGAGTCCAGCCTTGCTCATGGTCGTTCTAACTCCTCCAGCGACAATGACACCGAATCCTTGGATGGCGGTGATGCCGACGTGCACGAAGAGCGCAACAAGGTCTTGACCCATTACGACGCAGAGAAAACACCTCTGGTGATTAACAACCTCTATCATCGATACCCTGGCAAGGTCGAAGCGGCCCTCCGTGGCATGTCCTTTGGTGTCGAGACCAACACAGTTTTGGGGCTCTTGGGTCCAAACGGCGCCGGAAAGTCAACTTTGATTCATTTGTTGACTGGTCTCTATGAGCCTACATCTGGCACAGCCTCGGTCGCCGGAGCGAATATCCGAATGGACATGCATCTTGTCCACAGTCGTATGGGTGTGTGCCCTCAACACGATATTCTATGGGGCGATCTGACTGTGGCCGACCACTTGTTGTTCTATGCTCGTCTGCGTGGTATTCCCCCTGCACTTGAACAGCAAGCCGTGACCTATGCCATTGCGTCCGTCTCCATGTCAAAATTCAGAGATCGTCAGGTCAAGGGCTTGTCAGGAGGTGAGAAGCGCCGCGTGTCGATCGCAATTGCGCTGTTGGGTGATAACAGGGTCATCTTCTTGGATGAACCCTCGACTGGATTGGACCCTGCGATTCGACGAGTCATCTGGGATATCATCAACCGTGTCAAGGTTAACAGGACCGTCATCTTGACCACCCACTCGATGGAAGAGGCCGATATCCTTTCGGATCGGATTGCCATCATGACTTCTGGTCGCCTGCGCTGTATCGGCACAAGCTTACATCTGAAGGACCTTTATGGCTCCGGCTTCCGCTTGAACATTACCTCCAAGCCTGGCCGCCTGAATGAAGCCTGTAAGAGTGTGGAAGAGAAGTTGATGAGACCCGCAGGAACTCGGTACAGACGGACCGACAAGTTTACAAACGCAAGTGTCTTTGACTTTGAGGTCGAGTCGTCACCTTTGGAAAACGAAAGTAGAGGTCAGCTCTCCAAACTATTCCACTGCATGTCACAGCCGGGCATGTTCCCAGCTATTGAGGATTGGGGCGTTAGTCAAACGACGCTAGAGGATGTCTTTATCAAAATCGTCACTGACGCCGATACAAGTCTTGTTGTGCCCTCAATTGTCCAGGCTGATCAACTCTGATTCATTTCACAACAATAAATATCTGATGTTTATTTCAAGGCAAAACATCCATTTGATCCGTTAGAGGGATGCCTTCTGCACAGGCAAAATCATGTATCCGTTTCTGGGAAAGTGGAGTACCACTTCGATTGAAGCCAACGGTTCTGGGCGGATACTCACTCTTCGTGAAGTGATCTCGACAATCTCTCCTCGAACTGGCACTTTTCCATAGTCGTTAGGGGACACTGTGACGATCTGGCCTACTCGTCGCTTTTCTTGCGCGTGCACCTTCTCGCCCGTGGGAACAAAACCCTTGTCGGGTCGAGCCGCTGCCGCTTTTGCTACCTCCAGCGCTTCCTCACCGGTGAGCTTGACGCGGTCCTGGGTTGGGTGAGCATGGGTTTTCATATAAGCCTTCATCTGCGAAAACCAGGCAAAGACACGAGGGTAGGCCGTCTTGTTCACGTATTCAGGTGCGCGGCCCGTCGTCAACAACCAATGAATTTTGCCAAAGATACTAAAATCGGCAGCCGAAGGTTTAACAGTCCCCATGATCCATCCTCCTTCAACTGGACGGACCGCAGGAGGGAGAGGAGACTGTTGATGTTTCTGAAAGGTCTCCATGGGTCCCTGCAAAGCCTGCTCCAATGTATCCAAGTTTGACAAAAGCTGGTCCAAGAGGAAGGGCTGTGCCTTTCTGATGGCCTTGGTATTGATGGGTCGGCCTCCAGAGAGCTTTGATCGATCCTCAAGAAAGGCGGTGTTACCAAAGACCGCATGCAGCGGGCTTGCTTTTTGCTCCTCAGGAGTGGCGCCCCATGGCATTTGATCTCTAACATTTCCAAAGAGTAGTTTCTAATCAAGACAAAAAGAGGACACCAAATAAAAGAGAAAACGTATTAGTGTTTGATGGTCGCCGACGAGCACGATCATTGACCCGATTCGCTCGATTGGCTCCAAAACATCCTTAATTTTCTTTCCACCTCTTGCCATCCCAGCAGCAGCAGATCGAACATGACTTCACCTCGCCTCTCCCTCTTTTTATGGGTCGAGGCTATGGTAGCTCACTTACATCCACCCAAGTGGACACCATATCAGACATGCCACGGACATGGGAGTCTTCATCTCCGGGGTAGCGGCGCTCAAGTTCGTCCAATATCACGGCGGTATCGCAGTACACGTTGTTGCCGATCTGCATAATGGGGATGCGTCGGTAACCATGAGTCAAAGGCTCTAGTAATCTGAGTATCGAGAAATGCACCAACAGACGAGGATGGTTACTGCGGGTTCGAAGAAAAGGATCTGTGGCGCAAGTATCTGCTGGCGAGTCTTACGGTCGTGGGAGCATACTCGACGTCATGACTGAGCACCAGGGCAGGCCCTTGACGCGAAGAGCTGTGGTGATCTTTTCCGCGTAAGGAGATCCTGAAATTAGAGATAGGCGTGGAGGGATATGAGTAAACTGAGCAGAGACAACTGCACTATCCAGCCACGACGTTTACCGATGTAGTGATGGAGAATGATTTCTGGTTTAGACATTTTCAGGATATGAGGATGGAGGGGGGGGGGGGGGGGGAAGTGGAGGATGGGAGAGATGGGGAAGTGAAGAAGAATAGGATGAAGGAACGAAGAAAGAAAGGAAGAGGGAAAAAATGAAAGCAGGAAGCAAAATGAACAGAGGGCAGCCCTCAATTCGATATGGGTCACAGCAGTCTGCGCATCTCTCTGCTCCACATTCCATCCCCCTTCATCTCCATCTCCATTTCTTTCTCCTCCAACAACAATCTCGCCTCCATCGAAGGCCATGCAATAACGGAAAAAAAATGCTTTTGTTCAACTGCTAAATATGCCCTATGTTTGATCTACGTCAAAAGCGAGCTTTGACTACGGCTTCCTCTTTTTTGTGTGCCCTTCAAACTATTACTCTTCATCGTCGCTGATCTCCACATCCTCCTCTCCGGCGATAAGATCGCCATCGACGGTCATGTTGCTCATGTCCCGGTTAATCCGTGCCTCCAACTCCTCAGGCGACTCATCCTGGTCCACATCGCGAGTATACTTGGAGAAATCGAAAACATCATCACCATCATCATCCTCATCGGCACCAGCAATCTCGGGGTTGAAATCGAACAATTCCCTTCCAGAGAACTGCAACATCTTTCCAGCCTTGAAGGCAGCCTCCTTGGCCTTGCGCTTGGCCTGCTCCTCTTGTTCCACACGATCTGCACGAGTCTTCTTCCAGGCAGCAAAAGTCTCTACCGTCACTGGTGTGAGGTTCTTGCCCAACTTGTGACGCTCCTTCTCCAAGAACTCCTCGATAGAAATGACCTCCTTGTTGGCCTCGGCTCTCAACTCGGCCTTGGTCTTCAGGATAAAACCTGGAGGCAAAGCGTGGCGATATTTGCACTGAGTACCACCGTTAGGGCAGTCCCAGAACCAACCGTACTTTTGGTTCTCAATAGCCTCCAAGAAGAACTTGCACACAATGTCGGTTGTTGTAGCAGCAGGGTTTCCTCCCTTTCCAGCCTTCGATGTGACGACATCCTCCAACTTTTTCTGATCCCACTTGTCCATGGTATCTGTTACGAACACAAAAAAAGTGGCACGGACACAAAGTGAGTTAGCTTAATTTGAGCATGGATTCTACTCCTTTCCGAGATTTTTTTGTTCCAGTTGCCTGCGCCTCCTCTTCCTTGATGATTGTAAAGGACCTACCGTTCTTCTTTTCCTCGTCACGGTTGTCAGTGTAAAGATCCCTCTTGGTGGCCTTGCGCTCGATGTTAAGATCGTGAGAGAACTTGCACTTGTCTCCCTTTGTACAGGTGCCAGCTTTGTGGAAAGCACAAAGAATGGTCTTGGGGTTCACACCAAAAGGAACCTTCTGTTGCACATGAATAGGCTTGAACAAATCCACGAGCTCATCCTTCTTTGCCTGCTCAGCCTTCTTGCGATCGATGATGGCCTGCTTTTCGCGATCCCTCTCAATCTGCGAGTGTGTTTTTTTTTGTGTTCCAGTGAATAAAGTAATCGCAATAGGGAAGTGGTTGATTGATGGTCGTAGATGGTTGTTGAGGTGTAGGCCAAAGTGGTCGAGGGTCGAAAAAGTGAAAAGTTGAAAGTTGATTCAGGGAGAGTCCGAATAAAGGAATAGAGGAATAGAGAGACATTGTAAGCGTCCACCTTCATTGCCAACATAACATTCCATGCAATTGTTCTAAAGAAAAGTTGACTGTACCATGTCCTTTCTGGACTGACCAGCATGCATGGCCTGGTTCTTGACGGTCTCGACATAACGGCCAACCTTTGCAGACTTGTTCTTGTTCTTAAGTCCAAAAGTCTTGTCCTCGACAATCTTCTTTTTCTCTCCGGTAAGTTTCTTTGGTGGCATGATGAAGGGGATGGAATGTGGGGGGTCGTTTGTCAGATCACTCTGATGATTGCCTCCTGGAAGTCAATGTCAAGGGATAAAAGATGAATTGAATCGCTGGGACCGTCTGATTGCACCATTGGACTTCACGCAGCGGTGACAACAGAGAAGACAAACAAAGATGCACACGTGATGCCAAATTGTGACGGTGATATTTCTATTAAGGTTGGTGGCGTTTGTACTCAAACAGGGCATACAAACAGGGTATACGACTAGACTGCAGTGTCCTCCTCTTCCTTCTCCTGCGTTTGAGAACGCTTTTTCGTCTTGCGGATCAAGAAGGTAAGCAAGAATGCAAGACCAAGAAGAGGAGTCAGCACCATGAAAAGGAATTTGAACGAGTCTGCATAAGCTTGGATGACATCTTTGCGGACATTGTCTGGCAGTTCTGCAGCAGTATTCATGTTCTCAACCACATTCAACTCCTTCACCAACTGTTGCATGGTCATTGGAAGTTTAGCCAAGTTTCGAGCGAGACCATTGTTAAAAGTGGCTGCACAGACCGCGACTCCGATAGCACCGCCGATACTGTTGGCAAATCCGACGAGAGCCGTGGCGACGGCCACCTCTTTGGGACCGGCATGTTCTTGAGAGGCAAGCATCACATTCTGAAAGATGAAGCCTTGACCAAGACCCATGAGAATGACAATACCCACTTCCATTCCAATCGATGTGCTTTGATCCCACAAGTGCAGCAAACCGACACCAGTGGTCATAACGCCTGTGCCAAAGGCAAGGAACACGCGGACGTCCTTGATTCTCCTCATCAAAGCGGAGGAAATGAAGGTGCTGAAAACAATGCCGATGACATTGGGCATGAGGCGGAGACCAGAGCTCGTGGTTGTGGCGCCTTGGACGACTTGGAAAAACAAAGGGATGTAGAAGGTGCAGCCCATGAAAACCAAACCAACTAGTGTGTTGATGATCAGCAATAGAGCAACATCACGGTTCTTGAGTAAAGTCATGGGGATAACGGCGTTCTCGCTGGCTATGTTTTCCACTACCACCATTATGGCAATCAGAACAACAAAGACGCAGAATAAGGAAATGATGACGGCCGAGTTCCAAGCATGGGTAGTGCCGCCCCAAGTTAATGGCAGGAGCAAGCAAACGACGGTCGCAATGATGAAGAGAACACCGAGATAGTCTACTTGAGCCAATTGAGAGCGAAGGTTGGTACGCTCAAATGGAAGGCGGTGAAAGTAAGAAATGAGGCCAACGGCTAGTGCGCACAAGGGCAAATTGATGTAGAAACACCAGCGCCAGGTAGAATGCTGCACAAAAGCCCCTCCAAGGAATGGGCCGACAACACTCGAGATGCCAAGAGCCGCGTAGGCAATGCTCTGGTACTTGGCGCGCTCTGCAATGTCATCAAACATATCGGAGAGGATGATCATCACCATCGATCCGAGACCGGCCCCTCCAACACCTTGCACAGCTCTGAAAAGAATGAGCATCGTCATGGAGTTGGCGGCACCGCATCCAATGGATCCGAGAAAGAAGATAGTGTTGGCGGTCAGCATGACAGCCTTACGACCAAAGATGTCGGAAAAGCGTCCGTACAGCGGTGAGACAGCATTGAACGTCAGGAGATATGCGGTAGCTATCCAGGACATCTGAGTCTGAGCATTGAAATCGGATGCTATGCGAGGAAGAGCAGTGGCGATAATATTGATGTCCAGTGTGGAGAGAAATGTGCAGATAGAAAGTCTAGGACAACAAGTTCAGTCGGTAATCAATAATGCGTCAATGATGAGGGTCAAAGTGGTGCCAGATCTTTGGGAAGAACATACCCAATTAAGAAAAGAGCTAAGCGCAGCCCTGACATGCCATGAACGCCGTGTCTGGCCTCGACTTGCTGTTCGAGGTCCTTTTCATTACAGTCCGGAACGTTGTCTTGAGAGCATGAACGTTTGGCTAGGGCACCATTCGAGGCGTCGTCGCCCTTGCCGCTGGCAGCAGTGATTGAGGAGTGAGAGGAACTTGTCTCTAGCATTGTCGGGGTTTTTGTGAGGGGCCTGAGATGCGAGAGAGGCGATGAGGAGACAGATGAAGGCAGGCTACCAGGTATTTGTACGATCGTTGAGGAGCGATAGACCAAGTGTATCCCTGGCCGTTGTTCAATCCCCGAAATCCTTTTCTGTAAGCCAGGATACGGTGCGACAGACCTCAGAGCCGCAGCAGAGAACCTTGAAACTGCGTGCATCGATCTCGAATAAAAGCTAAAAATTATTCAATCCAGCCAAAAGTCCAATCACTCCAATGGAGGGATCGGAGTATTTGAACCTCCTGTCGCAATTGCTTACTTGGACAACGGGGAGTCGTCTCTCAACGTCAGCAGACAGGCGTTACCTTGTGTGTGCCCGATCTGCCCGATCTGTACTTCTTTCCTCACGCTACCGTCAGTTTGAACTTCGATTCTTTATGAAGATACGATCGTACGACAGGGGTTTTCTTAAAAAAACAGACTATGTCTCCTTCAACGGCTTGCGAGCCTCGATCAAGAAACGAGTTGTGTACGCGACAAACGAACCGTGGGTTTGAATGTGTTGATGCATCTCCTTCAACTTGTCCTTGTATTTCTCGACTGTAAATCCTGGGACAATCCAGATAACCTTTCTCAAAAAGTGAATAACGGCACCCACATCAAAGAACTCGACCTTCAATTTCGCAGACTGGATTGAGGTCACCTCCAACCCTGCCGCCTCCGCTTCTCTTCTAGCATTTTCGGGAGTGCGATCTATGCTCGCTGCGGTCTGAGGTCCCAGAAAGAACTCGACAACCTCAATGACACTGCGAGGACCAACGTGTTGCGCAAAGTAAGTACCACCAGGTCGCAGAACTCGAGCGATATCTTTCCAGTACACTATAGAAGAAAATGCCATAATGACAGTAAGCAATTGATCACTACTAAAGGGGAAGAATGTTCTGCAGTAAAGCAGTGGAAGAGTGTAATGCAGTAAAGCAGTAAAGAAGCTATCATGCGACATACCTATGATAGGGTGACGCGACACAACAAGGTCAAATGCCCCATCACCAAAAGGGAGTGGGTGCTCTGGTCCATCAACGACCACGACCACGCCACGAGTTCCTAAGAGCTTGGTGGCGATTGCCACGTTTGGCGGCCAGGACTCTGTTGCGGCGATCAGCGGCGGGAACTTTTTAACTGTCGAAAGCACCTCGCCTCCGCCTGTCTGGGTATCAAGGGCTGCAGTTGCTTTACCCATGCGGTCGCTCATGGCTTTGGCGTACCCCCAGCTGGGCCTTTCTTCTGTAGCACGGCCCTCAAACCATGAAAAATCCCATCCGTCGACCGAGGAAGTGTTTCCGTCCTGTATCAGCTCGTCGTAGCTGAGATGTGCCTTTGTGCTTTTAGACATTAGGATGGGCCTTTTCTCGAGTGTTAAAGGGTGTGTTCATGCAAGGTTTGGTTGAGCCTAGGCGCCTAAAAAAGGAAGGATGGGAAGCGAATGATGAAGAGAAGAAAAAAAAACTAGAGTGCACAGAAAGTAATCGTGGACCAGGTGTTTCTTCGTAACGTCTAACTCACAGTCACGAAATTGAAGCGTCAGCAGGAATGTTTCAACCTTCGATGTTTCTCTTTGTCGGATAACGGCGATCACAGAGCGGCCGCGGCAGCTGCCGTTAGTTTTGGTAATGAACATTAGTGCGGCGGCTTATTATTCTGTCCATCTGTAGGCTCGTTTCTTCCGCGATGCGAAACGCGACGCCAGGCCTCATCCTTTCCAGGTCCGCCATAATTGTGTCATATTTTGTAATCACAATAGAGTCAGAACCCCCAAGTTGGTGTACTGGTCTAGGATATCGAACAGAGGAAAGTTTGCGTTGGTGTGATATTCGAGACTCAGTCGCCGAAGAAAATCGAGATACGGTGCCAATGAGAGAATGGGGTCATCGGGTTGTTTGACTGCGTGGTAGCGAAGTTCTCTGAGCGTGTAGATCGCTGGAGCGAAGTCCTATCCAGCCTTGATAGCGAAAAGCGTCGTGATGGCTTTGAAGAAGGACTGCCAGGCTATTCCTCACTGTTGGACCTCCTTTCACTACGGTGAAAAACTTGAAGCTGGGCCGAATTCTGTCAAGAAGTTGATGGTGAGAGTAAACAAGCAGTTTGACTGAAGTGCCTCCCAGACACTACCAGTCCGAAGGTATCGAAAACAGGCCTGGGGTCATTGCTTGCAAACCAAAGGAATTCGGAGCCGAAGAGAGGCTTGACTTGAGAAGTAACATATCCGCTCCAAGACTTCTGGTGGCAGATGGAAATGTCGGGAAGAGATCCAACACCCATGAGCCTTCCAGTTTCGTTGTTTCCGCGGACCTAGAGTTGCGTGGTTCGTGCCACCCCAGACCGCTTCGTTTCCTTGCCTTTCGTTGTGAACGGGGATGCCAGGATCACTGCCACAGCTGAAGTCCCAGTCGTGCAAGTAGTCGAGCAGATAGTCTTGAGTGAACACGGTTGTCCTTGACTTGAGCATAATGAGACGGTGAAGACTGGATTTACATGTCAGAGTTGATGAGGGAATAACTTATGAGAGGCGAATGGCATGTGGCGATGAGTCTCAATGTTTGCCGCAGCTCCTTTTGCCACCAATGCGCGTAAATGGGGCACATGTAGAAAGCTGCAGGACGACCTTCCTCCTTGTGTCAGGTGGGTGTGGAGCGTTACACTTTGCTTCTTTGTCAGACAGCACAAACGACCTCGCGTTTGTTTGTTGTAACTTTCACTCCCTTGCTTCATGCCATGTCTAGACAGAGCTGATGCCCTTGCGCTTCTTTTCTATTCTCAATGACCAAGAGTTGAGCCGGAGTTGTCGTTCCTTTCGCAGGCCATCAGTACCGTGTCAGAGCAGCTTGAGCTTTGGTGCTGCTGACCAAGCTAGCGTCGTATACGTCTCTTCACCCAGATGGGATTCCTGCGGTGGTGGAGAGTTCGTTGCTTCTTTAGGGTCAGAGAGAGAGAGAGAATTTCCCGGACGGAGCTTGAGAGCCTGGTCATGATGGAGGGACAGAGAGACAGCAAGCGCGGGCCTTGTGGTCACTCGTCGTCGCGAGGAAGAAAGAGAATCGTTCTTGATACCAACAAATGCGCGCAAGGCGACGGGGCCGTCGTTGCACAGAAATAAGCGTTTCTTTTCTTTTGGTACGAGAGCGCCTTTTCCTTTCCTTCTTTCGCCAGTCCCTCCTTGACTCTCGGTTCTTCCATCAGGTGGCCACTCCAATTCAGCTCATTCCCCTCCCCCATTCCACATCTACACACCCACCTCTCATGCCAGAACCAGCAAAGGAGGCTTCTGCTGGAGAGAGTCGTATCCAGCGTCTCCGACAACGACTCTTTGTCGATGACCCCAACGATGAAATCGAACTGCAGCCCCACATACAGGAGCGTCTCACCAAAAAGTCCGAACTCTGGGCCTTTTTTCTCTTTGGCTTTGGCTACTTTGCTTGGTCCAACACCACCGGCTCCATCTTCCAGCCACTCCTTATCCAGCAAGTTGCAAGAACAGCATCCCACCTCAATTCCAATAGCTCCATCCCTTGCCCGACGGACGATGCTGACATTCCTCCAGGTGACAAGTGCGTGGTGCATTTCGGATTTATCGCGGGAATTGAGCCAACCTCGTACGCGCTTTTGATCAACGTTGTCGCGGTCTGGTGTACCATTGTCGTTTCCTTGGGAACTTCAGCCTTTGCTGACCATGGCCGGTCATCCCGCAAGTTGATGTTGACTTTCTGCACCCTCCTGGCTGTCGCAACCGCGTTTATGTTTATCGGTCCTTTAAAGCCAGAGGTGTGGTGGCTATCAGGACTGTTGATGGTCGTTGGTGAGTACCATCATATTGTACCCCAATTTGAGTGTTTTGTGCAGGGACGGGTCTGACTCGTTATTCTCTTCGATATGATGTTCTTAGGTCTTATCTTCAATGGCGCAACCCTCAATTTCTATGATGCGCACATCCCGTTGCTGGCACGACACCATCCGGATGTGGTCAGGGCCTTGGTCAACCATGGTGAAGACTCACCAGAGTATATTTTAGCCAAGGTTCGGACGGCCACGGTCCTTTCTGGTGGTGCCTCTGCCTCGGGGTTTGCAGGAGGAATCTTACTGACGGTCCTGGCCGCCATTGTTCTACTCATGACTGATGCAACGGCTCTCATTCTTGGTTACTGCTTGGTGATGAGTTCGTTCTTTGTGCTTATCTTCATGGGCCTTTATTGGTATTTGTCCCACCAACGGACTTCTCCTCCTCTGCCAGACGGTGTCAACATGTTTACGTTCGGATATAAGAGAATCGGTAAAACCGTAAGCCAGGTTCGACGTTTAAGAACCATGTTTTATTACCTGTGTTCCTGGTTCATCCTCGGTGATGGCTTGACCTCGGCTTCGAACATGGCAATCCTTATTGCCCAGGATCAACTGGGGGCGTCGAACACGTCCCTGATCGTTGCAGCCTTGATCCAGTACATTTGTGCGGCGGTGTCGATGTGGTTCTGGATTTGGCTCCAAAACAACCGTGGTGTCCGACCCATGCGAGTTATCATCATCAACTCCAGTCTCTTTGGATTGATCCCCGTCTACTGTCTTCTTGGTCTCATCCATGGAAACCCTGTTGGATTGAAGCAAATTTGGGAGTTGTACATGCTTGCTACTTTCTTTGGATTTTTTATTGGAGCCATCTATTCATCAAACAGAGTCGTGTTTTCACAATTTATCCCGTTTGGACATGAAAACGAGCTTTACGCGCTCTTTGAGATGGCGAACGTGTCCTCCTCCTGGATTGGGTAAGTTCACATCGTCATCTCCAGTCATGCCTGAAATTGATTTTCAAACATATGATTTGTATCGATGCTTACCTGAGCCTCCAATAGACCACTCATCTGCACCGCGATTATCCAACATTCGGGCATCCGTCAAACCTGGTGGTTCTTGGTATCTCAATTTTATGTCCCTGCCTTTATGATGTGTTTTGTCAATGGTATGGTTTGTTTCTCCGTTTTGGTTAAATTTCGAAGCTGCTGCAAACGAAGAAAAGACTAACCGGCTATTATGACTTCCTTTCTGTGTTCCCGTGGGCTTTCAGTCGAGAAAGGACGTCAAGAAGCTGTCGATTTCCATAAAAATGAAATGGCTGAGAAGGAGCTTGCCAAGAGCCGTGCTAGTCCAGCAGAGACGGACGCACTCCAAGACCATGCCTTCATCGACAAGGAGAAGCAGCTTGCTGAACATGTTTGAGATAATGTAATTGCACCAAACTCTCCTCTCCAAAATTTTTGTATTATAGTCTTTTTTTTTTTTTTTTTGTCTCTTTCCTTATTTTGGCCGTTTTCAACAAAGAACAAAGAAACATCAGCAGGCGCACCACAAAATGTTAACTACTATACATTTATTCTAAAGTGGTCATGAATCCGATGATCAGAAGATGACGAAATGTATCAGCCCCTTGCAATTGCCTCAGAGCCCAACACTCTCCCTGTGCATCCTCAAGGTTGCAAGAAGGCCATCGTGGATGACTTGCACTGGGTTCAGACGACCGTCAAGGTATCGCAAAAGCGGCCAATTATCTAACATCCAGTCAATATCCTTCTCTGACATGTGTTGCTCAGACTTTGCAAGGTGCACCCTTTGCAATTGCTTGAGCCCACTGAGAGTTGAGAGTCCATAGTCAAGATTGAATTGCAGGTCGCGCTGTCTCGCTGGTGGTTGAGCTGGGTCTCTGTCCTGATACAGCCCAGATATGGCCAGGGTTTCCAGTCGGGTGAGTCGGGCAAGTTGACCAAAGGCAACTCGACAGCGATCTTTAAGACAGTAATTGGACGGCGTCCTTCCAGTAAAAGATGATCCTCTTCTGGTCAAGCGCATCATCCTTGACCTAGCAATTATAACGTCCTTGAGGCTAGTGGGACCACTCTCAACAGGCTTGTCGTTTCTTGTGATCTCTGGTGTGTCCAAGTCGAAATTAATTGATAATGTTCGTAGACCCAGGCAAGCCCATAGCCGTAACTCATTTTCAGCCTGGCTGTGCCCCAGAAGATCCTCGAAGGTGACAGTGGCGAGAGTTGTAAATTGCTCCAATTTCGAACAATTCTCCAGAATCCTACATGCCATTGCACCTGTGAGGTTTTCGCTTTTGCCAAGTTTCAGTTCCCGCAGTCCTTCGAATACTAGACTGTCGCGTAACATTAAAGCCTGGAAACATCGTGTTCCAAATCCCGACTCTTCTAGATATATTCTCTCGATCCGCGTCATAGTGCCGAGGAGCATAGCCAGGTCCTCGTCTTCAAGTCCACGGCTCTGAAGTTCCAATGAATTGAGTTGAGGCCATACTCCCTGCGAAGCTATCACACACAGCAACCGAGGGTGGTTTACTGGTACGCGTGTGTCCCACCAAGACAGCTCCTCCAAGTTGGGGAATAGACCGGTGAAGAGAGTCATTGAATCAACCGAGAACGAGTGCATGCCATACACACGTAGTCTTCTTGTTTTACTCCAAAGAGAGACCACGGATGGGCTAAGAGTTGGTTGGCTCGGAGCATGGCCACTCTCTTTCAAATGTCGCCGCAACATCCGAGGCAGCCATTGAGAGGGAGGATAGTTGAGGGGAGAGAGGTCTCCCGGGAGTTGGACTGCTCGCATGATGACCTCCTGCGCTCTAGAACACGCCTGGACAAATGCACCGAATGAATCTGGAGGAATATTGATTTTGCTCAAGCGCAGAGTCTCTAGATTGGAGCAGGTATCTGCAATCGCTTCCCAAAGTTCAGTGGTGGGGTCCGGGTCAAACTCTGAGAGATGAATCGTTCGCAGTGTCGATCCGTGGGAGCCTAAAAAGACAGACAGCAGTTGTCGACGTTCGATATCCAGCTGAAATGCCTGCCATTCTTTGAGGCGGTTGGATTCAAGTTGTTCTGGGCTCAAGCGCTCAAAAAGAGTCTGTTCAAGGAGCGAAAGAGTAGTAGCGTCCTGCATAGATCTCGGTTCCAGCAAAAAGTATGCTTGTCGGTAGGCGAGCGACTCTAGTTTCGTACAGCCTCGGAGCGACCCAAGAACTTCATAGGGGAAAGACGAGAACTCTAGCTGCTGGATATGATGCCGGAATTGAAAGAGTGAGGATAGTGACGGCGCAGGGTATTTGCCGGGCTGGGTTCCATACGCAATGGTTCGATAGAGGAATGGCGTAAAAGAAGAGCGCCATTCGCTGCAGACAAGGACGCAACGAAGAAGGTCCCGCTTGTGCAGATGGAGGGCGGCACGGGCGCGAATCTCTTCTAGGTCAAGGGCGCGAAGACGTGCCATGTCGATGTCGAGGAGTTGGATTGCGAGGGAGAACTTGAACACGGATGAACAATGGAAAAAAGGAAGAGGAGGTTGTTTGTTCCTGAAATAGAACTCGCTTTCCTCCATTGTCGCTTTCATGTTCTCATGTTGTGTACCCTCCGCCCAGCACTGCACTGCCACGCCTTGTGGCGACTGAGCACGGGCTTTTCAGTTCCTGCAGCTGGTCCTGTTCGGTGACCGGTCCGTTGTGTCCATGCATTGACGTTCTGTTTGACGTTCTGTCTGACGTTTTTGTGGTCCGTGTTGATGAAGAAAAGAGGAAGGAAAGGGAAGGAAGGTATGTCTGAACTCTGAAGGGCCATACTACAGTCGCAGCCGCAGGGTCATACTGGTCACATGACCCTTGTTTACTTGAAAAAGGCAGTCACTTTTGCCATAGAAGGTCCAGAAAAAAAAGAAAAACTCGCTTCATTGCATCCATTAGCATTCACCGCAGATTGCAGACCAACCATCACCTCACCTACTCCACATGTCATCCTCAAAAAGAAAGAGCAAAGAGGACGGACCTAAAGTCGCCCTCGAGTATGCCCGCAGCGATGTCGATTCCGGAATTGAGGGACCCTTCTTGGGTAAAGAACCTTTTTTGTTATTTTATCAATTGCCGAAAGGAGGCTTTTCTCCTACTGCTTCCTTCATATGACAGAAGACCGCCTCTGACCTAATTGATTATGACAACTCGTGTTTAGCTGTTTTCCCTGGAATCACACCACCAAAGAACACCCCATTCAACGTTTACACGCCCGACGCGGAAGATAGCAAGACCAAGAGAAAAAAGCGAATTATTGAGGCCGACACTGGAAAGGTCGAGTTCGTAGGACAAAACTTTGGCGAGGGAGCAAACCAGGGATTCTGCAGGTGCGTTCAGCTGGATTGTAGGCAATGGTCTCCCTCAAATGATCTCAACGGATTATAAATTGACAGCATTTTTGCGATCTAATCCCTGTTCAGATACGTCATTGCGATCCGTGACAAGGAAACGGACAAGGTCACTTTCAAGGATGCTCCTGTCATTGCAGTGAACCGCACAATCAAGTCGCTTAAGAATGCCAAGGCCCACAGCAGTGGGGTCGATCAGGTACATATGCTGCTTGCAGAATCAAAACCTACTCCGGGAATAAGATATTTACCTCTCCCTTTGTTCCTGATATCAGTTCCTTGCAGCAAAGAACTCTCTGGGAGAAGCCTTCGGTACAAAGAAGATCAAGCAGCAGATCAAGTCTGTGGAACGTAACGCAGTCAACGTTAGCACCCTGGACAGCGTCGCTGGAATTCTCCATGACTCTATCGCTGCCAAAACCACCGCTCTTCCTTCCAAAGGTAACATGGGATTTAATGGGGGGGGGGGGGCTTTTTTCCTTTTTTTTCAGGATCTGATCAGAATGGTTAATATTCAATCCTTGTTCATTATAGCTGAGATCAAGGCTAAGGCTGATGAGGACCGACCTATTCCTCCATACGACCTCAACGCCACCAAGGTCGAGGACATTTACAAATTGGATACGCTCATTACACCCGCAGAATACCAGATCATTCCTTTCAAGTCATTGTTGGAAAAGGGCACAAAGCCCCTGGAGGTTCTTCCCTTCTCTGGATCAACCTACGTCAACGAAGCTCTCGTTGCTGCATTGTCGATCAGCAAGAAGGATCGCCACAGGATTCGTCTTTTGATGTACATCAACTTTTTGATGGCTTTCAGCACTATTCCCGATAAGCGTCTGGACGATACCGAGACTGTGAACAGGATCATGGGTGAGGTCCCAAGTTTGATCCTCGAAAACTTTTACGATCGGTTCACAGAACGCCCCGAGGGATCAGAGAAGAAGAAGTATGACCTTTTTTTTGAACAAATTGCTAGTTCAAATATGTTTATTTCTAATAACTAACTGACTGGGAACATTTTTAGGCACACTTTTACACCCAAGTCTAAGGACAAGTTGCTTTGCTGGATCTTTGCAATTGCTTTGACGCTAGAGAACTACAACATGGATTCTAGTGCAATAACTAAGGATCTCTCCTTGAAGCAGACGAAGGTCAATGAGCTGTTCAAGGCCATGGGCTGCAAGATCAATGAGCTCACAGCAACACAAAAAGCTCAGTTGGACATCAACGAGGACAAGGCCAAGACTATGAAGAGGGCTATCCTGACCGTGCCTTTGACCTTCCCACTGCCTAAGCGGTAAGCTTTTACACATGTTCCATGTGTACTTGTGTCTGTGATTGATCTGTGTAACTAATACTCGGTTTTCTCTCCTTGTTCCAGTGGACCCAAGGCAAAGTAAACGAGCCTCTGCCTTTGAACGAACAATCGAGTTACTATTCCTCTTCCATCAAGCATACTACCATAAATCGCTGCATTTCTCCATGTTTCGACTTCACACAAAGAATAAGCAATTGAATCGATCACGTGCAACAACCATAGTCTGATCTTTTGTTTCGAGTGTAATTCATGGCCAACGCGTACACACTTTGCATCCTACAATCATGTCCACTCAAAAGGGCGCATCGACGTCCAAAAAAGCTCCCAATACTCTATCCTCTATCGTCTCCAACCTCGTCCGCTCTGCAATTGGCGGAGGAAACAAGCATGATCATGTGGCGGATGAAGACTTGGACAAGTATGTCGCCGACATGATCATGATGAATGCGGCAGAGTCGCGCGCAAAGTATGAAAAATACGGTTTGGCAGGGAGCAAGACAGCAGGATCTTTAAATACCAACAGTACAGACGTCAAGTCGTTATCCAACGACAAGATCAAGTTGGCCTCTGGAGTCGTCATCGACCGAGCGGATAGCAACGGACTCAAAACCAACAAGCGGTTCCTGTCTTCCATCATCAAACACACCGATAGTCATAACCAGGCACTGATTCGATCCGAGGAGAAAAGGGCAGCCGAAGCGGCAAAGGATCTTATTGCTGGTCTGGATCGAAGAGCTGCAGAACGCGAGCGACAGTCGGGAGGAAGAAGACCAAACACAGAAAGGATGTACCGAGCAGATGATTGGGGGCATCCGGCCAGACCCTCGACATCTTCCAAATCGTCCAACTTGTCTTTGTCGTCGCGCTCAAAGGAGGCCCGGAACTCATCCCCACCTCAGTCCGGAAGGATGCGTATGGATGAAATCGGACTAGAGCAGAACCTCTTTGGCAGAAGTGGTACGGATTTAAAGGCAGACAACGACACATGGAAAAAGACCCCTCTATCTCCCGACTCAAGGTCCGAATCCGAATTCGAATCCGGATCCAGTACATCTCCACGATCGGATTCCGCAGCTAGGTCGAAAATTGATCGATCCGGACCTAGGTCGAGGTCGCCGGTAGAACATAAATCGGAGAGCAAGAGCAGGGAGCGTCACAACAGTCGTGGGCGTGAAAGGTCAAAAGACAGGTCGTCTCTCAAGAAGACAGCGTTGGGGTCATCGTCATCCTCAGGATCAATGCTAGGATCTCGAATGGATAAATATTTCCAGGAAGGGTATGATCCTCTTGTCGACGTACATGATGAAGATGAAGACAAAAAAACCACCTCTCGGACTTCTAAAGGTTCCAAAAAGAGCAAGAAACGAAAGAGCAGCCGAAAGGAGGAGAAGTCCAAGAAGAGCAGCGACGACCCATCCAAATCCAAACGTCATCACCGTTACCGGTCGGAAAGCGCAGGATCGGAGGACGATGAAGTGGATGATCGCAAAGAATCAAAAAGCAAGAGGCACAAAAGCCGTCGGAGGAGCGATACTGACTTGGAGGATGAGAAGGAGGAGGACAAGAGTCGAAAGACCTCGAGCTCACGGTCATCAAGGACTCATCGGAAGAGTAGTAGTAGTCGAAGGGACTCTGATTCGGACACTGATGGCAGGAAAGAAAAAGACCGGAAAGGGTCTTCTTCACAGTCATCGAGAAGCAGACATAAGAGAAGCAGAAGGGATTCGGATGCGGAGGATTCGGATGAGGATCGAAAGGCATCTACGAGGAGGCAAAGAACGAGTCGACTGGAATCTGGATCAGAAAGCGATGGGGAGCGCAAGGACTCCTCAAGTCGCTCAAAAAGGCGCCGTCATTAGATATTTGATCCCAATTTGATCCCCTATCTAATTCGCCAGTCGCCAGAGTCTGCTGGAGTTGGGGTCCAAAAAATAAACGCCACCAAAATTGAGTTCAGGTTCAAAGAAAAGGAAAAAAAACGTGTCGCACGCGCGTGCTGCCAGGACAGCCTTCGTCAGGCTTGTAGAGACAATTGCATGCGCAAAGTCGCAAGACCTGTCTGTGAAATAAAGAAGACGACATGGGCAGTGACTGAATCCTTCCTTTTCCTCCATTCTTCATTAGACATTCTCTGTTCTCATCACCATCATGATCGTTTGGGTTCTCTCTGGCGCGAGCCACATCTTCACCTACCTTGCGGCATTCTCATTCGTTCTGACATCCGCTCTGGGTTCGCTCATCCTCTCCACGACTGCTCTGACTCGACAGCTTCTACTTCCGCTTCTTGCCCCAGATGGACACAAGCGCTTCCAAAGTCTTCAGCTAGACCTGCGCCACCTTCGCAAGACCCCAGCATCAGTCGTGGCCCTACAACTTCCAGAGATTGTCGATTGCATTCTGAGACAGCTACCGCAGGGGTCATTGTGCCACTCTCGTCTTGTATGCAAGTTGTGGGCGGAGTGTGGTCACCGGTTCCTCCAGCACTCAATACGCTGGTCCACTTCTGTCATGTGGGCGATACCTGGAATGGGAAAAGGAGCATGCCGGGTGATGCGACTACAAGATTGGATCGACACCACCACAACTCTACGATGTAAAAGCGATCACCCCAATGTCCAGCACCACAATCAAATAAGGGACGTTGAGATCAAATGGATAGAGCTCATGGACGCTTTAGAGACCATGTCATTTCCACAGAAAAGACGTATATCCGACCTTTTCAAGGATGGCTCCGATAAAATTAGCGAGAGCAAACCTCAAGTAACGAGACCGTACCTGCGCGAAGTTATCCTTGACCTTGGTGGCGAGTGTCCCTCACGTTTCCGACGTATGCTACCGTATTTGACGCAGATAACGGCCCTGGACATGCGCACTACATACACCGATTCCTGTTCCATAATCGAGTGGATCCATCAATTGCCCAATCTTCTCTCGCTAAGGGTCGAGAGTCATGTTTCTCTCAGAGCTCAGTATTTACCATTATTGCCACCAACAGTCCAACGACCTGCAAAGCACGGGCCACTGCTATTGCAGAATCTTACCTTGCAGCATGTATTGGTCACAGAAGATACACTTGAGGATCTTCTTTCTATGTCTCCGAACCTTCGTAACTTCAAGGTTCTTGAGGCGCGGAGTACAACCCCAGAACCAGGACAGCCTGATCCTCTGGCATTTTGTCAGCCGCGGTCAAAGTATTTTCGGCATGTCCACCAAATGTGCCCCTTCTTGGAGTCTTATCATTTCACGACCTATGCCGAAAAGCTATCCTCCAACGACTTGCCAATTCTGATAGAAACGATGTCCATGACCAACATTGTTCGATGGCAGTTGACAGCCAACAATTTCAAGAGTTGTGCTTTCCAGAATCTTCGTGGAACTGTTGGTCAAACCCTCACGGACTTGGAGATTACCTTCGATCGTGCGGACAGTTGCCACGAGCAACTGCACAGCTTTCTCTGTCACGCGCCTCATCTGCTTCATCTCCGAGCGCACGCGACAAAATTTCCCGTGGAGTATTTCTACGAGGTCCCGGGTTCGAGCATGAACCTTTTAGCGTGGGGACTCAGCAGACTCACACATCAAAATGATGACATGGAAGAGCTGATATCACCTCCAGAGCGTTGGGCTTGTAAAAACCTGAAAACTCTTCACTTACGATTGACGTCTAGCGAAGTCTGGGGTGCGAGTACACGGACTGGCTCTGAGGCATACAAGATTGTGCACCGTCTAGCGGGCAATTGGACGCGAAACACACTAGCGTATATCAGCCTCGTCTGCCCCAAAGTAAGTTTTTACAGGCGGTTTTGTCGTGTTTCTGAGTATTGAATATTTTCCTAACCTTGGGACATGCTCACTTTGTCTTTTTGTTTGCAGATGCAAGATCTACAACTAGGCTACGACATGGATCTCTCGGAGGAAGGAGGGTTGTTTCTACTCTCAAGACTTGAAAATCTTGAGAGGTTAGTCCTGTGTTCCAAGACCACGTCAATAGAGGAGACTGGATTCAAGGATTTGGCTTGGCTGGCACGACCGACAAGACTCTCTGAACCTTGGGACATGATAAGGCACAAGAAGTTAGATCTGGAGATGTTGGGGGCAGCTGTTGCTGACGGTTTCTCTCGCATCCTACCTCATCAGCCCAGACAAGTATCTACAAAGCGAAGCGACCCCACCTTCGATCACAAGGAGTTACCCTTTAATAATGATACTCTGTGCCACCTCCAGTCGTCACCAATGGCCATCCACGAGCAACGAGTGCGGAACCAGGAGAAACTGTGCTGGCCAAAGTTGATCCAGTTTGTCGTAGTGTTGGATCCCATCATGCGGGTGCAGAGCCAGCCAGGCTGTCTAGCCTTCACAAGACTAGTCCACCGACTTCGCCCAGAGGTCGATTTTCGAATGGTGCCTTCGGGAGGTTGGGATCTGGAGCCTTGAGTAATGACTAGGGGATAAAGATAAACACAACATCCCGTGACTCAGACGCGCAGCAAGCAAGAGCGAGCGTCCTGTTTGCGACATTGCCACCATTTCGGGGCCCTTTGCTCCTTTTCGTCCTTCTCCTTTCCCCTCTCTTTCTCTTTGTTCCATTCCATCCTTTTCTCCCGCCCTTGTCCTTTGTTCCATTCTCCTCCCATCCCATTCCCATTCTGTTCCTAGTCCCTCCTCCACGGCGCCCTGCTCCTGTCTGACTCATTGGCATTCTCTCTGTTCTCTTTCCCTGCCTGAAAAAGCCCCTTGACATCATCCTCTGTGAACAGCGCAGTTCAAAGAGAAAGAAAGAAAGAAAAGAAAAAAAAACCGGTGCCCCATCCTGTCACCATTAGTCTTGCTTGGTCTGTCTGTCTGCCCACTTGTTGTCGCACCGACTGAGTGTACCGTCCATATTATATAGAGTTGCTTCAGTGCTGCTTCGCCTAGCCACGCTTCGCCCGCAGCGTCGTTTCCTCTCGTCTGGACTTGAATTTCCTGTTTTTTGGTCCTTGCACTCTTTTGTCCCCTTCCCTTCCTCTCGTCCCCTTCCTTCCTCGTCCCCTCCTCCAGGACCCCTCGTAGAAGTGAGATAGCGACCCTCAAGCAGGCGGATTCTATATAAAACGTTGAATATGGCCGACAAGCTCCAGCAAAAGTTTGCGCTGGTGCAGCAAATGAAGAGGGTAATGCCTTGTCTCCATGTCTCCGTTTCATCCTGGAGCCTCCAACCCCCCTCCTCCCCTCGCAATTCTTCACACCATGTGGGAGCTGCAAATGCAAATGAACAAGACCACTTGGCACGCAAGGGACCAATCACTAATCACCAATGTCCATGTCTTTTTGTCTCTTCTCTGACTCGCATCCCCCCTATCCCATCTCCAATCAATACCTCCCTCCCCGCCCCCCTTCTTTTTTCGGTTCTTTTGAACCTTCCTCCCCTCTTTTCTACCGTGCCCTTCCAGGAAAAGGAACTGAGGGAGGCGAAAGCCAAGGAGCACAAGCCCATCGACATCTTTGCCATTGCTGGAGTCAACCTCACAGGTCCTGGTCATCATGCCGTGTCTCGCTATGACCCATCGAGTCCCCGTCCACCACTGCCGCGGCGACAGTCCACCCCCACCTCGGTTGGAGGAGGTGGTGTCCTGAAGAGACCACATCCAGAGAGGAGCGTGTCTACCTCAAGCGACAGGTCTGTTCCAGAAACGACAAAGGCGACATCAGCGGACAGTTACAGCCCTCCAGCATCGGTATTGTCCCCAAATGACCAGGATGGCGAGAGTCAGGCGGGAAAGAAATTGAAGCGATCGTCTATGGCCCGAGGTGCATCAACGACCTCCGTAAGCACTCAAAGACGACCCTCGATGCAAGATGGCCAGAATACAGGGCTGCATTCACCTACACACAACAGCTCAAACAGACGCTCGTCGACTGTAAGTATGCCATAACAGACACCCAAAAGGTTTTTGGAAAGCGCAGAGGCTTCAAAGTGGCAACCCCCCGTTTGCTTTGTTTTGATTTTGTCGCGTCTCTTCGTTCACAAAGTGCTCACTGGCTAAAATGACCTTTTTTTCTTTTTTGACGACAGAGCATGCCGTCAGCTCCACCGCCAAGAAGCTCCTCAACCTCATCGTCTGCGTTGTCTCCCGGCTATGAAGCAGGAAGTCCTACCAGTACCAGTGGCACCCCTCCAACTCCAATCCCATCTCCAAGAGGTGCCAAGGAAGACGCGGCGTCCTCTCAGTCTTCAGTTCATCACCCGCACCAGCGTTATCCCCCGCGGGCAGAGATGTTCCACGGCTCACAGAGCTTGGAGTGTTCAGAGGGAGTATCTACAGGAGCATGTGCACGGACCCATACAGAATCACGGCACCTTTCCTCAGACGAAAACTCTGAAGATGAACACCCATACATGTATGACTCTTTCTGTCCTTAATATCAGGAGCGTCATTGATGAGTTTTTATTTTTCCTAACGCTTTTCTTGTTCTGGCATATAGTCCTCCTCACTCCTCTGCCCGTGATTCAGACGCACGATCGCCTCCACTGGGACGATACAATAGACATGAATCTTATGACGCCGCCAGTCAACACAGCTATGTCTCCAGGTCGCGGTCGCCTTCTCGTTCACCTAGAAGCATCAGTCGTCCTCGATCGTTGTCACGCTCAGACGCCAGTCCTTTTCATCCCTACAGCCCTCACAGTGATGATTACTCGCGTTACAGGAACCAGGCTGAAAACCAACACACCCACTCCCGCCGTCATTTGGAGAGTGGATATGACCGGGGTATGATCCGTCGCGACTCAGCCATGACACCTGTTTCGTCAGATCCAACGGACCCGTTTGGTGTCGCCAATCGCTGTGTCTATGTGGGCCAGTTACCATCATCGGCAACATTGGATAGTCTCCAAAAGGCATTCGAGGTATTTGGTTCGATCAAGGATGTCAACTTTGTCGAAGGCGTCGAATATGGATTTGTTACCTTTAAGGAGCCAGAGGCAGCGCAGCGTGCACTGGATAAGGCGAACGAGTCGGGTGAAACTTTGAAGGTGGCCAACGTGTCGGATGTCGACGTCAATATCAAGGAATCGGATCCAAAAGACAGTGGCCTGGCACCGGAGGGACCAGTGGGCATTTTAGTAGACGGTGTTGCTATTGAGGTCAAGAGGGCCAAATTGCCTGGTTCCAGTTTAGAGGCCAGTTCAGGAGACGGTGCTTACCTGAGATCGCCGCCATATCATCCACGAAGCAGCTCATCTCCTTCGGACTTCCCAGCATGTGTACCTATCATGAAATCTCGCTCAGTCCACCAGCTTCCTTCAAAGCCTCGAGCTGTTGTTCCATTGCCACCAAAACCCACAGGTGCAGCTGCATTTCCTCCCGCTCTCCCATCAACTTTATCAGGAGAAGTTGCAAAGACAGGGACCTCAGGACGGGCTCGACAGATTCTGAGTTATGACGATCTTTAAGGAATTATCGGACCCTTTTTTTCTTTTTTTTTTTCTTTTTTTTCTGCCGTGTAAATGTTATGACTTTCTTGCAACGATACGCTTGTACTCTAGTCCTAGCCTTTTTTTCTTTTTTTTTTTTAAAGACAGTTCGACGTTTTATATATTTGAAAGATTTGAAAGACATATGCCTGCAGAGGTGGCAAAACAGGAGGGGGGGGGGGGGGGTATTGTGGATTATGGAGGAAAGGGGTGGTCGACACGGTTTGTTTTGTTCAACCAGGCGTAAGAGCAATTGGCGGTGTTATTCGTGCAGCCAAGGGGTGAGAAGACTGGGCCATAGTGCATTCTTCGGTATGTGGTTCACAGGTATTCTACGCGGACTTGGGGCTGTTGACTGAGACAAAGTGATAGCCGACAATTAGCAACATGGCCAAGCAGCAGAGGCCGTTTGCAAAAGCAGTGAGTTGAGTATCGTCCATCATCTATGGCAGATGGAACAAAAAGACAGTGATGTCGAGGGTGAGCAAGGAATCACGCGTTCTTGGTGTACTTTTTTCCTTTCATCTTCAGTCCTTGAGAAAAGAATTGCCACTCATGATGATGTCTTTGCGAAAAAGCATAGAGGTGAGAGGGATTAGGATGAACAAGCAGATGGCAATGCAGATGGGGATGGGGACGGGGATGTGCATGCATTGCATGCGTACCTTGTGTGATTTGGCCGAGGAGAGATGTGAGGTTGAGAGAGTAGAGCAGAAAGACGAGGAATGCATTCATCCGAAAAGGGAGATGGGCATTAGGGCCGTGTTCAATTAGAGAGGGGATCTTTAATTGAACAAGTCCCAATTTGGCCATGTGTGAAGACATGAATCTGTGCTCTGAACGTGTTGTTCCTGCAGGGGATATCCACACTTTTTTAGGAGCGAGCCACAGCAGGCACTGGGAAATAGTACATTTGTGATCAAGTGCCTTACGCCTACATGTGGTGACTACGAAGAAGCGAGCCTTTGCGGAACATTGCCAAGAAACAAAAGAGTCGCAGGCTGCCCGCAAGAGCTTTCTCTTGGCAATGCCAAGAGTTTGTTTGATCTGCGCTTGCATATGTTGAGGCACCAGGGTCTTGATGGGGATCTTGGCTGTGGCTGTGGGCCTGCAGGATGCTCAGATTCGGGTCTTAAATAGACTACATCGAGATCCCTCTTCACACCTTCATTGCATGACTTGCCCTCACTTGCCTGACTGCTAAAGGTTTTCTGGATCCACTCTCAAGACGGGCAGAGAGGGTGAGATCAACAGGAGGAACTTGAAGAGAATCAAAAGTCACAGCTTTTTATTGTGTAGGCATTGCTCCAGGGCATGAAGAAACGTCTCATGGACAGAAAGGCGATAGGGACAGCCTGGTAAATGAGTGGAGGTAAAATGACATTGACTTGGGCTGAACATCCGCATCTCGGGGGTTGTGTTTGTGTTTGAACAGCGTTCTTAAGTGTCGCCTCTCGGTGCTGCTGTCCTCTCCTCTCTCCCAGCGCACCATGTTACAGCCAGTCCGGTGGATGACGGCTGTGGCATCCTGGCATTGTTTTCCCGAGAATTGAGTTTCTCTCGTCCAGAAGAGGCTCATAGTTAAAGCCCAGCGAGTCAAAAAGTTATACGACACTGTATAGTGTAAAGTAGTGCAAGGTGCAAAAGGGCATGCGTCTTCTTTATCTCCACGCGGCACCCGTTCTCATTTCGTTCCAGTCTGTTATAAATACCGAGGAAAGACCGGTCGATCCTCTCCACCAGCAACGGCTGTTGCCTTTCCTCCTATTCTCCTTATATACCGTGCAACGCCTCGCTTCTCCTCCCTCCTCTTTCTTTCCTTGTTGATCTGCTTTCCATCGATTGATCGCCTCCTCCTCCTCCCCGCTTTCGCTTCTGTTCGTTCTCTCTCATGTTTAAAAATCTGAGAAAGGACACAGCCCGAGCCCATCCTTCGCTCACTCACAACCGCGCCTCGGACTCCTCCTCCCAGAGCAACGGATTCTCATATTCATCCAGCACCACGAATCTCCAACCTCCATCACAGCAACGCTATCCTAGTGCTCATCACATTCCCATGGAGAACATCCGCTCTGATATCAATATGGTCGACATGAAATCGGGTGAACTTGAGCACGACCCACTTCCACCTGCGGTCGATTTTTCAAACGTCCATCCTACAGCTCGATACCAATTCCGCGCCCTTGCGCGTCGTGCAGTATCCTTTCATCGCCGTCAGCGGTTCAGCAATATTTGTTGTTTGGCGCTTTGGCCTGTTATCTTGGTTCTGCTCTGCTTTGTGTTTTCTATCGTCATGAACAGCAGTGGATCGCATATTACGGGCTTTGTCCAGTTCTGTTCCAACGAGGCAAACCCCGAGACGAGTGCGGAGTTCACTCTCGACAAACCAGAGGTAGGGCCCGCGGCCTGGTACCCCTCTGCTTTCTCCGGTCGTACTTCTGCCAAACCTTGCGTTCGCTGGTTCGGGGAATCGTACCCTTCCAAAGCCCCTTACGAGAACGCGACTGCAGCTGCTCGGTCCCAGCCCGACAGGTAAGACGATGGTCCGAAAAGGACAGCATATCTCTGTAATGAAGTTTATTCACAGTCGACTGTCATGATATTTAGTTACTATCAGCCTCCCCCAAGCACGGGTTGGTTCAACCTGCAGCAAGCTAAGGACGCCTTCAAGAATACTGGGTATTATATGAGTCCTGCTCTCTGGCAAATGACCCCTATCAACCAGACGGTGTACTATACCTCTGCAAATCCCCAGATCTCTCAGTGGCTGGGAATTCGCCCCAATGTCACCCAAAAGTTTTACTCGGATGTCTGGCCCCCTGTGTCCCAAGCTGGAAGTCCTATTGTTTACAACGTCTCTGCATTGCCAGCATCGTCTCAGGGGTCTGGTATCCTGGGTGCCATTCCTGTTCGGTACGTCAACAAGCTAGGTTTGGCACCCGACCCCAAACACCCAGGGAAATATCTTCCAAATTTGACCACCATATACCAGGCTCAGTCCTTTATAGCTTTGGCTGATGCTGCCACAATGCAAAAGGCGATCGAAGGTATTGTGGCGGAGGTGGCAAATGGTGGCAACTATCTTTCATATGAAGAGATGCCCTTTGGTGGTATTGACTTCCAGGCTGCAGACCCGACCCAGAACCATATCCAGATGACGATGCAGTTTGGCATCCCCCCATCCGACCAGTACAGCTACGGATATGAGGAAACACCGACACCGGGATTGAGACAAATGTTGACCATGACTCAGATTACCAACGCATTGGTGAAGACAAAGTATGCCGGCCAATTCGTAATCTCGCAGGGCATCCGAGCTTTACCTTATGCCTGGGACACTAAATCCCAGGATGGATATTTCTTAAACCAGATGTCGACATACTTGTTTCCTTTCGGACTCTCGTTCCTGCTGCCAACCTTCGTCTCGATCTTGGTGCAGGAAAAGGAAGACAGACACCGCATGATGATGGCCATGGTGAGAATCTTTTAAGGCGAAAGACTCTGTGTTATTTCGAGATGTCTATTCGTGACTTATTTACCTTTCATTCATTCCCCTCCATCTCTAGAACGGTCTCAAGTCGATCTCTTACTACGGGGCCCATTACGTCGAATTCATGACCATGCAGTTGATCCTTAGCTTGTTCTTCTGCATGGCCTGTGTCGCAATCGGTTCTCAACTGATCCTGCGGACACAGCCATTAATTTTGGTGGTTCTTTTGATTCTCTGGGCACACGTCCAGACATCGCTGGCGTTCTTTTTGGCCTCGTTCTTTTCCAACACGCGTCGCGCCACACTGATGGTCTACTTCTTTGTCGCGGTTTCATGCATCATGGCCAGTATTTCTAGTCAGATCTTCAAGAATGGTGTTCCTGTTGCCTGGTTTATCCATCCAACGTTTTCATTCTTCAGCATCATCTCTGACGGTATTCTCCGATCAAGTAGAGTCAATGGCCTCAATCCACTGCGTTGGGCCGAGTTTGCATCCGGCACTGTCTTGTTTAAATGTTTGCTTCTCTTGGTGGGAGAAAGTTTCCTCTTCTTAATCTTGACCTTGTAAGAATTCGCTGAAAAATACAGTGGTTCTAGTTGTTGCAGAAGGACATTTTCACTGACTCCTTTGCTTTGATTCTTGTATATTTTTTAATGTAGCTACATTGACGCTGTTGCTCCTTCAGAGTACGGTGTCCAGAAGCCATGGCACTTCCCTATCACTGGCTTGTTCAACCACCGCGGTTCAAACCGCGACCCTGAATCGCGTCTCCATCACAAAGGCAACGCTAACGATGATGTTGAGCTTGTAGGTGGAGACTCTGATGTGTACGCGGAGCGTAATCGTGTCCAGACCCAGTACGACCCATTCAAGACACCTCTTATCCTCAACAACCTCTTTCACCGATACCCTAACAAGGTCGAGCCAGCTCTTCGAGGCATGTCCTTTGGTGTCGAGACCAACACCGTTCTTGGTTTGCTCGGTCCAAACGGCGCCGGAAAATCAACCATGATCCATTTGCTGACAGGTCTGTACTCGCCCACGTCCGGTACGGCTCATGTTGCAGGTGCTAACATTCGCACTGATATGGCCTTGGTCCACGCCAAGATCGGTGTCTGCCCTCAGCACGATATCCTTTGGGGCGATCTTACTGTCGCAGATCACCTGCTGTTCTACACACGTCTGCGAGGTATCCCTCCTTCGTTGGAACAACAAGCCGTAACCTATGCAATCGCCTCAGTATCTTTGACTAAATTCCGCGATCGTCAGGTCAAGGGGTTGTCTGGGGGTGAGAAGCGTCGTGTTTCGATTGCCATTGCTCTATTGGGCGACAACAAGGTCATTTTTTTGGACGAACCATCGACTGGACTGGACCCAGCAGTGCGAAGAGTGATCTGGGAAATTATCCATCGAGTCAAGGTCAATAAGACCCTGGTCCTAACCACTCATTCGATGGAGGAGGCTGATATCCTATCGGATAGGATTGCGATCATGACAACGGGTCGTTTGCGTTGCATTGGCACGAGTTTGCACTTGAAGAACCTTTATGGATCAGGGTTCCGTCTCAACATCTCGTCCAAGGCTGGCAGACTTCAGGAGGCCTGTGAGCAGGTCGAGGCCGTGGTCTTGAAGGGATTAAACTTCAAGAGGATTGACAAGTTCACAAACGCGACCACTTATGAGTTTGATCTCCAATCTTCTCAGCAACAACAACAGCATCGCCAGCAGCAGCAGCAGCAGCAGCAGCAGCAGCATCAACAGTTGGAGGTTGGATATGGTCAGCTCTCAAAGATCTTTTCGTACTTGTGTCAGCAGCCAAGCCTGTTCCCGGCTATCGAGGATTGGGGCATCAGTCAAACGACGCTCGAGGACGTGTTTATCAAGATTTGCACCGAAGGCGAGTCTGCTCTAGCCATGCCTTCCATGCCCACGATCGAGATGTGAACACAAGAACAATAAAATCCTGCTCTCACTATCAGACTAAGCCATCGCTTTTTGTTGAAGGTTCTTTGTTCATTACCAACACAGTCCGCTAAAGAAAAGGGGGCAAAAAGGGTGGAGATTTCAGGCAAAAGGGGTATCTTGTTTTTTATATTCGTCACCAAGCAACTGTTCAGCTCAAGATCTCGAGATGATTACTCACCTGTCAAAGTCGACTGAAGGCCAGCTAGTATTAAACTTGATGCCAGGCGAGTCTCTTTGGTTGCAAGTCACAACAACTGGGAGACCCTGTTGCCCATCCTTCGGACATATGTCATTCAGGTTCGAAAGGTACATTATGGAGAATAACTCCTGGCACATCTTTTATATTGGCAGGACGGAGGGGAGACGGGGAGGAAAATTCGACAACTATTGGATGATTCATGGTTCACGGCTAGGCGGCGTCGAATTGCCTCAAATACTAATACAAGGCAGGATGTCCGGGCATTACCCCTCGCGAGAACCAGATATTGAATGGTCCGAGCCTTGCGAGTGCGTGTACCATGGGCTGCCCACCGATAGAGCGAAGATCAACTTCACTATGCAGCCAGTCCGCTTTCTGGAATCATTGTATGATGATATGGGTGCCCACGTTCATGTTCGACTGTTTTATCGGATCAGCCGACATGGTTCAGGAATCCTTGACTACAATTTGGAAAATCGGTGCACTGTCGACACGACTCCGATACCGGGTGTCCCATGGTAAATTGCTCGAGCAAATAAAAACATGAATAAAATCTATAGTATAAAGTTATTCTAGGTATGTCACGTTCCCTCAACGCATGAATGAATGGCGGCATAATGCATGGCCCCACGGGTCCATTCCTTGCACGCGTGCCTTCTCACTCCTCCCAAAGTCATCATCCCTCCTGCGAATAGTGCATGACCTCGGTCGCATCCCTGCGCATCAAGTCTGCCCGCCGAGCATCCAAGCGACCAAGCCAGGACAGAGAGACTAAAGCTTTCAGCAATGAGTGCCCTTACCAGCTTCGATGCTCTTCATGAGCCACCTGCCCAACCTGAGGAGCAACCCGAGAACGTACTGTCCAAAATCTTCCAAAAGGTCAAGAGCTCTCTCTCCACTTCCACCCCCACAACACCTCCTCCCGCAAACCTTCCCCCCACATCCACTGTTGCTTTCAGTGCAGCTGCAAGCAGTTCGACCGTTAGTATAGGAACAACAGTCGCATCCTCAAACGGCAGCGAGAGCACGCTCCAGGGCAAGAACCCCACCACCTCGTCAACCATAGTAGACCAACGACAGGATGTGATATCACTAGCATCGCAAGAACAAAATAGTGCCAGTTCCTCTGGTGCCTCCTCGGATGCAGGATCGTGGATCACGCCGTCTGAATCGCATCCAGGCAGTAACAATCAAAAGACCAGTACGCACAATGGAGTACCAATACCAAGGATAACAGATGACAAAGATAGAACGATTGTGGTGAGACGATATCCCAACTCCATGAACGCGCCCAAAAGAGCGTCGTCCCTGTTCAAAGTTAGCACTGTAGATCACAGTATTGTCCAGGATGATGACTCTGCTTCTCTGTCATCTCTCGCGCCGCCTGTTGTGTCTCTCAGCCCTGCATTTGGGGACCAGCAAGTACTCAAGGACGAATACCTGGAGTCCACTGGAGCCATGATGATTAAATCCGTGGATGGCCGCGGAGTAGATCGTAGTAGATTGAGTGCAGGTATGCCGCTTTTTTCTCTGATCCAGAAGTAAGGCCATGAGTACACCTATACCGATGCTAAATTAATGAAAACTATATCAATGTACAGGCGACAGCTCAGCAACAAGGGACTACATACATCACGCACTCGGGGCTAGAGATGCGTCGTACGACTCTGATACGCGGTCTATCAGGAGCTTTAGTTCAGGGCATCAAAAAGGAAACTCGCTAACCAAAGTCATTCGCAGACTACGAGGAGAGGGCGTGAACAGGGACTATTGGATGGCGGATGAAAATGCAAAAGAGTGTTTTGGTTGCAGTGCCTCATTCTTTGTGTTTCGACGCAAGCATCATTGCCGGATATGTGGTCAGTCTTTCAAACGGAATGTCTTCAGAAATCAATTTTCATATTTTTGAATTTCCTGCTGACTAGCTTTTCTACTCTAGGACATATTTTCTGCTCAAAATGTGCCTCAAAGATCATTCCTGGCGCGAAGCTTGGCTACGAGGGACAGCTGCGCGTATGCAATTATTGCTTGGACATCATGCAGGCTTATGAGCAACCAGAGAATGGAACCGGAGAATACAGCACAGGCACCTCCTGGTCCTCAGCACCGACGCCATCCATTGCCCACCACAGCCATTTTCCTCAGACTATACCCATGTCACCAAGCATCCAATCGACTCCTGTAGATGGTACACCTCTGGATGGCATCCGAAAGTTTTTGCATGCAGGCTCTAATCTGTTTCTTGCAAGGTCGCGGTCTAACACCACTACAGGAGATCCAGGAATCGATGGCAGCCCAGCCCCATTTCGGAGGTCTCTGGCCCTCGAGGATGGAAGCATGAACGACTCAGTCTTGGATCCAGAGATTGCGCCTTTTATGGGAGAGGAAGATGACGATGAGAGAGATGACTTATGGGTCTCCAACTCCCCGAATACCATGGGATTTTTTGCCTTGGGGGGTCCCGAGAATGACTACGACAGCGACGACGACTTTATAGAACATAGTCCAAGAGAAAAGGCGCTCATTCGAACGGCAAGGACTGACGAGCTCCGCGATATGTTCGCAAAAGATCGCTCACCCCTCAATCGTCGTATCAGCGTCAATGGCACACGACCTTCAAGAAATCTGAGTCTTAGTCTCAAAACGAGAGGACTCTACCGTCCCGACGGCTCAGAATCTATACGGTCCCCGATGGAAATGCGCCCTGCTTCGCCGTACCTTGGATCAAACTCTCAAGTGTTACTTCATCCTGGAAGGCATTCCAGAGCGGCATCTATGGTGACAAGTGCAGTTGAGCTCAACAGCGCGTCGCTTCAACACATGCGGAGACTTTTACGGCAGCTGCTAACACGGTTCGAGATTGACAATCGGGACGGATGGGACGAAGTGATCATGAAGTTGGTTCTCAAAGTCTCAAACAGCATTCAAATTCTTGATGGAATGGATGTGATGCAAGTCGTCAAAATCAAAAAGATCCCAGGAGGCACCGCACAGGATACTCTCTACATCAACGGCGTGGTATGCACCAAGAACCTAGCCCACAAGCAAATGAGTCGGACGTTGATAAATCCTAGGATCCTGATCCTTAAGTTTGCGCTCGAATACCAACGCGTCGAGAACCACTTTATTTCACTGGAGCCGATCGTCAATCAGGAAAAGGAATACCTGCAGCATCTTGTGGCACGTATCGTGGCTTTAAGTCCTCACCTAATTGTGGTCGAGAAGACAGTGTCACGGTTGGCGCTGGAGTTGCTTCTGAAGCATAACGTGGCAGTGGCGTACAATGTCAAGCCAGAGGTGGCGGATGCGATCGCCCTTTCAACCGGAGCGGATACAATTCTGTCGTTCGACAAGCTCGTGAAGGAACCAAGACTCGGAACTTGTGGATCTTTTGAGGTCAAGACTTTTGTACACGATCTCATCCCGAACAAGAGAAAGAGCTACATGCTGTTCCAGGATTGTCCCGGGAATCTCTTTTGTACCCTCGTCTTGCGCGGAGGTTCTTTGGAGACATTGAACAGGATCAAAAAAGTCGTGTTGCTCATGGTCTGGGTCTCATACAACCTCAAGCTGGAGACGTCTTTGATGAACGACCAGTTCGCTATGACTTCGGCTGTTAGGGAATCAAGGCTCGCCGAGGAGGAAGCAATTGAAATTTCCACGGATCCTTATGTCAGCGCTCTGCAGGAAATGTTAAAGCCGTACAAGCAGACAATCTTATCCGCCTCTCCCTTCGTTAAATTCGATCCCCCGTTCCTCTTGACGAGAATGATCCAAGACGCAGAGAAGTTGAAAAAGATTGAACAGACGACGACACCCTCGGCTCTGCGTGATATTGGCAATGCCAAGATTTGGTTTGGGACATCTGGCTCAAGCGTCAACAAGTCATCTACGGGCAGATCACAGGACAGCGGTATCATCGATGGCTCTTATATTGACATCTCGAACGACTTTTATTCGAAATCCAGAGCCTGGGACGACTTTTTGAGTAGCAATATTGGACCCGCTCTCATCGTCCCATTCGCATACCAGAATCTCGCTTTTCTGTTCTCCAACATCTGTATTCCAACCAGGATGACATGTGTTCTCCCTGTTGTTCGATTGATTCAGTATTACTTTGTGGAGACCGATGTGACTCTTGCCCACTACCTAGAGCAAATTTGCTGGGAGTCCAACCTGCCTTGCCCATCAGCCGCCTGCGACCGTCCTCTTCGCGACCATCAGCGCATTTACGCCCACGGAGACGCAAAGATCACTGTTACGGTCGAGCAATGGGAATCCCTCACGTCGGTGAAGAAGGAGTCGATCATGATGTGGAGCAAGTGCCGGGTGTGTAATGTCGAAACACCCCAAGTTTATGTTTCAGAGGATACCAAAAATTATTCATTCGGAAAGTTCTTGGAGCTGATCTTTTACCAGAGCAACTTGACTTGCCGAGCCAACATTTGCGCCCATGACATCAACCGAGATCATATCCGATATTTCGGATTGGATACCCAATTGGTCAGGATTGAGAGATTTCCGATCCGAATTTTTGATATCAACTTCCCGCCCATGTTAGTTCGATGCAAACCCGAATACTCGGCGAGGAGCAAAAACCAGGACCTGGATATTGTTCGAGGTCTTATTACACGTTATTGGGATTCAGTCACAGAACGGATCAAGAACTGTATTTTTGATGTTGTCCAACCATCCAAAATCGAGGCTGCCAAACAGGAGCTGCTTGAGATGTCGAGAAACGTCGTTGTGGAAAAGAAGTGGACGCTGCAGCTCTTACAACAGACATATCTTAACAGTGCGCCGACCGATACCTTGGCCCTAAACGTGGTCCGTATCAAGCTATATGAAAAGGCATTGGCATGGAACAAGACCTTTGGTGATTTTGCACGTGTGTACTTCAACCCCGACCGCGACTTCAGGAGAAGCACCACGTCTCAATTACGTCGCCTTTTTGACGAAAAGGAGTTCCCACTGGCTTCAGATCGTGCCCATCACGCGGGATTGTTGAACGACCTTCCATTGTCTCTTGATAGCAGTGCTAACTTCGAGTCAACATCGGATGAACTGGACGTATCCACCCCTACGGACTTGCCTTATCTTGGCAGCTCACCAACTCTCAATGTGACTAGACCCAACGTTGAAGTGGGCAACGTAGCTGCACTTGAGAGCGCCATCGATACAGCATCCTCTCAGATCGCTTTTCCCTTCATGGAGCCGAAGGTGACTCGGAGGCTGTCAATGAACCTAATGCAGGAATTCAGACCCAAATTAACACAGACGCTGACATCGGATTCCATCCCAACGGTTACGGATGAATCATCTCCAAAAGAGAAATACAAGACAAAGGACTCATTCACCTCCCCTGCCGCGGTGATCCCCCGTATTCCTTTGCCCCTCTCTACTCGTCAGACAACAAGGGTTTCAAGTAGATTATCTATGGTATCCCTGCCGACGTTCGATCCCATGACTTTGATTCAACAAGAGCGTCGGGAGAACCAGCAGTTAAGGACAAGTCTTGTCACAACACCAACACATTCCGGACAATCGTCTCCAATGAGCGGTAGTGCAGGTGGATCCAGAATCAATTTGGCTGATCGAATCGTTATTCCGCTGGATCGGACACCTACGCACGAGAAGCCAGGTTCAGCATCGTCGACCTCGTCTGGCAAGAATCCCTTTTTCTTCAACAAACCTCGTGCGAGGAGACCTACAGATACACTGTCCTCTACTTCGACAACTGCACATGCAGAAAAAACCTACCCAGTTACCAATAGTCTGTCGTCTACGAACCTAGGCAATCGCAGATCTCTTTACCTTGCCAGGGCTCAAGGGGGCACAACAAGCACAGGGACGGGTGGCATTCCTATCCCAGGCACCTCTGCCTCAGCTACTTCTGCAAATGTGGAGAACGGCAGTACTCGGATTCCAATTGTAAATCGGAATCGGTCCTTGACACAACCTAATCCTGGCCATAGTAATGCTCGATCCCGATACATGAACGCTCTTTCCAGTCATCAACGTAACTCCCGACCCATGGAGACGAAGCAGCCGACGATTGAAGTATTCTCTAGTGTTAAGGAGGCAGCCAAGGAGGAGTCTGAGGACGAGGATGATTATCAATCTGAGGGCGAGGGAGATGAGCCATATCAACCTAGTCGCGGCTACACGTTCTCATTGATTCAAACGGACGCCATGGATGAGGCTCTTGGTACCGAGGATCCTGCTACAATGATGGATGGTAATGCCTCCGTTAGAGGCCATGGCGGGGCAGCAGGCACAAGTGGGTCGGGAAACAACAACTCTGGGGCCAACGAAGACTTCTTCCTGGATCCTGTTATGATGATGTTCTTGGGCGATGATGACTACTCATCAGATCAGCCAACTCAGCAGCAGCAGAGCGGTGCAAGTCATGGAGTCAACGTCGGGCCTGGTCTGAATATATCCTCTGTGGGATCTCCGCCAATGAAAACTCCGTCTGTGAACCTGACTGTCTCTGGAACTCTCAGTGCTGCACTGGCGGCTGCCTCAAAGATCCCGCAGTTGAGCGAGGAGTTTGGAGGTGACCGCAACTCACTGATCAAGACGCTATCGAACTTTTGGCAGGACCGAAACTCTCCCAATTTTACCGCTTTGGACTATCCCATGTAAGTCTCGACATGTTCTTTCCTTACTATGGTGGCGTAATTCTGCTCTGCTAATTTCGTGCCTTTTTTTTTTTTTTTTTTTTTTTTTTGTTAAAAAAAATGTAGGCAACCTTTTGAGCATGTCTTCTTGTACTCACAAATTATTGTCCGTGAAGACGAACCAAGTTCCATCATCGCCCTCACGCTCAGCTCACCACAATATGTTGAGAGGCTCAAGGGGATCATGCCTTCTGAAATGGACCCAAGTCAGGCTCATAACCACTCAAGCCGCCACCGTCATCAACATACGTCTGACGCAGCAACACCCTCGGACGAAACTGTATCTACGAATCCCATGGAAGGACACGCTCACTTTCATCACCATCACCACCAGCAAGGCGCATCATCATCGACCTACCCTGGGATATCAAACGCTTTCTCAACAACAGAAGGCATTTACGATGACATTCATGTCTCTGAAGAGTCCCTGTTGTCGGAGCCTGGAGGAGCGCACATGAAGTTTAGTAAGTATAATGCTAAAGGACAACGATCTTTTGAGATTGCTGAAATGACCCCGCAGCAGCGATTAACAGTTGTCGCGTGTTCCATCTTTTAGCGTTTGAGGATGGATCTACCATGCTTTACTGCAAAATCTTTTACATGGAACAATTCCATGCTCTGCGAAAGGCAGCTGGCTGCGAGTACTCTTATATCCAGTCCTTGGCCCGCTGTATGAAATGGGATGCAACTGGTGGCAAATCGGGTTCGTCGTTCCTGAAGACTAGAGACGACCGGTTCATTATGAAGCAGTTGTCCAAGGTGGAGCTGGAGGCCTTTATCAAATTTGCTCCCCACTATTTCCAGTACATGCAAAAAGCCATTTACCACAAGGTAAAGTAATCGTTTTCAAGTGCCAGTATGTCCCTTTTCATTGCTGAAGCTACAGCGCATCGAAACTGACCAATATTGTTTTTTTTTTTTTTTTTTTTTATTGAAATTTATCAGAGGCCTACTGTTCTGGCCAAGATCTTTGGATTTTACAGAGTTGGTTATAAACACGGAGCCTTGGGTAGATCGATGAACATGGACGTGCTTATCATGGAGAATCTGTTTTACGATCGCAAGAACCTTCAGGTCTTTGATCTCAAGGGGTCCCGTCGGAACCGCTATGTGCAACCGACTGGCAGGGACAACGAGGTGCTGTTGGATGAAAACTTTATTGAATTCATGGCCGAGTCGCCCTTTTACATTCGGGAGCATGCAAAGTTACAGCTAACAGAATCGTTGGCCAATGATTCCATGTTCCTGCAACGGTTCAACATCATGGATTACTCTTTGCTGGTGGCGGTGACCACGGACGACCGAGAGGCAGAGGTGGTGGTCGGTATCGTGGATTTCATCCGTCCGTTCACATGGGACAAAAAATTGGAATCTTGGGTCAAGGATGCGGTCGGATCCAGGGAGCCGACCATTGTTTCGCCTGCCCAGTACCGGAAACGGTTCCGAACAGCCATGCATCGACATTTGGACATGGTGCCGGATCGATGGTTTGATATCGAGTCTTATTTCGAAGGAACGATTGTGCATCGGTCCATTGGTCGTGCCCATCATCAGCCATTGCGCCTTCAACTGCAAGACCCTCACATCCAGCAACAACAACAGCAGCAGCGATTGCTTCTCTTGCAGCACCAACAACAACAACAGCAGTTGTTACAGCAGCAGCAGCAGCAGCAGTCCAGGATTGGTCAGGAGAAGGATCAGGACGAGTTGCCGGAAGACTCGCAAGAGGCCTCCAGGCAGCTCCACCGTGGTGAGATGCAGCAACACCAGCACGACGATCATCGCCACCATCACCACCACCATCATCACCATCATCACCACCACCAACACAAAGGTTCTCTTGGCCATACTCATACTCATAGTCAAACCCATCATACCCAGCAGCAAAGCCGATCATAGGTGCTTTTTGTAGAATAAATATCTTGTATTTGTCTAACTCGTTAACGTACTATACAAAGACTCTATGAAACCAATGCTTCTCCATGGAACGGTTCGTCTTCTCTAGATCATCTCGACAAGGTGCTTGACGAGGGTCTGGAAAAGCAAGGACAAAAGAAATGTGGATCTCGTTAAAATCGAACCTGAACGGACTCATAAAAGTAGATAGAAACCAATGTCGATCAATAGATGTATAGCTTACCTGCAAATCCTTGGCGCGGGCGTCAGCAGCCTCGAGGACCTCCTCGTGCGAAGCAATCTTCTCCTCCAAAGGTCTGACCTCTGCGGGGGCATCGGGATCCGAGCGAGCCTCGCGGTGGATGACAGCACGGTTGGTGACCAAAGACAAACCAACGACCTTGATGCCGCAGTGTCTTGCGACAACGACCTCGGGAACAGTCGACATACCAACAACATCAGCACCAATGGCCTTCAAGAATCTGCACTCAGCCTTGGACTCGTATGAAGGGCCAGAGACAAAAGCGTAGATACCCTCGTGCAAGAACTTGGGAACGTTCAACTTCTTGGCGGCCTCGTACACGAGACGACGGAGACGGGGGCAGTAAGCATCCGACGTGGGGGGGAAACGAGGTCCAAACTCGGCCATGTTGGGTCCAATCAAGGGGTTGTTGCCGGTCATACCGGGCAAGTTGATGTGATCCTCAATAATGCAAACGTCGCCGATCTGGAAAGCAGGGTTAAGACCACCGGCAGCGTTGGTGACTAAGAAAGATCCCAGTCCTTAGGTTAGCACGGAGAACGAATAGTGCAGGACAAAATACTGCTCTCTACCTCCCTCTTCTATCTTTACACCGCAGGCACGCCCACTTTTTCTTTACACACGCGTTTTCCTCAGCTGTCTAGACTGTCGCCTTTGATGCTTATGGGATCGCGTGTCCAAAAAGTACCCGGTACTCTCGATCCCATAAAAATACAAAATTGAAAAAAAAAACTGGCGTGGAAAAAAAAAATAGAGAAAAAAAGTGGGTCCAATTGTGGGGAACTACTTTTGAGCACCCCAAAACGGCCCTGAGCACATCAATCCTGGTCCCTGTAGCCCGTTCAGATGCTCTGATCTCTCAGTCAGTCACCCATAAAGCTTGTAACCCCACCATCTCTATCTCTCCATGTAAATATCTGGACGCCTTATCCACTGACTCAACAGTCCAGACTTGTAACAAGGACACTTACCGATAAGGGTCTCGACGCCGAGGAGGGACATCAAGCGGATGGGGTAGGTGGTCTGGGCCAACGCAAAGCCCTCATAAAAGTGGAAACGACCAACCATGCAGACTGTGGGAACATCATTGTCACCCAACAATCCAAAGACCAACTTGCCGGCGTGTCCAACAACTAATGACAAAAAAGCGCCAAGTCGTTGTCAGTAAGAAAAAAAGAAGCGTAAAAAAACAAGGTTGAGGGAAACTCGAGTCTGTCCACAAGAGCGCTGATCAGCACAAGTCATTGTCCAAATGTCCTTGCTCTTGCAGTGAACTCGAGACGCCCATGCCTGCCTGCCTGCAGAACAGACATGAGTGTCGCAGCGGGCTGATCAGGGTTTTTTTCCCTGACTTTCAAGTCTCAACTTGTGGATTCGCGAAAACGCCACAAATAAAAACTAAATGGTCGCCTTTTTGTTCATTTGGGGTCATTCCTTTGCATTCAGTCGAGGGGAGAATCCCTTACCGGTGCTGTTGACGAATCCAGGAATCTCGGTGTAGGCAAACTCGACCTTGTTGCGAATGATGTTGACAAGTCCTCCGAGACCAGAGCCGCAGACAATGGCGACCTTGGGCTTGGAGAGGTTGGCGGGGAGGGCACGATCACCGGTGGTGAGGAAGCCGAGGGCGGCCTGGAGATCCTTGATAGTAGCGGCGTTGGCCATTGCAGGTTATGAGTTGGTTGGAGGAGGTGAAGGGAGGGAATGAATGAAGAGAAAAAAGAAAGAAGGAAAAGAGGAATGAGACACCACAAGCACTTCAAGGTGAAGAACGAAGGGAAAAAGGCAAAGAGGCGGCCCCCTTAATTCGTTTATTCCACCGCAGTTTATGTTTTCAGGTGCTTCGCGTCCCTTGGTACGGTGCCTACGCGCCGGCGTTGAAGAACTTGACTCCCATCTCCTCAAAATTGGCTCCCTGGAACGTCGTTGCAACCCCTCGTTTGACAAGCACGTCCATGGTCTTTTGCAGCACTGTTGGGTGTATATTGAAAAACTCTTGATCCTCTGCATTGTCGCCGTGTGCAATCTCGTAGTAGGTCATGATGGTATTGTTCAGTCCAGATTCAAATACCTGTGGGAGAGTAAAAGAAATGGACTCAGTGGCTATTCTCTCACAATTTGGACTGCCATGGTCAATTATTTGCGCCGAGGAGGCTAAAAACAAGTCGTTACCCATGTTGATATCAGTGTAGCCCATTCTTCTGGTTTTCGCCAATGGATTATTGCCTTCCTTTTCCTTGAATTCGGATCCCATTCAGCATCACCTATGGAGAATCCATTAACCTTGTAAGAAAGTTTGCTCCGCTGAACGATTGGTCAAAGTCTGGTTGTCCATCGCTACCTTTTTTAACCATCTCATCTACTATGGCTTGGATAGTTTCGGTCTTCAGTCTCCCTATTGTAAGGCAACATGGTCAGTAGGCTGTGCGAGTCCTGCTTTAAGAATCAACACTGCACAGCGCCAATCGTTGTCTGCGTAGCGCGAAATGTTGGCTCTTGCGCCCTTCAGCACAGGCTAGCTGTCCTCGTATTGGTGACATCTTTGAGAGGTTTGTTCCAATCCTCCTGTGATCTCCTTTGTCCTTGCTCCTTGTCTAATGTGCAGTCAGCCGATTCTCAGCAATTGCTTTGTCCTTACGGTTTATCCTCTGGTTATGAAAGAGCTGCTCGTTGGCAGTATTAGCGTCGTCCAGATCAAGCTGATAAAGTCTATGGTGCCTAAAGTATCGCATCACTACTGTTCCCCATAGATCGGCTTGGTTCTTCCACGTTGATGCGGTCGGTTGCAGTCTATGAATAGCAGGTATATTTTGCTGTGAGTTGCGAGGTCATTCAACATACGGTGCGCATGGTTTGCCATTGTCCGACCTACGTGTAAAATGGAGGAAAGTTGTGAATGGATGGGAACTGGAAGCCGGATGCCAAGGCAGGGGACTGGCTAAGACCCTGTGCTGCATTAGAGGATGATGATGCAGCAGACAGAGACATGGTTCGGAGCGGTGGTGATGGAGATGGAGTTGAGAGAGCGAAGGGCGTCCAAAGAGAAGGAGAGGGGACGAAGAAGAGAGACGAAAGAGCAAGAGCAATGCATTCATTCTCATGCATGACACACGCCCCACACACACACGCGCGCTGTCCCCCTGCGCCTGCTCCTCGGCCCCCAAAAGAGGGAGAAAGAGGAAAAAGCCACCGAGAACGATCCCTTCCTTGCCAGCCAGTGCGGCGCCTCTGGCTGTTCACACGAAGAACAAGTCCACGACTTTTCCCCCGCCTTCTTTTTCCTTCTCATCTTCAACCTTCTTTCGTCTTCCTCTTCCCTTCTCTGCATCCCCTTCATCTTCATCATGCCTGAATCGCCCACCCTCTATCCCAAGTTGGAAAACTACGACTCTGGCTTCTTGCCCGTCTCCAACGTCCACACCCTCTACTACGAGCAGTCTGGCAACCCCCAGGGCAAGCCCGTGATCTACCTCCATGGCGGTCCCGGCGGTGGCGTCTCTGCTCATGACCGTCGCTACTTTGACCCCGAGGTCTACAGAATTATTCTTCTCGACCAGCGTGGAGCTGGAAAGTCGACCCCCACCGCCTCCCTCGAGGACAACACCACCTGGGCCTTGGTCTCTGATATCGAAAAGTTGCGCGAGCACCTCAAGATCGAGAAGTGGGTCGTCTTTGGTGGTTCCTGGGGAAGCACCCTCAGGTAATTACACCGTGAGGCATCTTGAAAGGATCACAAAGCAATTGATAACGGCAGCATAAACATACAACACCAGAAGAGCAGCAAAGCACGCAGATGTGGACCTTGCTCAGTCTGCGCCGCCCTGAAAGAAGCTCTTCACCCGTGAGAAAGAAAACTAGTGGTGACCGTCACACTAATCGGCAAATGACGTTATTTGCACTATAGCTTGGTCTACGCTCAGGAGCATCCCGATCGCGTCAAGGCCTTGATCCTTCGCGGCATCTTCATGCTCCGTCAGTCGGAGCTCAAGTGGTTCTACGAGCAAGGAGGCGCCTCTAACATCTTCCCT